>CM051395.1:15652247-16852247 GCA_028052125.1 Melia azedarach | reverse complement strand
GCCTGTCTTCTGCTCCGCCAACAACACAGTCTCTGAAAAATGTTTCGCGTCCTGTTGCGGCCACTATAACGAGCGGGAAAGTCTCAAGTGGCGATGTGGCGGAGGCGCAGAAAGCTACATGGGAGATGGTGGATGACTGGGAGTTTGCGGGAGGAGTGGATGATTTGGTGGCGCAGTCATCTGGGCCGTTGCCTAGGGTTGTGTTTGACGGCGTCCCCAGCCTGGAGGAGGCAAAGGAAGCCACGTCTGAGCTCAAGGATGCCGTGGATCAGTATGTGATTATGTTCACGAGGCTTTCAATTAGGATTAGTGTTATAGAAAGTTATTGTCCCTAAGACCACATGAAACCACTTTATTCAAAATTGCTCTCTAATAGTGTTTCATTCAATGTTTCTGGTGTCTGATAATATGAAAAGCAATCCTAAACGAACCTGAATTGCTTTCAACTTACTTTACCAAGTATAAATGCTTCATTCATTCAATGCTTCTGATGGCTCATCTGTTTGGTCTAGTAATGAATATGAAATTTGGGTCCTGCTAATATATATATATATATACACACACACACACACATATATATTCGCTTCTCTTAGTTGACTATCTTCCATGATTTTAACGAACATAATATTTGTAGGCTTTATCTGTCATCTCCAAATTCCAGCTTATCTGAACATGGAGATCCTATAACAGTTGGTCAGGTGTCTAGCTTGCCATTAATTGCAAACTCTGACCGTTTAGAGAACAAAAGCTGTATTTCCTGTGACCCTAAGTCACCTTCTGTGCCAAAACCTGCTGTTCAAGCCTTTAAATTGCTCAAGGAAAATCCTGCTGCTCAGGTTTGGTTGAGTTCCCTTTCTCAAGTTTTTTTGTTTCCTTTTTTTTTCTGTCTACATAATGAGATGCTCATAGTTGTCAATCATCTAGTCCCTGTTATTTAAGGGTACAATACATATATGTTATCTTTTTCTCATGTTTGTAGTTTTCTAATCACGAGTGTTTATCCTTTTCATTGCTGCATTTGTGTTTGAATTGTGCATCTTGTATATTTATTCATCAAGTAGTTGAATGCTTAACCTTCATCAGTTCAGAGGCTTGAAGCTTCTGTTAATGCGGCTAATTAAACTGTTCCTTTAGGAAAATCCTTTTCCTAATGTAATGAAGATTTAAGATCATTGACTGATTCTCTGCCTTTGGGGATTTCATTATTGGTTTTTGTGCCCAGTCTATTGTTGCTTCAATTGTATGTGACCAAAATGTGTGGAATGCTGTCTTGAAAAATGAAGCTCTGGTAGATTTCATCCAGTCTCAGAAAACCAGTAAGATCTTTTTGCTTGTTTCATTTCTCTCTTATAATTATATTTCTTTTTAGATTTCTTCTGTTTCCTTTACCTTGCTTATCAGTTTTACTTTCGTTTTTATGGATCTGAGTGTAAACAAATTTCTTATGGATGATGTTCTTGAAGATCAGGGATCTCCAAAAAGTTTAGATGAAACATCAGATTCAAGCCATTTTGGAGAGACTGAAACCCAATCTGTAGAATCTGATAGTCCGACTGTTGATTTCTTTCAGACAGTCAGGGACACTGTCGTTGAGATGGTGAACAACGTTGCTGATTACCTTCAGAATATCTTTGGTTTCTCGACAGCAGATAAGACTTCTGTCGATGCTGATGCCCGGGCAAATGTAATTGAAAAGACCCTGGGAGCCTCTTTCATGGGATTGGCCGTTATGGTGATTGCGGTGGTGTTGCTGAAGCGAGTTTAAATGTCATTGTGGCAATCTGCCTGTAAATTTGCCGAGCTCTCAAACTTAGGAAGTGTCTATTTTGGATGCTTTAATAAAATTTGATGACGATATATTATAATATGATACTTGGTTACTTTAGTTAATGGAGTTAAAGCACAGAACCCTCGGTGTTATATGATCAGATGTGTAAAGGATTTTGCACGAAATAGGTTGGTTCTTTTTTTTTTAACCCTGTAAAACGTGTGGCATAACCAGTGACTTTAATCATTTTTACAACACTGTGAATGGGAAACTAGTTAAACACTGTAATGCCAAACTTGAAGAAATCCAAATTGATACAAACGTCGCAAAGAAATCCATTGAGATTGAGCTGGGTAAGTCGTTTTAGGGGGAGATTCACAATAAAAGTTAGAATGAATGATTGTTATATCTTGTGGAATTTCCAGAAACAGTTACGGTCAAATCAGTGATGTTATCCATTCACCAATTGGTGCTATTTGAGAGTTCACATCCCTCATTTTTTGTCCTGAAAATACAAACTAGTAGCAAGAAAGAGGAACTTTCTCAGAAGGGGCGGGCGAGAACATTATTACAATATCTATTTGGTAAACCTACAAAACTGAATAGCCACAAAGAATTTGACAGAAGAGACTGCATTGGATGCTCTCTCCAATTTGGTTTGGCCAGCAGGCAGGGGGCTCCATGCTTCGGCCACCCTTTTATCATTTTGTATTCTTGTTTGAAATAAGTCCCGAGTCTTTTCTCGTTTTCCATTATGTGTCATTATTAACATACATAATGTCATCTTTGGATATATACATCTTTCCTTTATCTCTCCTTCCAGGTACTTGTGTACGGTCTGGTTGCCCGCGCTACAACAAATAATATTATCATCAGACACATCGCATCACCATAATCTACCAATGGCCAGTTATGGTACACTTTTATCAAACACAAGAAAGATGGTGCTAACCTTCTTTAGGACAAATGCTAGGTATAAATAAGCTACTTCCCATTCCTCTGGGGATAGTGTGCCTAGACATAACAAAGCAAAAACAAACAATATTTATAAGCATGTGAAGTACAGGGTTGGCAAGACCCACCATATGAACGTGCCAGCTACAAAAGAGAAGCAAGTTAAATCAAGGAAAACAAGAGCACAACGCAAGCAACATACTCTGATCTTGGTTACCATCACCCAAGGCACCAAGTCTACGCATGAGTTCCACATATTCAGGTTTTTTCATATACTCGTGCACAAATTCATGTGAGTTCTTCACAAAAACCAGCTCCAAATCATACTGCAAAAAGTGAATACCATTTATAAGAAATTATTCTAAGAATCCCTATATTTTCAATTATGCATTTCTTCAAGTCTAACAGGGACATAAAAGCCATGCAAAACATCTCAGCAATTCCCAAAAGACCAACATGGTCTCAACAAGAGATTACCCATAAACGAAAAAAAAAAAAAGAGACCATTTTATTTGCAAAAGGAGGAAAAAAATGCATTTAATATATAATATACCTCTTCTGCCAATGATTTGAAGACATGAAAGGGAACAATCCACTCTGGACAATCAACAGCATCCTGCAAAAAAGAAAAAGTTTTAATGCTATTGAACAATGGAATCTCTGAGACATAGCATAGATATAAAATTTGCAAAATGAAGATAATATAAGGATAATGCATAAGAAATTGTGGTGAAAAAATCAGTTATAGCGGCCACTTAAAAGTACACACATGTGCAAGTTATTTGTTAACTTATAATGCCCGCCGTTCTAAAGTCTGCAAAACTTCAATTGATGCTTAAAGAGGAACCACAAAACAAAAATAAAAAGAAACAAAAAGCAATACCTCTAGGTGAAACTTGTACTTGATACCAAATGGCTTAGAAGATTTAAATTTCTGACAATATGATAAAAATATTTGTTAGAATTTTATTAACTATGATTCCTGAGTAATTCCAATAGAATCCATACTCTTTACAACCCAGAGATTGCAACATTAAGAAAAAGAAACATACCTTATCAGAAAGTTCTTCATCAAAACGTATCCAGTAGACGCTATTTCCAATGACCAACCCTTCAGCTGCATATTTACAGTGAAAATAGCATCTCCAATCAAGAATGACAAAAGTGCTCTGCCATGCCCAACACTCCTAATTCTTATATATGGCAGGGATAAAAGGAACAAGAAAAGGTAGAAGAAAATTCAAATTACGAGACATATGATTCAGCGTGGAGACATGTCATGATGATTGACCTGAACCTAGAAGGCTAAAAACTAACTAAAATTTACCGCAATCCTATTTCTTGTCAATAACAAAGAAGAACAAGACATATCTCAAACTCCCAATCCCCATAGCTTTTCCTTATTGGGTTCAGGATTATTTTTCTGGCTGGTACACATTTGAGTAATTTGTTAAAGCAGCCCAATCTGTAACAACTATTAAAGCAGTGAAGAGGAGTTTTCAAGAAACCAATACTGTTTGCAATCAAATGGATCAACAAGGGAACTTTACTGTGGAGATGAAAAGTTCCTTATGAGTATGAAACACCAAGAAAATTCTCTAGTCTCAATTAATTTTAACATAAATTGCAAGGGAGAAGGTGAAACAAGGAAAAAATGCGATATTTCTGACTTGGGACACATGTTTGAAAACAGTTTGCATGAATGAGAAACACTTAGTGAAAAGGCACAACACAAAACCTTCTCTAAGCTTTTTAATTATCACATTTGCATCTGGCATTGTTCCAATAAAGGTGCCTCCTGGACGAAGTAAAGCTGATACATTGGCCAAGGCTCGGCGTGCACGTGCTTCAGTAGACCAGGAGTAATGCATGGCAAACTGCAATATTAAATATATTGATGGTTTAGAATCTGCAAGGCTTGAAGAAGCCCAGTGAACACCATATCTATTATCTGAGTGGAATACTAGAAACTCCTCACAAGGACAAGATAGACTATCTATAGGAAGGAGGAATTATTAAAAAAGTATGTTTGCAAATTCCATATCTGACAAGGAGCTGTTTATGAATTCTTTTACTGCAGCAACTGAATTTTATTTAAAAAAAAAATAAGTAAAAAATTTCAATATTTTCTGCTTCTAAAGATAAGACAAGTGGAACAGATCATTCACCTGGCAACTGCAGATGTCAAAAGGCGCATCATCTGCTAGAACTTTGTCCAAGCGAACCTGAAATCATCCATCCAGAACAAAACTTACCAATACTTCCGCTTGCATCTAGATAAAGTACTATTCTTCTAATTAAGTGTCTTTTCATAAGTCAGCTGTTCACAGATAATTTATATTTCATTGTTCCAGATCTTGTGTATACACCCATGCTTAGTACTGTCCATTTTTACATTCAGTTGCATGGTACTTGTTTCATTTGGTAATGCAAAGACCAAGGATGTAGCTATATTATGGCAATTACCTCATAACAGTCTCCACATATTAGACGGGCAGGAAAACTGAACTTTTTACGACGCTGATGGTGGTCTGCATCACCATTGTAGCGTGTACGGCAATCTTCTATCTGTACATAAATGTTGGACACTGAGATTAGTTGGCAGGTAGTAATATACATATAACAGAAGAAAAGTTAAAAATGAACGAAGAAAACATAAATTCTGCATCTTATGAGAGCTTAAAAAATGAATACTGTAACACATCACACCTTTCACAATAAAAAAAAAAAGCATGCAATCTACTGACACCCTGAAGATATAAGAATGGAAAGAATGGTTTTCAGCAGATCTCTAATTCACAGGGGAATCATATTTTAAGATTATATTTTATTAAAAAAATGATGCTGCCTCAAGTGGAGGCAAACCAACTACAAGGACTGATACAGTCAATTTGTAGAAGATCAATCATAAACTTATTTAGCTAAGAAGCCTAGGCAGAAGAGCTGACAACAAACTGATTGTGAGTGTAATCACTTACTGAGCCTTCAGCTATATCAATGCCAACATAATATCCAACTTTCGCCTTGTCCCATTTAATGAGATCACCACCCTGATACAGAAAAATGAAAAAAGAAAAAAACAATCAGAATGAAAGAATTCAGAGCTTTGTATACAACGCAGAGTGAAACCTTGCCACAGGCGAGATCCAGAACAGCATCCCCTCTGCGAGCATAAAGCTGAACTAAGACACTTTTAATCTGTTCAACAATCCGAGGAATGAAATAAGTTAACAAAAGTCAACCAACAATGCGATCATGAACTTGTAGTGAACTTCATGAAATTAGGCATACCCAATTGTTAAGTTTTTTCAAGTGAATAATTGGACTTGCTTCTCGTTCTTCCAAAGTTTGATTTGTCCTTGCACTGTAATGGTCAGCCACTTTCCTAGCGAAGAACTTCGTGCTGTCATCCTCCAAATATCCAGCATCACCTAATAACAGAAAATAGAACATAGAACACTCAACTTAGAATAATACTACTTAAACTCAGTACCATATTCTAAAAATGCGAGACTTAAAATTTCAGCCTTCAATTTATCGTTCATTATTAAGGGCTCTACTGGAGTCCAATACAACTATTGGTTAATTGAAACTAAGACAACAAAGAACTAAACATTCAAAGCTTAATTCTTTTCAGTTTCCCCAGTTTCTGGGCTGACAGAGAAAAGGTAAACTTTTAACCCAAAAATCCACGCAGAAGAAATCAACAAGTTAATCACATGAACAACAGACATGTTAAACAACAAATAATAATAATAATACAGAGATAAAAATCTATTATTTTTAAGCAACCCAACAATCTAAAGCTGATAAGTTACAAAACCCAAGTACATAAACCATCGAATTAACCACACGCAAATTGAGAAAAAACTACAAAACGAATCAACATAGAAGCAATAAAGGGATAAAATTAAAATCACCTTCGGGGTTCCGTTTAAATCTTTGTTGAGGCGGGCCCTCAGAGGTAGATGGAGAATCGCGGCACCCTCGTTTCATAGCAATTTATTAATTATGACAAATGCGTTTCAGTTCCTTGTCAGACAGAAATCGAACGAGATTTACTCTACTCTTTTTCGTGTTCAAATACTAACACAAAAACAAGAAAGTGTTTTTCTTTGGTTTCTGTTTTTATGAAGGTTTTGATTGAGGAGACAAAACTGAAGAGAGCAAAGTGCTAGCAGAATAGAAGAGAGTTTCCTTCTTCTTTGATGAACTTATATGGGGTTGGTTTGTTGTTGCGGTTGGTTAGTGCTGGCGGTGGTAAATGCATTAATGAACAACGAAGAATTTATACCATTTTATTGGTGAGAACATGAGACTTCGATGGTCATGCGACCACCAGATCGTAGATTTAGGCCGCTTTCAGGGCTTGGGCCCTTTCTTTATGTTTCAGCCCTCTTATCCTTGACAGTTAGTCGTTTATTACTGTTGTGGGCCTTTCCATTAGATACACCCTTTCTATACACCTATTTCATCACTGCTAAACGGTTGTTTTTCTTCAATTGAAACGAGACCGTCACATTTTAGTCATTTTATTTTAAGTATCGTTTCCGCGCTCCGTTCATTGGCTTTCCTCTGCTACGTTTTTCTGGTTTTTTTCTAACGCTACGGTTTCTCTCCTCCTCCTCCTCTTCTTCTTCTTCTTCTTCTTTAATCTTGATAAAAACTACATCTTTTGTTGTCCTTCGTATTCAATCTCGTTATAATGCAGTTGAATGTAGTTTGAATCTGTAAATGGTGGCGGAACACGGTAACGGATCTGTGACAAAAGTTCTGGGCAATGCGGAGGAATTCTCTTTAATGGCAGGAATTTCTCTGCATAGAGAAAAGTTTTAAATGACATATTTTTTAAATTTAACCATATTATTGCCAAATTAATCTGTTTCTCGATGTATTCGACAAAGGAAATCTATATCAGGTTGATCATCGCAACAAATTTTTCTAAGCCAACGATGAAGTGCAAAGCAGGTTTAATTCGATCAGATTTTAAGTAGTATTGATTTTAAAACATAGTCACACTTCACTTGAAACTTATATAGGGTCTTTCAGATGCCATTATCAATAAAGTTAATAAATGATTGCTTAATTCAATTTGGTTAGCAGGGCGTGGGGAGCCAGTTTACTTAAATCTTGGGTTCAACGAGTTGGAAAATGTGCTGAATTGGGTTAGTCTACCATCATCTTTGTTACTGATATTTGCAATAAAATGTTTGATTGTCTGAGCATGCTATCTCCTTCTAAGTTGAAATCTACATTTCATTTCCATATGATAAGATGGAGTAAAACTAGAACAGTGAGTAAAATGAATTTTAAACCATTGATATGGTGCTATGTTATATCTTGAATTTCGTTCTTTGATTCTTGTTTCTTATGTTTCAGTTTTATATTAATGGTACAACTGTGCTTGCTACATTGTATAAGAAAAAAAAAATTGTTTTGGTGATCTCATCACTTGTTAATCAGAGTATACTTTTAAACCATTGAACAGAAGCTTTAGCAATTCTTGTCAGGTTATTTTTGTAATCCACATAGTAAAGTCCAAATCGCACAGTATATCCAGAGTTCCATTCCCAGTTGTCTAGCAAAGACCAGATGAAGTAACCTCGCACATCACAGTTGTCTTCCCTGTATTGATTTAATTTTCTGTTAGCAAGCTCAAGTGTCTAAGGCTCAAATCCAAGGACCTAATTCTGAAGCAACATCATTTGATTACTGTAGGAACCAATGGCAGATTCGTTAGACAGTTGCCATTACCTTATAGCAGCAGATAGGTTTGATAGATAATCCCTGTGGTAACTTATCCTCTTGTGATCCTGTAGAGCCTTATCTAAAGCTATGAATGGACTGTTTGGATCATCCATCCCTGCAAGTCATGAATTAAACTGTGTAACATTTCAAGAAAGCATGCAAAAGCTTTTCAGTTTGATACCACTCACCATTTTCTGTTATGATGACAGGCGGATTCCCATACTTATTTTTCACATATCTTGCCAACTTCCGAATGCCCCATGGAACAATGTGCAGCCAGTGGGAAGCAGCCTGGGAGAGAAACTTTATATTAGTAGAATCTTATATCAAACCTATTGCTATATTTTAGGTCCCAGTAAGTTAGTGGCACATACTCTTTCTCCAATAGCAATTCTGCCGCAGAACGCTACAGTTGAGGACATGTAAGAAGTTCATTAATTGCTTTCAGTTATTTCATTATGTATAATCTTCAAATGAAAAAGACTGTGGTTTGACTTCTTACAGGTTGCAATAACTGCAGCATCAGAGTATGCATCTTGCAGTATCAGTTTCTGGATTCGAGATTTGTCATTCCGAGCATATAATGTGGTGTAATGATTTAAGCCAACGAAATCCAAGGACCCCACCATGATTTTGGACATCTCTGGTGAGATCTCAGGTAGTCTCTCACCAACAAGCACTTTCATTGAAGATGGGTATTCTCCGAAGAAAAGTGGATCGAGGAACCTGATTCATATTCTGTGTTAGACAGGTTACAGGCATGGAATTTGATTCCATGTGAAGTCTTATGAACTGGACTTTTGCTTTAGGTAATAGCAATACCATCCAATTCCAAAATCTATTGCTCTTTGTGCTGCATCTTTGTCCTCGTCTCTATCTGATATTGGTTCATACCATTTGGCATCCAATGCTATCCCAATTAGACCTCCTTGTTTTTCCTGGAAGACCCAATGAAAGAGTGAAAAGGAAAAGGAAAGGCATAAATGAATTATGCTATAATCTTTTGACTTGATTGAGGAATCAAATGGCATCGGTAAACTGTTCTTTTGATGAGGAGTACCTTGAAATTTATCTGGTAACTATTGTAAGCAGCAGCATGAGACAGAAGGATGTTGTGAGCTACAATATACGGCTCAATGGATGATTTTCCTGTCTTACAAAATATGTGCCCGAGAATTGAACACCTTCCGGGGGCTTGAAGCCCTGTATCATAACCTTGGAGTGAGAAACCATGAGGTTCATTGAAGGTGATCCAGTGCTTCACTCTATCTCCAAATTCTTGGAAGCATGTGAAGGCATAATGCTCAAAGTCTTCTCTGTAAGTAATTGAAAGCTATTTGTAAACTCTGTTTGTATTCTCTAAATATCACGTGCAGTATTTTCAAATATAACTTACATTATTTGTTTACTCAACCATCCTTCATATTTATCTTCAAGCACCTGTGGAAGATCCCAATGATATAGAGTTACATAAGGCTGGATTCCTGATGGGAAAAACAGCTTAAGCTTTAAGAATGGTGTACTTCATGAAGAATCAAATTCCAATGAATATTTCAGAAGCAACCTTTTTCCAGTAAAGCATTTATAAGGCTATTGTAGTAGTTTATTCCTTCTGCATTGGGCTTGCCTGTTCCACCTATTAACCATAAATTCAAAAGCAGTTAGCAATAAACATATGATAAAGAAAAATGGAAAGGAAAATTTCTGGATTGGATTATAACTTACTGGGAAAGATTCTTGGCCAAGATATTGAGAATCTGTAAGCATCCATCCCTAAATCCTTCATCAAACCTATATCACTCTGTGAAAAACGCATTTTTAAATGGTTTGAGTTGTAAGAGACAGATTATAGTTTTGGATTGACTTGTGACGTGTTTTTTTGACTTTATCTCTATTGTCTCATTTGAATACCTTTCCATTATTTTTTATTATGTCATTGTTGGTGGTACATCTTCATCATTATCATCTATACCCTTCTTATTGTATATGTATATATTAGTAACGTAGTTATCAAAAATTGATGATGTTAAAAGAGTCTTATCCTAAATGGATTCCTTCTGCTAAGTTTTTTGGTCATGTACTTTGAAAATAAATGAGCGCAATATAACACCGGTTTCCTATGACGAGGGAAGGATGTGTGTAAGTTTGAAAAAAAAAAAAAACTACTCTGTGCCTATCTGCTAAGCAATCTGTTAATGCAATTTTGAAGTTAAAACCATTTTATTGTTGAATTCACCTTAAACCGGTGATATTGATCAACAGCTGTGTCTGCATTGCTGAAGTCCACGATCCTCCCTGGAGAAACATGTATCAACTCTACAAGAATAAATGATTCTGCGGTATTTCTATTTTCCTCTAAATATTGATTTCTTACCCGGTTGCCTGGTAAACGTGTCCCATATGCTATCTCCTTTCTCTCCTTCATTTACAGCTCCTTCAAACTGCAGCACACAAGATGTCCCATTCCATTAAGAGATAATCTCCTACACTTGTTCAAATTCATCAGAGCTTCATCATAAGAGAAAGAAAGAAATGTTACCTGGTAAGCTGAAGAAGCTGTTCCGAAGGCAAACCCATTTGGAAAATCAGCTCTGCTAATGGATTCCGAGTTCGCGAAGAGATTGGTGAGTAGAAACAGGATTAAGCCGATTGCCATAGAAACTAAGTTTTGTCAGGAGTCTAAGACAAGTATCTGGGGATTCTATATAAGAAAAAGGATTGTTAGTTATCTTAGTTGTAAAGTTGAAGAATATGGTTGAAGAAAAAGTGGGCAAAAGCGACTGCAGGTTTTCTCTTACACCTGTTTTCTCTTGCACATCAAGGTGTTCTACTATAGGCTGAAGTGGCTTCAAGAGGTTGTCCGGGAAGCTATAACTCTGCACATTGTGTGCACGTCATTATGTGTGTGTGTATATACAATTTAAAAAGAAGAAAGGGGAAAACGAAACAGATGAACCCCAAATGAAGAGTTAAAGAAAGAAATTGCATGAGATCAAGGAACTCGTGTAGAAAAAAGTGATGGGCATTGGACCAAAAGCATTTCTTCATGAGCTAATAAACAAAAGTTTTTTAGAGTGATGGAGAAACTTTTAGCTTGCATGTCAACTTAGAGAGTTTGGGTTGGTGAGGAGAATATTGGAATTCAATATTAGTTTACCGAAAGGATGCTAACTTTAAATCTTCAATTTATTGGTAAATTTAAATTTGTATTAGATCGTGTTGTTTATCTAAAACTTCAATTAAATATAAAGTAGAATTATTGGGGTTTAGTTTAATCAATGATGGCTGGTCAATAATAATAATAATAATAATAATAATAATAATATATTATTATTATTATTATAATTATATACCCTTTCATGAATTTAAAAATCATATTCCTCGTAAGGCGGTTGGTTGCTTTTGGGATCGAATGATAATAAATGAATCCAATCATGGATTAGGCTAATTTTATTCAGTCCAATTACTCTCATTGATTGGTGCATTTACTTAACGCGGCAGTAAATCATTCACAGCGACTCTCTGGCCCTCTAGCCCACCTTCCTTCCATTGCCCTTGCTTCTTCCTTCTCCGAATCTTGCTCGAATGACAGCGGTCTTGCGTAGAAATGGAGATGGTGACGCTAAATATCCTTTAATTAGTTAAAAGATATTTTTTTAACAATTAAATATTAAATATATTGATAAAAAAAAAAGATTTAAATATTTTAATATAAGTTTAATTTAACTCATTGAATTTTTTTAATAATATTTTATTTTTTAAAATAAATAAAAAATTTTTTTTTTGCATCTTTCTCACACTCTTCCTCTGCTTCCCTTCTTCCCCTTCCCCCCTTCTCTTCTCCCCCCTCTTCCCCTCTCCCTTCCCTTCTTCTCCTTCCCTCCCCTCTCTTCTCTTCCTCTTTTCTCCCCCTTTCGCGCTCTGCCTCCTCCTCCGTTCCTGCTTCCCTTCCTCCCCTCCCTCCCGCCCCTCTGTTTCTTCGGTTCCTCGTGCCGGGTCTCTGTCTTTTCTCCCCCCTCATCCGCTCCCTGTGTCCTTTGGGCCAGGCCTCGGGGGTTTTTATCAATTCTAAAAAAAAATTTATAACCTCTTTTCGATTAATTTATTATCAAGGTATTAATTATCTTTAAATTTAAAAGAAAAAAAGAAAAAGTTTTTGAATAGGCCCATATTTTGCATCTAGTCCAATTTGGTAGCCCAATATCCATTCTCAAAGAACAGGGGTAGAAAAGAGAATTGAACCTATATGAGACAAAACTAGCCCCCGCTCTCATTCCTAATTTACACATTGCCATAGATCCAACCGCCTTCCAAGTTCCAGCGAAGGATACGCTCGGCATTTAAGCATATTACTCAATTCAACTGAGGATAAAATCGTAAATCCAAATCCATTCCCATCTATATCACTCTTTCTTAATAGGCAACAGGGCATTTTCTAGTTCCTCGGATTGAAGGGGGTTTTAGCTTAAACCCATAGAAGTCATGGCTATGAGAGCAGTGGCGGCTCCGCGCAGCTTGAGACGGCTGTTCTCAACTTCTCCTTTTCCTTCTTTCAATCCTCCGCCAAACGCGGCGGCCCAGCAGCAACCCAAGGCCGAGCCAAGCACTAACCTTTTTGTCTCAGGTACTTCTCAGATCGCACTCTATTACTCAATAAAACATGTCCTTTTGATTTCCTGTTTGCTTCTACGTATCAGTAATTCATTTATGCTATTTAAATTATGTTATTTCTGCTTTTATCGTGTTTGTTTGTATTTATCACGGGCAATCGCGGAACGCTCAAACTATGTTCAGTTAGATTCTTTATCGTGTTAATATCTTCTTCCTTGGTTACTATTATTATTTCCCGGTTTTTATTGAAGGCAAACTTTGGAATCGTATTGTTTTCTTGAAATTGGGGTTGGTTTGGTTTGTTTCTCTAGTTTAGTCGGCTTTCTTTTTTCTTTTTTTTTCCCCCCCGATATGCCTGTGAAATTTTGTCAAAACGATTGTCAACTGTATCGTGAACTGTGTTTCACCAGCATGGATGTCATGTCGGTCTGTTATTTCTTATCAGGCCTCTTTCTTTTTGAATCGTTTAAGTGGTCTGCTGCTTTTTTATTTGCTTCGATATTTTATATTTTATTATTTGTCATTTCCCAGCCCACAGTTTTGTAACCTTAATTCATTTTGGATTAGGACCGTCTTCTTCATTCTTCACTCCTGTGTACACGTTATTTTCTCTTTGAACATGGTGATGAACTCTTGAGTTGCTCTTTTATCTTTTTACTATATTCAGAGTATCATATTCAGCTGGGGTTGTATCAGTTTAATGATGTGTTATAGATGATACTCTATTAGGTAGTCATTTATTTGTTTGAAAGGTAATTGTTTTCAGATTTACCCTGCTTGATGCAGAGTATGAACATTTTTTATTTCATCCATGGAAATATTACTATTTTGTTTATCAAAGTATGTTTTATGACTAATCAATTTAAAAATTAGTTCAGTTGCTTGGCTGGTGGTAAGCATCCAGCTTAAGCCTTGGTTTTCTATGTTAGATTTACAGGTGAAGCCTCTTATTTTACTTGAGTTCCATGAGAGTTTTGTTTTGATGATGTTAATTTGTTTCTTCCTCTTTCTCTTCTGTTTGCTTTTCTGTACTCTTGTTATTATGTGTATGATAATATATCTATCTACCTTTTTATATATGCTTATTTGGGATGATTGGTTTAACTTTTCCAAGATTATGATTTTTAGATTTAATATCTCTTATCTTTTCAGGGCTCAGCAAGCGCACAACTAGTGAAAGACTGCAGGAAGCTTTTTCTCAATTTGGCGAAGTGGTTCATGGTTTGTACTTCTTCTTTAAGTTCTTTAATCTGTTGCCTCTGTGGATTACTAACTGTTCCTTTTTCTGTTTGCAGCTAGAGTAGTTACTGACAGGGTATCTGGGTACTCTAAGGGGTTTGGTTTTGTAAGATATGGTACCTTAGAAGATGCTGCAAAAGGCATAGAGGGCATGGATGGCAAGGTATGTTGAAACAAGTCCTTATTTAGATTCTCTTGCAAATGTTGCAAAGCTTTTTATGTAGCTGATTCCTATTCAGGATGATACTCTGGTGAGCTGTGTTGTTGAATTTGCTAAAATATATCAATAAGTGTACAAAGGTGGAAAGCCCATGATCAATCATGGTATATCTCATCAAACATAGTGCATACATAGATTTTTAAAACCTCACAGGTTAGGAATATCTAGGAGGCCCAGGATATTGCCTGAATGCCTGAAATATAATGAGCTTTGGAAGTGGTAGTCCCTTGATTGCTGAAAAATATAGCGAGCTACAATGAGTTAAGACTGACTTTGATGTCCTCCTCAAATGCTCATTTCCATTGCTAAAACTCACTTTGATGGAAACTAATTTTCTACCGTAATACAGAATCGCCGTTTCTTTTCTTGAAAAACTTTAGTAATTGGGAAGAAACTGCTTAAGGTTAATGAAGCCATTTTCTTCCCTTTTCACTTGGGTTCAAGTTTTGAGGAATTAAAATTTGAATCTTTTGTTTTGTTTGAAGGATGTTGAGGGTGCTTGTGTTATTGAATATTTTGACATGCTGGTTGGATACTTTATAAAATGGAATTATTTTTTTTTTAATTTTTTCAAGTCTTCTCATTTATTTATTTATTTTTATTGTAATTTCTGAATTGATCTGTTTCTCTCTTATGATTTTCTGGCAACTGATTCATGTATTCGTAATTTGCAGTTTCTGGATGGTTGGGTGATATTTGCAGAGTATGCGAGACCCAGAGCACCAGTAACACCTCCATCTGAGAACAATATGTCTGCACAATATGGCCGACAATGACCTTTTGTATGTCTGTCAGGACATACTTGTCATCTTCCATACTAGCCTTTGTCGGTAATTAATATTTATGAATGATTGTGTGGGTTTCTTTATTAAGAAATTGGTTGGTCTTGTATCATCTGAAGGCATATAGTCATGGAGATCAGTTTTGTAGGCGAAACTGAATGATGGAACTCAGAAATATAATTGTTCTGCACCCAATTCATATTGAGACTGTTCTGTTATGAACGAGTCTTTTGCATTTTAGTAACATTTTTATTGGAAAATTGTAATTTGTACTAGATGAAGTGAAAACAGCTTGAAGTTATCCATAACGGATGGATTATTATTTATGGTTAGTTTTTAGGTTTGCTTGCATCAATATCTTCTCAGTAAATTTCAGACAAATTTATTCATTGGAAAATGGCAGGTACCCGATGAATTCTGGTTTGCCGGAACAAAATCACTTGTGCGATGTACCATTTAACATTTCTTTGTTGCTATATTATTGAAAATAAATTACTGACCTCAAAATGCATCAATTAATTTGTCAGCAGTAAATATGGCCCACGTTTTAACATCCAGCCCAGTTTGGTGGCCCAATGTCGATTATTTGACAAGAATAGGAAAAATAAGATAGAAAAATGGTAAATGTTAATTAGATTTTATTTTTCATTTGCATTAGAAAACAAGTAGATAGTATTTTGTTATGGCGTTGCCTTTCAATTTATTATTATTTAAGTGGGCTTTAGTGGGTTGGACCACATTCACATTGTTGTATGACTTTCTCATTAAGAAAATCCCGTCATTTTAATTCCTCCGTCACCATAACACTACTCTTTGCTTACAATTTCAACTTTAATTATAATTAAATAAAAAATAATAATGTAATTACAATTCATACATTTTATTATATGTTAAACGCTTTATACGTCTAATACTTATATTCCTCAATACTTCTACAAATTTAAAATTTTTATTTATCGAAAAATTCAATTAGTTGGTTTTAATAAAAAAATTGAGAATTTGTAAGAGATAAAAAGATAATAAAAGTAAAATGAAAAAAAAAAATTTATAAAGATTTTGAATCGGTGGTAATAATATCACTCTAAAAAAATTTATAGAAGGACACAATTCTTATTTCTTTTCTTAAATAAATTTCATTAATGATGAGATGGATCTTATTTCATCCTTTAATTTTGTCTATGTATGTTTAAACCACTGGGATTAACATTATTGTCGTTTTCAATTATCTTGGATTTTTTTTCAATAATAATAAGAAAATAAAATTGAATAATAATGATAATATATCAATGTCCAAAAATAATGAAGCCAAAATAAAAATCTTGTATGGACCACGTTCATGCCTTGTTATTTCTCTGCGTGCTACATTTACTCATAATTAATACTGTGTGTGTATTTTTGGTGTTCCTATTGCCGATCGACAATTGACATATTCAATTGCATTTTTGTACACGACACAAGGAGTCTACTTGAATTGCATATAGTGACCCCATCACAACGATTTCAAGACAGATACTATATATACATAAATTGCATATTAAACGTAGAGGCAAATAACAAAATGCCTTGCCTTTGAGGCAAACTGATCGATGAACTGAAAGTAACTTAACACTTGATATTTTGATGTATTAAGAAGACAAACAATTTGGTTGCAGAAGAAGATGAAATTAATTAAATCCGTCTTCGTTTCTCGGCACCTGTCGTGGGTTCTCTCGGGTGTTCGTTTGGTTGTTTTCTCTTGATAGAAATTTAAAGAATTTTCCAGAGAAAACGTATACATATATGTATTCAAGTAACATCATTTATATTTGAGAGACTTGGAGAGAAATGTGAATGCCAGCTAGCTGAGAGGGAGACTCTGTTCTTACTGCTGCCTGCCTAACAAAATTGTGGTTGCAGAATTTTATGTCTCTGCTTTAATTAATTTTCTGTTGTTGCCAAGAAACACTTTTTTTCTTTCTTTCTTTCTTTCTTTATTTGTTCTTGTCTTTTCTTATCCAAACATGTTTTAATCTAACTTAACAATTGTTTAAGGGCATTTCATACTACCCATTCTGTTTATGCGAGCCCATTCTTATATATCGTGTCCAATTATTAGCCTACACACACACACACACACACACACGTTGATGGGTCACATAGCTCATGTCCCACACATACATATAACATGTTTATAAGATATTTCACGACTAAAAATAAAGAGTAACATTATGCATATAATTTTTTTTATTCAATATTATGCATACAAATTGAGAAGATTGAATGATAAGAATATAATATTATTATAAAATTAAAATGATAGATTAAGAAAAATAAAGTCATAAATGGTGTAATGATGAAATATATATTTATTAGTTAAAGGAATTTAAATAGTTTTCCGATATATACATTAGTATATACCACTGCAAATTAAGTGTGCAACAGGATCACACGCGTGCGGCTTTTACTAAACAAAAACAATTCCAGACCTAATTCATTAATTATCTAACAAATAATACAGGTATATATTGTTCTATCTGGCATTGAATTGAACGAGGGAGGGAAAGGGAATGATGCAAGCGAGGCATCAGAAGAAGAAAAGTGGAAACATTTAATTGTTTTAATTGTTTTCGTTTTGGGTTGGTGAAATCATAAATGTTAATTAAATTATATATTAAAAAAAAGTCCCACAGGTTCCACCTATACTTCACATGATGTGAAAGCTAGCGATGCCTCATACACAATAGTAGAATCATATATATATATATATATATATATATATATATATATATAAAATTAACCCACGAGTGATCATTTGAAGTCCAGCCTTCGAAATTTTCTGTAATTGAAAAATGTTACTCATATAGGTGGGATTCACTGCATTTAAATTTGAATAGATTTTTTTTTATGCGTAAGAATAAGATATCATTTAATTTAAATAAAATTATTTAAAAAATATCATATATAATTTTATCAAAGTTTTCAATTAATTTTTAATATAATATTAATAATTTATAAATATAATATTAAAAAAAATCATGTTAATTCATATTTTCATGAAATTCTCCATTTATAATAAACACCTGTTACTTTTATTTGCTTTTTCGATACAAATTTTATACAATTCATATTATCAATATTAATGAAATTCTACGAAATTAATAGAAATCATGTCACTACCATCCATCAAGATTGATGTATATATTGTCATTTTCAAATTATAACAATTACCGAATAAAATTATTCAATATTAAAATAAATATGTGCATAAAAAAAATTAACTAAAGAACATCTTTAGTTGTTATGTTTTTAAAATTCAATTAAAGACAACAATGTTAAATATAATTAAAATGAATTAAAAGCTTTTATTTACTTTTTATTATGGGGTAATACATGGTATTTTTTTTTTATATATAATTTTAATTTGTTGGTGGTTGAGTGAGTAGATTGTCCATGAAGACAATTAAACAAAATAAATCCAATTTTAAATACAATTAACTTTATTTAGTGACAACTTGACCACTCACTCTTATAAATTAATTACCAATCGGTCTTATTAATAAAGTAATAATAGTGACTAATGCGAAGAGAGAGCTTATGTATAGATAAATGTACATATTTCTCTCTAATTTGTTAAATTTGAAATCGTGAAATCTTTGTTAATAATTGGAAAAAAAAAACTCACATCACATTAATTTTATTGAAACCTTAATTTGCAGTCATTGTCAACATTAACATATGATTAATTCCACTAATCGGTTATTGATTAATTCCCACTAAGTTGGGTGGACTCGACCATATTGGCTATAAAATTTAAAAGAAAAAAAAAACCTTATTAAAATTTTGAACTTAAAAGCAGCATAGGAATTGGAGTTTACTATGGCTAATGCGATTTACGTCATATATTATATTTAATTCTACTATATATTAACTACATACGAGAATTTTATTAAATGAATATGAGCCACTACATTTTATATTATTAAAAAAAGAGTTTTAATTGCTTGAAATACTTTTAATATATAACTTAATAAAACTTAATAATAAGATTTGGTGTAAATCACAAGCCACATATAAATATTCTCATTATAAAGATTGCGGAAAATCGTGTTCATTAAAAATTGGAAAACGAAACTAAAAACAAAAAATGAATAAAAATACAGGAAGAAGGCCGATGGGTCCCGCTGTGAAATGACTCCATCCGTCGTCCCATTTTCGTAATAATGCCGAAAATGAGGGACATTCTTATCCATTGAAAAACACGAATTTATTGAATTTTATTAATCATATAAATTTATTTATTTTCCTATAAATAATGAAAACCAAACAACGACTTCGACTGCTATTATCCACACAACGGTAAAAACACCATCACCCACAACCAAAACCAAACGAGCGAGTAGAGAGCTTCTCTCTCTCTCTCTCTCTCTCTCTCTCCCTCCGTCGTCTCGTTTCGCTTGTTTCAGAAACGTTAGAGATGAAGTTCTTGTTGGAGCTCGTTTGGTGTTGTGGGTGCCACGGATCATGCAGTGGCGCCAATACGTTCCCTGAGAGGCCGTCCGACAGGAATTCCTTGGTACCGGTAGTACGGCGGAGTAATCGGCGGAGGAGAAGGGGAAGAAATGGCGTTGGTGATGGTGGTGGAGGGGGGCGGGCGGATGAGTGGACGCCGTCGTTATGTTCGATTTCCGAGGACAGCGTTGTTGTGTTGGAGAAGGAGAAAAGTCAGAAAACCGAAGCGGAGAGAGTTGTGAAGAGGAAGAGCGGGGGATTTAACCGAGACAGAGTTCGTGTTCGTAGTTATAGCAAGGATTTCGGGTAAGTTGTGTTCGGTTTTTTCTGTTTTATGTAATTCGATTACCGTTTGTTTTTCTGATGTTTTCTCTTTGTTTTGTTGTTCGGAGAGACAGAGAGAGAGAATCGCCGTCCTTAATTATCCAATTTCACGTGGATAATATTAAATGATTAAAATATTAACGAGTATTCGGCTAATATTTTGCTGAAATTATGAGTTTATATATGCATTAATTGGTGTGTAAAATTATTAATTCTTTTAGCAGTTTGTTTTATTTGGATTTCTGTTTAACAAGCTTCTAATTAATTAACTGGATAATTTTTTTTTATTTTCTTTTTTCAGGAAAAATAGTCCAATACCAACCTTCATTCCAGCGTTCTCTCCGACTCCATTCATGTTTTGATGAGTCTAGATTTTCCAAATCACTCAAAGCCTGTGATTGGATTTATACATACATACATACATACATACATACATATATATATATATATATTTGTATATGTAAATATTTAGTGCTATATGTTTAATTATTATGCATGCAGGAAAAGTTAATAATAATTTGAAGTAATGTAAATTTCTATATTATGATGAAATAGCGAAGGTAATAGTTAAATCTTTTACTTGCAATGAGGTGCCAACTTCTCATCAACTGAATTAAGGTCCCCAATTCTCTACAAACAACGTGTTAATTAATTATGGTTTAATCATATATGCACATAATTGGGAATACGTCACTACGCATATCACACCACTTGACCCACGGGTGATTTTCGTTGACTTTTCATTATGGGGCATATTTGTAACCACACTATGTAATGAAGCATATTAACTTGTACCCGCAACTGAAATTCTTCAAAGTTCTCTGCAGAAGTCTTCATCACTTCCATGTCTTCTTGATTATCTTCAAATTAAATTCCGGTTTTATTCATAATACGGAAAATTGACATATATCCCTGAAGTATAAAAAAAGGATAGATGTTCTCTGAAAATTTGAAAACGACAAATATCTTATAATTTTTTTAATAATTAAATATCGAATTATTATTATAAAAATTAAAGAAGAAAGTTAAAAAGATTTTAATATATGAGTATGATTTAACTCATTATTTAATTTTTTTAGTAATTATATATTTAATTTTATTATTAAAATAATAAATTAAAAAAATTATTTAATCTTGAGTATATTGTAAAAAATATTAAATAGGGACTAAATTGTTAAAATTAAAAAAATTATTATAAAAAATATTAAAATATAGACTAAATTATTATAGTTAAATAAAATATATATTATATTATTATTTTATAAACGTTTAAGGATATAAGTGATAATAAACTAACCAGTGAACAAACAGTCAATTAACACGAGAAAGGTAAGTGTCATTTATCAATAGAATCAGAAAAATATCTATCATTTTCAAATCTCCAGAAAAATATTTGTCATTTTCTCCTACTTTAGGGGATATATGTCAATATCCCTTCATCATAATACATTTGCTTTCAATTTCAGTGCTTAATTTCTTCATCTGAGTTTCCTGTATTTTCTCCACATCATAATCATATGATTCAAAACCCAAAATCAATTTATTTACCTCAAATACAGTAAAGAACTGAAAAGGATAAGCAAAAAGGGTAATATTTAAAAGAAATGAGAAATAGTCATAAAAATGGCTGTGCCAACAATAACAATTTAATATTAAAATTCAAAATCAAAGGGAAAATATTTACAAGACTAAAATAAATTTTAAACGAGAGGAAGATGACCATAAAACTAATTGTTTAAATAAAAAGAATAGTAAAAAAATTAAAGTAAAGATTTTAGTATCTCAAATGCTAAAAGAAAAATTAATCTACTTACAAAATTATTCTAATAAATAATAATCACACAACTTCACGGGTTCACATAATTTGATTGGATTCCATTAAACGAACCCAAAGGTTTAATTTTTTAAAAGTACAACCAACCCACACCGAACCGCATTGAAAGATTCATTTCTTAGAAAATAAATTAAGCTGAACTAAACCAATGTCTCAAGGATTACTTGAACTGAAATTTAACATATTGATTTAGTTATATTTTTCATTTTTGGTCCAAATTAAAAAAAAAAAAGATAACTTTTTTTATTTAATAATTCAAATAATTATATACGGAAAAATATTTTAAAATAATATAATTATTTACAAGTCACTTCTCATTGCTCAAACTCCATAGGCTGTTTGAACAAAGAGTTGGGTATCTGAAAACCCAAGACAATTAATAGGCAAAGAGGTTGTGAGTCTTGATACGAAGTAGTTTGGTCCATTCAAAAGCCCAGTAACGATTGGCTTCAGTAAACAGTTCAGATCTTCGTAGCTTTGTGTTTTGTCTTGAATGATAAGCAATATGTCCAAATTAGAACTTGAAGGTGAACGATATTTCGATAAATTGCGTCCCAAAGTAAATGTTTCGGCTATTTCCATTCCATTGGTGACTTTCAAACTCAGGAGAACAAGCAAAATAGGAAACTCATTCATGAAAGTTCTCGCCAAGAAACCTTTTTCTGCGCCTACCTAAAACGAAACAGTACTTAACAGCAGCTTAGACATCAGCTTCTCCGTCCTCCATTCCGGCCATTGTGTCGTATAGCGGCTTGTTCAACGTTTCCGGTAGGCAAAATGCAAACAACCCCTCCCAAAATACCACACACTGAAAACACCTGCAAAAGGCAAGGAACCACCCAAAACCACCACAAACGGTGCCAATATGGCTCCCATTTGTGCCGCCTGTGTTGCACACCCTAGTGCTGCATTTCTCACCACTGTTGGGAACAACTCTGTGGTGTATATGAATAGCAAATTGTAAGTACCAGCCATCCCAAAGATTCCTAAAACGGCACAAATCATTCTCACTACTTTCCATATTCCGTCGGATTTTACCAAGCAACCCAGTAAGCAGAAAAATCCGCTGAACCAAAGAGTGCCTATAGCCAATGGCTTCCTTCCAAATTTATCCAACAAAAGTGCTGTAATGGTGAATGCTGGCATCTCTGCTACTGCATTGAGGAGCACGTTGAGGTAAAGATTGGTTTGGAGATTGACAACATTTAAGCTAAGGCCATAGTAAACGACCGAGCACAAGAAGTTAATGGCTGCAGCTAAGAACAACCGTTTACGAGTGATTGGTGACTTAATTACATCTATGAGGGAACCTGTTATTGCTTCTTTTGTTGTCAATTCTTCGTCGTAATTCTGCTTATCATTTGAAGCATCGATTTCTTCTTCATCATCAAGTGCGAGAACAACCCCATCAGGCAGGTTGCGGCCATTAGCTTTGGCAATTGTGCGCATGAGTTTCATAGCTTCATTTACTTTACCACGAACCAGGTACCATCTAGGAGACTCGGGGAGGAAAGGTATAACTAATGACAAGGAACAAAATGGAGGGGATTGAAGAAGCAATGTAAAGAGCCCGCCATGTTCGAAAAATGTAAGCTACGCCCGAGAGTATGGCTATTCCTGTTGAAAAGAAGTAGAATGTAGACATGCCAGCAACACCACGCTTTGTTGGGCCAACGGGCTCTGTGGCAAGCACGAAGGCGCAAAGCCCAACACCTCCGGTACTGAAACCGGTAAGTACTCGGAGTAGAAGATAGGTTGAGTAATTCGGTGATAATGATGTTAAGCAACCGAAAACGGCATTCAATATGCAAACCACTGTTAAAGAACCTTTTCTTCCTAGCCTAGAGTCTGATAGATGTCCAAATACCCCAGGCACCTGAAAATACAACATGACTTCAATCTTTTCTCTTAATCCCACTTTTTTCAAAAGCTAATTAAACTGCTTAAACCGACAACTTTTACATAATTAATTAATAAACATGCAGTTCATTCCAAACCACGTGTATTATAATGATATGCCTAATTACATATTTTTGTTGGTTACCATATTACAGCAGTCATTAATTAATTAATCTTGTACAGATAACTATAATATGTTCTTGATGTGCAAAGAAAAAACGCTAAACTATAGTGATGTGAATTTAATATATATATAAAACTATTGTGATAATTATTGTGCTCTCTAAAAGTTGATGCATGTATGTAGACATCTCATTTCAGGTAGTCGTGCAATGAAACTTGCTGTATGTCCTGAAAAGGCAAAATCAATTATCATAAGGAATCATGCAGGCCATAACGCTTTCTAATGATGCAGGCAACATGAACAGGCGGGGACTACATGAAATGCTTGGTAGTGATTACATCATTACCATTAATTCCAAAAAGACAGATGAGTTGTGAAATCTAGAAAAGTCTTAAAGCTTAGGAAAAGTACTTGGCATAAAAGAACAAACCCGTCCTCGTCTGGAAATCCTTTGTATCTGTGATTGCTACATACTCATATATTTTTGTTTACATGTGACTCTCGTATGCTTCTAGTGTTTACTTTCCGCAATCGCACCATTAAATGAGAGACTTGTCTTTTAATAATATCTAAAGACCCTCACGTTTCTTGCCATTCTTTTTCCTTTTCTTTCTTCCCCAAAAAAACTAGAGAATGCATGAACATGACATTTAAAAAATACAAAATTAATTCACTCTCTAAAGAGCAAATGTTCATCTCCCAAGACGGAATTTAGAAAATAAAAAAGCACTTTAAATGTCGAACGAAAAGCGTTTTCATTGTATTTTACAGAAAATAATTCAGATTTGATTCTACAAGATAATTTTTCTGACTGAGTTAGTGCAATGATAATACACAAATCCTAATTCCAAAGACGTGTATTATCATAATTAGTCATTTTCTTTCGTTGAAAAAGTAGAAAGGTACAACATTCTGTTATAGAAAGAGCCGGTCAGAGAGAAAACAAAAGCACTCCAATCAAGAAGAACAAGTCAAAAAATAAGAGGAAGGAGAGGAATTGAACACAAATTTCTCAAAGCTATCCTGACTTTTAATGACAGAGATTTTGGACGATAGCAAATCGTATACAAAATAGAATATTCCAACTTGCAGCTCAGGATAAACTTCAATCAAACTATACATACACACACATGGAAAGTAAAGTAGACGCACATATGCTGCCCATTGGTTCCGTATATCATAAGACTACCAATTAAAGTATCAACAAGATAATCATAATTATTAACTTTGGACCCACAAGCTAATAGCCTGGAAACCTGTTAAAAAGTCTTGCAATTTGGATCCTAGTCTAAATAATCTAATTTGATTTTTTTTCTTCTTAATTTGAATTGAAGTAAATCTACAGCATCTAATCACGTGGAGTTATATCTTTCTTAATATTAAATGCATATTGATATCCTAGTTGACAACAAACTGGCATCTTTGTAATCCTAATTAATCAAAATAAGCTGTATATTATACACCACCAATTTTGACTTATGTTTTCCTGTAATTTACTCCTTAAGAGAAAGACTCTTTAAGAAGCTGGATATTCATGATAAGAACTAAAAACCAGGTCCCGTAAATGAAAAGTTCTTGCTGCCCATGCGTCAGACTAAGTTAGGTGATACATGTCTTACTAAGACAAGTGTGTGAATGAAAATCTCAGAAGATCAAGGGCCAGCCAACTTAGACCACCTTTTTTGGCTGTGTCTGCTATATATATATATATATATATATATATATATATGTCTTCATCCACTAATATAAATTAAATTTTAATTTACCAACTAAAATTAGATTTCATTGAATTAAACAGAGAACAACACGCGTGAAATTTATCATATAAAATTTATATATAATTTTTGTATATATTAATATATATACTTTGCATTTAACCCACCCAGTCTCTCCATGTCCTTGCGTTTTTAAACTTTTAAGAAAATATTTTAATTTCACATCAACATGATAAGTCCTGATATTAAAATTAATAATATAAATTAACAGAACGGAGAAGGAACTGGAAAAACTTACCAATCATGCAGCCACAAAAAAACAAGGCCTGGACAAGTCCAACCTTATACTTTTCTTCACAGATGAGCCCCCACTGTGCAACCGTCGAGCGATCGGCACCGCCGGTCCAAGTCCACGAACCCGGTTCAAACCCACATATGTTTTTCTCCGAGGGGTCACATCCCGGCCCGAGGCACTTCCATTCCGGCTCCCGGTCGGCGAAAATCATGACCATCGTATGAAACGCCTCCAGCGCCCATGCAAGGCTAGTCAGAACAAAATGGCGCAGCTGCCACTGCCCGAACTCGCCGCAGTATTTAGATAGCATGTCATCTATCAGAAGCTTCTCCGGCTCGTCAGTTGCCGGCTGTTTTGACGGAGGGAGGAGCGGTGACCGGAGAGATTTGTCGTCTCCGGGATCCGAAGCTGACGTGGATCTCATGTTTCTTGTTATCTTTGGTTATGTAATGGTATGGGCTACGAATCTTTCGTTTGTAGCTCTTGCATCAAGGTGGCGGATGTTTTGTAATATGTATATATATATGTAGAGAGAGAGAGCGAGAGAGCGAGACAGAGAATCAAGAGAACAAGAGTGTATATAGATAACGCGAGAGTATTGTTGTCATCTTGCTGTTCTAGAACAAGACGGAGTGTTGATGAGGTGACACCTAGAGGCTTTCGCAGCCGTTGATTACAGGTGATGTTGAACAAGAGAGAATGTTAATCGGATGTCTAGGTTTGGTAGTCCATCTGGTATATATATGGGAAGTGTGATTGTATTGTAATAGGTAAGGCTTTGATAAATGTGAGGTGAGTTGCAAGTTGTCAATTAGAACGTGCTCAGTACACAACGGGACAGCCCCACTGCGTTACTGATAATATTATTAGTTCTTATAGAATTCTATCGTATATTTTAAATTAAGATTTTGTATTATATTGAACCTAAATGGAATTTGCGTTTATATAAAATCCTATATACATGTGAATTTCATGATTTGTTTTATAAATTGTATATTGAATGATCAGAATTCAAATATGTATATATAAAATAATATATATTATTTTATTTTGTTGTGGTGTGGATTTCATGGTTTGATTTATAATATATGATAATAATAAATTGTATTATCATAATTCACGTGTATATATAAAATAAGCCTTAGAGGATTAATATTTAATATTGGTTGTGAACTTTATGTCGCACGTATAGGCTTGGTTGAGGAAATTGATTGTTTTGCAATACGCATTAATTTATTCCCTCAAAACATGGAATATTTGTGTAGGGTTAGTCAATTTGGAGCTGTATTAAAAATGATGACCTCCGGATATGGGAATGGTCTATCCCAATAGAGATGTTATCTGTTAATAATGTTGTTTGAAATAAGTGTTTTTTTCTCCAAAATTAGAAAGTGAATGTTAATTATCAGTCCCGCAGTCCCACAGTCTCTTCTCTCTCGGGGTCCAAAGTGACAAATTAATTAATATATGCTTAATTTCTAAAAGATTGGCATAGTAGTCGGTCCAAGGGTGACAATTAGTGCTTTTTAAAATATTGAAACCTGTCAATCCGTTTTATCTTACTTTATTACATAACTTCCGATTGTCCGCTCATTGTCAAGCGTATATATGTGATTTGTACATGAGATGGATCGGAATCGTGTATATCATGTGTGATATTGATGGTCACTTTAAGTAAAGGCGATAGCGACGGCGACGGCGATGCCTTTTGTGGGCCCTGTTCTGATGGACAGATTTGTCGTTTCCGGGCTTCCAAGATAAGGCGGATCTCATTTCATGTTGTGCGGTACCACCAGTTATCGTGTTCTGTAAATAGAGCGAGGGAGCAAAGAGAAAAGGAGTGTGTGTGATACATATACATATATATAGTCGAAGTCAGAGCGTTGCTGTCCTATAGCTAGACACGCTATTGATGATGTGACGCGTGGAGGCTTTTGTAGGCGTTGATCATGGGTGATCTATGATTTTTCTTTTCTTTTGAAAGATATGGGTGATACACGTTGAGAAAGACTGAAAGATGGAATGTTCTGGGATCTCGGAGTTTGATACTTTTAACGTGCCAGTGCCGTATTGGAAAAAGGATTAGCATTGTAAACAGTAAACTTGCTTTTCATAAAGTCAATTTAATTTATTCCAAGTTATAAAGATAATATTGGCAGTGAGTCGGAAATCTAATTTTATAGGACAAGTATTGTCAAGTAGGGCGTGCTAATTAAATATTGTCAAATATCATTTCGATAATAATTTTCTATTTTTTTAACCATTAAAGAATTATAAAAAGATCAATACAATTTGTTTTGCTTGATTTTATTTTTTAGCATCAATTATGATAGCGAGATATGTCGTCAATAATCCTTAGAATTTAAGTAAATTGATATGGATCAATAATATTAAAAATATAAATTTTTATATGTAAAATAATGGTTATATTATTGTCATATCTTATATATTTCTTTTAATTTTTATCACATTTTATGACTTAAAAAAATTTCAAAGTATATGTATATTCAATGTAAACAGTGGCTGCAAGTTTACAAGATGATACAAAGTTACATATTTTATACAAGGTCTAAGAGAGTATCAACTCTAATTATCTCCATACATTTTTTCTATACTAATCTAGGTAGAATATGCTATCATCACTATAAAAGATGATGTAATTTTCTCTACATTTGTACTGCGTTTGATCACTGCAGTGTATGTTAATGCAATTGTATTATACCCGCCTTTTGTCACTTTCTACAATCTAGAAAGGATATAAGAATTGGGCTTGGGCCATATGTTCTTTTTTTGTCAAACTGAATTCCCTTTGCATTATTAGCTTCAGCTAAAGGCCCACTTCTTTCAACACCTGTCTCAAACTTGAGGTTATCTCTGTAACCTTAAGTTTGTTTATAAAGTAGTCAAACTTTAATGAACTTAAAGATTTGGTGAACATATCTGTTATTTGCTCTTCATTGAGCACATATTCGATATTTATTTCTCCTCTTGATACTTTATCTTTTACGAAATGAAGATCAATTTCAATGTGCTTGGTCCGAGCGTGAAAGATTGGGTTGATTGCCATAACTGCTGCATTGCTATTGTCACTTAAGATCATAGGGGTTTTAGTAAGATTCAACCTTAACTTATTAAGAAAAGACTTTATCCAAGTGACTTCTGCCACTATATGTGCCATAGCTCTGTATTCAAACTCAACACTGGATCTTGCCACTACTTGTTGTTTCTTTGAACTCTAAGATACTAAATTCTGACCCAAATAAATACAATAGCCACTAATTAATCTTCTATCATCAATATTACATCACTAATCTACATCACAAAAGGCTGTTAGGTTTTAATTATCAGATATTCTAAATTCCAGGTCATAGTTGATTATGTTTCTTAAGTATCTTAAGATTCTTTTGTACACAGTCTAGTGTGATACCAGAGGGTTTGACATGTATTGACTAAGTTTTGTTTACTGTAAATGTAAGTTCTAGTCTTGTGAGTGTTGCATTTTGCAAAGCCTCTATTACACTTCTGTAAAGGAAAGTGTCTTTGAATACTTTTCCCACTTCCTTCGAAAGTTTTTCACCTAAAGCTAAGGGAGTGTCTTGTTCATACTTTTTATTGTCTTCTTTTTCTGGAATGTGTTGCTTTCTGTGACAATTATATCATCAATGTATATGAGGACCATCACCAACTCTCAATCTAGATTTCTAAAAAAGAAGAGGTGTGTCACATCTCGAGCTACTAAAACCCAATTTCTTCAAAGCATTTTTCAACCTTTCAAACCAAGCTCTTGAGCTTGTTTAAGTCCATATCGAACTTTCTTTAGTTTGCACACATGTTCAGGCTTTGTAGGGTCAACAAAGCCTTCTCGTTGAATCATGTATACAGTTTCTGTTAGTTCACCATTCACGAAAGCATTATTTACATCCACTTGCCTCAACTCTCAATTCTTAATAGTTGCAAGACTTAAAATGATTCTCATTATTGCAGCTTTAACCATTGAACTGTAAGTTTCATTATAATCAATTCCAGGTGTTTAATGGGACCCCTTTGTAATTAGTCTTACTTTAAATCTTGAAACTATCCCATCAACATTTTTCCTTAACTTTGGAAACTTATTTATTTCCAACCACCCTCATATTGGAAGTATATGGTACCAGTGACCAAGTGTTGTTTTCTACCCAGGCCTTATATTCATCTTTTATTGTGAATTCTATTTAGGATCTACCAGTGCTACTTTCACATCTACAGGAGTGTTTGTAGAACAACATGGTGCTACCATGCTGGCGTACAATTTGGGTTTGAAAACTCTTGCTTTAGCTTTAGTGATAATGAGTTAAGATTAAAGCATATTTTATGCTGCAGGTGGTAAGGTAGACGAGTCATGTGTTTCTGGTTCGTTGGTTGGCCCCTTTTGAGGAAAATCAGTGTTTATGTTTAGATTTAAGGTAAAAGTGAAGATGGTTTCTACTTGTGTCTGTTAGAAGTCGTTTACTATTGTTTTGTTGCTTGATAATGGACTATTATCAGCTGTACTATAGTAACCAGTAGGTTCATTTAATGGAAAGGATATTGAGTAGAATTGGTCTAGAAGATTTAATGAATTTGTAGACTGTGATTTTTGACTCTTTTTGAAGTTGTTATCATTTTCAAAGGGAAATTTTTTTTCATTAAATGACATGTGTCTAACAATATAAATTCTTTCTATATGATGTAGGCATAAATATCCCTTGTAAACAATACTAACTCCTAGCAAAACACATTTAGAATTGTGAAAACCTAATATATATATGTTGTATGTCTTAAGAAAGGGGTAACACTCACAGCCAAAGGTCTTAATAAAGGTGTAGTCTGGTTTAACATGAAAAAAAGCTTTAAAAGGTGAGATATGGTTAAGGGTAGGTGTGGCAAGTCTATTTATCGAGTAAATAGCTATGCTAAAAGCTTCCCACTAAAACTTCAAAGGTATGCTTATTTGTGCAAGTAAGTAAGTCCTGTTTTAACAAGATGTTTGTGTTTTCTCTCTACTTTATTATTTTGGTGGTAAGTGTGAGGGCAAGAGTATCTTAAGGATATTCCTTCATATTTCATGAATGGTTCAAAGGTTGTAAATTCACCTCCATATCACATTGAAATGACTTCATTGTTTTATTGAGCAAGGTTCTCTATTTGTGTTTTGAAAGTCTTGAAAGTATTTAAGGATTCAACATTGTTGTTAAGAGGAAAGACCTAAGTAAAACAAGTTAAGTCATGAATGAATGCTATATAATATTTATGCCATTGATTGGAAGGTATAGGCGTAGGCCCCCAAAGGTTAGAGTGTATAATCGAGAAGGGTTTTGTGCTCTTGAAATTTTACCTATGAAATTTGTCATACTGACATGCTTTGCAAAATGTCACCGCTGATTTTTTATTGTTACTCAAAGGGATACAATCAGAAATGCTCTTCTTAAGAGTAATAAGATTAGGATGCCTTAACCTTTTATGCCATACATTCCAATTATTGAATATAGTTGTTTTTTTGCTAACTAATTCAAAAGAACTTGAATAAAAAGACAACATTGACTCTAGACTTCTTAGGACTGAAATATTTAAAGGAATTGACAAGATTGAAGGAAATAATGTATAATGATTGGAAGAGCATTTCAGTAGCTGATAAAGTCCATTTTTAGCTACTTTTTGCAGTAGAGTTTTCCTTTGAGTTTTGTCTTAATCAGGCACAAGTTTTTGTCAAATAAAATACTAACATTGTTATTTGCATTAAGTTTTGATATATAAACAAGATTTTTGGTTATTGTAAGGACATACAAAATGTGATTGAAGTATAAGTATTTTGTGACTTGTGTGTGTTTGGTGGCAAGTATTGAATGACCAATATGTGAGATAAGGAGCTTGTTACTGTTGCCTACAGTAAGTTGATCAGTCCCTCTATATTTTGCACCAATGTTGATATTTTCAAGGTTGTTGGTGATGTGGTTTGTAGCACCACTATCCAAGTACCAAGATGGATTTTAGATAACTTAGATCCCTCCTTAGATAACTCTTCATTTTTGTAGCTCCATTTCTTTTCCTATTAGAAATTACAACTTAGATAACTCTTCATTTTTGTTTAAAAATATTATTAAATACATATATAATTAACGTACATTAAGTGGGCAAATCCCTGCTTTAATTTTTAATCCTAGTATATATGAGCAGAGCTCAAATCCTAAATATATGTATATGTATATATATTTAACTATTACAAATTTTATCTGCCATTTACCATGCAACATTAATTCTTTCTCTGGTATTGGGTAATTAGAAAATTAATGACTGTCAAATTAAAAACATGAAAGAATTGAGTGTTTACTTCAATAAACCTTTTATTCCATGCTTGTAAATGATGGGATGGATCCCCGAGGACATGCACCAATTTTTAAGTAATTAATAATTTTTAAAGAGGTAGCATATATAACATTAATCATTAAGAGAAGAAACAATATTATTAATCTTCAAATGAGCATAACGGGATCCTTGAGCAACGCGGCAACATGATCTTTCATTAAATGAGGATTGGTGTAGGAATCCCCATCCTTGTATAGAACATCCATTAAACGCGCAAGATTAAGAACCCGATCCATCAGAGCCATGGGAACACCTGTCGGTCTGAGCCTGAGGAACTCCTCGTTTATGTCTTTCCATGCATTTGCAACTTCTTGACGAAACACTTTTTCCACCTCATCTTCCGAGACGCCGTGCTGCTTCATGTAGCATTCTACAGCTGAGGCAACATGTCCTCTCTTTTGCTCAAACTTCACATGATATATATTACTTAGTTAGTCCAAAATTAACTCTAATTAATTAGTATTACTAATCAACAGGTTAATTACTGGTGTAAGTACCTTATGGGAAACCATGTCATCCATGAGTCTGCAAATTACTGAGGAAGCCTTGATGATTTTAGGATTGCCGGACACCCATTCCATGGATTCTTTGGTTACCATATCTCCCATTCCCATGAAAGAGGATGTTGCTAATAGTAAGTAGCCACAGCTACTTAATGCAATAGACATGTATTTCTCCATCGTCGGTATATATCCTTGGTCACACCATCTAGCTTCGATCATGTAATTTCTTGCTAAATTCTTCATCTGACAGAAATGAAATGAAAAACAGCAATCATTTTTTTTACTTTCCTAACAATCATGATAAAAATTATTATTATAAAAACTATGTTAATTTGCCCATAATTAAAGACACTCTAACGTATTATAAAAGACAAAGAAATTGATTTTGAATTAAAATTGTACGTGTACGTAATGATGAACTGTAAATTTAAATTACATTCCGATATATTAGAAAAAATAAAATAAGAGGAAGGTGATTTTAAACTAAAATGCAGTTTTTTTTTTTTTAATTAATTTCGTTTGTCCATAGCCATCGGTACAATTAATATAGAAAACTCACCGCCTCTTTGGCGTAAGGAAGGCGGTATATATTTCCTTCCTTAGCCAGATCATTCTCAAATTCACTGTACATATCAAGAAGGGCCCCATAACATAATTTCATGTACTCAGGCAGCTGATCTATGGCACTGATATCCCACCTGCAAAATTAAAACAAATTAAAAATGCCAACCTATTTTAGAATAATAACTAAGTATATATCGATTTTTGGGCAAATGACGAAAGTGAACAAATCAAATTAACCTCTCAATTGCTGTGGTAAAAAGCTCAAGTTCTTCAAGGGTCCCATATGCATCATATATGTCATCGATAATAGAAGACATGGCAACCACTTTGCCTAATATCCTTCTACCCAAGAGATATTGTGGCTCGAAATACACTCCCAATATCCAGAAATAGCACTCCACCATTCTGTCTCTTATAAATGGTAGCTTATTCGGAACATCAAAACTTCTCCACCACCTGTTTAATTTTATACATATATATATATATATATATATATATATATATAATTATCTTTTAGAAATGTAAAAGCCTATAATGCGGAGCTTAACTTAGAAGTGCTGCTTACAGTTCGTAGTTAGCCTGAAATAATTGGTACCTTAAGATATCACTGAGTTCTCTCTGGTGCAATTTCTGTAGCATGTTGAAATCTAACTTTGCAAAGGTTAATAGAGCTTCACTGTGTGAAGGGTCTTGCTGATAGAATGCCATGTAATGTCTTGCTTCTAGCCTTGGTAAGCTTTTGCGCAGAGGTCGATTGATCGCACGATTAACTTGTGCTGTTAGTGGGGAGTTGAGCTGGGTTGCCACTGTCTCAAGGTGACTCATAGTGAAAGCAAGCGCTTCGTCGAGTATAATTTCTCCATGCACCCTCAGGTGTGCAGCTTCATACAAACTTAACATTCCTCGAACATCTTCCGTAAGGGAAGCCTTGAAGTTCCCATTGATGTCTTTGAACTTGTTGAAGACGTCTGCTTCACCACCCAGTAACACATTTCTTGCAAGTGTTATAATATTTAATTTTTCTTGGCTAGAGATAGAGAGAAAGGCAAAATACTGTGAAGGACAAAGGAATAAGAAATAAATAGGGGAGAAAAATAAGAACACATACCGCATGAAATTTTAAAACCATGTTGTCTAAGTAATCGGAATTGAAGGGAGATGGAATATAGATCGTCGTCGTCATCCTCTCTGAGATCACAGTCATGGATTTTCTCTAAGAGTTCATCAATCGCATGTTCAAAATGGTAAGAAACACCTAACCGCTGGATTGCATCAATCAAGTCCAGTTTTTGTGAAGGCTTATTAACATGAGCCATTAGCATTCTTTTAATTTCTACCTTCAGTTGTAAATGCCTTATTTCCTCGTCAGTTTCCTAAACAAGCAAATTGAGGACATAAAGTGATTACTATTAGCATATACATGCGTGCTTACACACTAATTAAGCCGAGAGATTTGAGGGCAGTCTGAAGATCATTTTACCATGGAATCACTAGCATCTGATGAGAGGAAATAATCCCCCCATATATCACGATGAAAATTCGCCAGGTGACGATTAGCATCAGGCTTAGCATGTTGGGTTAAAGCAGGAGTTGCTAAAACTTGAAGAGACATTTTTTTTTCTAGTAGACGTAAGGGCTTATGTTTGTGGAAGAAAGCAATTAATTCTATAGTTTGTTTAGTAGGTAGGTTTGTGCTTCTAAGGACTAGCAATTTTTTTTTTAGTGGTTTCATTCATTGCTCCGGGACACTATATATATAGACATAGCTGAGAGATAATTAAATCTATAACTTTACCCATATGTTAAAAGAAAAGGTTCTTTCAATGATATGATGAGGTATCGATACGAAAAGGTCTTTAAAAATTATTTGACTAAAATTAGGGTCACCATAACAATATACATTAGAAAATATCTGGTATGTATTTTTAAGAATATTTTGTGTGGTGTAGAGCCAATCTTATCAGAATACGGAAGAGAGTTTTGCGAATGATTTTCACGTGCATGCAGATATATGATGAAAGAGTTATGACCCTGTCATTTATCATGGTCCCCTCCTCCCTTGCTTGCTGCATGTATGCATAGCTTTTGGGGGACAGGCAAAAAATGATTTATAAGGACAACCATGAACAATCTTCAAAGCAAGCAAGCATCAATACAGGCCTTCAACTTCTTATCAACAAAAACATGGTTGTAGAAATTGAAAAGGATTTACAAGAGCAAATACAAACCATGTACTTAAATTATATATACTTTTGTTTGTAACAGTTAAGGAAGGAAATATATTTAATTTGGTGTGTGAAAGTGAAAAGCAAAAAAAAAAAAAAAAGTGTTATATATAGTAGCGAATGGCTTGAGAGCAAACGAACTCTCCTGGAAATAAAAGGTGGTTCTGTAATTGATGAAAAACATATCAGGAGCTTTTCCTAGAGTAGTACTCGTTTATTTAATGCTTGTGATTCCTTAATTCATCATGCTCCGATGTATAATTCGTATAATGTAGAAAACAATTACATACAGGCTCATCGTAAAATTTGCACTGAGACTGGATGGCAAAATATTTTATAATTCTTATTTACACCCAATTTGCGATTGTCATTGGTAAAAGTGATTTTCAACGGCAAAAAGTCATTAAGTGTTTGGTAAAATTCTTTTAAAATTACTTTTAATAAAATCATTTAATTCAAAAACAGATTTTGAAGAAATGGAGAAGAGTTACTTTTTAAAATTTAATTTGTTCATTTAAAATTCTAAAATTTTAAAATTAACCTTACAAAATAGTTCTTATATTTCAATTTTGGTTAGGAAATAAAAATGTTAAAATAAAAAAAATTCTTTTCATTACTATTTTACTTTTATATTTACTTTTTATTTATATTTTTTTCTATAAATTATTTTAAGAAAACACATATTATTTTATACTATATAATTCACTTATCGTTATTATTTTATTAAGAGCATAAATGTAATACCCTGAATCTGACATTATAAAAGTGATGCCTAACTAGAATGTTACGAAAAATATTCAAATTTCCTAAAATAAATTCTTTCTCTAAGAAAATTAATACTTTAAACTCTGTTTGAAACATTCCTAATTTTATAAAATATTTGGCAGAATTTACTCTATAACAAATATATACCAAAATATATAAACTCGCAAATTTTAAAATTTTATTCTAAATACTCTCAATACAATTCAAAATCAACTGCTTCATTTCAATACTTAACAAATATAATCAAATTTATGTTTCTAAAATTCAGATGCAAATATAGAAAATACATCAAAAATCATACATTATGTACTCTTGTATTTATACACATAGTTCCAAGAGTAGTAAACCCTTGTCCTAAAATATCATTTTTCTTCTATATACAAAGTCTTTAGCAGTACCTAAACTTAAAAAGTAGGGGTGAACTAATACCCAGTAGATATTTATATTTAAATGCAACATTGTGAATTTTACAATAAACAGATTTGCATACATAAAACACTTTTCGATTTCGAACAGCAAGCTTAACAAAATATCAAAATAATATTTCAATTCAAGTATTCACAAAAATGACAAAAAAATACATTTATTCCATCATAAAAAAATATAATTTTCATTAATTTTTATTTTTGAATACTTTACAGACATTATTTCAAAGAATTGTCGTCCCAAAAACTAGCCAACATATTTTACGGGCATTATTCTGAGGGACTGTCATCCCAAGCACCAGTGTCACATCACATTAGCAATCATGGCCATCACATTTTCACTTATCAAATTATTTCACAATATTTTCATACAAATCATCAATTTATAAAATCACAACACGTGTTGATACAATGTTTTCACTGTATTTGTAAATATACCATTCATATGAAAATTATCATTTAAATCTAATTCGAAAATAATTAATTGAATCAACACGTGATAATTTAGAAATTTCATAAATATTTATCGAAAATATTAAATGTAATAAAATACCTTACTTTTCAGTTTTAAAACTAAAATCTCACAAATACATATAAATACCTATCTGACAAATGCGTGATAATTTTATGTTCTTGTTGATTTCTCCTCTTCATTCCAATCACCTCCTAATATTAATTTAACAAATAATAATAAATAATGATCCAAGAATAATAACTAATAATACTTCAAATTTAATTGTTTATATATATATATATATATATATATATATATACACACACGCACGTTTGTTCGTTTCAGAAGTCAAATTGAAAAAAGAAATCAAACAAAAGCAAATTCAATTCAAGAGAAAGAGAGGAAAGGAAAGGAAAAGAAAAAAAAAGGAAAAAGGAAAAGATAAACGGAAATTATTCGTAGAAAAAAAAGAATTGTGCAGGAAAAGGTATTGGGAAGTTGAATTGATGTTCAGGAACTTTGTGGACAGTGTATTTATGGAATTAAAGTAGTTTTATTGTTGTATTTGTGATACGTATCAGGTTTTAGATTAATTTTAACGGTAAATGATTGAATTATGTGTTTTGAGGGAGTAGTGCGGTGGTAAGAAACCCAAGAGACCCCGAAATTTCCAGGAATTGAGCGATTGAGCTGTGAGTGGATATATTTTTAAAATATTATGAATTTATATTATGTATGAATATTTAATATAGCATGATTGATATGTTTATTAATGCGTTAGATTGCGTTGCGTGTTACGTAGTATTTAAATTATGCATGATATCCAGTGATTGCATGAAAACGATTGTTTTCTATTAAAATATTGGTTGTGTTTGTTTGAAGCACCCCACAAGTACTCATTCTCGAATATTATGTAATAAGGTCTTTGGGACCTATGGAATTATATATATATGAATGTGAGCTCTCCAGGCGATGATACGAGGCCGCTGGGTTGAGTATGGTTTTTCCCCGCTTGGGCGTTGGGATCTCGCCAACTATGATATCCCCGGGTACTAGTTGGGTGTTGTATGAACTGTTTGCAATGATATGCATTCTTAATGTATAAGTGATGCTTAATTTATGTATGATTTTAGGATGTCGTACAATGGTTGTATGAAAATATATTTTCTTTAAAAACTATGTCCACTCACTGAGCCGCAAGCTCATTCATTTCCCTATTTTTCTCATTTCTCCCCAGGTCACGCAGGATTTCGTGCAGGGTGCAGTTTTGTAAATGAGGTTGAGACCACTCTACGCATACTGCATGAAACATTTTGAAACATATCATATGTGTATGTGAATATGTATATATGTGTGACGAGACATGAAGTCTCAATGTATGTTAATGATGAAGGCCTGAGGCCATTTTCTTTATCTATAATGTTATTAAGAGATGTCTATGAGAATGACAGGTACCTACTATAAAATATTTAGCAGGATTTGTCTCGGACTCTTAAGAGAGGTCGGGGCGGGTCCTGTCAGTTTGGTATCAGAGCGTGGTTTTAATTCTGTAGACTATTGTGTGACATATGTATGTTGCATGCATCATTTAATAGTTTAATGGAAACTAATGTTAGTATGCGTAGTAGTGGTCAATCCAACAGGAGACCTTGTCGTTGATCTGAACTTACCTTTAGTTGAGGAGGAAGAAAGGGAAGTATCAGGAGAAGGAGGAGCTGATTTTGTACCACCTATACATATGTATCAACCTTAAGCAAATCCTAATACAGGAATGGAGAACATTATCGAACGTTTTCGTAATCTGGGTGCGGTAAAATTCGAAGGGATTGGTGATCCGATGAATGCAGAGTCCTGGTTCACTACAGTTGAGAGAATATTCCAGGTAATGGGATGAACAGATCAACAGAAGGTAAACTTTGCAACATTCTTGCTTCGGGGTAGAGCATATTACTGGTGGACATCTGTTTTAAATAGATATGGAGGATACGAAGCTGTCACTTGGGATGATTTTCGTAGGAAATTTAATGATAAATATTTCTCATCTATTTATCGAGATGCAAAAAGGAATGAATTTCTGATGTTGACTCAGGAGTCGATGACTGTAGAAGATTATGAAAACAAATTTACAGAGTTGTTGAGGTTTGCTCCTGACGTGATACGGATGAGATGGATAAATGTAAACGGTTTGAAACAGGTTTGCGAAACGAAATTAAAAGATTGTAGCTGGGTCAAGATATACACAATATCACCATTTAGTTGAGGCTGCTATGAGAGTTGAGCAGTATTCAGCGGATATTCCAAGGACTGAACCACCTAGATACAATCAGAGCCAAGATCGGTCAATTGGTGGGGCCAACAGTAGTGGGATATCAAAGAAAGAAGTTAAACAATGAGGATATTCGGAAAGACAACAATACCAACCATATCCTGAGATGTCTGGAGGACGAGGAGAAGGATACGGTCAGAGTAATGTAGCTCAATATTCTGGGAGTCGTCAACAGGGTAGTGGTATTGGAAGAGGTACACGTTTCGCTTGTATGACTTGTAGGAGATACTATAAGGGACGGTGTTTGGCAGGTACAGTATTTTTCTATCATTGTGGATAACCTGGACATATCAAGAGAGACTGCCTTGCTTTAGCACCGAGTATGAGTAGTGCAGTACAGAGTACAATGCCACAACACTTTCAGGGCAGAGGTAGTCAAATGATGAGACCAGAGAGACCACAAACAATAGGACCCACACCTGTCAGTGTAGTACAGCCTAGTGCCGTAAGGACTGATGATAGGCAGAGAGGACAACCAGGTCGCCCTCGTACACATGCACGTGTATTTGCTTTGACAGAGCAGGAAGCACAAGCCACTCCAGATGTTGTTACAGGTATGTTGACTATTTTTGGTCAAGATGCTCATATTTTGATAGACCCTGGTTCTACGCATTCCTTCATATCTTATACATTTGTCATACATGCGGATAAAGAATTGAGTCTATTAGATTATAGCTTAGTGGTAGCCATGCCACTTGGAGATTCATTATTGGCTGAGAATGTATGATGGGGATGTGATATCAGAGTAGGTAGTTCCGACTTGAAAGCAGATTTAATTCCTTTAGATATCCGTGACTTTGATGTTATATTAGGAATGGACTGGCTAGCGAATTATCGTGCTACAGTTGATTATTTTCGGAAAGAAGTAACATTTAGAAAGCCAAGTGAACCAGATATTATTTTCTATGGGGAAAGACGAATTCTCCCATCATGTGTGGTATCAGCTGTTTCTGCCAGAAAATTGTTGAGAAAAGGTTACTCTACTTACTTAACTTATGTTATTGGCACTCAAGCTGTTCATGTAAAGCTGGAAGATATACTTGTAGTGAATGAATTCTCATATATGTTTCCAGAGGATTTGATTGGGTTACCACTAGATAGAGAAGTTGAGTTCACTATTGATTTGATTCCAGGAATAACACATATTTCCATGGCACCTTACAGAATAGCTCTATTAGAACTGAAAGAGTTAAAAGTTCAGTTACAAAAACTAGTAGATAAAGGTTTCATCAGACCGAGTATTTCTCCTTGGAGAGCACCAGTGTTATTTGTCAAGAAGAAATATGGAACTATGAGATTGTGTATAGACTACAAACAATTCAATATAGTTACCATACGTAATAAGTATCCACTTCTGCGTATTGATGACTTATTTGACCAGTTACAGGGTGCTAGAATTTTCTCAAAAATAGATTTGCGATCATGTTATCACCAATTGAAGATTAGAGATTCAGATGTGTCTAAAACTGCCTTCAAAACTCGTTATGGGCATTATGAGCTTTTAGTGATGCCATTTGGGTTGACAAATGCCCCAGCAACTTTTATGGATCTTATGAACTGGGTGTTTCATTCTTATTTATATCGGTTTGTCATTGTGTTTATTGATGATATTCTAGTCTATTCACAAAGTAGAGAAGAACATGCACAACATTTTAGAGTTATTCTATAGACATTGAAGGATAAATAACTTTATGCAAAATTCAGTAAATGTCAATTTTGGCTTGATAGAGTTGCATTCCTTGGCCATGTGATTTCAGCCGATGGTATTTATGTAGACCCTCAGAAGGTGGAGGCAGTAGTTAATTAGGAACGACCTACTAATGTGACAGAGGTCAGAAGTTTTCTTGGGCTAGCTGGATATTATCGACGGTTTGTTGAAGGTTTCTCTAGAATTGTTGGGCCATTAATTAAGTTGACTAGGAAGAATATGAAATTTGAATAGATTGATGATTGTGAACAGAGTTTTCAAGAACTTAAGAAGAGATTGACTTCTGCTCCTGTTCTTATACTTCCATTTGGTATTGAGGGATTTGTAGTTTACAGTGATGCATCCAGACATGGATTGGGTTGTGGATTAATGCAACATGGTAAAGTAATTGCTTATGCTTCCCGACAGCTCAAGAAACATGAGTTGAACTATCCTACCTATGATTTAAAACTTGCCGCTGTAGTGTTTGCATTGAAGATTTGGAGACATTATTTATATGGGGCCGCTTGTGAGATTTATACAGATCACAAAAGCTTGAAGTACCTGTTTACTCGGAAAGAATTGAATCTTAGATAACGGAGATGGATTAAGCTGATCAAAGACTATGATTGTACCATTGACTACCATCCAGGTAAAGCAAATGTAGTAGCAAATGCACTCAGTAGAAAGTCTTCAAGCTTTATTGCTCACATGAAGGTAACGAGTCTTCCATTATTGCTTGATTTAAGATCACTCGAAGTTGATTTAGCAGTGGGGCAGCAGAAGACACTCTTAGCTCATTTTCAAGTCAGACCAATACTGATTGATCAGATTCGAGAAATGCATAATGGGGACCCAAATATAGTTAAGTTAAAGGAAGAAGTGAAGAATGATTTATAGACTGATTTTTCATTAAGACATGATAAGACCTTAGTTATGGGCATCCTTGAAGTACAAAGATGTATCATACTCTAAAAGAGCATTACTGGTGGCAAGGTATGAAAAGGGAGATTGTAGAGTTTGTATCTCGTTGTTTAATTTGTCAACAAATTAAAGCCGAACATCAGAAACCTGCTGGACTTTCTCAGTCACTTCCAATTCCTGAGTAGAAATGGGAACACATTACGATGAATTTTGTTATGGGACTTCTACGTACTCAACGCGGTCAAAATAGTGATTGGGTAATTATTGATCGACTTACAAAGTCTACTCATTTCTTACCTTTCAAGAATACATATTCAATGGAGAAAATGGCTAGTTTATATGTAGATGAGATAGTAAGATTACACGGGATACTAGTATCCATTGTATCTGACAGGGATCCTAGATTCACTTCCAGATTTTGGCCTAGTTTACAGAATGCTATAAGGACTAAACTTAACTTCAGTACAGCTTTTCACCCTTAAACTGATGGGCAATCAGAAAGAACCATTCAGATTTTAGAAGATATACTTCGAGCATGTGTGATACAGTTTAAAGGTAATTGGGATGCACACTTATCATTGATGGAATTTGCTTATAACAATAGTTATCAGTCTAGTATCCAGATGGCACCATATGAAGCCTTATATGGTAGAAAATGCATAACACCTATTTGTTGGGATGAGATTGGAGAGAGGAGGTTGTTAGGTCCAGAAATTGTCAAAGATACTAATGAGAAGATTTCAGTTATCAGGGATAGATTAAAAACAGCCTAAGTTAGACAAAAAAATTATACATATAGACCAGAAGACAATTGGAGTTTGCTGTGGGTGATTATGTTTTCTTGCGAGTTTCTTCTTGGAAGGGTATACTTCGATTTGGGAAGCGTGGAAAGCTAAGCCCTTGATATATGGGTCCATTTGAGATTATTGAAAAGATTGGTCAAGTGGCTTACAGATTAGCTCTACCACCAGAATTATCACGCATCCATAATGTTTTCCATGTCTCTATGTTAAGAAAATATGTTCCTGATGCTTCTCATATTCTAGATTCGCAGCCAGCACAATTGGAAGAAAATTTAACTTATAAAGAAGAAGCTGTTCAAATACTAGATTCCAGGGAGCAACAATTACATAACAAGACAATCCCGTTAGTCAAAGTTTTGTAGAGGAATCACAATGTTGAAGAGGCTACATGGGAGCGTGAGGATCATATGCGAGTTCGATATCCACATTTATTTCAAACAGGTACATGAATTTCGAGGACGAAATTATTATAAAAGAGGAAGATTGGGACACCTAAACGTTAGGTGTCAAAAAGAAAAAAAATTAATTTAATAATAATAATTAAATATTATAATAATAATTTAAGCGGTGAGGCGGTGCATATATATATATATATATATATATATATATATATATATATATATATACACGTTTCTTCGTTTTAGAAGTCAAATTAAAAAAAGAAATCAAACAAAAACAAATTCGATTCGAGAGAAAGAGAGGATAGGAAAGGAAAAGAAAAAAAAAAGGAAAAAGGAAAAGATAAACGGAAATCATTCGTAGAAAAAAAAGAATTGTACAAGAAAAGGTATTGGGAAGTTGAATTGATGTCCAGGAACTGTGTGGATAATGTATTTATGGAATTAAAGTAGTTTAATTGTTGTATTTGTGATACGTATCAAGTTTTGGATTAGTTTTAACGGTAAATTATTAAATTATGTGTTTTTAGGGGGCAGTGCGGTGGTAAGAAACCCAGGAGATCCCGAAATTTTCAGGGATTGAGCGATTGAACTGTGAGTGGATATATTTTTAAAATATTATGAATTTATACTATATATGAATATTTAATATAGCATGATTGGTCTGTTTATTAATGCGTTAGATTGCGTTGCGTGTTACGTAGTATTTAAATTATGTATGATATCCAGTGATTACATGAAAGCGATTGTTTTCTATTAAAATATTGGTTGTGTTTGTTTGAAGCACCCCACAAGTACTCATTCCCCAATATTATGTAGTAAGGTCTTTGGGACCTATGGAATTATATGTATACGAATGTGAGCTCTCTAGGCGATGATACGAGGCCGCTGGGTTGAGTATAGTTTTTCCTCGCTTGGGCATTGGGATCCTGCCAAGTATGATATCCCCGGGTACTAGTTGAGTGTTGTATGAACTGTTTGCAATGATATGCATTCTTAATGTATAAGTGATGCTTAATTTATGTACGATTTTAGGATGTCGTATAATGGTTGTATGAAAATATATTTTCTTTAAAAACTATGTTCACTCATTGAGCCGCAAGCTCATTCCTTTCCCTATTTTTCCCATTTCTCCCCAGGTCACGCAAAGTAAAAGAAAGAGCCAGGGTTTTATAGATTCGTGATATTTTAATTTTTTTTCTCTTTTTGTAGTTAAATATTAAAAATTAGAAATGGCCCTTTTAAAATAATAAAATAATGCTATTGTAACGAAGATAATTTTGAATCAAGACTAAAATAATACTAATTATTTTTCTACATTTCAAATCAAATAATATAAATCATTATTAAATTAAATTGTTTGACTTCAATTAAGGGTAATTTTATATATTTTTGGATTCCAAAGTAAATAATTATTGATTTCAGATCCTGCAAGTGACAAACAATTTAAAGGTATAAGCGATAATTGCAATTGAAAAGTAATTTTTTTATTAAAAGAGATAATGTCACGGAGATAACGGGATATTAATCAAACAATAGAGAGAGTCAGGAAATTTTCTCTTCTTAAAACTGTTATGAAAATTATGATGTTGTATACGTGGAAACTGTGTTATTGAATATGCTATACAAAAGCTGCAGCCACTAAATTATTTTGCTTGTGAAAGACAAAGTTTTCTTAGCTAGAGGTAGAGAGAAGGGCAAAATACTGTGAGGAACAAAAGAATAAGGAATAAATTGGGGAGAAAATGAAGAACAAATACCACATGAAATCTTACAGTCAGGTTGTCTACGTAACTGGAGTCGAGGAGAAATATGGTATTGTTTGGCCTCGTGGATCTTCCCTAAGACTTCATCAATCTCATGTTCAAAATAGTAAGACATGCCTAACCGCTGGATTTCATCAGTGAAGTCTAGTTTTTGTGAAGGCTTATTAACATTCGCCATTAGCATTCTTTTAATCTCTTGCTTTAGTTGTAAAAAGCGGTGTAGAAAGAAATATCAATTAGAGGGGGTAATTTAATAATAAAATATAATATAACTATTTAAAAAATCATATATACTAAAATACTATCATGGCTCATAATGTTTGCATTGATCCGGAATTATGTATAGACATAGCTGATAGAGTATCAAATCTACATCTTTACCCATAAGTGAAAACAAAAATTAAGGATCATTCAACGATACGATGCAGTATCAATACGGAGAGGTATACCGTAGGATGGATCCACGGTAATATTTTACAAGAATTATTTTATTAAAATTAGCATTACCTTAACATATATATTAGAAGACGTATGGTACGTATTTATAAGAATATTTTGTGTGGTGTAGAGCCAATCTCATCAGAGCATAGAATAGGGTTTTGCCAAATGATTTTCACGTGCATGCAGATATATGATGAAAGAGTTATGACCCTGTCATTTATCATGGCCCCCTCCTCGCTTGCTTGCTGCATTCATGCATATAGCTTTTGTGGGACAACCATGAACAGTCTTCAAAGCAGGCAAGCATCAATACAGGCCTTCAACTTCTTATCAACAAAAACGTGGTTGTAGAAAAAAGATTTACAAATCATGTACTTAAATTATGTATGCTTTTATTTGTAACAATTAAGGAAAATATATTTAATTTGGTGCGTGAAAGTGAAAACCAAAAATGAAAGTAATAGATAGTGGCGAATGGCTTGAGAGCAAACGAACTCTCCTGGCAATAAAAAAGTGATTCTGTAATTGATGAAAAGCATATATAAGGAGCTTTTCCTACAATAGTACTCGCACATATTTAATGCTTGTGATGCCTTAATTCCTCATGCTCCTATGTAAAATTCGTTTAATGTAAAAAGCAATTATATACAGGCTGCATACGTGATAGTACATAGTGAACGGGTGGAATCTGCAGGCTCATCGTAAAATTTTACTGAAACTGGCTGTCAATAACATTGGACAAAAGTTTTTGGTGAAGCACAGATCAATACACAAATACTGCAATATAGCTGGATGGAAAGATGTTTTATAATTCTAATTTAATCGATTGAAGTCTACTCCAATTCAATGAGTTCTTGGATAGCCACGTATAAAATTTCCTCTTGTCGCTATTGCGAAAAAAAAAAACACTTCAATTTGTTCTTGACTGATGACAACAGAATTAAGCCTCGCTAAGTCTCATATCGGCACAGGATTAATTAGCAGAGAAGAAACGTAGTCTTTCAGCACAACTCCAGCGTGAGTGTAACCATCTTCATCCTTGTATATAACATCTATCACGCGTGTGAGATTGAGAATTCTCATAAGGAGTGGCGTCGGCACAGAGGTTGGACGGAGGCATTCTTCGTTTATTACCTTCCAGGCAGTCGTAACTTGTTTTTGCAATTCATTACATGCTTCTTCTTCAGTTGCACCATGTTGTTTCATGAAACACTCTACGCTTGAGGCAACATGCCCTCTTTTTTGCTCAAACTGCGTATACAGAATAACTCAAGAAAATTCACGCCACTGGTATAATCAAATTATGCTAGCGATGAAGTATATCAGTAGACTGACTTATTATTAACAAGTTACCTTGTGGGACACTATGTCATCCATGAGTCTGCAAACCACTGAGGAAGCTGTAACCATTTTAGGATTGTTGAATAACCATTCAAAGGCCTCTTTAGTCATAATATCTCCCATACCAACAAAAGATGTGGTTGCTAACATTGGGTAGGCAGAGGTAACAAGTGTTGAAAAATAAGAATTTCGTAATGACTCAAAACACACAAATATATTTATTTCTCATACAAATTTACAAGAAAATATGTAAACACTCTCAAATACTTGAACAAGGACTCAAGCTTTATTTCTAACTTATTTTTAAAACCTTAAGGGGGGAGGGGGATTTATAGTTGAAGCAAACCATTCTAAACCATTGATTTAGTCTTCACGTAGAACACCAATGTTGACTTTGTGCAGCACACCAATGTTGACTTTGTCCAGCACACCAATGTTGACTTTGTCTAGTACACCAATATTGACTTTGTCTAGTACACCATTGTTTACCAAATCTAGTACACCATTGCTTACTAAATCTAGTACACCAATTTAGACAATTCAATATTCTAGATTAAGTTTACAATTCAACACTCCCCCTTAAACTTAATCTAATCACACCAAGTGAATTTCTCAATCTTATAAAATCTTCTTGTTTGAGTGGCTTGGTAAAAATATCAGCAATTTGATCCTGGGACTTCACGTACTCCATATGTACATCATTTCTTGTGATGCACTCCCTTATGTAGTGGTAACGCGTGTCAATATGCTTGCTTCGATCATGAAACACCGGATTCTTTGCCAATGCCATAGCTGACTTGTTATCAACATAAATCTTCGTTGGCTTCTCTTGTGACCACCTCAGCTCCTTTAGTAGGTTTCTAAGCCAAATTGCATGGCAAACACATGACGTGGCAGCTACGTACTCAGCTTCACATGTGGAGAGTGTTACAATTGGTTGCTTCTTTGACATCCAGGTGAAAGCGGTGCCTCCCATAAAGAATACAAAACCAGTTGTACTTTTTCGATCATCAGTATCTCCAGCCCAATCACTATCGCTATATCCAACAAGTTCAAAATTATCTGAACATGAATAGAACAAACCAAAGTTTGTTGTACCTTTTAGATAACGAAGAATCCTCTTTGCAGCCTTGAAATGTGTGGTTGTTGGAGTTTCCATGTAGCGGCTTACAAGTCCTGTTGCATAGAGAATATCGGGCCTAGTACATGTTAAATATCGTAAACATCCAACCAAGCTCTTGAAAAAAGTTGAATCTACTCTTTCTCCTTCTTCATGCTTCGAGAGCTTAATTCCACACTCAATTGGCGTACTAATAGGCTTGCAATTTTCCATTTTGAACTTCTTGAGGATTTCCTTTGTATAGCGTTGTTGTGAAATGAAAATTCCATCTTCCTCTTGTTTTACTTCGATACTGAGGTAATACGCCATAAGCCCAATGTCAGTCATCTCAAACTCCTTAGTCATCGTGTTCTTGAAATCATCGAACAAGCTTGGATTGCTTCCAGTAAAAATCAAATCATCTACGTACAAGCACACGATCAAAATATCTTCATCTTTGATCTTGATGTAAAGTGCGTGTTCATAAGGGCACTTGGTGAAACCATTCTTTTGGAAATACTTGTCGATTCGACTATTCCATGCTCTTGGTGCTTGTTTCAAACCATAGAGAGCCTTTCTCAATTTCAACACCTTGTCCTCTTGCCCTTTAACTTCGAAACCTGTAGGTTGTTGTATGTAGACTTCTTCTTCGAGAACTCCATTCAAGAATGCAGATTTTACATCCATTTGATGGATCTTCCACTTGTTTTGAGCTGCCAAGGAAATGATTAGTCTTACAGTTTCTAAGCGTGCTACCGGAGCAAACACCTCATCATAGTCGATGCCGGCTCTTTGACTGTAGCCTTTTGCAACTAGCCTCGCTTTGTATCGTTCAATTTCTCCTTTTGAATTCTGCTTTACTTTGTACACCCATTTGACTCCAATAGCTTTGTGTCCTTTAGGAAGTGACACAAGCTCCCACGTATCATTCTTCACAATAGCTTTAATTTCTTCATCCATTGCATTTCTCCATTTTTCATCTTGTATAGCTTCTCCAAAACTCATTGGTTCACACTCAGCAAAAAGACAAAAAAGAGTGAGATTATCTAACCTCTCAGTTACCTCATAGAGATCTTGGAAACTCCTTGTGCGTTCTTCATTTCTTTCCTTTAAAAAGGATGGTGGTGAATCTCCTTGATTGTTTGTTGTTGGTGAAGTTGGTGGAGTATGCGGAGTAGTAGGTTCTTCTCTTGCTTCTCCTGCTTGCTCCATTATTGGTTCTTCTTCAAACAAAGGAAAGAAGTTGAAGTCATCGACATCTGGACCAAAATCCCATTCTCCTTCTTCGTCAAATATTACATCTCGACTGATCATAATCTTTTTGCTGTTTGGATTATACAACTTGTAACCCTTTGAACTTGAATCATAGCCAATGAAGATAAAACTCTCGCTTTTATCATCCAACTTTGTTCTTCTCTCGTCTGGTACATGAACATGAGCTACACTTCCAAAAACTCTAAGATGAGAAATACCAGGCTTTCTTCCACACCATGCTTCTTGTGGTGTTTTTCCCCACACGCTTCTTGTTGGAGATCTATTGGATAGATATACAGCAGTTGATACAGCTTCAGCCCAAAACTCCTTGGGTAGTCTTTTACTTTTCAACATACTCCTCGCTATGTTGAGAATTGTTCGATTCTTTCTTTCAGCAACACCATTTTGTTGGGGGGATCTCGGAACGGTTAAGAATCGTCGAATTCCATTTGCTTCACAGAATTCTTGAAATTCCTTGGAAGTGAATTCTCCTCCACGATCAGTTCTCATGGCCTTAATCTGACGACCACTTTCTTTCTCAACGGCAGCTTTAAATTTCTTGAAAGCTCCAAATACCTCAGACTTTTGCTTCAAAAGGTAGATCCATGTTTTTCTTGAAAAATCATCAATAAAGAGAAGGAAATAATTATTGTTACCAAGAGATCTTGGCTTGAATGGACCGCATACATCAGCATGAATGAGCTCCAGTGGTTTCTTGGCTCTAAAGGTAGACTCTTTTGGAAAGCTTTTTCTGAATTGCTTCCCATGTAAACATCCTTCACAAAGTTGGTTCGGATGATTGATGTAAGGAAGACCTCTTACCATCTCCTTCTTAGCCAATAGCTCTAACCCTCCAAAGTTGAGATGCCCAAATCGAAGATGCCATAGCCATGATGCATCTTTGTAACAAGCTTTCAAACATTTCGCAACATCGTTTTGAATATTCAAAGAAAACATTCTATTCTTTGACATTTTTACTTTAGTAATTAAGTTGCCTTTGTCATCTCTTATAAAAAGACTATAATCTTTCATATGAATATCATAACCTTTTTCTAAGAGTTGACCTAAACTCAAAATATTACTTTTCATATTAGGCACATAGTAGACATTTCCAATAAATTGATGTCTACCATCTTTCAATTGTATAAGAATGTTACCTCTTCCTTTCACGGCTATTTTTGAATCATCACCAAAAGAAACATTTCCATTTGTTGATTCGTCTAACTCCACGAACATGCTTCTTTTTCCACACATATGATTGCTCGCACCAGTGTCAAGATACCATGTGTTTTCTTGGCCTCCACTATTGTCTTTGTATGCTAACAAGACAGTTTCATCTCCTTGATTCTTTTCTTCTACATAGTTAGCCTTTTCTTCCACTTCATTGTTGTAGGCTCTACATGCAGAAGCATAATGGCCAAACTTTTGACAATTATAACATCTGACTTTAGACTTGTCGTACCTTGTATTTGGATTGTTCCTTCCACGACCTCGTGTTGAGCTTTCTCCTTTCTCATAGTTGTTGAAATTATTGTAATTATAATTCCAACCTCGTCCACGACCACGGCCTCTACTTTGTCCTTGACCTCGACCTCTACCTCGACCATGTTGGTTTCTATCATAGCTTTGAATTTCTTCTTTCTCCTTGAATTGCATCTTGAGAAGTTGTTCGGAGATGCCTTGCTTCTTTTTTATTTTTTCTTCATAGGCTTGCAATGATCCTTGTAGTTGGTCGATCGTCATTTCTTCCAAATCTTTAGTTTCTTCAATTGTTGTGACTATGTGATCAAATTTTGAATCCATAGATCGTAGTATCTTTTCCATTATCCTTACTTCACTTAATTTTTCACCATTTCTTTTCAATTGATTAGAAATAGCTTCAATTCTAGAGAAGTAATTAACAATTGACTCGCCTTCCTTCATATATAAAGTTTCAAATTCTCCTCTCAATGTTTGAAGACGTACCTTTTTTACTTGCTCGGCGCCTTTGTAGGATGTCTGAAGTTTATCCCATGCTTGCTTTGCGGAAGTTGCATTTGATATCTTCTCAAAAGCATCATCATCTAATGCTTGATAAATGACATAGAGAGCTTTTTTGTCTCTCTTTCTCGAGTCCTTCAACGTGTCTCTTTGTGCTTGAGTCAAAACAGAAATGGCAACATCATCTCTAGGTTCATTATAACCTTTCTCCACGACCTCCCACACATCTTGTGCTCCAAGGAGTGCCTTCATTTTTATGCTCCAATTATCATAATTGCTTCTATTGAGAATTGGAACTTGAAATGGTGTCATACCTCCATTTGCCATAACTTTCTAATAGTATTTCGGATAGTAATATGAATGTTTATAGGTGTGAAAATATACACTAAGAAAATTCCCAGGAAAGACTGGAGGGGTCACAACGGTCCCACTTAAAACCCAGACTCCTTAGGCAATCTTGGCCTTTTTGACAGAATTTTCTAAATATGCACGTAATCACACAAATATAACATCCAAGTTACAAAACCGAGCTCTGATACCACTTTGTTGAAAAATAAGAATTTCGTAATGACTCAAAACACACAAATATATTTATTTCTCATACAAATTTACAAGAAAATATGTAAACACTCTCAAATACTTGAACAAGGACTCAAGCTTTATTTCTAACTTATTTTTAAAACCTTAAGGGGGGAGGGGGATTTATAGTTGAAGCAAACCATTCTAAACCATTGATTTAGTCTTCACGTAGAACACCAATGTTGACTTTGTGCAGCACACCAATGTTGACTTTGTCCAGCACACCAATGTTGACTTTGTCTAGTACACCAATATTGACTTTGTCTAGTACACCATTGTTTACCAAATCTAGTACACCATTGCTTACTAAATCTAGTACACCAATTTAGACAATTCAATATTCTAGATTAAGTTTACAATTCAACAACAAGTGCAACTGTCATGTATTCATCCATTTTCGGTACATATTTTTTATGGCACCATTTAGCTTCCAAGAAGTAATTTTTAACTACAGTCTTCATCTGAGAAACCAAAAATCAATTAATAGATGTTAATTAAGAATGAATATATGCCAAGAATTATTACCTTTATTTATTTAATCAACTAATTAAGATGGAACTCACTGCTTCTTTTGCATAATGGAGACGGTATAGTTTTTCCTGAAAGGCCAAATCTTTCTCCATTTCACTGTAAACATCAAGGAGAGCCTGATAACATAATTTCATGTACTCAGGTAATTGGTGTATGGCGCTAATATCCCACCTAAAAAGACAATTAAATTCTTGCCCATTAATATATTTCAGTTATGGTGGAATAATATAACGAAAATTGTTGGCGATCGAATCATGAGTATTAGATAACAAAGCTGACGAAGGGCAGGAATATTCAAACCTCTCAATTGCCGCGGTAAAAAGCTCAAGTTCTTCAATTGTACCATACACATCATAAATATCATCAATAACCGAAGTCATCGCAATAATTTTGGTCAATATCCTTCTAGCCAAGTAATATTTTTGTTCGAAATAGACTCCCAATATCCAAAAGTGGCACTCTACCACTCTGTCTCTTGCAAAGGGTAGCTTATGCGCAAAATCTAAACCTTTCCACCACCTAAATGACATTATTAATTAAAATTAAATGTGCATATTCACTGTCAAGCATAGAAAAATCTTATGGTAGCACTCAATCACCTTGTAATATCAGCGAGTTCCTTCTGGTGCACTTTTTGTAATTTGTTAAAATCTAACTTTGCAAATGTTAAAAGCACTTGATCGTGGGAAGGATCTTCTTGATAGATAGACATATAAAATCTTGCCTCAAGCCTTTGTAAGCCCTTGTGGATAGGCTGCTTTAACGCATGCTTAATTTGCACTGCAAGCGGAGTGCTGAACTGAGTCCCCATCGACTCAAAATGTTTGGTAGTGAAAGCAAGCGCTTCATCCAATATATTTTCTCCATGCACCCTGAGATGAGTAGCTTCATACAAACTCAACATTCCTCGAGCGTCTTCTATGAGAGTGCTCTTGAAGTTCCCATCACTGTCTTTGAAATTGTTGAAGACATCTACAATATCACCATTTGGAAAGAATATATTTAATGTAATAAATATCAATATTACGGTTCGTGAATAACTTTTGGTTACATTTTTTTCCTTTTGATCACATCACATGATTCAAGTTTTCAAATTTGCAGTTTTGATGTTTCAGAAAATATACGTTTTTCATAACAAGTGTAGAGATACATTTTAGTAATTACATGTATGTTCGATATTTTTTAAGGATTTTTACTTTTTTCATGTTATAACGAAAACAAGAAAGATAATTAAGAACGTAAATAAAGAACACAGAGATTTAACGTGGTTCACTAACGATGTGTTAGCTACGTCCACAGGCAGAGGAGAGAAAAGTTTTATTGATCTTGAGGAGTAAAAATTACAGATTGCGGCTAGGTTATGACCTAGAGAGTTTATATAGTACTCCTTAGACAGATGCGGAAAAGCCCAGAAAAAATAGGCCTAAACAGATAACCCTAGCCCAGAATCCCGTCTGAACAGGGACTAACTAATTCAAGGCATATTCTAACAAATCTCCACCTTGACTTGAATCCTCTCACAAATAACAGATGTACCAAATGCACCATACACAATGCCAGATGTACCCAAAAGAAAAAAAATCTCCTCTACCTCAGATTTTGCCCTCTAAAGGGCAATCAACAACTCCTAACATTTAGCAAGTCCAAACAATGTTGGAACTTGCTATGCGGAACCGGCTTGGTGAACATATCAGCTGGGTTATCAGCAGTACCCACTTTGTTCACCTTAATTCTCTTCTCACTTCTTAGAAAATGATACCTTACATCAATGTGCTTAGTCCTCTCATGATGAACTTGGTCCTTAGCTAAACAAATTGCACTGAGACTGTCACAATACACTATAGCCTGATCATGATGTAGACCCAAATCACTGACCAATCCTTTCAACCAGATTCCCTCTTTGGCTGCTTCTGTCAATGCCATGTACTCTGCTTCTGTAGTAGACAAAGTCACTGTAGGCTGCAAAGTAGCTTTCCAACTGACAACTGAACTACCAAGAGTGAAAACATAACCAGTCATAGATCTTCTACTGTCAACATCTCCAGCATAATCAGAGTCTGAAAACCCTGTCACCAAACACTGTGTATCACCTCTATAAATGAGACCAACATCAAATGTACCTTTGAGATACCGAAAAATCCTCTTCACAGCTTGCCAATGCTCCTTACCAGGTTCACCCATAAACCTACTAACAACACTAACAGACTGTGCAAGATCAGGTCTGGTGCAAACCATCGCATACATCAAGCTTCCTACTGCACTAGTATAGGGAACTCGAGACATGTACTCCTTCTCCTCAACAGATTTAGGTGCAAAAGCAACGGACAGATGTGCATTTGCAGCACTAGGAGTATCTATGGGCTTTGCGGTAGACATGCCAAATCTTGACAAAATCTTCTGAATATATCCCTTCTGTGACAAGAAGAGCTTCTTTTTGCTTCTATCCCTATAAATCTCCATTCCCAGAATTTTTCGAGCTGCACCCAAATCTTTCATCTCAAACTCAACACTAAGAAGGTCCTTCAACTTCTGAACATCAGACTTGTTCTCTGCAGCTATCAACATATCATCTACATACAGGACCAGATAAATCAAAGAACCATTTGTTGCCTTGCTATAATAAACACAACAATCATACGGACTCCTGGTGTAGCCAATCTCTATCATATAGCTGTCGAATCTCTTATACCACTGCCTCGGAGACTGCTTTAGTCCATACAAGGACTTCTTCAACTTGCAAACATAGTCTTCCTTACCAGGAACCTGAAATCCATCTGGCTGAGTCATGTATATCTCCTCTTCCAACTCTCCATGTAGAAAAGCTGTCTTCACATCTAGTTGTTCAAGCTCCAAATCCTGATGTGCAACTATTGCTAGTAGCACCCTGATGGAAGTGTGTCTGACTACTGGAGAAAAAATCTCATTGTAGTCTACTCCCTCTCTCTGAGTGAATCCTCTAGTTACTACTCGAGCTTTATACTTGATACCCTCAACAGATGTTTCTCCTTCCTTCTTCTTATAGACCCATTTACACGTAACAATCTTTCTGTCTCGAGGTCGCTTGGTTAATTCCCAAGTCTGATTCTTATGAAGTGACTCCATCTCATCTCCCATTGCAGCAAGCCATTGGGTAGACTCAGTACATGTAACCGCTTCTTTATAGGTGGATGGCTCATTAGAGTTAGTATCTACTTCTTCAGCAACCTGTAGTGCATAGGCCACCATATCTTCAAAACCGTATCTCTTGGGAGGTATCCCATAGTTAGCTCTCTTTGATCGATTAAGAGCCAAACTGTGCTGACTTGCTACTGGTAATAAAGAACCTGATGGTTCTAATTCTGACTGTGGGTGTTGATCTTTATGTTGTGGTTCACTCTCATCTAGAGTGACTTGCTGCTCCACCTGTTTCTCAACACTACCATTTTCTGACACAACAATAAACTTTACAGTAGGGTTAAACATAGAATTTTCATCAAAAACTACATTTCTACTAAGTATAACCCTCTTTTCAGACGGGGACCAGATTCTATACCCTTTAACCCCATCCCCATAACCTACAAATACTCCCTTTTTAGCTCGTGGCTCTAATTTACCCTCATTTACATGATAATAAACAGTACAACCAAAAGCTCTTAAATTAGAGTAATCAGCAGACTTACCAGACCACACCTCAAAAGGAGTTTTGAGATTTATACATGTGTGAGGTCCACGATTTATCAGATAACACGCTGTACTAACCGCTTCTGCCCAGAACCTTCTAGTTAGTTCAGCATTAGAAAGCATGCACCTAGCTCTCTCCAGAAGTGTCTGATTCATACGTTCTGCTACACCATTCTGCTGTGGTGTATCCCTGACTGTATGATGCCTAGCAATCCCTTCATTCTTACAAAACTCATCAAACTCAGACCAACAAAATTCCAAACCATTATCAGTTCGCAGCCTTTTGATCTTCTTCCCTGTTTGATTCTCCACTAATGCCTTCCACTGCCTGAAGTTCTTAAAGGCTTCACTTTTATGCTTCATAATGAACACCCGAGTCATCCTTGAGAAATCGTCAATCATTGACACAAAATATCTGTGACTCCCTAAAGACTCCACCCGAGAAGGACCCCAACAATCAGAATGGATGTAATCAAGTATGCCTTTTGTTCTATGTATTGCTTTAGGAAACTTGCTGCGATGTAACTTCCCGAAAATACAATGTTCACAGAATTCAAGATCCTTGATCTTGTGGCCACAAAGAAGATCCCCTTTTGACAGAATTTGCATCCCTCTTGCACTCATGTGACCAAGCCTCATATGCCATAACTTGGTCATGTTGTCCTTATCAATCTCCGAGGATGCAACAGCAACAGAACTTGACAGCGTAGAACCTTGAAGAAAATATAAGGTACCACGCTTTACACCTTTCAGAACCACATTTGAACCCTTGCAGACATGTAAAACTCCACCTTCACCTTGAAAACTGAAACCCTTATTGTCTAACATACTCAAAGATATCAGATTCTTTGTCATAAGTGGAACATGCCTAACATCATTCAATGTGTAGAATTTACCATCATGTGTTCGTATTTTAATCGAGCCTATTCCAACCGCCTTACAAACAGAACTGTTAGCCATAGAAATATTGCCTCCATCTACCTGCTCGTAGGTTGTAAACCACTCCCTACGCGGACATATATGGTAAGACGCTCCAGAATCCAGAATCCACACATCATTGTGATCCGTGTGCTCATCAGCAACTAGAGCAATATCTTCTTCAGAATTGGTATCTGCTACAGCAGCAGTACCTGTCAGTTTATCCTGCTGCCTCTTCTTCTTGGGACAATCAGATTTCCAATGTCCCTTCTCTTTACAGTAGTTACAGACATCATTGGGTTTTGGACCCTTAGAAACTGGCTTCTTGAATTTCTTCTTCCCTGAATTTCCATGTCCATAACTCCCACTGGCTACTAACCCAGCAGCCTGACTATCTGCACCTGTACCAGTCGCCTTGTGGCGCAGCTCTCTAGTATGTAGGGACGATCTAACCTCCTCCAGAGACACAGTATCTTTCCCAACAATAAACGATTGCACAAAATTCTCATACGACAATGGTAAAGATACTAACAGAATTAAAGCAGCATCCTCATCTTCAACTTTAACATCAATATTACGCAATTCTAATAAAATTGTGTTTAACTGATCTAAGTGATCTCGAAGAGGCATACCTTCCTGCATTCGCAGACTGAACAGACGTTGCTTTAGAAGCAACTTATTGGTTAAGGACTTTGTCATATAGAGACCCTCGAGCTTAACCCACAGACCTTGCGCGGTTTCCTCCTCCGCGACCTCGGTAATGATATCGTCTGCAAGACACAGCATAATCGTCGAGTGTGCCTTCTCCTCCATAACGGCCATCTTAGCGGTGATTGGATCCACCGGCTTCCTCGCAAGCAGCGCCCACAGCCCTTGTTGTTTCAACAAGGCTCGCATCTTGATCTGCCATAAACTGAAACTATTCCTCCCCGTGAATTTGTCGATCTTCACGTTCATACCAGACATCTTTCTCACCGAATTTCAAACCCTAGACAGATCTAGCTCTGATACCAGTTTGTTATAACGAAAACAAGAAAGATAATTAAGAACGTAAATAAAGAACACAGAGATTTAACGTGGTTCACTAACGATGTGTTAGCTACGTCCACAGGCAGAGGAGAGAAAAGTTTTATTGATCTTGAGGAGTAAAAATTACAGATTGCGGCTAGGTTATGACCTAGAGAGTTTATATAGTACTCCCTAGACAGATGCGAAAAAGCCCAGAAAAAATAGGCCTAAACAGATAACCCTAGCCCAGAATCCCGTCTGAACAGGGACTAACTAATTCAAGGCATATTCTAACATTTCATATATAGCTTTCCATTACATCCGAAAAGCAAAATGAAGGTGAGGGGAAGTGAAATAACACAAACTTGCTGCCACTTGAAATGTGTTGCTCCTACCAAGTTAGCTTTTGGAAAAAGATGGAAAATATGTGCCGTATTAAACAGGTGGAATAATAAAGAAAGAATTAGAAGTCATACCTGCGGATATTTTATAGCCATGTTGTCTAAGTAATCGAAATTGAAGAGAGATATAATATAGGTCATCAATATTCTCATCATCCGTGAGAACACAGTTATGGTGATCAGTGTTATAAGCTTTTTCCAAGATTTCATCAACCTCACTTTCAAAATGGTAAGACACGCCCAAACGCTGGATTGCATCAATCAAGTCCACTTTCTTCTTTGAAAGCTTGTTGATATCTGCCGTTAGCATCCTTCTAATTTCTTCCTTCAGTTCTAGATGCTTTGCATCAATAAGATCAGTTTCCTGAGGAAGAAAATTGAACAATTATAGTTATTTTAGTACTGGGATGAGAATGGTTATGAGAATACTGTTGATATAGTGAAATGCAGCAGTGTCTAGTGGTAGAAATTATATATAGAAGCAATTTAAGTAGTACTTTTAGAGACCGAGAACCAAGATGCTTTTATAGAAAATGGTTTTGCTTGAAAACAATTCAAACTACGTACATATGCCCGAAATTAAAAGAAGCATTTTACCATGGAGTCATCGGTAGCAGATGAAATTGAAAGGAAATGATCTCCCCAAATGCTAGGATGAAAATTTGCAGAGCGGCGATTAGAGCCTTGTTGTACATTATGGGTTGCAAGAGAAGCGGCTGAAACTTGAAGAGACATACTTAAATGGAGTTGTTTATTTAGTGTGTGTAGCTTCTTGTGCTTACTTTAAGAGTTAGCTGATGTGAGACTTGGTTCCTTCCTACAACTTATTATATGGACAGTGTTGCGGGAGAAAGTGGGAGGTGTGAAGTATCCTTGCTCAGATAAAATTATTCAATGGCCAAAATTAATGTATACGACATAACATCAGGGTATCTGTAGCTATAGCTGTAGCTGCAATACCACGTTGTTCACACCCCGCTAATCTCTTTGCCGCCAAATTTTGTGATAGAGGAGAGGCCTTGGACTCGGACAATGTTTACAGTGGGCATTATTAATTTATTGTTGGCCTTTCAATTCCTTCTATAGCAACTGACTGTTGAAATAATAGATCCACTATTGGACTACTTTAACATGTGTTGGAGGCCTTCTTTTCGACTATATTTCTAACCACCGATTGGCGGATTGTGTTGAAATAATATCTATCATCAATCTACTGTTGGACGCTGTGGTGGTCACCCAGCTGATCTAGCACAACTCCACGCTCCAGCTCAGCTCCCCAGCAGATTCTATTAGGCATGTCAAAAAATTCGTGCCCGAATCGATCCGAACGAATTCGATTTTTAAAATAGAGTTAAATTCGATCCTAAATATAGATTGAATCGAGTTTAAATTTTTTTATTCAACTCGAGATAAATTTTAAATTAAAATTGAATCGGATCAATCCGAATTAAAATTCAACCCATAAAAAATATTTATTTTTAAAATTTTTAAAATCTAATATTTTTATCTGACTCAATTTTATTAAAATCAAGCTCGGCCTGAGTCAAAAATATAAAAAACAAAATCAGATAAAAATTCAGCGCGAACCTAAGTTTTTGCTAAAACTAAATTCCATAATGAAGTGCTTTTCAAAACCGAAAGTCATGCTTGATTTTTTTATTCTCGTCACTTATTGACCACACATACCTATATACCTCTTTGTTATTTAGTGTATACAATTTCAATTACTTTTTTATTCTTTAAGTGATAATCATAATTTATATATATTATGTGCTCAAATTTTAATGTTATATTAGTACAAATAATGACAGGACCCATCCCAACCCCTCTCAAGAGTTCAGGACAAATTCTACTAAATATTTATAGTAGGTACCTGTCATTCTCATAAACATCCCTAACACTCATAAATAAAGAAAATGGCCTCAGGCCACCATCATTAACATACATTGAGACTCCATATCTCGTCACATATATATACATATTCACATACACTTATAATATGTTTCAAAATGTTTCATACAGTATGCGTAGAATGGTCTCAATCTCATTTACAAAACTGCACCCTGCATGAAATCATACGTGACCTGAGGAGAAATGAGAAAAATAAGAAAATGAATGAGCTTGTGGCTCAGTGAGTGGACATAATTTTTAAAGAAAATACATTTTCATAAAACCATTGTACGACATCTTAAAATCGTACATAATTTAAGCATCACTTACACACTAAGAATGCATATCATTGCAAACAGTTCATACAACACCCAACTAGTACCCAGGGATATCATGCTTGGTAGGATCCTAACGCCCAAGCTAGGAAAAACCATACTCAACCCGACGGCCTCGTATGATCGCCCGGGGAGCTCATATTCATATACATATATTTCCATGGGTCCCAAGGACCTTACTACATAGTATTGGGGAATGGGTACTTGTGGGATGCTTCAAACAAATACAATCAATATTCAAACAGAAAATAATCACTTTCATGCAATCACTTGACATCACGCATAATTTAAATATTAAGTAACATACAACGCAATCTAACTCATTAATAAAAAACTCGATCATGCTATATAAAATATTTAAACATAATATAAATTCATAATATTTTAAAAATATATCAACTTACAGCTTAATCGCTCAATTTTTGAAAATTTCAGGATCTACTAGATTTCTTATCGCACTGCTTCCTAAAAACACATAATTTAATAATTTACCGTTAAAATTAATCTAAAACCTGATACGTATCACAAATATAACAATAAAATTATTTAACTCCATAAATACACTGTCCATAAAGTTCTTGGACATCAATTCAACTTCTCGATACTTTTTCCTTCCTACATTATTTTTTTTTTCCTACGAATGATTTCTGTTTATTTTTTCATTTTTCCTCTCTTTTTTTCTTTTCCTTTCCCTTCCTCTCTTTCTCTCGAATTCAATTTGCTTCTGTTTGATTTCTTTTTCAATTTTAACTTCTGAAAATGAAACAAAACACATATATATATATATATATATATATATATATATGTATATGTATATATATATATATATGTACTTCCTCACCGCTTAAATTATTATTATAATATTTAATTATTATTTTTGTTACACCTAATACCTAGGTGTCTCAAATAAAATAATCAAATTCTCTTATTTTTTTATGTTTTAATTAAAATTAAAATTAAATTATTTAATAAAAATATAAATATATATATAATCATTTTTCTAAAAAAATATAAAATAATGGATAAAACTCAGAACATATCATTTTTATTCCTTATAAATAGAATTGAATTTCTGAAAATATGTATCAGTTTTTTGTTAAATTATTAATAGAAGAGAGTAATAAACCATCACTCATGGAAGACCTCGAATTGGAATGATGAAAAAAAAAACAATAAGCCTTGCTCATGCACAAGATCATATGTTGACACGCAATAACATGAGAAAAATGCACGGTTCACTCATAATATATAAATATATAATCACTTTGAATAAAAATAAGTACAACTCATTAATTGATTGGATCTTTTGGTTAGAGATGTTTAAATTAGATTTAACAAATCGCTTATCATAAGGATATATAGCACGTTAAGAAACTTCTTAATTTTCATATGCAATTGCGTTGCACGCGTTTTCAATAATAATTTATATTGACGATCAGATCATCAGGACTATTCTATAGTCTAATAATATTATCTAGTTTGTGGCAGATCAGATCAGATCGATCGTAAAAGATACCAATTTCGTTTCAACGTCTCTCCTACTGACTCCTAATTAATTCTTTTGGTTATTTAAACAATATCTACACACTTCTCTCTATTATTAATATTCCCCGACCTCAATTGTTGGAACATAACCTAACCCTTCATAATTAAGCTGGAAATTAATTGCCTACCTAATTCTCTTTTAATTTGCATAAGGTTGGCAGCAGTATATATAATCTTCTCATAATTAATTTGCTAATTGTTCAGTATAAATTAACCACGAGGCCTCGTGCATGCCCTATATATACGAGCCTGAGGCCTGAGGGAGAATAATTTAGTCCAAACACTCACTCTGTTCTGTTGAAATCAAGGAAAATGAATTAATACGATGTGCTCGAATGAATCCGTATTTGGAAGTAGGATGGGAAAGTGAACAAGTGAGGTCATCATGAATTTCGTAGGAGATTAATTGGATATTACAAATAAAGTTAATTAATGAATAACTCATTTATGATAATCAATGTGAAATAACTCATTGATTATCTTGTCATAATGTGTTTCAAAATATGAATACTCATTTATGATAATTGACTATATCAAACTTATGTGAAAATACAATGAACTGAATCCATTGGCAATTTTGTTATTTTTAATTTTAATTGATTAATAATTTATGTATTTTATATAGCTGGCTCCGTCCTTATAATCAGCTCGATATGATTACTGATTACTGAGTTGGCTTTGGGAAGTTTCTAATTCCATAGCATTTAACAGTTTTAACAACTTCGATCTTCTCAAAAGTCCTTATAATAGGATCGATATCATGTGGACTCCATCAAATTTTCATCACATATTCATTAATTGTCAATACTATTAGGCCCAGAACTTTGCTTTTTGGCAATTCTTTTTTATTCACAGAAGTTCGGTGAGATTGAGGGAGCATTCTTATAAATGTAATGAAAATTTACTTCCTGCTCGAACCCACAACTCAGTCTCATATATAATGCACGCAGTCTCATAGATGTAGAGTATAATATAATTACAGATTATCTTTGAAAAAAAAAAACATTAGGTACTGCACACATCTTTCTCCACATGGACTATCCAGTCGACTTCAATTCAATCGAACATCAACGATCTAAACAATTGTCAATCAATTGATGAAATAAACAAATATTCCGAGTAAATAAATACATGTGCTTTTGATAGTCTGTTTCAACATGGAGCTCCAGATACAGAATGCCTAAACACAAGTCACGCATCATCAAATACAGTACAAAGCACCCAACAATTCATTCAAGTTCTGTTTCTGTTCTTTCAACCCAGAACTTCTTTGTAAAAAATATATTAAAAAAAAAAGGAAGAGTGATCCTTCGTCCACGTTTGAGGTTAACTCTGCACAACCTAATAAGTCTCGCAAGTCCCTCATCTTGCATCAGCTATTTGTCTCTATTCCATTTCCAGTTATTATATGATGAGACCTTCACCTTCTCCAAGTTAAAAACTCCTATCCTACGTAATATAACATCATTTACTACATGGAGACTTAATTCATCACTGCAAGTGAATAGACGCTGGTAAAAGACATCAGACAACAGGAATCAAAAAAATGGATTTTGATCCAAAAATTTGTTTTGCTCTCTACCATTCGTACGAAGAAAATGAAATGCAGAATGTGAAATTTCTATATTGTGAGTTTACATGAAGCATACAGCAATTACATCAATCATTGGAGACGGAAAGAATCGTTGTATCATCAAATCATAAGCAGAGAAAACTAGCACAAGAGAACAATGGTGACAGCCCTAATGCCATTGGTACACATCACAAATGACAGTTATTGGATTACATAAAGATATATGACATCATTCCAGCACATCCAATGTATTATACAATCGGGCTACGTCATCATCTATAACCTATAACGGTACAGCCTTTATTTCTATACCTACTCTACATCCCTACTTTCAGTGCCAAGCAGAAGCAGATACCAGAGCTCTCTCTTTCCAGCCCAACAACATAGCCCCATCCGTCTCCACCAGTGTATAATGCTCCGAGTAACACCTCAGCAAGTTCCTAATCACAGAATTGACGTATGAGCTTAATGGACATTGCTGAAATCCAGCCATTGTGAACCTAGACTTCCACTTGCCAAAGAGCTCGTGGCGCTCCACCCTCTCCCTCCCCTCACAAGCAATAACATTCACAATATCCCTTGCCAAACAATGCTGCTCTACATTAATTCGCTCCTTTTGGTCTCTTGGCATGGTCACATCAATTGACTCGAACATTGCCAAGTAGTAGTTCAGAGTTTCAATGAACCTAGGGAGAAATGCAGCAGTATTTGTGTTTGATTCTTGCTCCACCAGAGTGACCACCTTAGGGTTAAATGACTTTATCATCCTCAGAAGCTCATCCCTTGGATTGTTCACATCTACACTTTCATCTGGGATGTGGTGAAGTTGCAGGGGGAAATTCATAGCCAGAGCCTCCCCAGGCCTGATGTCAAGCATTTCTCGTGTCACATCTGGAGCAAAAACTGGTACTGGATGAAACTCAACAGGGATATTAAATTTCTGAGATATTGCTGCCAACCGTCTGCCGACTGCCTCCAACCCATCACCACGGGCATATTTAGAAACAGGATCATCAATTCCTGTGATCCGCACACGAGGGGGGCCAGATGGTTTAGCAGCAAGCGCCTGTAACAAAGTCATCCATTGTGTTCCCTGAGCTATTTGGAAGTCAATGATATGGATTCGATCCTCATTTTTGCATGCTTCTGCAATGGCACCGTTGGCTGCCATGTAACCAAACTTCAAGTAGGGGCAGATTTCATATAGGATATGCATGTAAGAAAGTAAATCCTTGCTCTCAGGCTCCCTACATCGAAGAGCACGATAGATGTTAGAACCTGATTTCTCCTTCCTAGCTACCAACCCTTCCACCATGTAAGCACCAAGACGCTGGATTGGTTCCCCACTTATTGAAACAGCACCTCGTGCCTTTTCAATCAACTTATCAAAATCATTAATGTTGTTTTCAGAGAGAGCCTTAGCACATGCAATTAATAACCGCTTCAGATTGCCAGGCGGAAAACTCTGCCAGGATGATTCCTCAATTGTCATCTGACAATTCCCAATTTGAGCACCTTCACCTGATTGCCGATACCTAGAAATAAGTGATGGCTCAGGCTGAATCACGTGTGAACCACGGCGCTCCCGGTTCCAAGCCTTGGATCTCTGGCCAGGTGACAGCGGCCTACTACTTTCCCCACCAGAAGTATTTCGCCTTGTTACTTCTTCATCTTCATCAGGCCCCATCAGTACGGTCTCCAATTCCTGCAAAGCATGTTTGATTTTCTGGCTACAATTTGCATTCTGTAAATATGAAGTCCCACCAGAACAGAGAACTAGGCTGTCCACAGCAGGGCTTAACTGATGAAAGTAACCATTGGATTCCAGTGAAGAATTACAAGAAGGGCTGAGCCCAGAATTTTCTGTGGAGCTGTGCTGCTCCTGGCTGTCACTCAATGCAGTGATGGTATCACACTCAAATGGAGTTGAAAAAGGTGAGTTAGGTGAGTTTCCTATGTCAAATTTTAGAGAGCCAAACAACCTATTAGGTACTGAAGGTACAGTGGAATGAGAAGATGAGTGAGATATGCCGGCACCAGCAACACTGTAACCAAAAATCTTGTGCGACTCCATGCTATGCTTTTAGCATCAGTTCTTCTCCCCAATAAGAAATGTGAAAATATTATTACTGTTTCAGATGCTAATCAACTAAACCTTCTATTCTGAGCAACTGTAATCAGCTTATAATTAAGCCTGACAGAACCAAACTTGTCTGCCTTCAAAATCAACCTGAGACAACAATCAAAGGAATATGTAAGTACCCCATATTCCATGTTTCAAAAAAGTGCAGAAGCGGTTAACAGTTTGGCCTAAATTTCACAGACAACTCAACTAATCTACACAGCATATTCAATATTCAAAACTACAAGAGCTTAAAAACACACGCATAAAACATAACTACTCCAAACCATAGCAAGATCCAAACCACTTGCACAAAAATATTACCTCGCTTACATCTAGACAGTGAATTACCATTTCTTGGAGGAGAATCTACAGCAGCATATTTAAAAAGTATGTTGATCAACACAGTATGATTCTATCATTTTCTACAATAAAATTAACGGACAATTTCTTGGTAGACAATCAACAATTCCCACATTAAACAATTAATTAAGAATCTTTTGATAGAAAATAAACAGTAATAGAGTAGTCAAAAAGCGCAAGACAATTAGAACCTTCAGGAAAATCCTCCGTCGTCCTCAAACATAATAGCTATATTTTACGGTATTATTCCCAGGGAATGAATAAGTTCTAAACTTTACTAACAATCTATGATGAGGAAGAAAATACGAATAATAACTCTTTAACTATTGTTCTCGGAATTAATTAATCATTTTCACACATGAAGATCTTCTTCTTCAAGCTTCGATATTACTTTCGGAACTAACAGTTACACAATGACAAACAAAAACAAACAGAAAATAAAGCAATCAAATGATTTTTCATTTTAATCCAAAACTTTTCCACAGACGAATTGATTCATGTAAAGAGTTCCTTCATCAAGCTTCTGAACAGCACCAAAAAAAAAGATAACCATGAAAAGGAAAAAGAATAAATTATAAAAATAAAAAATAAAGAGTTTTTAATTTGTTTTCTAGTTACCTGTGAAGCTCCAATTTAAGCTGAAAAAACAGTAGTTTCTGCGCTTCTGTGTTTATGTTTTTCTTTTCTTCTCCCTTTGAGTTTTGCTATCTGAGAGTATGAATCGAAAGAAAATATGAATTCGAGAGAGTAGTATTTAATTATTTATAGAGGAGCGGGAGTTGACGGAGGTTTTGTAGGGAACCTAACGGTAATGGTGACGAGCTGTTTGGAGGCTTGGATATGGTCTTACTTGTACTGCTCATTATGACGGAGGTGAATCATGCCGTTATAACGGATGTCCACGCCGACCATGCGGTCTCACTACAGTTGAACATTCCTTGCTGGTTCCGAATCCACCGTCAATTGGGACCTGTAGCAAATGTTGCTCCACGCGCCTGCGTAGACATTTCTAAGTCAAAACAAGCTTAAAAACCGGGGATTTTACTTTTTTTTTCTTGTTTTTTCTTCAATATTTCTCTTGCTTTTAAAGAAGAGAGGAACTAATTAAAAAGAATCCATTTAATTTTTACATTTTACTTTTTTTTAGTAATTCAAGAAGTAAAAAAAAAAGTTTTTTTAATCAATGATGCAACATTAAAAAAAATAGATAACACAATCTATTATATCATTTAAAATACAATTTAAAATTTGTAGTATTAATAATTACAACTCACTTTCAATTAATATTCATTAATACTTCACTTCTTTAAATTAATCTATATGATTATTAAAGTAATTGATTCAAAATAATATATAAAAAATTAAATTGAATATATTTTTTATTTTTTAGTTTTTTTACACTGGATAAAAATTTATACAGCATTTTATATTAAAATTTTGATTAATTAATACACTAAAGTCAACAATGTTTTATGTTTTTTCAACTCTTTATTCAAAGAATTATTAATCTAAAGTTTTGTAAGAAAGAAAATTAGAGATTTTTTTAAATACTTAAAATTGTCTAAATTTATTTATTTATAAATAATTAAATATGTTTATTTTAAATTTATTGTTTAAATTTCTTAAATTTATTTTAAACTTAATATTTAAATTTAAAAAAATAAAAAAAATTATTTCAAATATATTAGAAATTCAGACTAGTTAAAATTTAGGAAATAGAAAGCCCGGCATAATAATTTTCAAATTTAGAGTCGTATATACATTAATTAGTTAATCATTGTTCAAGTCAGAAATGGGAGATAGTGAAAATCACGCGCTAAGATGGAGGTGGGTATTGCAATGCCGTTGCTGAGGAACAGAGTAACCGTAGTTGACCGATGAGGCTCAAGTGAAAGACACGTGCGTCTTGCCAACTCATTCGCTTCGCCGTGTTAACTCTGTTAAGCAGGGAAATGCCACTAACCAAGGAGTTGCGAATCCACGTGGACATAAGATATTTGTCCTCTTTGACTCCTATGACATGACGTGGCACGCGTTCACGCAGACTTCAGCAAACAAGGCCAAAACACAGTAAACAGACAAAGACCAGCCTGAAAACTTCATATATCTGGAAACCGCTCACTTGCTCGGAGAAGTTCTTAATGCGGTTTACCATTTTAAGAAATATACAAATTGTTTTAATATCTAATTAATTTATTTTTTATTTTCTATTTTATTTGCAAATGAGAAAAAAATTAAAAAAAAAAAAAAAAGGATGGATGATATGATAGATTCATGTAACTTAATCATTGCATACGGGAAGAAAATGCAAGGAAAACGTGTAAATGAATTAAACAAAACCCATCATATTAAAAATTGACTAACCTAGAGTTTTAAGGAATTTTTACAACAAATTAATCATGATTATTACTAATAATCTTGATAGAAATGTGTCGTGTCCTTCAACAGCCACGATTTAGATAAGAAAGGATTGCCATTCATCATGGTTTCCGTGTTTTATTATATCATGCAATATGACATAAAAGAAAATGAATTTACGGATATATTTGAGAGTGTTTGATATAATATTGTAAAAAGTATAGAGATTTTAAATAAATAATTAAATACTGTATAGATGATTATTTAAAATATTTTTTTAAAGATATATTTACTAATTTGGATGTATTAAAATACAATTTGCACTATTAAAAAGAAATGATTTTACTTTTTGGATGAAATCAAATTAATATTCTAAAGCATATCATAATATGACTTCATTTGATTTTCAAGAATGAAGTAGAAGATAAAATTAAAGAGAGAATCTTATGAATTAATCTTCTTTTGACATCGTAGAGATCTATAATAGGATGTAGGAACATGTATGCAGAAGGAAAATGGAACTCCAATTTTTCTTTTGGGTGATATTTCAAAAATTTAGAAAAAAAAATTGTTTTTAAGAAAAGGAGAGTGTTCTCATTAGAAGCATTTTTTTTTACATATAATTAAGTAATAAAAAACACTTTATTTACGGGGGTTAGTTGTTTAAACTGGAGTTAACACAATCAATAAATGATTATCAATAACTTTTTCTAAGATTCTATGAAAAAAGAATGTTAGATACTTTTTTTTTTCTAATATTCTGTCATTTCTTATAATTTTTAAATATTTTTTTATTTTTTTATTTTTAATTTTATTTTTTAATAATTTAAATATTTTCGATTTTATTATTTATAATTCAATATAAATTAATTAAATTGAAAGGTAAAATTAAAAAAAAAGTTAAAAGAGTGATAAAATATTAAAAAAATATAAAAAAAATAATAGAAAATTAGTAAAAAAAATTAGTATTGAAAATTCTCCTTTCCAAGAACTTTCGGTATTCACACGTGCGCCTCCTCCTTTCTATAATGATTCTAAATTTAATGATACTTTTCGATGTAAAAAAATAATAAATTCCGATTTTTCTGAACTATTTTTCTTTCTTCATTCTCGTATCATGACATAACAAATTTCATTAACTGTGCCCTTCATTGCTTACATGATTAAACTCATTTTCACGTGGTTTTTAATTTTTAATATATTCAAGCAACTGTCTTAACTGTTGAGTCGGCTATTGGAATATATAATTTAGATAAATAAAGAAACCATGGTTAATTATACTGTTCATGAAATTTACACGACACATCTACAAATTACGGCAGCCGATATTTCAGTTTTCGTCACGTGCCAATTTTGCGGCCGCAACGGGGAGAGGGGACAAAAACAGAGGGAGACTGTGTGTTCATATTTCTCACTTTGGACAAAACAAAGGTGTATGTGAATGAAAGTTGTAATTCGGATGGAGATGGCCTGCATGAATGCCATGTCATTAGTTCGGGACCCCCGGGTTTGATCATCCGGTGGAAGATGGTGGGGTATAAGATTTAGTCAAACATGGGATGGCGCTCGGCTATGGTTGTGACACATACCCATGGTTTGACCATGAACTATCTGATGATGATATTGTTGACAATTTGCTGCCTAGTCAATGACATCAAATGGACAATTTCTTTTTCTTTTTCTTTTTAAATAAATAAATCGATATCACATGATCTGATCTCATGTTATGTTTTATTTAATAAAAAAATAATCTAACAAAACACTTCTGGAATTTCGACATAGAAAAACATTTAAATTCCACGTTCAATAAAATAATTTAAACTAATATATTGGGAAATTCGATTAATATATGTGTGAAAGTGAATTAAGGCACGTTTTACACGTAGAAGCGTAATGGGGACAAGGGAGATCAAATCAATTTAATTATCCACAATCAAGATTTTTTTTTTTTTATTTGTAGCCTCGATGTTATGTTCGATAAGATTTTGAAATCAAATCTAATTAGTGTCGAATCGTAGGAAAAAGGTCAAGACCAGTTTAATTTGAACAAGGCATTTCGGAAAGACGAGATTTTCGTATTCATTTATGGAGCATAGCATACGCATGGATAATGAGAGAAATCAAAAAGCGACCCTCCATCAACTTTAAAGATTTGGATGGTTTTTTTCTTAAAAAGAAATCATAGTAGCTGTGCTAAATTCAATTTTGTAGAGAAAAAATTGAATACAATCTATATATATCATATCATCTATAGGATAGTGACAGCGATCTTTCGTGATTTAGATTTGTGGCTTAAATTATTTTATAAAGTTAAGAATAAACACTGCACCTTATAGATTTGAAAATTTCATCATCAATATTCCATAAATAAAATACCTAACCAGATTCACTTTCTTTGCAATTTTAACTAATTTAAATGCAACAAGAGTGTTATTTAATATTTTTATAATTAATGTTCTTTAACATCTTATAATATTATAATCTTATTTAACGATTTCATACTATCTTGTGTTTTATATACTAAATACCTTTTTAATAAGAGTATTGTAATCTCGTACATGACATTCTATTTAAAAAAAAAACACTTGCCATTAGAACTCCCACTATTAAAGGCAGGAGTTACAATCCCATTCCCACCAAAGCATGAGTTGTATATTATTTCCTCCAATAAATAAATTTATTTATTGGAGGTATAATTGAATTTGGTCCACTTTGTTTCTGGATCTAAATTTGACCAACTTTATGACGGAAACAAGTTAAAAGGTTGATTTGCAATGTCAATAATTCCAAAAAATTAAAAAAAAGAGGTTCGGTTTGATTGTCAACTAGGACACCAGTGAGCCCATGCTGTCGACATTGAGGCCATTTCTATTAGGCCCATTAACGCGGAAGCCCAACCCAATGAATACACTCAATCCATTTGCTTCAAGTTCTTATGATTCGGGTGATAGCAAACTAACAACACTACAATATATAACAAGGAGCTACATATTTATCATTGTGTTAATTAATTGTGTTCGTTTAAGCAGCTTTAGTTCTGAGCATCGCCTTAATTGAGAAGATTGAGATAGACTTTTAAATATAATAATTTTACATATTATTATACAAAATGAACTGAAAGCATTTAAATTGGTAGTTGATGCAGAATCAACTTTTGCGAGGTTATTAAAGTTGCATGGTCTTCATTTCATTAACCGTTGAGCTGAGCTGAGCTGAGTTGGGGGTGACTAATTGACTTGGGTGTACGTGTAAACACAAAATGATGGATGATCAATGAAACAACAACAACAACAATAATAATAATGATAATAGGGTGGGGTTGAGACTCGAAAGAACAAAGGCACATGCATTCACATGACCCATTCACATGCACCACGGACCAGCCAGTCTTAATTCCTTGCTTGAACCTACCTTATCATGCCCATCATAAAGAGAGCATGTATTGTGTATATATATAGTATCTTTGCCTCCAAGTTAACCTGAGAACAATCAATGGTGCCATATGCCACATGATCAAATTAATTATGCATAATATGCTCATGTATGTATGTATATACGTAGGAATTGAATGTGTGGCACTTTACTGCTTCTCCACTCCTAGTGCTCAAGTCAAGTCACGAGAGAGAAAGCACGTGTATCATTACTCCTACTTGTACATTCATGCGAATCAATAATTTCTTAAAACCTAACAAAAAAAATAATTAATAAACCATGGGTCATGCTCTATTATGGCTTAGATTATATGTTTCATTTTTACTTATGTTACGTTAGGAATTGCTTTTCAAAGTATATATATTTATAAATATTAACTAACAGCTACATAATTTTCTTGACATGCATCTTTGACCTAATAATAAGAAAATATATATTTTGCATGCATGAGAGTTGCTACACCATTGTCATCACATTAAACCCTAAGTTAAATTTACTTGTACACTCAATAACCTAAATAGAAACTAGAAGAAACCCTAGCTAGATATACAATGATCTTCTTGATCCAACAAACCATTTTAACTACTTTGATGAAAAGAAAAAATATTCTCATGCATGCGTATATATGGTATGGTACAAAACCAAACAGACCCAAAGAGAATATTGAAAGAGAAACAGCATACATATATGATGTATGTGGCTTAAATCGGGATCCAACGAATCACTGATTTGTAAAGCAAGCATTGCTCTCTCTCTCTCTCTCTTTCTCTCTTTGTGAAATCTAATTTTCCTTTCGGGACTTTTCCAGTTGTGAGATGGGGACAAACGCTACCGTTTTCGACACGAACTAAAGCAACTTTCTGAGTCTTGTTTGGGCTCATTTGACCGTTTTAGATAGTAATCATTAAATTTATATGAAATATATATTAATTATAATCTCTTACTTTATCTTAATTATATACGTACATATGGAGTTGGTGAAGTGACCGAGGGAAACCAATTTGCTAATTTCAGAAAGCATTATTACTATTTGAACAACGCGTTTGTAATATGGCCAAATGCTTTTCTCTCTTTTTATAAATTATAATATATTTAGAACTGAATTTTTTTGACTTTTACTTTATACGAAATGATAATGTGGATCGTAAAATACAAGTGGCGATTGATTAATAGACAATAAGAATAAATGTTTAATAACATAATTGTGTTTTCAAAAAAAGAATAGTGTATAGAAATTTCTTTATAGTATGCATTATGGATGTTTTCAAGAAGAGCGTTGCATATAAAATTATTTCTTGTTAAATAAATTAAAAAAAAAAAAAAAAGAGGAAAAGACGAATCAAACTTTTACATGCCCCAAAAATTGGTTCGATGATCGTAAATGCATTGCCTTGCCGGTCAAAATTTTGCAGTTGATTTTCAAAGACAGGTTTATTATATCAACCCCACATTCTACGCACTTTCTTACTCAAAATGACCCATTTAACCTTCTACGCGATCACCGATATTTTATTTTATTCCATTAATTAAAAGACATCTCTATTTTCTCGATCACTCGTACGTGCCAATCATGTCTCATGTCTACAATCGTCTTCAAATTTTCTCTCTCTGTTTTTTCTTAAATATTGTTTTATAATTCAGAGTATAAAATTTCAAAATACTCAGTCCAGCTATGTCTCATTTTTGCGATCGATATGCTTGGTGTTATATTTCAAAGAATAAAATAAAATAAAATCCTAAATATTCAGTATGTGATATGACATCTTCTAGTGATTATAAATTTATATTCTCAATCCCAAGAAAAAAAAATTACATATAAAGATACGGGTAACCATCAATTTTGAGAAACCCCGATATATATGTATATTTTATGTTCAATAATGAAGTGAAATATCATAGTCAATTTATAATTTAAGATAGGTTAGACTTTTAGAGATCTTGTTACTAACTAGTGTGGTTGTGTAATATTACATCAGTTGAATGAAAGAGTCCTTTTCACAAAGGTCAGATGGTGGGCTTCACTTCACTTGTGTTAATTAATTTGCTACAATTAACTATTTTGTGCTATGGTTTTTTGTTTTTTGTTTTGCCAAAGAGATTAGATTAGGTGTGTTAGGTTGATAGTTGCTTACTACCTCGAGACTGGTTTTTCTTACCTGTTATAAATTAACTTCCGAAATCAACCACCATTTCCAGTGAGAGTGAGACCATTAAACTTTCCTTTCCTCCCCTTCAACCTTTCCCACCACGAATGTTCTTTCTTATACACAATCAAGGAATTAAAAATAAATTATACAAAATAATTACGAATTACTATGACTATCATCTAACAGAAATTAATTATCTTTACAGACACAACAGTTTAATATACAAGTAGAAGTAGATATTTTCATTAATTAATGTATTAGATTTAAATTAAAAAACCAATATTGAATGATAATCTGGAGGGCCAAAGCGCTGGTCTTGAAACGGAAGCAACAAAATGGTTGCCCCATTACAATCATATTTCCACTTTAATCCTACATGTCAGGCGGTGCTCCTGTCCAGTTGCTCTATTATAAGTATGGCCCCACCTTAAAAATCCAACATAAATTCCCAACAAGGACACATCCGTCATATCACAAAATTCAAGGTTATTTTGGGAAACACAAAAAGTACTCTGCGCCTGACTCGAGGCGCGATTTTTTTATGCAAATAAACGTCGACTCGCAGAATTTAAATATTACTAACATTAAAAAAAAAATGAAAGGAAAAAAATAGAACCAAACTATTTTTATTCATTTCTCTTTTATCACTGCAACGAAACAAACACCACTTCAATTTGTATCCAGAACTTGTTTTCTCTGTTATCTCGTAGCAGATCGTATCTGGTTTCCCCTCTTCTCTTCAGATTTTGTTTCCTCCACGCATTATGCGACAGCTGTAGGCTGTAGTGGTGTTTTTGCTTTTCTGTTTCCAATAAACGTGTAACTGTTTCAACCGTCCGGTTATTAGCAGGTACTCTAAACTTTAATGTTTTAGCTTCATCAATGCGTTGCCGTTTTTGGTTTTGCGAAACCACTCGTTCTGCCTCCAAATAATTCATGACGTTTTTGGACTTTAATCTGAGTTTCTGCTTTGTTTCGTTTTCGAAACTCTGGTTGGTGTCTCAGAAAACGTGGGAAAAGAAAAGTAAAAGCAAGAGGGAACCGTTGTCAATTGAATGAAAAAAATTACGTTTAATTACGTGTAAGCTTTTTTTTTTTCTTCCAAATTCAAGTCCATTTAAGATTCACAATTTGAGCTTTTTACTTTTCGGAACAGATCCATATTACGGATTTTTATTCATTCTTTTTTTTTAACTCTTGCGTGATTTGCTCTAGTTTCTCTTGTTTATCTAAAAGTAGAAACTTTTGGTATATGATATCTGGTAATTTCTTGTTTCCAATTTCTGTTTTGATAATCTCATTTTAGTAAATTTGGATTTATCAGATCAAGCATTTACTTTTCTTTACTAATATAATTTATCTGAAAAAAAAAATGCTTATTTTGTTTTCAGAAGAAAGACAATTCCATTGGAATTCTAAGTTGTTGGGTAGCTCATGTGTGAATTTCATACGTGTATATCAAGTTTGACTTTTTATGGGTATGAATTTCTTATGACAGTTCAAATTTGACTTTGTCCTATGGATTTTTGCATTGGAATTTAGTTTAAAGTTCTACAAATAACCTTCTAGTATTAACTTTCCCTTAAAACTTCATTAAGCAGAATTTGACCTGGTGTTGCAGCTGTGTTAATGGATCGGAGGCTTGAATAGCAAAACTCAAAGCACAGAGATGAAAGGGGAGTCATCTGGTTTGATAATTGGTATCTCTATAGGAGTGGTTATTGGAGTGCTTTTGGCTATTTCTGCACTGTTCTGCATCAGGTACCATAGGAAGCGATCCCAGATAGGGAATAGTAGTTCTAGGAGGGCGGCAACTATTCCTATTCGTGCAAATGGTGTTGATTCTTGTAGTATATTATCAGATTCGACTGTTGGTCCAGAGTCACCTGTGAAATCTGGACGAAATGGCAAGTCCATGTGGCTTGAAGGTTTCAAGAGGAGCAATGTGGTGTCAGCATCTGGAATACCTGAGTATTCTTATAGGTATGTTTCTCGAAAAGCTATTGCATGTTTCCTTCTTTAGTGGCTATATTGAGTGGAATTTCCTTTTCATTATTGTTTATAACATACATGTGATGATTGATAAGGATGCAGAAAGTTTATATTTAAGTATTATGGAGTTCTTTTAGGGCAATCATTTCTATTTGTGAGCCATACCAATTTTTTCTTCTTTGAAATATTGAATAGTTTACTCTGATAGGAATGGGCTTTAATCTTAATTTCTTACATTCTGCATTCTTGAGCAAATCTATATAATTTGGTTACAGGTTATTAGCAGTCAACTAGAAGCTAATCGTACAGTCAAATTTAGCTTTGTTCAGTATGAGATAATGTATTGCTTGCAAATAAGATGGCTTGAACTTTCAAATGTTTCTTGCCTCCTAATTCACTGTCATGTTTGTTGAAACCGTGGTAAAGATGAGCACCTTGTTTAGAGAGATATATGTACACTGTAGCCCTTGTCCTTTTTCTGTATATTCTTCTACTGTATGAATTGTGGAAATTTTCTTTGACCTCCTTCTCCCTTCTACCTATTTATTCTTTTCTTGTTCATGGGATGCAGGGATTTGCAGAAAGCAACGTGTAATTTTACAACATTAATAGGACAAGGTGCATTTGGTCCTGTATACAAAGCTCAGATGTCAACTGGCGAAACTGTTGCTGTTAAAGTGCTTGCAACTGATTCTAAGCAAGGGGAGAAGGAATTCCAAACAGAGGTATATGTCTCTGGAGAGAAAATTATAGCAGCAATGTCAACTTAGAATGAAGCCTTCATTCCAAATCAGCTGCAACTGGAAAGAACTTGGTTGTACTGTTTGGAATTTGAATCTGGGTGGACAGTTGAGAAAACTATCCAGTTGGACAAAAATTAGAGAAGTCTTTTGGGATGACTGAATTTCTGGAAATACTAAGCTAAAGTTCTCAAATCAGAGTCGTTGATTTTAGTTTCTATTGGTTGGAAAGTAAGTCTGACCCAAGTTGCACAGAACAGTTCGAGTTAGACAAAATTTAGGAATACAGGATGACAAAATTTCAGGAATTACTAGAATCTGAAAGTTTCTAACGTCAGATTGATTGCACTTAGTTTTGTAAACAAGTTCTGTTAGAAGTTAACAGAATATCAGCCAGTGACATTATTTTTTCCTTATGATAATTGATGATTCGCCTGTTCATTACTGCACCAGTTGAATTTTTATGATGTTCTTTTGCGCTGTTCGCAGTCTTACTCTTTTGCCTTGATTTATCCATTTTCAGGTCATGTTATTAGGAAGGCTGCATCATAGAAACCTGGTGAACTTGATTGGATATTGTGCAGAAAAGGGTCAGCATATGCTTGTGTATGTCTACATGAGTAAAGGCAGCTTAGCTTCTCATTTGTACAGTAAGCCTGCGGTCAACTCTATAGACAAAATGTGATAGGAAAATCAAATTGCTTGCTAAAAGCGCTATTGACTGGATCTCTTATGCATCTCATATAGAATTTAGGAAAAAATTATATGTTGATTAGCGTAGTCAACTGGGTGCCTAAAGTTTTGTAAAACAATTTGTTGGACTCTGACATGATTGAGGATTCATTAATTGAAGAATCTATTCCCTGTCTTCAATCTATACGTATTGCCCCTGTTGGATAGATTGTATCCCTATATCCAGACCGTATTATGGTTCAGTGTCTCCCTATTTTAACCGGTGAGCAAATCAATTGGATAGATACAAGCTACAAAAGTTTCTAATTTATATTTTACTTGGGTTGGGAAAAAAGATGAATGGTCAGGAGCTAGGTCTATGCATCAATTTGTTCTCAAATTTTGCATCTGTCTTATTCCCTATATAATAGATGCTTCTAGTTATTAAGTGATTGGAGGTGCACAAAAAAAGTGGACGTTCAGGAGCTAGGTTTCTGCATCAACTTGTTCTCAAATTTTGCATCTGTTTCATTCCCTATGTAATAGATGTTTGTAGTGCATTAAGTGATTCGATGTGCACTTGGAAATTTCAATTCATATGCATTATTACTTTTGCTAAAATAACTTGTTTTTGAGGTGCACCTGAAAAGAGTGACTTGGTTGTCTGTTTCACACAGGTGAAACCCATGAACCATTAAGCTGGAATTTGAGGGTTCATATTGCTTTGGATGTGGCAAGGGGCTTGGAGTATCTTCATGATGGGGTAAGCTTTTATCTCATTTAGACTAACAATAAAACTGTGTATTTGTTGACAGACACGTGTTTTATGGTTAGTATTTTGTTCCATTATTTTTGTTGATGTATCTGTTTCAGGCAGTTCCCCCAGTAGTACACCGGGACATTAAATCTTCCAATATTCTGTTGGATCAGTCCATGAGAGCCAGAGTATGTCGCTTAGATTGTTTAGCCTTATTTTTTTATTAAGAGAATTACAGCATTAACTAAAGATGCGTTGAAATAACACAGCTTTCTGAATAGTTTTGAATCTTTCCCCTGAATTTTTGTTTTTGAACATATATTATATATATCAAGAATTTAAAATGTCTTGTCCTGATAATGTTGTACCTAATTATTGTGGTTAAACTAGGTAGCTGATTTTGGGCTTTCAAGAGAAGAGATGGTAGACAAACATGCGGCTAATATACGGGGAACTTTTGGATATCTTGATCCTGAGTACATATCTACAAGGAATTTTACTAAGAAAAGTGATGTTTATAGCTTTGGAGTGCTGCTATTTGAACTTATAGCTGGAAGAAATCCTCTCCAGGGTCTCATGGAATATGTGGAGCTTGTAAGATATCTCTCCCTTCCTCTCTAATTTTTTGGTATCTATTTTCTATTTTTTTTTTTTTTTTGGGGGTTAAGCATGTCTTTGCCCGTTATATCTATTCTGTGTGCACTTTTAAGTTATATGCTTCTTGATGTGATGATGAACAGGCTGCAATGAATACTGAGGGAAAAACTGGATGGGAGGAAATCGTGGATTCTCGTTTAGATGGGAACTTCGATGTGCAAGAGCTCAATGAAGTGGCATCTCTCGCATATAAATGTGTAAACCGTGCCCCAAGGAAACGGCCTTCCATGAGAGACATTGTGCAAGTGCTATCACGGATCCTTAAAATGAGGCACAATAGGAAGCATCACAGGAAGTCTGCTACAGCAGATGAGGTTTCCATCGATGTAGACCAAGGGGAAGCTAAAACTCCAATGTCTGAACACCGCAGAGAGGAGTCCATGGACAGCACAGCTGAAACATATGAAGTTTAGATAATGGGTTTTCTTTCATTTCTTTTTGTGTATGTTTTTCAATTCTCTACTTTTGGTTGCTTTTTGTTCTGTGATATAATTGAAGTTTCAGGATCTAGGACCCAAGCCAGTTTGTGGTAGTTCTGATTTCTGATAGTGTTAGGAAAGAAAGGATTGTTGTCTGTAATACTTTGTAACATATTTAGGTCGCATCTTCTTCTTCTGTTTTTCTAAAGCGACATGATCCTAATTTTGTATATTAACACTTTACAAATGAAAATGAATGAAAAATTACTGATTTTTTCTGCAACACGAAATACTCTTATCAGTCTGCATTTAAATCCTTCCCAGTTCCTGACACAAACTCTATTTGCATCTCCAGAATTCTTTAAGGGGCAGTAAGAAAAAAATTTAGGTCACACAAACTTACTGCATTCATTTTAAAATGACTAACCTTGTTATTGTGATAAAAAATATTGGACACATATAATACAATTTTATTAAATAATGTTATTGAAACAATTTTATTTTAGACTTTTTCATAAATTAAACATGCTCTTAAATCTTAATAGTCAACCAATTAGAACAAGATCAAAAGTCAAGATTGAATAAACACATCAGTCAATAATTAAGTTGTAATTATTTAACAAATTAGTATTCAATAATAAAGTTGTAATTATTTAGCAAATTAGTATATGAAAAGAGAAAAATTCTTATAAATTATTATTTATCTTCTCACCCTTCATATACTCGTCGGTTTACCCATTTGACTCAATTTGGCCTATTTTCATAGTTACTTACAATTCGCTCAAAACGACGTAGTTCCATTCCACCATCCTTCTTTTTGCTTTATACGTTATCCATTATATCACCGTCTCAGAAAAAAGCTGAGCTCACAGTGGAAGTCACAGAGTTGAAGAACAAGAAGTAGCGAAAATGGCAGCGATGGCTGCACTTCAAAGCTCGATGTCGTCTCTTTCTATCTCCTCGAATTCCTTCCTCGGCCAACGTCTCTCTTTTCCTTCTTTTTCACCGGTAACTGTAAGTAATTTCCTCAAAATTTCTTTTATTTTCTATTAACAGAAATTATTTTGTGCTGTTAAATGAATTCAAAATCTGATTTTTCTATTATCCTTTGCTTCTTTGGTGGTTATATTGAAATGGGTCTTTCACAGACTTGTCGAACATTATGTTCTTTATTTGGTCTGGTCGGACCACAAATTGTATTACAATCGAAAATAATTAGAAAAAAGGCAGCAAGAGCTCAAATTTTTTTGTGCTCTCGTATTCTTTTTGGCTGTATTAAAGCTGGTGTTCTTTTGATTGACTAACCGTTGTTTGAGTGGTTGTAATTTTATAATTTTTAGAGAAAAAGATAAGTTGTCCTGAGTTGCATTTGGGGTAATATTTGGTTTTGTTTACATAGTTTGGTTCTTTGTTGGTTGTATGAATTTCATTTGGTACAAATTGGTGTCGCCGTTGTTTGACTGATCTTATTGAAAGTAAAGTTGTCTTGTGAAAGAAAATTGAAATTTCACTGTGAGTTGAATTTTAATTTGCAATTCGGATTTGGTTCACATATATTGAAATGGGTCATGCAAAAATTGGTGTAGTTGTTCTTCGTGGGTCTAATGACTAGTTATGCATTCTAGGAATACGACTCCCAAGTTAAAGAAGTAACTTTTCCCCTATTACTGGAGAAGGTATCAGTGCTTCTCCAGTATCAAATTTTAATTTGTTGGCATGTTTAGTCAATTTCTTTTGTTGGGATTTTCTTAAAACCTTTTTTCAGTCTCTTTTCAGGCACCATTTCGTATTGCATGCATAAGCTTTGTGGAATAAAAGTTTTTTTCTGGCTTCTGGATTTTCATTTTCACACTTAGCCAAAACAATTTAATGATAGCATTGCCTTTGTTCTCTGATGTTATTTTAATTTTTTGCTTCCATTGTTATGTTCTGACCTTGGGCAACTGGATTGCTAGTAAGTGAGCAAGTTAAAGTAATGAAAGTGAAGGTGACCAATTTAATTCCACAGCTATGATACCGATTATCGGTTTTCCTCTCATGTCAGAACAATGGCTGGAATTTTACAAGATGAATTGTTTGTTCAAAGACTACCATGTCCTAACCCTGATTAGGAAACAATTCTAAGTTTGAGTAGCTGCATTCTTCAAAAATCAAGTTTTAGTTACTGTAAATATAAGATAACAATCTCTTTGTTTTCATTACTTGCAGGTCAAGCCAACAGACAAACCATGCCTCATCGTGGCAAGGGTTAGTATTATCTTTTCCTCTTGGCAAAATGTTTTCTTCTTGTTGATAAAGAAAGTCAAAATTTGCGAGAGGAAAGTAATGGGAAATGCAGTGAATTGTGAGACAACTGGGCAAACTTAAATTGCACCCGTCTTTTTTGGCCAATCACAATCTATCAGAAGGTCACTTCGATATCATGTTTTTCATATAGCCAAGCAGATGTTCCACTTAAACCATGTGGTACAGCTGCTGCCACAGCAAGAGGATCTGATATCATATCCCCTATTGGCCATATGGCTCCCATAAAACTGGTGATTAGATTAGTTGCTTATAAATGAGTTCTCCATAAGCAACATTGTGAGCAATAACTTCTGGGTTTAACATGAACTAGTTGTTACCCTACATCGCCCAAGGGACTGATTCTCTATTTTCTAATGTTCCATATTCTTTCTTTTCCTCTTGCAGCTTAAGCGGTGGGAGCGAAAGGAATGTAAGCCAAATAGCCTTCCAATTTTACACAAAATGCATGTTAAAGTAGGAGATACAGTTAAAGTCATATCTGGACGTGAAAAGGGTAAAATTGGAGAGATCACAAAGGTGTTTAAGCATAACAGCACAGTGATCATCAACGAAATAAACCTCAAGACAAAGCATGTGAAGAAGAGAGAAGAGGATGAACAAGGGCAGATTATAAAGGTTGTTTCACTGATTCACTATTCAATATGTGAATTTGTAACTCAATTTTAAGCTTCTCTGATATGCTCCTAAAGAATGTTGCTATAATAGTCTATATATATATATATATATATATATATGCTAGTCAATTTAGCAACTGACATATTTTAAACATGGTTTTACAGATTGAAGCACCCATTCACAGCTCAAATGTGATGCTCTATTCAAAAGAAAAGGAAGTAGCAAGCCGCGTGGGTCATAAATTCCTTGATGATGGAAAACGAGTCCGCTACCTGCTAAAAACAGGAGAATTAATCGACAGTTCTGAGAACTGGAAGAAACTGAAGGAGAACAAAGACAAAGAGAAAACTGAAGTAGCTGCTGCTTCTTAGGATTTCGGAGTCGTGACTTCATCTGTAATGTAGTTTCTGAAAATTTGAATGTATTTTTTCCATTGGTCCAATTATTTTATTATAGCCTCTTTGTTGATTCTCATTTCAAAGGAGTTAAATAGTCTTAATGTTCTTTGTTTGTTGTAATGGCAAACCAGAACATGATTTGTAAGCTAAACTTGTAATATGTTTTAAACTCTACTTAACGCAAGTCTGTGATAGAATTTTGCCATCTCCAAAAATTTGCTCTCATGTTCTGAGCTCGAGTATCCATTCATTTTCTGAGGTTGTTTCTACTTAAAATAACAAAAATCAAGAAACCCAAATAAAGAGAGAAAAAATTATCGTAGGCATTCTTTTAAAGAGGGCAACATGGAACTGAGAGGATAAGAAAGGAAAACTAACAGTATCATAAGTGAGCCCAACAGAAAAAGAAGATCGCAATTGTATTTCCAAGAAATGAATTGATCTGAGCAGAGAAGACGGCCAAAATAACAATCTCACTTGTCTACATTTGTCAATAATGAATTCTGCCCAGCTAAGAAGAACAAAACTAACTGTATCTCTGTGGACCTACATTCAGTAATGAATTCGACCAAGAGCACAGGAAAAAGAACAGTATCTCGTGTGATTGGTAATGCAGTTATTTACATCTCAAGTTTTTAAAGAATTAGGTCAGGAAATTCAAATTTTGGTATGCCTAACTTCCACAATCACAAAAAGAACCAAACACCTGGCAATCACGCACCACACCAGCACGCATTTTACTTAAAATATTAGTATCGCCTACGCAATTAATGTCTTCTTTTGTTTAACTATAAACCAAAAAAAGGACAAGACACATTACGTCACGTACTAAATATTATATAGAAAACAATCGATAAGTTATCTGATTATGTGTAAACCCTCAATTCATCATGCTTGATTACTATTTTATATTTTATATTGAAAGCTGTGAGGAGTACTACTTTCACTTGAATTAGCAGCAGCAAAAGGTAGCACAAGTTCAATGGAAGATCCAGAAAGTAAGGTAGAGATCGGGAAAGAAGAAAGAGCAAAGACCTTCTGTGTGACTGGAGCTACTGGTTATATTGGTTCTTGGCTGGTGAAGACTCTTCTTCAGAGAGGATATATAGTTCATGCCACAGTCCGGGATCCAGGTTTACTTCCAATCACTTGCATAAAATTAGTCTTAATAAATTTTGATCATTTTTTTTCCCCCAAGAGTTTGAATGTCAGGAGAATTGGAGGCAAAGGGAAAAAGTGGGGTTTTTTCTTCTTAATTGAAATGTAGAGTGGAAAACAGGTGTTCACTTTAATCGAATATATGGCAAAATAGGTGTTCATTTATTTAAGAACACTAACAAAAACACACGAAAAATAATAATTTTAATTATATGTTTTATATTTTACTTTATATTTAGAAATTGAGATTCTCTCCTAATTTAAATTTAAAATTTTTCATTTCATTGATTATTAATCAGAAATTTAAAGAAAATTTGATGAATGTTTAAAGAGCAATCTGGGTCTTAGTGCGTTTTGGCTCATAGGTTGGCTTCCCAGCCAAACCCAAACCTAATGTGTATAAGAGAAGTAATTCCTTAGAACTCTCTAGGGAGAGAAGTGATCATTACTACTTGCTTCTGGTATTTCTAGAAAAAAATAAAATAAAAATAAGAAAAATAATTTATGTAAAAGGAAGTAATTAATGGAGATTTTGTTTTTGTAACTTCGAGATTCGAAGGTAGACCATTAAAGGCAGCCAGTATGGGCCCATACTAGTAGTCATTTAGATTGACTCAATTTCTAAGCAGGCTGTCGTCTTGGGAGTTTTGGACTGATTTCTAAATTCCCCACAATTTTTTTTCCTGTAATACTCACATTTAAAGCCTTTTATTATGACTTCATTTTCAGAAGACTTTATTTTTAAATTTGTGAACAATAGATGTTTCAAATTCTTGAAAACTTGAGAATCTGAATACTTAAATACCCGAAGACCTGATGTCATGATGTGGAGCAGTCATCCTGATTTGAAGAAGATCTGATCTGGTGTCCGAGTACTCGAGAACCTAATGTCATGAGGTGAAGTAGTTATCCTGAGCTTGACCTTGAAGGGGATATAATCTGGTGTCCGAGTATCCAAGGATTTGATGTCATGAAGTGGAGTAGTCATCTTGAAGGATACCCGAGTACCGAGAAACTGATGTCACAAAAAGGTGTTGTCATCCTAATCTGAAAAGGATATCAAACCTACTAGAATTAGGATACTAAACCTACTTGAATTGGGACACTTAGGGATATTATAAAAACCCTGTTCTCTAGAGCTTTTATATGGGAACTGAAAGGGAGATAGGAGAAGAGAGGGAGAAACTGAAGAGAGGTGATTTGAGAAAAGAGAGTCATCTTGTATAGGTTCTATCTTCTGATTCTAATAAAAGACCTTACATGTGTTTGCTCCGTGGACGTAGGTAATTTTGCTGAACCACGTAATTCTTGTGTTTCTGAACTTATTTATTATTTATCTATTTTGTGTGGTTTGGTTAGACTTGATAGTTTTTATCAAATCGTAATCTTAATTAAATCAATTAGTGTTAGAACATCGTTATTGAGGTTGATTTTCCGCAGTTGGATTATAGTAAATTGCCTTAACTTCGAATGGAATTTAACTGTTTGTTCAACAAGAATGGCCAACAATTAAATTAAAAGGCTGAAACCAAAAAAAAAATATGTGATATGGGAAATTTTCTTGCATTTTCATTGATTTGGTACATATGTGAACATCAACTTAATTTTGAATTGTTTTGCCTGGCTCGGTTTGATAACATATTTGATGTTCTGATCGTAATTTAACTAGGCTGACATACATACATTAAATTTACAGCAAAATGTTTGCACTCTTTCTCAATGTGGATTGGAAGTGACCGCTTGAAATTGTTCCAAGCTGATCTCCAAGTAGAAGGGAGCTTCGATGAGGCTGTTAAGGGCTGTGATGGTGTATTTCATGTAGCAGCTTCAATGGAATTTGACATCCATGCGAAAGATAACATTGGTATTTCATTTCCTTTTTCCCTATGAATCCTACTTAAATTTTCTATAAATTCTGTGTTTAGAGAAGAAGTTGACACCTGCTCTCTTCTTTCTTGAGCTTGAAGAGACTCATGTTCAATCAAATATCATCAACCCTGCTATCGAAGGTACCTTGAATCTCCTCAAAGCTTGCCTAAAATCTGAGTCAGTGAAAAGGGTTGTTTTCACATCCTCCATTAGCACAATCACCGCCAAAGATATAAATGGAACATGGAGACCAGCAGTTGATGAATCTTGCCAGATTCCTATTGATCATGTCTGGAATACAAAAGCAAGTGGATGGGTAAAGCTTTAGCACGTACCCTGTAATATGGCACAATAAAAAATATATACATCTGCTCCTATTAATTAAAACATAATTCACTTTTACAGGTTTATGTTCTTTCCAAGCTTCTGACAGAGGAAGCAGCATTCAAATTTGCAAATGAAAACAAGATTGACTTTGTTTCAGTTATTACAACGACAGTCGCTGGACCATTCCTCACTGCAAGTGTTCCATCAAGCATTCGTGTTCTCTTGTCACCAATTACAGGTTACTCGGCAAAGATTTCAATTCGTTTCATCATCTAAACAAACTGACGTTTGATTGAGAAACTCTGGGATTATATATTTCACTAACATAACAAACTACAGTAATTTAAGAACTTATCACCAAGAGTGTCTACATCGTAATTTTGAAAATATGCGCTGACATAGTAATGAATCACACCACATCAACCTGAATTTGGTGGCAAAATACATCAAAAGTTGTGGCTGGAATGATTCTGCTTTTATTGATTGCAATATATGTTATACATAATCTACTAGTAACTGGTCTATCATCTATGCATACAAATGGAATTGGGAAAGAAAACCGAAGTAACTTGTAAATTTGGGTTTCTCTATAGGAGACTCCAAGCTCTTTTCCATACTATCTGCTGTAAGGAACAGAATGGGGTCAATTGCTTTAGTTCACATTGAAGATATATGCAATGCACACATATTTCTCATGGAGAATGGTAGAGCAGAAGGTCGGTACATATGCTGTGTCAACAGTTATCTAATGTCTGAATTGATTGATCATCTCAACCGAGAGTATCCTTCCTTAAATATGCACATGTAAGTACTTTCTCACGATATAACATAGATAACGTTAATGTAAGCATCATGTGATTCCTGACATTGATTTTTCCTTACATTTCCAGGTCTGAGGGTGGAAATCACAGTTCAATACCTTCTGTGATTTCCTCAAAGAAGTTGAGAGATTTGGGTTTCTGTTACAAGCATGGCATAGAAGATATAGTTCGTGAAACAATCGCCTGCTGTGTGGATTGTGGCTTTCTACCTCCCATTCTAAAGTAATGGTAGGTACAGTTGATGATAAATTAAGCTAACTTCAATAGGCCTAAGCTAGCTCTAATGTAATTGTCAGCGGAAATAAATGGGATAATAGTTGAACTGACCCAAGTCCTTGATTATGTTCGGTATATGTTGTTTTCTTAGCATTCAAGTTGTCGAAGTTCATATATGCTATTAATGTTATCAAGAAGTTGACCTAAGAGCTGAGAGAACCGAAATAAACTAGCCGTGTATTGCGGTGCCAAAAGGATCTCCATTATCATGTCATTAGTATGGATTATGTATCAACAAACTTAATGTAGTTGTTATGCTAGAACACTCATTAACTATTTTTTTTAGACCTTTGTTAAATATACATTTTCAACAACCAAAAAATACGGAGTTACAACAAGCAATTTCAGAGTTATAGTTACTTTTAACACTATAGAACTTTGTTCACACTACAGACTGGGGCCATACTATTGCATAGGCATGCTTGTTGCAGCCTAAACTTAGAGGATGTAGCAAGAACTAGAAGAATAATTTGGAGGAATGTGGACATGCCAAAACTTCAAAAATTATTGCAAATGGGTGTAATCAATCTATGCGGCTAAATGCAAACGCTACTTCCTCTAATAAACTCGGTCAACTTTTTACTTTATGATATAGGGTTGGCTATTTTTTCAAGAATGATACAGTCCATATTCAGCATTTCGGAGTATCCCTTCTTCCAATGACAATGATTTTTGAAGAGTCACTCAGGTCAGGTCACAGTTTTTTGGCCCAGGAGCTGCAGAGATGAAGCCTAATGCTTGTTTTCATTTGAATGCACCTTATTACCTCAAGGGTAACTATAGAATTCTGGTTTATCTTGTTGATGAGCATAGGGAAAACATTCTAGAGAAATAGTTTAATTATATTGCATGTATCAGGGTAGAGAGAACTGACTGTTTATAAATTATGATGTAGTTAATGCATAATTGCCTTCTTTTGTACAGTCATTGTCGTCTCATTTTCATTTTCATTTTCCATTTCTTTCCCTTGTTTTTTGCAGCAGTGTCAACAGCTCCCAAGTAATGCCAGCTTAAAACATTTAACAGAGCAAGTCTGTAATAGTCTTTCCTAGTAAGGCAGAAGATTGACATGGTCTGATTATAGGCAGAGCAAGTGGAAGCCCACAAGGTTGAAGTGTCTAAATCAAACCGGGTCATTGCCAACTGCACTAAATACCTTCATTTGTGTTCATCTGCCACCCAAACTACTCCCTTTCAAACATTTAAGACTAAACATTGATATATTGAATTCCCATTCAATTTTTGAATTCACTATTTCAGACCAAGTTGTGAGGGTCAGTACTCATTTATTGGCTTCATGTGCCCGAGGACCATTAAGAGCTGTGCATGCTGATATTGCAGAAAGGAACTATTGAAATGATCATACCCAAATCCAGATAGATGATGCAAAGACTCTTCTAAAACTGACCAATAAAAGTTACTGTTTCGAAATCCAAATAGAGTGAACAAAAGATTTTTGTCTTCTTGTTTGGATTATGCTTTGGTTTGAAGCCTCATCCTCCAGCAAGGACCACATGCCTTTTTCACACTCCGTTCACACGCCCTTTTCATTCTGATAATGCCAGAGAACACAATTTTGTAAGTACGCCCACTAGAAAACACCAGTAAGGTTAGAAGAGTTTCATATTCTTTATAGTTTAGTTTTCTTTATAGTTTAGTTTTGTACAAGATAATTGGAATCTAAGCACGATTTAGTAAATTAATTAATTCTTCTCCTACTGTATCAAAAGGATCTTTCCTACTTAATAAAAATATAACATCTACCTACTAGTTTTCTTCTGTCTACCATTCAATTTAGTGATTAAATTAAGACTTGAAAATGTTTCAAATTTTGTTACCAGGACATGATATACAACCTGCATTTCAAGCATTCTCAGATTGGTTCGCAATCCTACAATTAAAGTTCAATGCTTATTTATTAAGATGAGATTCTTTAAATACACCTGAAGTTAAGTCTGCTATTTGTAAGATATAAGATTAAACCTGATGAAGAAGCAAATACAAGTTGTATGATGCTGAAGTAAAAATAGGCAGTTAGAACAATTAAAACTGAGAAGCACAAATCAGATATATTGTTAAGTGACAAGCAGCTTGAAAGAATAATCAAAATTCTTCCAAAAAGAAGGGAAAAAAACTCTACCAACAAAGGAATATATTAGACACAAGCATTCACATAACTTTTTTTTCTATAATCTAAGTGGGCTTTTTTGTTTTTTCTTCAATTTTGGAGTTTTCAGGACTTGCAGATTACCACAAAACAAGGGAGGAGAGCTCTAGGATTGAGCAGATAAAGCTCCTCAATATTTGAATACAGACCAACTTTCCCAGCCAATGAATCAAACCCAGTTTGGCCTGCCATTTCTTGTATATTCTCCAAAGGCCTATGAACCCTCCCAGCAATAACTCTGCATACCATCAAAGCTTTCCTTATAGATGGATCATCTTCAACAATTTCAATTGATTCAAATGCTCTTCCACTTGTAGATGTTGTGAACACACCTATTCCACCTTTGAGTTCTTTCTTGGTAGAGAATCCATTTCTGATAATTCGACAGACACAACATTTTTCTGATATGCAAAGACTTGAGCATCCATTTATGCCAAGAGAGCATGCCACAGTTGTACCATAGAACCTCAATAGCTCATTCCCATCAGCAAGGCACCGTGGGTGCTTCTTCGGCAGTTTGCTGGCTTTGATCTTTACCATTTCTCTGTACTCTTCAAATCGAGCTAAAGTTTTTTGCATGTTATGAACTTTCAAGACTCTCTCAATTCTACCGCAATGATTCTCAGACTTCAACCAGCTTGTCCGGCATATAATTTCGACAATTTTCCTAGATGAGTCGCCTTCTACTAGTTCAGTAACTGTCAGAAGAGATTAAAGTTAGCTACTGGATAAAGCTACTTGGAATCTTCAAATACAGAATAATATGACGGAAAGGACTTGCACAGAAACAACTAAGTGCCTCAAAAGCAAATGCAGGCGTTTGGAAGATCAATGACTCGCTTTACTGCTTTTATAAGCTTCATTTTATTTCTGGGTTTAAGTGAAGAACATTTTGTAAAAAAAGAGTAAATCTCGACCTTTTTCACGTTCTGAAAAGAATTTGCAGTGGAATCTGCATTTTCTGATAAATAGTTAATCTTTTTGCCTAAAAGTAAAAGTGCATAAGAAGGAATCAGTGCGTTTAGTAAAAGTTATCACTAGATTTTGTGGTCAGAGGGATGTAGGGAGATTTTAATACCTTGAGAATAAAAGAAGAAAGGAGGCAAAGCAAGCTCACTAAAATGCTTTTGTCGAAACAACGAATAAAAAACCACACAAGAAAGACACTGACTATGAACAAGATTAACCAAAAAAGTTGAAAATTTCAGTGAGGGCTGTCTGAATTCTCACCAGCATGCTTGGAGAGATGATGTGCTTCAGCAGCTTCCCATTTGCTGAACTGCTCTCCACATTTATGGCAAGTCACTGAAGAACAATCTTTAGAATCTGTCTCAAGAGAAACTCTGTTGCTTGAATGAACACCACCACCTGAAATTTTAGAACCTCCAAATTCAGACCCTTCTCTGTCTGACAAAAGAAAAGAAGTCTTCCTTGGAGGAGTTGATGGGGCCATAAAAGAAGGATTAAAATAATGCATTGTCGAGTGCCCTCCAGGTCCTGGTGTCCCGGGCCTTAATGTTCCCACAAAAGTTGACCCACTACTTCCTCCCCCGCCGGTGCCACCGCCGGTGCCCCCGCCACTTCCAACTCCTTCTTGGAACCCACCAAAACCAGTAATCTTGAGCTCACACCTTGAGTTACTGAGTATGACTTCGTGAGTTATTGGGTTGAGAAACTCGCTGCTACCAATGGATCTCGGGCTGCAACTTGGTGGTTTCTCTAAATGTCTTTTGCTTCCATGGATAACATCTTTTAGATTTGCTATAGACCTAGAACAACCTGACCTTCCTGTTTTTCTTGTCAAGATTGTGCTCAAATGCTTCCTTGATTTTGGGTCATGAACATCTGAAGGTTCTGATTTGCAATGCAGAGATCTCTTCAAAGAAAACCACACTGTTGGCATACTTTCCCTTGTTTTCTTGCCTTTTGCTTTCTTCCTTTGGCTTCACAAACTTTAGAATGTTTCACTGTTGCTCTTTACCATTTTTTATTTTCAAAAGCGTTTTACTTTCCATTAGCATTTGCCTTCACTTTTCACCATGAAAGCTGAAAAGCAGAATCTGAAACCGCTCTCCATACAGCTCTTACAGTATTACTCTATCCCTGAAATTTCCTTTCCAATTTCTGACATCAACTAGCATTCAGTGACTAAGCAGAAAACATATTGAAAACAGAAAGAAACCAGACCAGAAGGTATCTTCTTGGCAAGTACTGTGCTTTTGGAGGCAGTCCACATTAAGTCATTCAAACATCATCATAGAAAAAATTTAAGAAGTTTTTTACTGTAAAAAAGAATTTCCATGGAAGAGAAACGAGAGAGAGAGAGAGAGACAGAGAGAGTTAGAGACACAGAAACAGAGAGAGAAATAGACTCAAAGGCCAAAAAACGATGGAGCCCATTATTAAAGATAAATGAAATGAGAAATGGAGAATCTATGGCTCTTGGCTCTGGGGAACATGACAACTACCCGAAAAAAAAAACCATGTTCACTGGTTTTAATAAATGTTAGTTACTAAGGCGGGCTACACTGAGAAAGTGAAACAACTAAGAAACAGACACTTTTTGAAACTCTATTTCATTTCAAATTTGAAAACTTTTAGATTTTTGCAAATAATTTTAACCACTCAATTTTGGGTAAAATGATTAATATAAATAATCCATATAATATTGCTTCCAAAACTATAAAAGAAGAAAAATAAAAAAGTTGGGTTTGACCTCTGAGTGGACCATAACTCCAGTTTCGTTGGTTCTGCTGTGAAAGTAAAATTAATATGATAGCAGAGCAGCTCCGTGAGTGAATGTAATCGACCAAAGAATTTTATTAGAAGAAGATTCATATTTTATATTAACATGTTATGTTCTAGAGCAGTCATATATAATTGAAAATAAAATAGTCTTAACAAAGATTAATTAATCAATGTTCCCATAACATGATGTTTCGGCTTCATCTTAACCAAGATCATCAGACTCCATCCATGGAGCACTTGAATTAATAGAAGAAAAATAAAAACACATCGAGGGCAGGGGAAGAATAGTATATTGAATATACAGGGAGTGCCCAAATCAATTAAAGAATTTTCAGAGAGAAGAACATTGATTTCACATTCACTGTTTATCTCGTGAATAATTGAAGTAAAAAAAAAAATATTAATAATTGGAGAATTAATCAACCACCGTTCAAATAACCTAACCGCTGTCACCTTCAAAATATACCACAGTTCACTGTTAGGACATAAAGACGTGTATGTGTACGTGTATGCGCAGGCGTAGGACCACACGCGTGCCTTACTTGTGTTTGTATTTTTATCTGTATTTGTACAATACAGATACTTTGTATTTTCTTACAATATGTACTGTTTTATCTTTTTATGTCTCCTCTTCGCACATTTTTTACGGATAAAATAAAAAAAAAAGAGTTTAAACTCTAAAAAAAAAAAAAAAGTTGATGTTTTACTTTTAGACATGAGGTGAATGTTCCGGCGTGTAATAAAAGAACGTGTTTATAATAATTTTGATTACTCCTGTTACATTAATTTATTATTATTAGTATTAAATAATTGGTTTGGTAGCAACGGTATTCATAATTGGGAAGGGATTGAAGGGAACATAGGGGAATTGCATAAATAATAATGTTGTTGCAAAGCATATATATAGATGTGATTTTCAGGACAAGATAATTAAGATGGGGCATTCTTTTATCATACAATTTTGAAGACAAAATGAATGCAGAAATGTAGTAAACATAGGAAAAGGTAACAATGACGGTGATAGTAGTAAAGTGGAGAATTTATGTTCTGTTCTATCAAGAAATGGTAGAAGAATAGTGATGGAGTTAGTACACAAAAATGAGCAAACTTTAATTTGCATTATGAACTTGTCAAGTAAGGAACAACATGTAGTATTTATTATTTGTCCAAGAATTTTGATGACTGATTGTTCAAGAAAAATAACATCACATCACATTACTAAAATAACAAAATTGTGATAGTTTTATTTATCATAATATCAATGAAATGGACTTGGTAGTGGTATGCATGTCATATAAAGTGTGTAACATTTATAATGAAAGCAAGGCTCTAGACTAGACAAAAGTGGGCATATGGGAAAAGAAGAGCTCATTATCAGCTTTGAACGAACACTAATCTCTATGCACCCAACTTTTTGATTTTCAAAACTTTTTTATTCGACTTTGAAAATCAAAAAGTTGTTGAAAAAGAGGCACTAAAAAAAGTTAATAACACCCATAATTAATGGATTAAAATTTGTCATTTTCCATACTTCTCTTAATTTATTAGGGTTTTTCTTTTCTTTAATAGTTTTGTCATTTTGTTGTTACACATTAAAGGAGGCACACTAACATATGAAATTGATAAAATATGGGATGCAAGTGCGAAGATTGAAAATAGAAGGGCATTGTTTGGGTGACAAAATCCATGAATTTAAGGGCTTGGCATGTGTTGATGCAACCATTAAATGCAAGCACATGACATGATGCGCCCTAAGGTTTCCAATTTTCACATTTATTCAAGAGCCCACGACCCCAATTGACTTGCTTATTAATACATTCGAACCCCTTGTTTTTCAAAAGTGCCTAATCCTTCTGTTTGTTTATGTTTTAAAATAAGAAAATCTTCACGGGGCAACTAGAATCAGGGAAACAGAGTGTAATTCAAACAAAATAAAGTAATGCTGTTGGGCCTGTAACGAGTCGAATTGTTTTGGGGCTTGTAACTAGTGGAATCATTTTTGGGCCAACGAGAACTAGTTTCCACAAAGAGGACGATAAGTTTTGGGCAGGTGATTGGGGTGATACTAAAACTCCCTCTCATCAGGTCTGAATACATCCCTTTTCTAAGTTCAAATCTTTCGATTGAAATGGAATGAAATGTCTTGCGAACACGATTGGGCAAGGTTAGTTAAACCCATTTATCATCAGTCACTACTTTTCATTTTCATGATTTGTTGGTTGTAACGTATCTCATAATTCACACAATGGCTGAGATTTACGTCTTTTATCACATAAGTCATGATTTCCGAAATGATAGATTTATATTAGTTAAAATATATAAAAGAATTAATAGTACGCTATTAGCAACTCTTTTAACCACGATTCAAAATTTATGAATTCTTTTAAAAGTACTCTTATTTATATAAAATAATATGACAAAATTACATTATTTTTATGTATGTTATATATTTTACGGAAGTGAACCGAAAATAAAAATATTGAACAAATAAAAATAATATAAACACCATCACACATTCATATTAATTTGAGAAAATAAAGTATATAAAATATGTGAAAATGATATAATACTAACCTATCAATAATAAATTTTACATTGAATTTTTCATGTTCAATCCTATTGCCTCGTTGTATGGATGGCATTTAGTAGCATTACTACACTGTACCACAAAAGAGGATGACCTCATTCATGTTACAAATTGCAAAAGATACTGCGGATCCAAGCAGAACCAATTCTATCACACGTGTAAAAAAATATACACACACACACACACACACACATATATATATATATATATGAATAATATTTGAGACAAATTAAATATGGCGGAACTTGTTTGTCACGTTGATCCGTTATGCATGCGCATAAATAGAAAATCACCATTAACGGTCCTGGTCCATGAGTAGAAAGTATGAACATTACCCATTTCAGCTTTAATTTCTCTCTAAATGTCTCTTCATTTGATGTACATAATTAAGCTGAGGTGTGTATGTATTATCCACTCTCCTGTTTGATTGAAAAAAAAGAGACTATTGATGTGAGATGCAGGATTGAGGTGGCCGTTGGATTTCCAATGGCGAGAACTCCAGTCCAAACCAAGAGTATCGTCATGTGGCAGTGGGACATTGCGCAATCATTTTACGTTGATTGGCAGCTTACTATATTTCCTGCATGCCCTGTTCCGTTCCGCATATGCTTCTGCAGCTTATACTTTCAGTTTAGCTTCCCCACGAAACCAACCAGCATTAGAATTTAGACACGAAAAATATTGTGCTTTTTTATAACCTATACATGGAGATATGATCATTGCCCCCCTATATTTTTGGCTAATTAACTAAATTACTCTTTAATTTAAAAAAATTATCCGTTACGTCTTGTCATTTGGTTGACTAACAGAAATTTATTAAATTTATTAAAATATCCTCAACTTTTAACTTTACAAACAAAGTAAGTCTTAATTTATAAAATATAGGTCCCACTAGTAGCCATTTAAAAATAAAATATGAATTTTAAATAAAATAGTATTTTAATAATATTAAATTATACTTATTACAAATTGACATAAATAGCTCTCAAAAAATTAAAAAATCAAGTTCTCAAAATATTTTTGTTTAAATTAATTAAATTCATTAAATTAATTATTTGCCCTCAAAATATTAATTTTTCTGTCAGTCAACCAAATGGCAGGACGTAATGAGTAATTTTTTGAAACTAAAGGGTGATTTGATTAATTGACCAAAACTATAAGGGGGCAATGGTCATATTCCCCCTATATATTCCCTTATCAACTCAAATAAATATGAAATATTATGCTTTATTCCCTAATTTTTAAAAAAAGTTTATATACCCTCCTAAATATTTATAAAAAATAATATATACTTGAGTTTTAAAAAAAGTCTAAATAATTATATTATTTTTATTTTATAATAGCTAATATAACCTTATTTTCACATTTAAATTTAAAAATTATAATAATATTTTAACTTTTAATTATTAATTTTTTAAAATTTATTATCAAATTTATATAATATTTAATTATATATTTTTTAAAACTTATTATATTATTAAAATAATTTATTTTAAAAATTATCTATAATTAATATTGTCCCAATTATTATAATTATGTAAAAATTTAAGAAGTTTTGACAATAAATTTTATGTTATTAAAAAATTTATATATTAATTATACATAATTTTTAAAATATAATATGATATATATTAAAAAATTATATATAATTAGCTATTATAAATATTTGATTATAAATTTGAAGAAAATAAACAATTAAGGCTTAAAATATTATTATAATTTTTAAATTTAAATATTATCATAAGATTATATTGATTTTATAAAGTAAAAAAAATAAAGATAATATAATTATTTTACATATTTTTAATATTAGAGAGGTAAAATAGTTACATTAAAATATAAATAGTAATCTTAAGGTATTTTAAAACTTTCTTCAAAACCTATAAAATGTGTTACCTTTTTTTCAAATATTGATGAAATATATCACCTTTTTTTAAAAGTCAGTGAGATGAAGTACAATGTCCCAATAAATATATTTAGATATCAAAATTCCCACATCAAACATTTTTGTTTAAGTTATCTTAATTTGTTGCCAACATTATATCACATTACATAAACTCTATTTGAAATCGACATGTCATTGACTCCACTATTTATATATCAAAAGGCTTTTAATTATCAAATTTAAAGAAGTAAATATATTAAATATATTAGTGAATGATTTAACAATTCAATTTTAAAAGTGAGTGATTTTTATTGTGATTATATTAATTTACATTTAACTTTTTTTAATTATCCTTTTCAAAATTATTTATTTATATTTGTATAATTACGTGTATATTTTTTTAACTCACAATTTATCGATTTTAAAATATTCTCATTTATTTTTCTATTATTGTGATGTTAATTATAAGGTTATTTTATTATACCATTCATTTTTAACTATTACAATAACATTTATATCTTCAAATTAACATATATTTTTCATCAATTTATAATGATTATAAGCAATAGATGAGATGCGTTTTATTTTTTAATATTAATTTTTGAGCTCTAATAATTTATTTTATTATTAATAATTTCTAAAAAAAATAAAGAAAGAATATGTATTTTGATACTATTTAAATGAATATTTTTTAAATAAACTAATCTTCGCATGCATAACATATTATTTGACATTAAATTTTAATTATAATATATAAATTTATATTTCAAATATATTTTAACAAAATAATTTTAATATTTTAAAAAATAAAAATTAAGGAAATTAACTTTTAATCTATAGCAAGTTAATTATTATAATATAAAATAATGTTTTGATTTTTTTAAAATTTAAAGGACAAAATAAATGAGTTATTCATAAAATTTTTTAAGTCAAAATAAATGAATTATTGATACTGAAATTTCTTATCACAGTATTATAGAATCTTTTATTTATATATATATATATTTAACGATATCAACTAACTTTTTTCCAGTGGTAATTTCGTAAATTTAAATAAAGACCCGCACTTGTCCTCCCCTCGTGACACGTAGACAATCTCAATTTGAACCAAAGCACCAAACACCAACAAAGCCTAAAGCCTAAAGCGGTGAACCGAAACCAATCAGATCTTCACCGTTCCTTTACGCTTGATCTAACGGTTATATCTTTCGCTCCGCGTACTTCATTCTCATTTGTCAATTTCTGACCCCTCCATCTCTCTATATATACCCTGACGCTAATTCTCACTCTCATTAAAACACGCTTAGCCTACGTCTCTTTCCTTCTTCTTTCAATTTTTATATTCTTTTATTTTCTTTGTGGAGAGATCTCTGTTGTGATGGCGGGTCGGGGCAAGACTCTTGGATCCGGAGCCGCGAAGAAGGCTACCTCACGGAGTAGCAAGGCTGGCCTACAGTTCCCAGTCGGTCGTATTGCCAGGTTCCTGAAGGCCGGTAAATACGCCGAGCGGGTTGGAGCCGGAGCCCCTGTTTACCTCGCTGCCGTCCTTGAATATCTCGCCGCGGAGGTATCGTCTCTCTCTTCCCTTTCTTCTTTCTTGCCTCTCTGTCGCTTTAATTTTCTTTGTATGAAAGTTTTTTGTTTAATTATTTTGTTCATTTGTTTGAAACTTGCTATTTTGGTAAGTAGATCTAGGGTTTTCGAAACGGATGTCTTGTAGCGTAAATTTGGGGCTTCTTTTTCTTTTCTCAGCCTGGGTCTTTGAATTTAATGTTTTCCTAGTTTTTAATTCTGATTTTCCATCTTTGATTATTGATTGTGTAACTAGGGTTTTCTTTGGATCTGCTTTTAATTTTTAATTTGTTGTATAATTTCCTGAAAAATTAGGGGTTTTCTGGATCTGGTTATGGCTTCTATATTGAAATCTGGTGTCTGTTTTTCGGTTAGACTTTCTAAAAATAGAAAATCCTGTTGGTTCAACATTTTATTAGGTGATACACGTGGAATTGGGGTTTCAATTTGATGAGCATGCAGTAGATTATATTAAAGCAGATAAAATTTGAGAGCTTTCCAGGATTTGTTTGGTGGGATGTTTTCAGTCACTAATATTGCACTCTTCACAGGTTCTAGAGTTGGCTGGAAATGCAGCTCGAGACAATAAGAAAACTCGTATAGTCCCACGCCACATCCAATTGGCAGTCAGGAACGATGAGGAGTTGAGCAAGCTTCTGGGAGATGTGACGATTGCAAACGGTGGTGTGATGCCCAACATCCACAACCTTCTTCTTCCCAAGAAGACTGGAACTTCAGGGTCTAAGGCTGCTGATGATGACAGTTAAATCATTTGAATAATTCCAAGGAAATTGAATGATAAAGAAGTCCTTTTTAATATGTTAAATGTGTTCTTTAACGCGATTCTAGTGTGTGTCTTTGTTGTTTAGTTTAGCTTTGTTGCTGCTGTTTTGAAGTTTCAAGATTAGGGTTGGATTTTATTGTGTCTGTAGCTCTGAGAAGTAGTTTAGGATTTTCAAATAGTTATTTGTATATGATTATCATCTGGTAGTTGCTTAATAGAAGAAGAGGTGTTAATTTTTTTTTCCGGTTTTTGTTTTCATGTGGGTTATATTTTAGTTATATAACAATGTTCAGTTTGACCATGTGATTTCTTTTTCTTTTTTTTTTTTCTAAAGAAAACAGTGGACTTGTAGATGTTATAGAAAATCTTCGGACTAGGTTGGGTTCTTAATTTCTGAATCTAATTAAAAGTCCAGAACGTTATTGACTACTGCAAATAATTGCAGAATCTGGGTATTTGTTGATTTTGAAGTTTGTTACGTGGACCAAAAAAGCAATGGATGTCTGTTTTTTATGCAACAAATAAACTCTAGGACAACATGTTGAAAAAACATTTGGATTTTAAAATTAAATAAAGGCTGATGTAATTGTGACTATTGGCTGACGGTTATGATATATGTTTTTAACTTTTTTTTTTCTTTTCAAAGGCTAGGGCGCTAGGCTGAAATAATGGTTCCTAAAATTGATAAAAAAAAGAGATTTCCTTATTTTACTTATCGGAGTAGGGTTTAGCTGGTTTGGGCGTTAAAAATGCAAAACTTATCTGACCAACACCAGTCACAAAAGTTCTGAATTTTACTAGAACTTACGTTGCCGAATGCTAATGAAGACTGAAACTGCATGTCCTATTTTGATAGAACAATAATTTGTTTGTTAACATTGTATTTTAATAGGGTATTATCATTTATCTCTTTTGAGATATTAATAATTATTATTTAAATAAAAAGTATTAAAATTGTATTACATATGATATTAATAATTATCATTTAAATAAAAAAAAGTATTAAAATTGTATCACATTCCTCTCTTAACGTTATAATTGACTGTGAGTCGAAGCTTCAAGGGTAGAATAAAATGAGATATTAGATTTTGATTTTTTGCCTTTTCTTTGAAAAAATCAGGGTCTACATTTCAGAATTCACATGCTAAGTGAAGTGGGTAAAGCCTTCAAATAGTCAAATTTATATATAGTCGTACAAACACTTACCATTTTTCGCAAAAGCCTGGCTTGAAATCTTATACATCGACAGTAATGGAAGCTGACATTGAGGTTTGGAGCGAGTTTTTTGCGCCTATTAGTTGCATTGTAATACCCAAATCAACAAACGTGGAAGACAAGAAAATGTCGAACAAGCCGAGGCTATATTCAATCGTATGCCCAATAAAAGCAGTCTCATGGCAACGATGCTCACTGCTTCTATGCAAAATGGTCAAAGTGCGAAAGCCCAGAAATTGTTCAACGAAATTCCTGAGGGAACTGTTGCTTCGTATAAGGGGATGATTACAACTTATATTAAGAACAATGGTAATATAGATGAAGCATATGAGTTATATGTTGGAATGCTAGAGCGTAACAAGGTTTCTTTATGCTACCATGATCACGGGTTTTGTTCGGAGAGGAATGTTTAATAAGGTAAAGGAATTGTATGTGAATATGCTTGTTAAACTGGCGTGATTCAGTTTGTTTAAATGCTTTGATAAGTAGGTATTTGAAGGCTTAAAGATTGGAAGAGGTGGCTTGAGTTGTAAGAGTACGGCAGAGGAAGATGTGGTTTCTTGAAGCTCAATGGTTAATGGATATTACAAAAAGGGAGGAGTTGTTAAGGCTAGAGAAATATTTCTGTTTATAATCTGGAAACTCATGGTCCTTTAATTTTCTGCCAATCAAGGCCAAATTTGAAGATTTTATATTAATCGACTATGATCCAATGTCAGTTTGAATGAGTGTATGTTATTTAAATAATGCTCAAACACTCAAGACAAAGAATACGGAAGATCAACATATTACAAGCCTGTTATTCGCGGACCACTCTAGAATATGCTTTTGATCCTCAAGAAAGGTTAGTAAGGAGATGAAGGGCTCGTGATTTGGAAAGCATGCAACAAGCTCAGAGCATTTTTCAGCTCGAAGTTCTTTAATTGGAAGGCTGGTGCATAAGTACATCTAACAAGGGAGTAATGGCTATTGGCATTCCTCGGTTCTACTTTGCTCACAGTCCTATCTGGTAGAATGTGAATGTCCTTAGCTGGAAAGGAACCAAACCATACATTTGGAACCACTGTGTACTGTGGTTTTTTATTATATTCAATATCGTTACCAAGGCATGTTAATTTAAAATACCCATCTTCTTGGTTCAGTTCAAATATCGCAAAAGGTTTTCCAACATAAAAGTGCCATATTTCTGCACATGGTATTCTACGGAGGTGTGACACACTACCAGAATGGCAACTAGCAAAAAGAATATTCATGTGCTGACAGGCTGATCAACCTTGTGCTGGGAGGCAAGTTGAGATTTGAAGAGAATAACTGAAGTGTCTCTAAAGGTTTTTGAGTAAATCCACCTTCTGGATGTGGTTCAGAATTAATTTTGTTGCAATCTTTTTTGTAGTTTAACTTTTTCTTTCTCCTGCTCTGTTCTTCTCTTCTTTATTCTACTTGAGACTAGAGAAATTTTAACAAAATGCCGAAAAGAAATGTGGTTACTTAGAAATGATTGATGGATATATAAAGGCGAACAGTTTCGAGAATGAGTTTCCTTCGTTTCTTATTATGAGATGAGTTGTAGCAGTTAATCTATTGCATTAATTTGTGTCAAATAACATTTTAATAAAAATAGTAGAATTGAGGACATTTCAGTAATTGCTCACTTTAGTGTTAGTCAAATAACGGTCATATTCAAATAAGTTAATTCTTCATATTCATGTTCTTTTAATATATGAACTTGGGAAAATCTGTCCATTTTAAGTCAAATATTGTCCTTATTTGTCAAGGAAAAGGGATAACTCATTCAGCAAGAAGCACCACTTTTATAGGATTGCCAATAACTAGACGATCTTTTAATAGCAGTCTTAGAGTTATCCTAACCTTCGTAAATTTAATTAATATGTTGTTATTATATACTTTGAGGGTTTAATGACTTAATTCTATCAAAGTGCACTCCTAATAGACAATCCTGGCAATCCTTCTTTTACAAATGCTCTTATAATATATACATATAAAGATGGATTCTTTTATTAGAATACGAGTCACCAAAACTATGCATCCCTTTATGTTTATGCGGGGTAAAACTGATCATCAAAGCTAAAGCATAAAATTTATCACATTAATATTATATTAATATAATAATATAATAAAAAACAATAATACTGTATTTTAAAATATTTAATAAAATATGCGAATATCTTCCTAGTTAACCGTAAGCATAGACTAAACATCAGAAATTATCTATAATTAAGAAAGCAGCAAGTGAAAAAACAGTTCTTTCACCTTTGAACGAAAATGATGTACATGGTTAACATAGTAATAACATAGAAATAGAGTTGAAAGGAATGCCTCTGCAGAGAGCCGGCCTCCCGCTTGTTATTATTATTTGTTAATTAAGTTGCAGCAAATTCTGTTCTGAAATCTGGTACTGGTACTGCTGCTATGTATACAATCGGCTTTGGTTTGATTTCTCATCGGCCTTGCAAATATGGGGTTCACGACGAGTTCCATTTGGATTGCGCTTGTTTGCATATTTGCAACTTCTACACTTCTGAAATGGTTTCTGAGGAATGCAAATTCTTGGTTCTATGGAACCAAACTTGGTGAAACGAAGTATTCTCTTCCTCCAGGTGATTTGGGATGGCCTTTCATTGGCAATATGTGGTCTTTTCTCGGAGCTTTCAAATCCCCCATCCTGATTCCTTCATGAACAGCTTTATCACAAGGTTTTTCTCTTTTCCTCTCTTTCCATATTTCTCTGTTCTGTTTTATATTCAAACAAACATATGACTAGGTCATGTTTCGTTACTGTAAATGCAGATTTGGACGTACTGGAATCTACAAAGTATTGATGTTTGGAAACCCAAGTGCAATAGTTACAACGCCTGAAACCTGCAAAAGAGTCTTAACAGATGATGATGGTTTTAAGCCAGGTTGGCCGATTTCCACCGTCGAACTCATAGGAATGAAATCATTTGTTGGAATTTCACATGGAGAACACAAGCGTCTCCGCAGGCTGACAGCTTCTCCAGTCAATGGTCACGAAGCTTTGTCTGTTTACTTGCTATACATCGAAGAAAATGTGATTTCTGCATAGGAGAAATGGGCCAAAATCGAACAAATTGAATTCTTGACTGAACTCCGCAGGCTTACTTTCAGGATTATAATGTATATTTTTCTTAGCTCTGAGAGTCCTCGTATAATGGAAACTTTGGAACGGGAATATACTGCACTTAACTATGGAGTCAGGGCCATGGCAATTAATCTTCCAGGATTTGCTTACCATAGAGCTCTTAAGGTGAATAATTATACCCTCTGAGATATTCTGGTTTGTGATTGAAAAGGATTATCTTATTTTTATTGTCCGTTTCAGGCTCGGAAAAGTCTTGTGGCTATATTACAGTCTATAGTGGATGAACGAAGAAATCAGAGCAAGCTGGGAGAAAAATTGGGGAAGAAGAAAGACATGATGGATCAACTGCTGAGTGTTGAAGATGAAAATGGCAAAAAATTGAAAGACGGGGAAATCATTAATATTATTCTATTGATGTACTTGAATGCTGGCCATGAATCATCCGGTCATACCATGATGTGGGCTACCATTTTCTTGCAAGAACACCCCGAATTTCTTGAAAAGGCTAAGGTAAAATCAGAATGTCGATGTTAAAAATAACCTGTCCATTTCATTGTTAAGTCTTGTCTCCTAATTTCAGGCTGAACAAGAATGGATTGTAAAGAAGAGGCCTCCTACACAGAAGGGTTTGAACCTAAAAGAGATCCGTGAAATGGAGTATCTAAATAAGGTGCATTCCATTACATTATATTAATTAACTAGGTTCTCATCTCTTTATATTGAATAATGTTTTAAATAATAAATTTGTTATTTATGAATTAGGTGATTGATGAAACACTTCGTGTAATAACTTTTTCACTGACGGTCTTCCGAGAAGCTCAAAAAGACGTCAACATAAATGGTTAGTTCACTTTGACAAATTTTCTGATGGAATAAAAAGGATTCTTAGCAGGACAATAACACATCAACTGAACTTGAACGAAATTGGTTTGTGTTTCAGGATACACCATTCCTAAGGGTTGGAAAGTTCTAGTTTGGTTCAGAAGCGTTCACTTGGATCCAGAAATCTACCCAAATCCAAAAGAATTCAATCCTTCCAGATGGGATGTAAGTTATAACTAATTTAAATTCATTTCTTTATAGTATCATACGCATGCATGATTGCGATAGGTATGATGTAATTATTGATTGCAGAATTTTACACCCAAAGCTGGAAGTTTCCTACCTTTTGGAGGAGGCAGCAGTTTATGCCCTGGAAATGATCTTGCCAAACTTGAAATTGCTATATTTCTTCACCATTTTCTCCTCAATTATCGGTCCAAAAAGTATATGAAAATAAACTTGCAATAAAGAATTGCTGTAAAAATCAAATAATATAATTATGACTTTTGGTTACATACAGGGTGGAACGACTGAATCCTAAATGTCTGTTAATGTATTTGCCGCATTCGAGGCCCAAAGATAATTGTTTGGCAAGACTCAGGAAATCTTCATCTTCATCTATGTAAAAAGCTCAAGAGTAAATGTTATTACTTCCATTCTTATTAAAAATAAAGGGCACTTGTTAGATACTAATAATTATAATACTAGTAGTTTTAAGTTTAGGCATAGATATATTTAGGTGCAAATACATAAATTTTTTACTTTCATATATTGATGTATATTGTGACTTATAAAAGTTAGTATTTTTATTGTAATATCAAATTTTTTTTTTTAATAAAGTATTGTGTTATAAGTCTTAAGTTAGCCTATTTTCGTATAATTAATTTATTTCTTTAAGCATTTGAATTTTGTTAGAATTCAACTAAAATCTACTCGCAAAAGTTTTAGTTCATGGGGTACTTTTACTGTTCTTAGACTATCTTAAATTTAAGTAACAATAAAATATTTTTTTATCTTTGTGAGAGAATTTTCTTACTCATATCTAATTTATTTTAAAAAAAAATTAGAAAAAAATATAACCATTAAAAAATTACCTTATATTGTTTAAAATTTAATCTTTACAATATAAAATAGAAAAATTAAAATAAAAAGAAAAATGCAAAATAAAATAAAGCAAGCAATGATTCCCATTCTCTAACATTGGAACCAATTTATTTGTTTACTGTTTTTAAATAAAAAATAATACCTTTTTTATTTGAAAACAGAATGAAGACAAATTAAAAAAAAAGCTTCACCTTTCTTTACATGTTTACTAATCATTGGCCGCCTGATTTACGAATAAAATATTTAACTAATGTTCTTTAACATTTTTTAAATTTCTTTATGGTCTTGCTCTTTGATAACTTTTCATGCATTGATTTGGAATATAATTCCTTTCGGTTAGATTAGATATTTTGCTTTTGGTTTTGTTTGCGCCTCCAAAGGACTATTCTTTGGGCATTCAATTTAAAAACACCATTCTGCAAGAAGACAACAAAAAAATTGTATCACTAATTGAAGAAGGAAACAACTTTATAAACCAGACACTTTGATTCATGAATTCAAAAAAAAAATTCCTCTAAAATTTCATAGTAAAGCAATTGCCTGATTTCAACTACATAGCTTACATCAACAGAATTCTTTTAACCAAAAAAAATTATTAACAAAAAAAATATCAATAAAGGTATCACTATATCTAAATACAAATAGTACAACAGTTAGGCCGCATGAAGGCAAGCAGAATCAGTTTACACCATGAGTCAGTTCTCAATGAGATGTTAAAGACATCACTATATCGATGTATATGCTGGATGCCATTGCCAGCTCCCCTCAGGTGTACCGGACATCTGCTCCATCCAGGCATGACATATGCTTCAACGAAGTTTAGCCTCAACGAGGAGTACCAAGAACACCATGGAGTTGCTTTGACCACCTTTCTATTGATTCTATTCATATGAATACATTTTGCAAGATGTCCGCAGAAGCATTTACTATAGACTCCAGGGGCCACATGAGTTGAGTTGAAATTCTATCACAAACGTCACCTGGACAAAACCAAGCAATATCTAATTTAAATTTTGACATTAATGCAAAATACCAGACTTCACCCCCTATTGTGTTTGTATTTCAAAAATGGATTTTTGAATATGTTTTGCATGGAAGCGAACAAAAAGAAATAGCTAAGTTTGCTTCATAGTGTGAAGAATGACAGTACCTTATACAAAGGATAATTAACTCTCTTCATCTGAACTAAAATCATCAATCCTTCGCTCTGCAATTGCCGGAAATAGCCGCTGACGAAGATCAGGAGTTGGTTGCTGTCGGGCATCAGAGGAAGATGATACAGTAGATTCGTCCTTCTTCAGTGTCTTTGCTGACTTCTTTGGTGCCTCTCTCACCTCTTTGCACACCTTATCTAACATTATCAAAAAGTCTCTTACTATGCTAAACAAACGTAAACCTTCATCCTTCCCAGCATTCCCATGGAAATAATCACCAGTACTCTTCACCAGGTTCATGATTCTCTTTTCTTCCTCCAAAAGCCACCTGACGTCAACCTCAGCATTCTGCACAAAACTCTTCAATGTTTCATGAAACCCACTATTTTCCTCTGAATCCTTCATTTCCGAGTTCAAGAAATCTCGGGCTTTCAACAGTGCATGGCCAAGCTTGGACACAGTTCCTGTTAAGCTGTCAGCATCCAAAGCTGCTGCTTTCTTGACATTTTCAAGTTCACTGCTTAGACGTGAAACCGCCTGAAGACCGAGGTTGCGATAATCCTCGTCTGTCTCGTTAGAAATTTCCTCAAGAAGATCATCTGTTTTGACACTGGAGAAGCTCTTGCTCTGCCTTGCTGCACGGGCAGCTCTCACACCCTCAGAACGAATTATCTCCTGAACAACAAAATGCAATAGTGTGGTCTTGCCATCTACTCCTTTCACGTCTGCCAATTTCAGAAGTGTATCAAGTTTGAATGCTTGTGCACCACCACGGAAAGTCCCATCATTCATCCGATTGCCAGTTTTAAGAACAGCTTCTAGAAGCTTCAGGAATAGTCGACTGTTTCTAAGTTCCTTGCAAGCAACCTATTCATAAGATTGAGCAGATGTGCAGAACATGAGCACTGGATATTTAATGTATATTCACATTCAGGAGGTAACTGAATTAATTTTGCAAATACTAAAAGTACAACAGCATTAGCTGTGAAAGCAATTTGTGACTTCTCTTTTTTCTTCATAATTGCTTTCAAATACTTCAAGAACGTTCTAGACAATGAGCCACATATAAATATAATAAAACAAAAGATCCTACATTTTGACGGAAGTTAAAATCTACTGTCTTACCTCCAGGGCTTCAAAGGACTCTTTTGTGACAGTATACTCCTCCTGAAGTGTACACATGAAAAGCAGTGCTTCCATTCGTTTGAAAGCAAATGGAATGCCAACCAAGGCTTTTAAGAACCGCTCAGCTGGCCCAAGTTGAGAAACTTCACCATTGAACAACCTAAGCTTCAACTCTTCTTCTTGTGTTGGTGCCATCTTCAGCAAAGTTTGAATGAGTTCTGCTGGAAGCTCATTTCCTGATTTTAGACAAAATAGGTTAGATAGACATGATGCACTGAAAGCTTCAATAGAATGGTAACAATGGTTAACCACTTTGAAGTTTGGAAAACAACCTGCTTTGCCAAAAGAACATGAGCGTTAAAACAACCACGTTGTTTTAATTGATAAAACACAAAATAATATGTGATGCCACAGCTTCAAATCTCTTTTCCACTCAGATACAAACTGCTCGAACGTAAATTTGTGCAACAATGAAAAGAAAAAGGTAAAAGAAAGAAAAGGGGAGATAAACTAACCTTCAAGAAGTGCATCGCAAACTTCTTCCATTGTAACATTCAATGCCTTAAGCATAATCGACATATTTTGTGCCTTTTTTGGATCAATGATCTGAATATACTGGGGTCCCTGATCTAGGGAAGAAGACTCTTTCTTGCGTGCATTTTTGTTCTTATCATTAGGTGCGTATCCAAACAGAGTTTCTATCATCTCTTCATTGAACCTGTAAAATCAGCATACTACATTCAGTGGCTAATAATACTTGATGTCTTATGGGCTGACCCAAAGTATATATATTCAGCTATCAAAGATTGATTGATGGATAGATTCGGGTAGACAAATACATAGGAAGAGGAGAAGAAAGGTAGTGAGGGAGAGAGAATTTGTAACTTACTGGAATGATCCTGATTTAAGCTGATGCCAAACCATTGAGTGATCCGGATTAGCTAGAACTTTATCCCAGAAGAATGGCTTCAGCTTAGTTTTAGGGGCATCAGCATCACTCTCAGCACCAGTTCCTTCACTATTTGATGGATGTTTTGATCCAAGAGGTGGCCTAGGAACCTTGGAACCCCCTGGCATAGGTGGCGGTGGTCGAGGAGGACCAGGTCCACCTCTTGGAAGTGGTGGTGGTGGTGGACCAGGTTTTGCACCAGGTGCCATAGGCGGTGGAGGAGGTGGTCTAGGGGCAGGAGGGCCAGCAGCCCCAGAAGGTTTAGGAGGAGGTGGAGGTGGGGGAGGAGGAGAAGTAGGAAGCCTAAGAGAAGCGGGTGGTTCAGGAGGGAGGGGTTGTGCCCTGCCAGGGGGTGGCTTCAGAGGAGGCATTCCTGGAGAAGTGGCACCAACCCTTCCGGGAGGAGGGGGTAGTAATACCTGTCCATTTGTATTGCTAGAGGTGTCACCAAAAGCTCCTAATGATGCACTTCCATCTAATGAGGTTCGCATAAAATTAGAATCAGGAGAAAATTTCCCATCAAGTGATGAGGCCTTCTGGTTTTGGTTTGGGTTAATAAGAAGTGCTTGATGACCAAGCTTCTCATCTTTGATTGAATTTCTTGAACCTGAAAGATCAAATTTTAAGCAAATATCATACTGTGTTGAACATTAGCAGACAACAAAAACACATATGGAAGTACATGTATACATACCAACAGAGTAATCACTCATACTTAGGCTGAGAAGGGGCCTCTCATCATTTTGTCTAACTCCAGAACCGGTTCTACATAATCGACTACAGCACAAAAAGAACAATGCTGCAAGAACAAATGTTACAGCTGCTGTGACAACGACAGCTATAATAACAGATTTATGGTTATTTTTTCTCTTATCTGCCTGTGCATTTCCACCAGAACCTGAATTTGTGTCAACTGCAGGCGGTGAACTAGAATCAATTGGGAAAAATGGCTTTGGTGGACTAGAAGGCTTAGCTTTAGGAACCTGCACAGGGCTAATGGCAGGGGGATGCATAGGGCTTGTCACAAGAGCACGGCCACGTGCAGGGGCAGGGGCAGGGGCAAGGGCAGGGGCAGGGGCAGAGGCAGGAGTAGGTATTTCAGCAAGGCGTCGAGGCAATAAGGACTCGATATACCTGGTGGACCAAGAGCCACCTCCTCTAGCAACATGGAGCAGAAGATTGTTCTTTCTTATACAATGTAAAAGTGTTTGCTTCAAGTGGGGATGCAAAACATTATTAAATTTCTCTACACTAGATTTTTCCAGTGACTGACTTCTTGGATTGCTTCCATCAGTGCTACCAGGTGTTTCTTCTGGAAGGCATAAGTTGAGATCCTCAACAACTTCCTTCAAGCGGATCAAATCAATCCCACAACTATACCACAATAGCTGTGCCTGCAATCAAAGAATTTTAGTAAATTTTAGAGTCTGCTTCTACACTCTACCAGCTCTTATACAGCTAATGCATTAACTTGATCTAAGGCACAGCATCGGTACAAATATTGTATTAAAATGACCTCGTATAAATTAGCATTGGTAGTTCAAATATGGGTAGTCCATTTACCTTGAATTCTAATGTTGCAAAGCACCTATTTCAATTAAAAGTCAGAAATATGCATATTTTAGTAATTAATATAAGCATATCACAATGCTCATTATACACATTGTTTACAGAGGAAAGTTTTGACTGCTAAAACTACCAAGAGAATAAATTAAACAAATAAAACAGATACACGTTGTTAACTCCCTGCTAATGTTAGCAAAAACTCATGAACTAATCCGTTGATTATTGTTGTTCCTAACATCGGGATCATGATTGTATACAAATCCAAAAGAAAGAAAAGGAAGCATAAATCTTCGTGTTATAAAGCACGTTTCTCGAACTTTGTATCAAACGCATGATATTAATGCATAATGACTGTATGGTAAGTACAAGACACCGTAAACAACTTTCATTGTGATACATCACATGGTCAATTGGTGCCCTATGATATATCATAGAGGAAATTTAATCAGGCGATCTGCATTATATGCTACATCAAAAATTTCGCACAGTGAAACTTTGAAGCCAATTCTCTCGTTTATTGTTAAACTAATTATTGTTAAATTCTATGGCATGATAGCATCCAGTATGCAAAATATATTTTACAAGCTGCAATTCAGAACATTAGCATGTGCATAATCTTATAGCAGAAGGTGCATCCACCATGATAATATAAAGTCATTACTATAAAATCCTCGATATAGTTTATACACCTATACTACCAAAGAAAAGCAATAAACAAGCTATCCATATATAAAATTGCATTATGAAGAAAACTTATTCCTTGGAAGAAAGTTTGATCCTTTACCAAGTTATCATCAATCTCCCCAGTTGCCGGATCAACTACTTGGCAGAGAAACTCTTCCTCTCTTGTCCTCCTGTAATCTGAGCTGACCACCAATGATCCACAAAGTACAACTACCAAAAAGATGAAATAACATGTTCTTATCGCACCCATTCCTTCTTGAAATATCATTACGATCATGTACAGTACTTCTCATTTCATCAATATCTAAACCCCACAAAACAAGCAAAACCCTAATAAAGGTCCTTCATAACCCAAAAACCTTCAACTTTATAGCATTTAACAACAACCCAATTCGATGTTCGTCGTAAAAAAAGACTCTGAAATATACCAACCAACCAACAGCAGGTAGGTACAATTCTCAAATATCAGCCGCAAATCAATGAAAAGTTGAAACTGGAATCAGCACTCAAAAAACCAAACAAAACTCAGAATTTACTTTCCCTAAAAAGGCTAATACAAGGAATCAAATAACTTTCAAAGCAAAACCCGGAAAGAAAAAATCAAATATAGCTAAAAAGGAGCTCAACATCAATCCCAAATCAAATAAAAATGTGACGTTTATTGAACAAACTCCTGAAATATCCAAAATGTGAATACACAAAAAAAAACGGCCTTTATTCTCCCGAGTGAAAGAAATAATGAAATGGGTCCTCTATTATGACCAGATCCAATCAAAGAAAGCTCAAATACATTAGCTGTTATACATGTAAAAAATGTGTTGACCTGGAAAACTATGCAGAATTTTCTTCGCAGACAAGGTTTCGTAGAAACGCTGCCAAAAAGAATTGAGTTTTAGCTTTAGGTGCGTTTTTCCTTTTTTTTGTTGGTTTTTTTAATTTTTTTAATTTTTCCCCTTTTTTGAATTTTTGTACCGTTTACCAGATCAGACCAATTAGGAGAGCGACAGAAAATCAAATTGTGTTGTCTAGAGGGGGACAAAATTGGAAAGCAAATATTATTATGAAAAATTAAATAATATAAGGTGTTTTATTCAATTTCTACATGAATTAAATGTTCTCAAATGTTTTTTAATGAAATTTTTAAATGTACTTTTTTGGAACAATCACTTTGACAGTTTACGGAACAAATTTCTCAAACAGACAGCCGAACTCATTAGTCATTACCCTCGTCCCTCAGTTATTATTATAAAAAAATATATCTGCTTTGCATTTTAATATCATTTACGTTTATCTTAATTAATTATAATTAATTTTTAAAGAAAAAATTTGATATTAACATCATCAGAAAAGTAAGAATGACAAACATCTTATTGTTTTCTAGAAACAAACAAGCAGCTAAGCAAATACTTGATTTGGTTGATTATATAAAGATAAATATCTATTTAAGTCGTTAATGAGTCAAACATATTTCACATTCTTCAAATAAATTGAAAGTCATTTTCGGAGCTCTATTTTTTTTTAAAAAAAGAAAGTTGTGTTGAATGAGAATTATTCTACTAAATAAAATCAAAATCACCCGTACATTTTCATTGATTTCATAATTATGATTAGCCTTTGTCATTGTTCACAAATTAGCTTACCCACCCAACGCATTATAACACGCGGTTATCCAACTGTGTTGAATTGTCCTTCCTTTTGATACTTGCCCTTCATTATAAAATGAAATTAGAACGACAGTTCTCAATTCATCAAATCATTTTTGTAAATAGGGTAAAATGAAGTGACAGCATTTACTCACTGAATTATTCTCCTTTCAAATATATTCTATGGTATGAATTATCAATATTGTCAGTAAATGATTAACCCTGTTCTGTTTTTTTCTTCAAGATAACTGCATCTATCTTGAATGGGAAGCAGAGAGACAGGCTTATCTGGCTACACCACATGCACTAATGAAAATGGCTCCGGCATTTTTTTTGGTCATACGTAGAAATTTTTAGTGGCTATAAGACAGATACTAATCCTGCTTTTGGAAAAGTTGCTCTGCAGATGCCAAAAATCCAGATGAATCAATACATTGCACATAGCTCTCTAGTGGTGGTGAAAAAGAGAGATCATATATATTTATATATATGGGCACAAATGTGTAACATGACAGCATGTAGTCATAACTTAAAAATATTCCTTTCACAAAGCTTTTGATAAAGTATCATTAATGTTTCAATTCTATAGCTTGTAGTTGCTTTAGGAAAAAGAAAATCAAATGGGTGGAACTATACCTGAAAAGAAACCATGTCTAAGGGGATCACTATATGGCTTGCACGTATAGATGATTGCTTGAAGAAGTAAATTATATATGTACTGAATTTTCAGAGTTTCCTTTTGTTTGGTTTGAATTTTCATGAAGCTTCTGGAGTTGAAATTATGTGGATGAAAAGGGCAGATAGTGAATGCTGTATGAATTCTGCTTTCAGAGCTTCTGAAGATTCTCATCTGATGGTAATCCGAGCACTTCAATTGTATGCATTACCTATATTGGACAAACTAATTCAGTGGTTGCCAGATGGCATCGATGCATGTCTTATCTGATTGCAGAAATTCCTTTTCACCGATGAGCAAAGACTGGAAGAAAAAATATTCTTCTTCACTTTATAGGCCTCCAAATATTCCAAGAGAATTTGTCCATTGCTTTTGCTAAAGGTACTCTTTAACAATATAAGAAGCAAAAAACCACACAACTCTCCCCAGGAAAGTTCTGCAATTTTCGGTTTTCTAGTCTGGAATGACTAGTTGTATAAGGCTTGAAGTTCATACAGATGATCACACTCCACATAAATGGTGTGTTGCATTAGGTGAAGAAGTGTTCAAAAGATTTCTCTCCCAGGGAAATCCAGCTGTGCATAAGGTATTTGGTGATGGCTCCCTCTTCAGTCCATTGTTGTTCGGAAAATTCTTTGATCCTTCTGATGCTTTTCCTCTATGGGAATTTGAGTCAGATATCTTGTTATCTCATCTTCGGAGCACTGGCCAGAGTTCTGTTGATTGGTCTCAGACAGACCAAGCTTATATACTAAAAGCAGAACTGCCAGGTACATGTTTTAAGTATACTTTTTGCCAATCTTAAATAATATTTATAAGATAGCCTGAATATTTCAATCATAAACCAAAAATATGGAAAATAAAGAAAACCTAAGGATTTGAGGCATTATTCCATATTTTACAGATTGTTACTATTGAACAAAGGAAAATTGAAAGTCCTGAACTGAATGAAAAGAACATAAGTTAGCGAATGAGGTGTTTATTTCCGACTTTAGTAAGGAATAAGGTTAAGACTCCATAGGTTTAAAACAGAAGAAAATCAAGCATTTGCTGTCTATTCTGCAAAGTCTAAACACAATTGCTTTGATTGTTTAAAGCAGGAGTTGGAAAAAACCATGCACAAGTCCTTGTGGAAAATGGGAAGATTGTGGAAATTAGTGGGCAATGGAAGGAACAAAAAGAGCCTATGAAAAAGGACTGGAGAAGTGGCCATTGGTGGGAACATGGGTATGTTCGGAGGCTTGAGCTGCCGGAAGATGCAGACTGGAGGAAAACGGAGGTGTTCTTGAGTAACGACGTACTTCTAGAAATCAGAATCCCCAAGAACACTTCGAGTTCTGATTTTTCTCAAGGAAGTGGTGCAGCTACAAAAAATTCTGAATCGATGTAAGTTGAGATGAGAGATAGACGTTGCCAATTGGGAACATTTCTATCTTAACAAAAATGAAATATTTTACTTGATTAGAACACATATATGAGACAGACCATGTAAGATTATTTGTATAGTCCATACAATTTCGGCAATCAGAGACTAGAGATGGGCTCAATGAAGAATAATCGAAAGTCTTATTCTTACAAGGATAACGTATAATATGGTAACTCGTTGAAGGGGCCAGTGATCAAGATGGACAAGCAAGCATTTGTTCCATACATGTAATCAATCAGGCAATCCTGGAAAGTGAAACCAAATACCAGATGAAATAGTGTCAATTTAGATAGTGGATGAACTGGTTCTGTCCTTTTCATCATTAGCCATCTGTTAGGACATAAATTGGTCAATTCACAGAATTGACCTCCTTTCAAGTTAGGTTTACTACCACTCTTTTATTATATGCCAGAATTTTACATTGTGGAGATTAGATATGCAGAATAAACAAAACAGTAGAATAGATGCTATCCCAACTAATTGTGGAGTGTTTTAATGGGTTCCACAGTCTTAGATTCAATTTTCACCGGAAAAGATGCTGTTTGAATTATCCAATGGAGAATTAGAGAACGTCTTCAAGGGGTAATAATAACTAAAAATTACTAGAGAGGAAAGAGAGAGTTCTGGAACAAAACATGCTCATGTGACAATTGTTCTCAATAGAATTCTTCTTATTTCTGAAAACAAACAATTGTGAATCACTCAGCCAAATGTCTGAAAGGGAAAAAGGTTCCTACATAGTTCTTCAAATGGATCTGATCCATACAAAACTGAATTTTGGACTGAAAGGAGGCTCCTTCAAGCTATTATTGCGGACCACATAAACCTTTGATTATACTTCTATCCAAAGACCCAACAAGCCTGAGCTTGTCCGCCATCTCAAACATGTTTCAGCCTCATGAAAACAGCTGAAAATGAATCCATATTTCTGCCATTTCTAGTTTTGTAACCCATCCATTATGATAGAATCATGTCATTGTTACACAGTCCATGAGGCACATTGTTTCTTGACTTGCAATCATGGCATGGCCAATCTCATAGTACCGCTCAACTCCTCTTTCCTTTTCTTCACTTAATAAGCCAAGAAGGCAAAATTTCAAGGCACTTTCATTAGAGGGAGATATCCCTCTTGGTAAAGTGGAAATTGTGGAGATATCTTAGCAAACGCGTTTTTATAAGTATATAATTTTGAAATAAGCAGAATAAGATGGGGATGTAGCTCAGATGGTAGAGCGCTCGCTTAGCATGCGAGAGGTACGGGGATCGATACCCCGCATCTCCACACAAAGAACAGTGAATTTTTGTAGCAGTCTGTTCTCCCTGGCCCATTCTTATAAAAGGCCGAATTCGCATTTTTATTTTCTGTACAGCACACTTGGTAACTTTTCTTGAATCTCAAATTTTTTTATATATTTATATTTCAATAAATTAAGATAAATGTTACAACTATTCAATGTAGCTAGCTTTTGGCAGTGTGAACAGAGACACCAAAACACATTCTTAAAAAACACAAATAATAATCCACGAGACTCAAATCTAGCAAGGTTTAGCAAAATCTTGGAACCTAGAAGTAATTAATATATAATTAAATAGACAAGTGCACTAATTAGAATAAATAACAATATACATGTAGCCTTAACCTCAACCGGCCAGGCCACCTCACTCACCACACCATTGGATTCCAGAGCTCTAAAGCTAATGCCATGTGCTCGGTTTCTTTGGCTGCAAAAATTTTCATAGAAAACTGCCAAACGCATCAAGACAAGATTAGGATCTATGCTTATTAATTATATTGCATATATATATATATATATATATATATATATATATATATATATATATATATATATATATATATCTCATCTCATAGCCATTATTATTATTATGTGATTCCCATTTGTATGTTTGCTCCCTCAAGTACTCAATAAAATAGTAGAGAATTTAATTGATTGGTTAACCTTTGATTAAGCCAAAGTACGTGTCTAGGATAGAATATTTAACTAGTACTCGAAAGATTAAGATTATCACTTGGGAAATATCAAGAATCTTTTCATCTTTGAACTTTATTTTGTTACATTCCATGCCCTATTTCATTAACACATAATTAATAAAGTCAATATCATTATTTAAATCTAACCTTATATAATGACCGTCTAAGACAAAACTTGTTCCGTATCCATTTTTATTATTAGACCAAAAAGTGTCATGAATTCTTCTACTCTCTCTCTCCCACTCTCTAAATACATAGATATATATATATTTTGTTAATCTATGCCCCTTAGAGCAATTTCACTACACCAAGTGTGTGTGTGTGTGTGTGTACATATATATACATACGTAGTACGTCCATTGGTTTCATGCACCTACCAAGAACGGAAGAAAATTAACCATCAAAATCAAGAAATCATTATCAATATTTCTTTGAATTGATTAAAAAAAGAAGAACATTGAATATCTCTTCCAATTCCAAAAAGGGCAAAGCCACAAACATCGAGATTCATATTACCCAACACAGCTGGCTCTAGAAGATCAAGAAAATTTGTTTAAGATGCCTGGTCTTTGTTCCATTAGGTAAAGAATTAAAGAAGGCATATTGTAATCTTCATTTTTAAGCTGGAAAGTCGCCATTTTCCATTTTATCACCGTATCTTGTACTTGCATCTTTTTTAAGTGCTAGTGTTACTCCTACACGTTTAGCACAAAACTTTATTAATAATTTCTAAATAATACCAGAAAGAATAGAAAAAAAGAAAAAGAAAAAGCCATTCATGGGTATGCATGGATGATGAAGAAGGCTCCAAAAAGAGTAGAAGAAAATTATGATCACGAACGAATGAATGGAGCAGGGTACCAAAAACAAAATAGATATCCCAACAACTCCAACTCTACATCATGTGGGATTGTTACTTTAAATCTTTCTACATATATATAAATTTCCCATTAAAGAAAGAGTGAACCAAAAGTTTTCCCGGAAAATCATAAAAGTGAAATATCGAAAATTCTTGGCACTCATTTGACGCAAGAGAAATAATAATAATAGTAGTAGTACTTCTTTATTTCTCCACTCAGTGGTAAAGTTTGTGAGAGCTACACGCTTTATTTGGTGTACAAACAAGACAGAGAATAGAAAATTTACAACTTTTTTAAGCTAAGGCTTTCTCATGACTGAAAGTTTAAGTTACTGATTTGTTATTACCTACCAATTACTATTTTAAAAACAGTTTTCATTATTAATTAGGAGTATATTTAGTACTTATAATTAAGTTTACTTTTTAGGTAAATAATTATGAATTTACGGGATTATCCACTTTCATAATTCTTTTTGTTTTTTACCAAAAAGGTTCAATAACTTGTTTGCAGATGCTTTTCTGTCGTATTATTTACAAAAGGAAAATAAAAATAAAAATTTAATCCAAAATAAATCTTTTATCTTGATTTTCAGGTATTTTCAATGCTCTATTTTTATAACCTACTTTGACTCAATCAAGTCAATCCATCATTTTATTTGGTTATTATTTATTGGATTACCAATATTTTTAATTAATTAGAGAGATCCAACCTATGATTTTATGTGTGTTGGTGATAACCACAACCACAAATATGAAAAATAAAAAAGATTTAAGTTAGTTGTGGTCGTTGAAGTTTTTAATTTATAGTTGGGAGCCGGCCTATATATACCAAATTTATATTTAAATACTTTAAATTAGGTCGTCCAAGAATATGTTTTAACCCTAATTAATAAAAAAAAAATTCCCCAAAATTTATTCATTGAAGCATAACTAAGTTTATGATTGAGTAATTGAGAAATCTTCAACAATGTGGATTGGATTTGACTTAATTTGTACACATCAGTTGCTATTTCTTTTCGCTAAATTATTAACAAGAGTTGAACGAGGGTAAATATTAAATTCTTAACTTGTTTCATAAGACAAGCTCTTTTTCTCATTTTAGATCAAAATTCAACTTAGTTTTCTTTTTTGATTTTATTAAATAAAAAATACACCGCCATATACGTTAGAATACAAATATACACTTATATATAAGTTTTGAATAATTTGGAAATTATTCAAATCTTTAGCCAATGATCGTGAATTATTTGTCTTAGAAATTTATGTACATTAAATTTAATAAGAATGTGTACCAAAACATTAATCAATTAGACCAACATTATTTATTATTTATACATGACAATTTCATATTTTAGAACCTCTAAACCTACTACTCTTATCCATTCATATATACATATATATATGTGTGTGTGTCCTTTGTTTAAGTGTGAATCGACATCTTTGCCCCGCGAATGTGGTGACAACATCGGCCAAACGTGCCTTAAATACGAGCAAATTTAGGGTAGTTTTGACATTTGATAGACTACAGTCTCTTTCATTTAGTGTACCGCCTGCTCCCATTTCAAAAAACAAAATTCAAAACCCAACGGTAAAAAATAAAATAATCAAAGATGAGATATTTACTAAACTATCCTTACAACCTTTTTCTTAATTTAATAGTAAATTTTTTTCAAATAAGCATTGATTTCACTGTCAGTCTCTGAGAGTCGCAGTGGACAGTGCAGCGCTTCTTCAAAATCCATCATCTTCCTGATCGTAAAAGCAACGGCTGTGATTGGCATCGGTAGCTTCGAATGCAATCAATGGCCCCACTTTTCTGAAACCAAACTTCCCTCCTCTAAAAGCCTTCGTAATGGCTGCTAATAACCAGAACAAGCCTCCACTACTTCTTAGTAACATAACAAAAGCAAGCGCTTCCTCCAATGTAAGTTTCTTTCTTTATTTTTTGTTTTTTCAGATTAATTAAAAAAAAAAGAAATTCAGGACCTGGGTTTTGTTCTTTAGCTTTCTCTTCTCAATGGGCTTCTTCGTTTTTCCTTATTGGGGGTTAAAGATTTTCTTTTTTGTCCTTCTCAATCTTTATGGCGAAATCTTGAGCTTTTTTCTTTTCCAAAAAAATGGGAAATTTTCCAGATTAATGCGTTATCTTTGCTTTTCATCTGGGGTTGATGGAAGTTTTAGTTTTTTCTTTAGGTTAATTTTGTATATGTATGCTCATGATGGAGTAATACATTTTCAAGCCTTGATTTTGATTTAGTATTTTTGTCCACTTTACTTGTGCTTCCTAAATCTTTCCTTTTGTTTTGAATCTTTGTGGTTTTTTTATTTTTTATTTTTTTATTTTCATTTTCTTAAGAAGAAGTGTAGGGGTGATGAGCTGACTTGTGACAAAGAGCAAAAGTTTGGGGCAGAAAAAATGGTTGGCACACCAAATAATGGCAGGATCCGGCAGGCTTTTTCTGTGGTAAATGGGATGCAAGATCTTGGCTTGAATAGCAATCCGGCTAGCAATGCGGGTTCTGAATGTGGAACCATTGAATTTACCAGAGAGGATGTTGAGGCTTTACTGAATGAGAAAATGAAATACAAGAACAAGTTCAATTACAAGGTTAGTTGAGCTTGATCCCTTTTTCTAGCTCCCTGAGTATAATAGTGGTTAAGACGGAAAATTGTATTAATTGCTTGGTTTGGGAATTTAGGAGAGATGTGAGAATATGATGGACTACATAAAGAGGCTTAGGCTTTGCATTAAGTGGTTTCAAGAGCTAGAGGGAGACTATGCATTTGAGCATGAGAGGTTAAGGAATGCATTAGAATTGACCGAACAAAAATGCGCAGAGACAGGTATGATAAATTTCTTTCATTTTCATTGTTTCTTAATGCGCTGTCTGCTAATGCAAATTGATGTGCTTGGATATAGAGCTGACTTTGAAAAACAAGGAAGAGGAATTGAATTTGATAATTGTGGAACTAAGAAGAAGTTTTGCTTCTTTACAAGATAAACTTGCAAAAGAAGAATCTGAGAAGTTGGTAAGAGGACTCTCTCCTGGCAATTTTATTTTGTTGATAACTTTTCAGACAAGTGATTAACTTTTTGGATTTTAACAATTAGGCTGCAGTCGATTCTCTTGCAAGAGAGAAAGAGACTAGACTTAATATCGAGAGATCACATGCCTCTCTCAAGGAAGACCTTGGGAAAGCTCAAGAGGAGCTCCAAAGTGCTAATCAAAGGGTAATACAATAAACATAATTTTAAGTCACTGAAGTTCTTTCCTTCAGTTTCTGGCCTTTTTATTTTGTTGTGATTGTATCCTGGTTAATGCGTTGATACACTTTTGTTGAATTCTGCAGATATCGTCAATAAATGATATGTACAAGCTATTACAGGAGTACAACTCAAGCTTACAGCATTACAATACTAAACTCCAGAAAGATCTTGATACAGCCCATGAATCTATTAAGCGTGGAGAGAAAGAGAAATCTGCTATAGTGGAAAACCTAAGCACCCTAAGGGGTCAATATAAATCGTTGCAGGAGCAACTTTCTTCATGTAAAGTGAGTTCTATTCCTTGACACTGTCACCTCTTGCATAGTTTTAGACATGGTTCACTGAGGAGTAATTATGATGTATGCAGGAATTCTGACTCAATGCTCTTTTAATAGCATTTGATAATTAGTATTAGTAGCAACTTAGTGGTAGTGAGTATGCCTTTGTTTATTGTTGCACTTGAAGATAGCTTTATTGGGTATCTTTAAGTTTTCTTTGCTGAATGAATGATGATATGGTATCTATGGTTTTTAGCTGTATTGTTCTTCAAATGCAGAATTGCATTATAATGTTATAATTATATATTAGCATAGAGAAAAACAATAAAAGATATGAATATTTAAAGCAACAGCTGAAATTAAGTGTAATCACATTTGCTTGTAAAAATATTTGAAATTGATTATAATCATATACATTGGCATCATTTGATTCAATGATAAGGTGACCCAACCACTGGATTAGCAAGGAAAATTGCCTGAAGGTTGAATAAAACTCATTTATCTAGTGCTTGAGGGTGTAGTAAGAAGTTAGGTTATCATGCCATGTTCTTGGAGACAACTAGTAATTAAACCTGAAGTTAAAACTTTTAGTAAACACAGGTATGTAAAATCAGTTGACACCTGTCCAGACAAAAATTGAACTTCATATCTATTAAATTATTTTGTCATAAAAGGCAGATAGGAAAGTGTATTGTTTCCCTTTTCAATGAAAATATCAATCTCACAATTTCAATCCATATGTAGGGCTGGAACGGAGAATTAACCTGAGCAGAGAAAAAGGTCTAGTGAATAAGGAATTGTTCCATTTAAACAAGTAATTAGCATCACATTCGGCTGCCATCTAAAGAAGATGGTTAGGAAATCATCTCGAAGACATTACCTGTCTATTTCATTAGTACTTTAATCTTTATTGCAAAGCCTGGTTAAGTTAGAGTGAACATTGCATGTCATGTTCTTTTTGGTCATGTATTTTATGTGTTTAAAGTATCATTAACTATGTATTTTGGAGTATATATTAATTTGGATCTTGTGTCTTTATCTTCGAGGAAAAGATTGGATTGTTTCGATATTCATTTTCCTTTATTACTTATTTCCATCCTGATACTTTAAATTTTAGGCTTCTCAAGATGAGGCTATGAAACTTAAAGATGCTCTGGTGCATGAAGTTGCATGTCTGAGGGTGGAGCTGCAACAAGTTAGAGATGATCGTGATCGCCAACTATCACAAGTGCAAGTTTTATCGGCTGAAGTAGTTAAGTATAAAGAGTTGGCAGTAAGCTCAGATGAACTAGAGGTTTGTTTTAACTTGTTATTTGATTTCCTCTTCTCTGGGAACAACTTATTCATTTCCCCCTTATATTTTGTTTAGATGATACTTTTGTTTTACAGGCAAGATGTGCATCACAAAATAACCAGATAAGGTCATTGTCAGATCAGCTAGCAGCCGCGGAGAGGAAATTGCAGGTTTTACCATTAATTTAACAACATTTTTACTTGTGGTTCTGTGTCACTATTTTGCTCTGTTGGTCAACCTTAGTGTTATAATTACGTTTCTTCCTTTTTTAGGTGTCTGATTTATCTGCATTGGAGACAAAAACTGAATTTGAAGAGCAAAAGAAACTCATAAGTGAGTTACAGAGTCGTTTGGAAGATGCAGAATATAAGCTCATTGAAGGAGAGAGGCTACGCAAAAAGTTACATAATACCATCTTGGTAATACTCTCACCCTTTATTTACGACCTGAACATATAAAACATATTTACTCAAAAGAAATCTCTTTGTCACAGGAGCTTAAGGGGAACATTCGTGTATTTTGTAGAGTGCGTCCTCTGTTGCCTGATGATACTTCTAGCAGTGAAGGAAAAATTATATCATATCCTACGTCAACTGAAGCTCTTGGACGGGGCATTGATATAACACAAAATGGTACTTCTTTCACCAAATACTCATAGATCTTTAGTTTGTATTATCAACCTTTTATCATTCAATTGAACTCTGGCAATAGAAAACTCATCTCTTAAAAATATTGATGTCAGGGCAAAAACATTGTTTCACATTTGATAGAGTTTTTATGCCCAATGAATCACAAGAGGATGTCTTCGTAGAAATTTCACAACTTGTTCAGAGTGCTCTTGATGGGTATAAGGTGATTTTTCTGTCTGCAGGTTGCTTCTCACATACATTATACTAGTGTTCATACAAAGTGTTTCCTATGGTATCTTTATGGTTGTTATCTTAGTTATCATGCATCCTTTCCTAAACTTTTTGTTGCAATTTTTATAGGAAAAATAAGTTTTCAATTTATTCATTTTATCCAAAAAAAGAAAGACTAGAATATATTCTTCATCTTGTATAGGCCTGTTAGATACTGTTAGTGCTCATAAACAATGATTGAAAATTTGTCACATATGAATCTTTTGAATTGATGATCTTTTTTTTACTCATTTTTACATAATTTTTGATCAAATTGGTTCTTTGATTTGTTGATGCATTCTGATTAGCAGGGATATGACAAATATGCAAGTTCCATAACACTAGCTCTTCAGATAGTTCTTTATTCTTTATTTTTTTTGTCAGGTTTGTATCTTTGCCTATGGTCAAACAGGTTCAGGTAAAACCTATACCATGATGGGGAAACCCGGACAACCAGATCAAAAAGGTCTAATACCACGATCCTTAGAACAGATATTTCAAACTAGGCAATCTCTTCTACCTCAAGGCTGGAAATATGAAATGCAGGTAAGATCTTAGTGATCTCTGATAGTTTCGTTGTTTGTTTGCCTGAAGAATGGTTTTGATTTTACCTTCAACAAATATCTGTAGGTGTCCATGTTAGAGATATACAATGAAACAATTCGAGATCTGTTATCAACAAATAGAGATGTATCACGAACGGAAAATGGTGCTGCTGGAAAACAATATTCAATTAAACATGATGCAAATGGAAACACGCATGTTTCTGACCTTACCGTTGTGGATGTCTGCAGTACTAACGAGGTTTCTTTTCTCTTAGATCGGGCAGCACAAAGCAGGTAACAGGTCTGAAATATGCATATTTTACTGCTGATGCTTATGGTTTAAGAGAGAAGGCCAGAAGCATATCAGGATAGCAGTTTTTTTCCCTTTCTTCAAAAATTATTATCTATATATTGAGTTCTATTTCTGTTTTCTATTTCGTATGTTTCTATGATTTGTAATTGTTCTATAATATGTAGTCTTTTAATGGTACTGATGCCTGTTAGACATGATGAAACTTTTGGCATAATGGAGATTGTTGGTTGAAAAAAAGGGTTTCATCTTGTCTAACAAGCATCAAAACAAAAAATGAAAAGGAATTTTCATCATATTAAGGGAAATAGACCTTGGTGCGGTGTCTCTCAGTCAGTAAATCTGTTAACTTATATTTTTTTGATTTAAAAGGATTGCTAATGACAAGTTTTGTATTTATATAGGTCTGTAGGCAAAACTCAGATGAATGAGCAATCGTCAAGAAGTCACTTTGTTTTCACTTTGCGAATATCTGGTGTTAATGAGGTATATAATCCCTTTCCTTGTAACATCCCCAAATATGCATTCATGCTCTTCTGCTCTCATTATCTCATGTGCTATGACCATAACTATAATAAGTTATTAATTGGCTGTTGTTTTTATTATCCACTAGAGCACTGAACAACAAGTACAAGGTGTCTTGAATCTGATTGATCTTGCTGGGAGTGAACGTCTTTCTAAGAGTGGTTCAACTGGGGACCGGCTGAAAGAAACTCAAGTATTTCATCATATTGCTGTAAATTGAATTTTCTTTTTCTTTTTGTTTTTTATGCATGCTAGGACTTATGATCTTTTACTTTCAATTGTGATTAGGCCATTAATAAAAGTTTGTCATCTCTAAGCGATGTCATATTTGCCTTGGCAAAGAAGGAGGACCATGTACCATTTAGAAATTCGAAGCTAACTTATCTTCTTCAGGTAATTTTGAGGGTTATGTGGATGATTGAGTTAATTTCTTGGCTGTCATTGTGTTTGATTACTCCATACAAAGTCTTCCATCTAATTATAGTGAGCTTTAATACAGAAGAACAGTAAAAAACTATAAAAGATTAACGGTTGATATCCCTAGTAAACTTCTGAAGATGTATTTAGTTACGCTATTAGCTTTCTCTGTCACCCTCTCATCTCATAACTTGTCTACGGTGGAAAAGGACTGGTTTCTCTTCATATGAGAGTGAAATTTTGTATTTTTGCTTAGATGCAGATAAATGGGGGAAAATGAAGAGCATGTTATTTTTCTTTTTTGAAAGTTAATTAGTTTGTAGGGAAATGTTGCTTGCTACAACTCATCTTATAACCTTACAAATAATCTTAAAAGACAAATAGTCAAATATTGCAATCCTTGTAAGTTTATTTGAGAAGTAATGGAGTTGGTATGCATGGAATATTGAAGGGCTAGTAGATTATGGGCACAAACAGTGAAGATCCTTCATTCCTTTTCTGATTTTTGATCTGTTGTGTTGGTGGATTAATTACTGCTTTGATCACCCCATGACTTGGTGCTAATCTTCTTTGAATCCATTATCAACCAGCCTTGTCTAGGAGGGGACTCAAAGACATTGATGTTTGTAAATATCTCTCCTGAACCTTCCTCAGCAAGCGAGTCACTCTGCTCACTCCGGTTTGCTGCAAGGGTTAATGCTTGTGAGATAGGGACTCCTCGACGTCAAACTAACATGCGGTCTTCAGAATCCCGCTTGAGCTACGGCTAATCTTTCATAACAAATATAAGAAGATTGATTTTTAATTTCTTACTTGAGGTTTTCTGTATCTATGGCAGTGGTAGTAATGATAAATTGAGAGTTGATTGTGATTCTAACAAGAGCTGCTTGCAATTTGTATAGTAAAAATATGATTGCATTTGTATCATTTGGAGGGACATTACTTTCATTTCAGCTCATTAATCTGTATCACTTCTGAGATTGATTCTCCTAACATTTTGCTTACAAAATTCAGTGTATCAATGAAAAATACCATCTATATTTATTTCTGTATGTGATTGTATCCTTTATTATTGTATCAAAATGGCTCAGACCTTTGAATAGAAACACCCCTCCCATAATTTTGGAAGCACAATTGACAGAGCATGTTTTTTTGTAAACGAAAGAAATTTGAGTCTGCAATGCACATATATATCAGTCACTTGAACAGCATGACTGATTCTTGTCAACAATAGATTAGCAGATACTGCAGATTTATGCCATTCGATCCATAACCTCTTGGAGAATAACAACCGTGTCCGCATATGATGATTCTGTCTGTGGGAAGTTTTTGGTCCTTGCAGCGACTTCAAGCTGTCAAGATATCAAAATTTACCATTTACAAGCTGCTCAAATTTTCAGTTTCAAGCGATTTTGAAGTTTTTACACAAGAAGTTGATTTACCTTCTCAAAACTGTCAAACAATCTGTTAGCCAAATCAGTGAGAGGTTGCTTTTCGTTGGCTGCTGCCGCTGAGATAACATTGTCAAAATCGTAGTACATGAAGGTGGACTTGAGTCTCAAATACTTTCTCACATAGTTAAGAGTGTCTGGTCCAATCAAATCCGCCATTGCCAGCAGATCAAATGCATATCTTTTCAGCCTATGCATCCTACCTTTGGTTCCAATATTTGCCATATAGATTCCTTTCTTTAGAAAAGAACGTGTGCCGGTTTTCTCATTGGCAATATCTGTTCTTTTAAAGCATAAATAAGCTCTTGTAGTAAAGCAAAACTACATAAAAAGAAGCAGAAACTGAATGAAATGGCAAATTGCTTACTGTTGTACACGGGAGGTACAGGTAAAGGGCCATCGAGCCAGAGACCATTATTCTCAGCAAGAGAGACTCCATTGCTTGAAGTACTTCCAATAAGTGCTATAGAGGCAAGGGTCAGCGCCACTCTTCTTGTAGTTTGTACAGGTTGTTCCGGAGAGTTTTCTGCTTTGTTGCCTAAAAATCCAATGACTTTAGGTCTCTTCTTGGACATTTGAAATCTAGGAAGCTTTGGAATGGCTGGCAAGGTTTCAGAGACACCATTTAAGTTTGCCAACTGAGCCATTGTAAGTGCGAGTAGCAGTTCAGATAAGAGTAAGAAATTGGTTGTTTGTAGACAGTTATATCCGTTTGAGTAAGTGTTGGCTGCTACTGACCACCAGAAGTATATCCTAATTGAGGCTAGTATGGTCATTTGGTCAAAGCCAACGTTTAATTTTAATTACTTCTCAAAGTTTTCCTCTTATCTTGACATATTTTCATAACTCTCGTGTGAGCAAAACTGATGTTATAAACTCCATCAAATAAGAACATGTTTTTCATGTTATAAATTTGAAAAACATTTGGACATGAAATCAGCATTCTGTTCCATATGCCATTAACTTTTGGTCCGAGATTTACTTGATTTTTGGGATTTGTTTTATGGAGCAAGAAAACAACCTGCGAAATAAAAAAAAAAGGATAAAAGTGCATACAGGTAATGGAGAAAATAATTTTCACCAGTGTGATTCAGAAGCAGCAATTCAACAGGATGGTGATAACGATAAACAATCCTTAATCATTGATGTGGACCTTGTTACCATTCAAGTTCAAAGCACTTTTTCTTTGGGATATATTTCTGTTTTTGCTACAATAAACTTCAAATGGATATGGTTAGGCAAACTCCCATTTGTGGAGTCTAATCCTTTTCTAAATCATACAAAATTATGATTTGTTATATCATCTGATCAGTTTTCACCAATAAAATCATAACTAATAATTTTCTCTTTCTTTAAATAAAGGAAAACATTATGCAAAGGATCTTTAATTATTGAGAATGTGCATATCTTTAAAAGACAAAAACATTGAATAAAAATACTGCATGATTAATTATGGTGACCACATAACATAACTGGATAATGCAAAAGCTCTTTCAGATTAATTAGTATCAAATGTGGGGCATGCTTAAATAGATTTATAAATCCATTCCATCACATCAATTTTAAAGGAAAAAAAAATACAAGAAATAATAAAAAAGCAGAATCATTGAAAGAAAGAAAGAAGAAAAAAAAAAGCATGAAAACTCCTGCCTCAGCCATTATTTATTCTCTATAAATTGCAACATCTTGGCTTCTCCTCACATAAAGAAGAAGAAGTACATATAAGGAATAAGCAAAAGATAAAGAGGAAAGAAGAGATGCAAGGGAACGGAGCGCAGGAAATGAAATCTAGAGTTGCCAAAGTAGACTCAGAAAAATCATGGGATTTGTTTATGACTCAAGCAACCAATCAAGGCTGCCCTGTAAGTGCATCTTGATTGTTCTTCTTAGTTAATTTACAAGCTTTTTAATTTTGTTTATTGATAAATCATATAATTTCTTGGCCAAGAAAATAAAATATATTTGATGATAATTAATGCATAAAGACTTTTACTGAATTATAATTTTTGTATAAATGAATTAATAAGCAGGTTGTAGTGCATTTCACTGCAGCATGGTGCATGCCATCAGTAACCATGAATCCTTTCTTTGAAGAACTATCCTTAACTTATCAACATATTCTATTCCTCTCGCTGGATGTTGATGAAGTCAAGGTACGTAATCTGTATTTAGGAAGTTTTCTCATCTCAAGAAATGTTTTTGAAAAGCATTTTTATTATGATTTCCCTTCACCTTGAAGTTCATACTTGACAAATTGAGAGAATTTGTGTATCTTCTTGATTTGCTATACAAGAAAAAAAGAAAAGAGAAGCAAGCGCATCTCTTCTCATCAGAGCTATTGATCGAAAGGAAAACAAGTAGTAATCCATGTGAGAAATATATATATATATATATATTAATGTTTTGCGGCCGCCCATTATATCATATAATGTGCATGTTAGGAGGTAGCATCGAAGATGGAGATAAAGGCGATGCCAACATTCTTATTCATGAAGGAAGGAGCCTTGCTTGACAAACTTGTTGGTGCCAATCCTCAAGAGATTAGCACAAGGATTCGTGCTTTCATCCGCGCCATTCGTTCCCACAATTAGATATTAATAATCCTACCAGTAGTTAATCGTAATTTGTCATATTTGTTTTGTACACTGAATTTGGGGGGGTGTTGTGTATACATTTTGAGTTGTGAGTTTTGTAAACTCGTTGATCTTTCTAGTAATGAGATTTTATTACTATGATATGTGACCGAGTATTCAACTTAGTTGATGTTTAAGTCCATGATTTAAGGTTGCTCAAAGTCAAAATTTACTCTCCAGTGTGATGTGACCATTATATATTAGATGTTATATTATATACTAGGCACCAGCCACTACTATTCTTAAAATATATTATTCTTAAAATAGCATAAATCACTTCAATGCTTGGGCCTGCGATCTCATAGGCCCGACAAAACACAGCCGCTATTGGCCCTAAACCACCCACTATAGGCCCGTTATTTGGTCTGCGATCTGTTTGTGGGACCCACCTCACCCTTTTGGGCAGCCGTAACAACCCACGGGTCTGGTGAAAGAAAGTCGAATTATTTTAATTTAAGGCCACTGATACTGTTTGAGCACATCATTGTTGACCAATAACCTAATTCCACGTCATCATCTAATCTTGTGCTTCGTATTATCCACGCACTTACAATAAAAAGTGAAGCAGCAGGTTCATTCCGCACGCTGTAGTCATGGTGTTGACATGCTTCGCAATCACACCACACGAGATATTAAAATAATAAAATCCTAATGATCATCACCCAAAGTGCTTTCGTGGGTCCCATTTAATGACCTTTTCGACTACATTGGGCTTCAGGCCAGGCCCAAGCTCAAAATCAAAATAAAGCACGTGCCAAGACTCAGACACACGTAAACACCGTTTACTCGTACGCCACCACCTGCCACACCAATTCCCCCAAAATTCCACACGCAGATTCCTCTTTCTCTCTCCTCCAAACACCCTGTTTGTTTCCCACGAAAATTTCTTACGGCCGGAAAAACTCATTTATCATTTCTCCGGGCTGAAGAAAATGGTTTCCCCGGAAAATACCAATTGGCTGTTGGATTACCCCTTGATCGACGATATCACTGTCCCGGATGGCAATTTCTCCGTCTCTGCTTCCGGCTTCACTTGGACCGTTCAGCCAATCAACGGGCCGCCTAATGTCAGGTACTTATACTAAAAGCATAGGATCTTTATGTCTCTGGGTATTATTTCATTTTGTTTTAACCTCTGATTAACAATTAATTAGGGTTTATTCGTATGATTTCTTTTTCATTTGAAGTTATTAGAGATTGTAGTGTAAAATTTTTTCATATTGAATCCATTTTTCTGGAGAGAATACAAAATTAAAAATTCCATCATGCTTAGTTATTTTTATTCTACGTTTGTTCTTTTTGTTTTGGTATGAGAAATGAGTGTGCTGATGGAAATTTGAGGCCAAATGGAGCAAAGTGTTGTAATATAGTTTTTTTTTTTTTTGTTAACTGTTTGCTAACTTGTTCAAGGACGTAATTGATTAGGGCAATATCTTTGTCGATTTTTGCAGTTTTATTTCAAGTGCTCGTGTAATTGTGGGCTTTGTTTGGCAGTCAGATTCTTGTCTGATTTCCGGATTAAGTTTATATGAACACTTGTTTGCTGTGTTGAGTAGAATGGAATTATTTACACCTCTGGAATTGGAGATTCCAATATCTATTCTTAATGAGATAACCTTCATTTTATCCCATTTGAATTCTATAGCTGAATTCTATGCTGCCTAATGCAGCCTAAATGAAGTCAGTTCAATGTGGCTTTTGGTATGGGATTGGAGATTTTACTTCCTAATGTTTCTTTCTTCTATCCAATTTGAATACTATGGCTAAATTGCCCTCCAAGCACTGCTTTAAATGTTTGTATCTCTAAAGAGATTGAGTGGTTTGTGATACTTAAGGCAGAAAACTATACTGCATGAATAAGAGGCATATCTGTGACTTAAGGCCTTGGTTAACTGTTTAAGTGATGTCTGTTTATTCTGTGGTAATAATTGGTTACTTGTGTCAACGACGCGAAAAAATGTGGTTTAGGGCTATGGTTGTGTGTCAAACCTTTTGTGAAATTAGTTGCACCTCTTTTTGTGATATATAGTACTTACTAACCTTTGGAATCGGATTAATATCCATTATACTATGTGTTTGCGGAAAGACTTAGATGCTAGCTTTTCATCTCCGTCTTGTCTTGAGTTATGAAAATTTCGTCTTGCTTCCTCAAATGCCTCGGTTAAGATCTTGATTTATATGTTTTCATCATAATGTGTCAATGTAACTAAATGCAGTGTATGAGTAATTTCTGGAGGAGTTGTTGGATTTGATATTGAGATGTTAGGATCTAATTTCATGTACATTTGAATTGATGTTTATCGTGTCCAGGAGTGATGAATAAGAAACTTTGTACGTGTTCCAGTCCTTTGTCAAATTTTTGGGGGAAATCATCTTGCACACTTTCACTAATGAGCAAGATCCAATTTTTATGCTTGTGCGTTGCTCTTCAATTTTCTTTTTGTTTGTTTCCTAACTTCCTTTCTTTGTATGATTTGGTCCGTTTGTAGTGCTGAAATTGATTCCGCATATGGGGATTCAGATGGCCTCAAGGAAGCTGGCTCAAAAAAGAGGTAAACAATTTCCCTTCTCTTTTATTTATTTATTTATTTTTTGGGTGTTCTGTCTATACATTACTTTTTGGCAATTATATGATTTTATGAAATTGGTGCATGAAAGCTTCTCTTGGAAGCCCAATTTTGTTATTGAACTAAAATTGGTTTGAGATTTTCTCTCATTTTAAACATTCTTGGGAGCTATGGCAACTCGCAATCAGTCTAGTTACTTGTTTGAGCTGCTTGGGTTCTTGTATAGTTTTGTGCATGTTGTATGGATTTGGATTTAACAAGCTACAGTGCCTGTTAATTCTTTTGGATAGAGACTAATACTGGAGGATTATTATATCCCTCCCTTTTTTCCTGCTGCAGGGTTAGATCTGAATCTTGTGGTTCATCAAGCTCCAAGGCTTGTAGGGAGAAGTTGCGAAGGGATCGACTTAATGACAAGTACTATCTTTTTTTTCTATCTTATTTCTTTCTCTCTCTTTCTCTTTCTGAAGCATAAATATTCAATATTTGACATAATTTTCAGGTTTATGGAATTGGGTTCTATCTTGGAGCCTGGAAGGCCTCCCAAAACAGATAAGGCAGCTATTTTGATTGATGCTGTTCGTATGGTGACACAACTACGAGGTGAAGCCCAGAAGTTAAAGGACTCAAATTCAAGTCTTCAGGAAAAGATTAAAGAGTTGAAGGCGAGTCTGCCTTAGTTTTCATCTGAACTTTGCGGATGAATTATTTTCTCAAAGCTATATATCTTTGTTTTTCTCTCCCATTTGCGTGCTGTATTGATGTCTGAAATTGGATAAGGAAATGTTAGGTGACATTTGTTCCAATTACATTAAAGTGCCTTTCTCTTATGTAGGCTGAGAAGAATGAGCTTCGTGATGAAAAGCAGAGGCTAAAGGCCGAGAAAGAGAAGCTGGAACAGCAACTCAAAGCTATGAACACACAGCCCAGTTTCTTGGCTCCCCCTCCTGCAATCCCTGCTGCTGCATTTGCTGCCCAGGGCCAAGCCCCTGGAAACAAGTTGGTGCCTTTCATCAGTTACCCTGGAGTTGCAATGTGGCAGTTCATGCCACCTGCTGCTGTGGATACCTCACAGGATCATGTACTCCGCCCTCCAGTTGCTTAAGTCTGCAACCCGCAAATTATTTGTGTTTGCATTATGATGCTAACAAGGGTATCCGCTATGTCATTGTTATCGACTGTATTAGTTTTGCTGAAGTCTTTAACGATTTGGTGGCCGACTGTATTGGAATCCCTGTACTTTTATGAATTGTTGCTGGTTTCGCATGTAAATTTTAATAAGTTTATCTGGCAATCCGAGTTTCAATACTGGGAACTAACCGCATTTAATTTTAATTTACGCATTGAACGATGAACCTAAAGGCCTGTCAAAAAAAGATGAATGATCGAACATTCATAAATTGATGTAAAGTATTTCCATTTGATTTATATTTTACTTGAATGAAATTTGACATCTCAAACTAAAATTACAAAAAAAAAAAATACTAAACGAAGTAAAAAAAATCCGAGGGGAGGGACTGTGGCATAACTCTTATCTGCGGGTTGTGAATTTTCTCTGCGTGCCAATTTATCTTATCTACTTGGGAAGTTGTGCGCTACGTTCAATCATCATTTTCTGAAAATAGCAGCTTGATCTTCACACTGAAATGGCTTCCAATCTGCCCAAACTTCACATGCAAACCTTCAAAATAGCGTATCATTCAACCCCATTTCCACAAAACGAAACCATATTCCCATCTCTACCATTTTCCTCTACCAGCCATAATCATTATCATCTAACTTCTTTCCCTTCTCCTTGCAAACGCCAAAAGGCGCCTCCTTTAACCATCCGCTCCTCCCTGTCTTCCTCCGCCCCGCCCACCTCCAAAGAAGAAGCCATTCTCCAAGCCAAGACCTGCCTCTCTACCACCCTTGAAAAGCCTCTCAATAACCCAAAACTTGCTGGAAAACTCAAGAAACTTAAACAACCCAGATTCCGTGTTGAAATTCCAGTCATCGATGATGACTCTCCGTCTTCCCTCTCTCAACTTGCTCTTGATGTCTTGAAGGACCTGCCCATCAGAAGAAAAGGCTCATCAGTTAAGATATTAATTATTTGGCCCGATATTCCCTTCACAGAAGCTGCTCTACAAGTCTTTGAATCACATTCTTTAAACCAAAAAGTCGAACACACTGACATAAAGACAGTTACTAATGGAGATAGCAGAATTGTGACTTCTGCTGATGTGGTTATATTTTTGGCGCCAGAAGAAGCAAATCTGGCTGTTATCAAGACAATCACTGACAGTTTGTATCCAAAGCCAGTAGTGATTTTTAACCCCAGGTGGGCATTTGAAGAGGAAGAAAATTTCGGTGATATGAGTGGTTTTGTGGGTTCTTTTGAGGTAATATATTCGTTTATGGGTCTGGAAGTTAAGGGCATTTTGAGTAAACGAAAAGGAGTGATTTTCAAGTGTGTGAGAGATGGAGTTTTGAGTGGTGAACGGTGGAATGTTCTTGTTGAAGAGGAAGGACAACTGAAGGTGGTTTCAAAGTTTAAGGTAAGGCCGTCGATTGGTGAAGTTGAGACCGTATTGTATAATTTGATGGCTATCAACTCACCCATCACAAAATCTGCCAGGTTTTTGAGAGATTTGGTGTCGAATGTAACCGGAAAGAAGTAAGTTTACCTGTATATGTCTTGTTGACGTTTCCCATAAATGAAATGAGTAGCTTTGATGTTTTTTGAATTGTCTCAATCAATGTGATTGAAATTCAATCTTGTAGTACTCTGGATATGGACCAACATTTGAATGTTTTTATTTTCCTCTTTTTTTACATTGAAACTGGTTAAATTTTCTGAATTCTGGTTCTCTTGCGTAATACAGCACAACAATTTTTTCATTCATTATTAGAACATTTGAGAAGTATGAAATGTATTTTACAACCTATGGGATTTTCATATTTGTTGATCGAGGGCAAGATTTTTCATTCAGTCAAGATGATCCTTGCCGAGAATATAGAAAGCAAGTTGCAGAGAGGATTTGTCCAAAACAGAAACATTTGATTTGATTAAGCCATTCTTTGAGTCAAAATTGAATGTAATCCAAGAAATAACATATGAGGATGATGTAAGGATGTGATCAGGGGAAGAGAGAGAAGAAACCATGTTTTCATGATTGACTGCCAAATTTTAGTTATTAATTAGAATAACTTCCTAATCCTTGGAGTGAGAACTTCGTTCAGGTTGTTTAATTTTTTTATGTTGTGGTTAAGCATTGGCTCATTTGATCAAATCAAGTTGTTGAGTTTTACTTCAGCTTAAAATGTGGACAACCATTTTTCTAGCATTGGTGGGAAGCTGCATAAATGCAAGGATGTTGGTGTTGAATCTCAGAATTTGATGTTATTTTTTACCAATATAACCATCACTTTCAAGGAAAAAGTGTAAATTACCTTAACCATTTCTTGTTAATTGTGCTGTTTTGTTTGTTGTGCAGATGAAAGCATATAAAATGTGAATTTGTAAAATGTTTATTCGGGGTGACAGCTGGTCAATGCAAATATAGGATTTTGTTTTTTTTGTCAATTATAATGAGTAAAATATAGTAGTTATAATTTACCTTCCTTGATGCCAGCGTATGAAATCTAAGACAGTTTATATAAATTTTGCTTCCAAACTGCAAGGCTATGTTTGACTCGGCCAACTTCATGCCTTGTTTCCATTAGACTGGTGGCACTTGAGCAATGTTGTAGTAAGATGGTTGATTTTATTGATATGAGCTTCTATTCTAGGCAAAATCATATAAGTGATCTCGCATCTTTAAGATATTGTGTAAGATAGTATTCTGCTACACAAGATAAATACTAATTGTATAAAACCTCAAACATGCTTGCTGATGGGAATTTTGATTAAAGGAAGAAGACATTCAGAAAAACATTAGCCTGGGTGCTGTCATCATTTGACGTTCTGTATGGAAGGCCTCGATTTTGTGAAGAACTCTCTCCTTTTACCTCTTTCCTTTTATCTCATATACAAATACATATAATCCATATGATCAACAAATTCCTCTCAAAATTCAAGTTAATATGCCCTAATATGACAGCTCTTAATGAATTTATCAGAAAAGTTTATGTACTTAGACCACAATGGCCGAAGATGAGGGAAGGCTATGTCAAGCCAAGGCTTTGCTCTGCCATTGAAATGAATCACACCAGCACTCTCAGCATGAGCAAAACTTGTACTCTCTTGGTACCCCAGCCCCAGCATGTGCCAGAAGGGATCAATAACATGGACATGGCCATGGAATGCTATTAAACCTGGAGGTAATGTCCCTAGCTGCCACAAACTCAAGTCCGACTTCAAGTTCTGCATAATTCGATCAGAATACAGTTAAGAATTTAACATTTTTGGAAGTGTCAGATTAATCGGTAAGTAATATTTTTCTCTTCCTTTTGAGTTAAATAGATGTTTAATAGTGATTACCTGTTCTAGCCAGTGATGGTAGGTCAGGCTTATGTTGGTCTTCCTCCAAGCCTCAAGATCAAATACGTTCATGCCATAAGCCCATGCGCATTCATTAGGATCAAAATTGCTTGATATTAATGGGTGAGAGAAGTTCAGATAGCTCTTCAACCTCTTCGACATCACAAACTTATCTTCCCCTCTGCACGTCTCGACAGCTCCGTTGACTTTTCCATTCATATCAATGTCCCACAGAGGGGAAAGATCAGTTTGTATCACAATGTCATCATCTAGGAACACTACCTTGGTGAGGCTAGGAAACAGCTGCAAAGAAAATGCATTGACTGAGACTAAGGATACTAAATACTAAGCAAAATCAGTAAAACAATGAAAAATTGTAGCATTCTTCAGATTCTAGGAAGCAGGAGGGAAATGAAAGAGCATAATACTTACCTCTGGTAGATTAATACGAATGTGATTCATCAAAGAGTTGTACTTAGGGCTAAGTGCTTGTAACTTTGCCGCGATAACATAAGGTTTGTCAGTATTATTTGTCACAATGGCTGATGAACCCCCTCTAAACTGTGCGCGTACACGTTGATCTTTTTCCATTGCTTCCAAAACAGGAACCTTCCCCTTTGAAAACCAGTCAAAATGATGCAATGCCTTGACCTCAATTATGGCTGGTGATAAGGAGTGCAATGAAAACCATGCCTGCATTGGATAGTAAGTTTTCCTATCTGTTATTATGTGCAGCACAATTTTTTCGGGATGTAAGGAGTTTTTCACAAGAGAGGTGGCGACAACAGAGGTAGCTAGCACATTGTCTGATGCAAGCACATAGTGGAAGTAAGAGTTGTCAACAAGGGCCGGAACAAGTTCTGCTGAGGGAAGCTGGAGGCGGGCAGCTGCATTGGTGGAGTGTTCATTGGCTAGCCTCAATGCGAGGCAGTGGAGCTGCTTTGGTATGCTGCTCGATGCTACATGGCGGTATAAATATTCTTGAATTTTTGCAGTTCTAGTCCTTTGTTCCATAAGAGTAACCTGAGAAATAATAAATGTCGAATTTTCTTAACATTTTTGCCACAAATGATAGAATTCCTAAACTCCTAGGTAGTAGTATTTTGAACCCAACCCATTTGTAAAGGATTACAATTTTAAAAGTGTTGGATATGAATATAGAGTATATGGTTAGAGTGTGTACCATATCTCTAAGCTTGATAGCAAAAGTTTTTGCATCTGATTTGCTTTCCTTTATTTCAGCCGTGAATTCTTCTAATGTCTGAGGAATATCAGATCGTCCTTGTAATTCATCTTTGCTAATGGGTTCTTCTAATATTTGGTATATCACTTCTGGTACCTATCACAAACCAAGAAGGTTGGTAATTCTAATTAGTACAGTACAATTAACACTAAATCCTAATATTTTTTAACAAGATTGCATGCAGTGAAATTAAGGGGTCCGGAGATCACATTGGACTCGGCCCTTCTTCCCAGTATCCTTGGTCCCAGTCTTTTTCCCAGGCAACCTACCATAAGAAAAAGAAAAAAATTAGGAGAAAATTGTCACAAACACAATAGTTATGCAGTCTCTGTCTTCTCACTGTTAATTAGGTGGCAAAGCAACCACTGACACCGACCACGGGTGAATTAATTGTTTAATTATATACTTCAAAATATTTTACTTACAATCACGTGATATGCACGGTGGGATATGTCAGTCCTAGCTATTGGCTATTTCCACGATTCAACTAATCATATAATATTAACAAGGACAAAAATGATCCTAGGATTTTCTTACACGTGTTCAGCTATGATTGATTTATCCACATGATCAAGCAGACATGAACGTTGCGTATAATTTTTTTAGTATGCAAGACAATCTCACTTTATTTTCTACTTAAAGAGATAAACAAGTTAAGCCTACGGATTTGGATTATCCTTAAATTTTTTGGATAATATATGCAAGGTTCAATGTTTGTAACAGCTTTTCCAAGACTGAACCTTAATAAATAAATAATAATGAAACTCAGACGACTCTGAACAATGCCTGTAAACTTTAGTGATCAACTTTTGGAGTCTCTTTAGATATCTTCACAACTCAGAGAACTAAAATTGGATTGAAATGCATCATAATTTAAAAGATTATCTTATCCTGCATGTTTTAGTTTTGTTTTTCTTCATTGAACACCGATGCTGCTGATTTTCTTCGACTAATAATGAAAAGAAATGGAATAAAACAGGCATACCTATGGTAGAGCATTTGCTTTCTCCGTCAATGGTATCGACAGTTGACAATACGAAGACAAACCGGAGAAGAAATGTGAAGAACAGAAGAGAATAAAAGAGCATTCGATATGAAAGCCGTCTGGATCCAACCTTCACTTTGATAAACTCTCTAACACCTTTGCCCGGAAGCACTGTTACATGCCTCAAACTTGGCGATATGTGAAGCTGCATTTTGTCCCCGGCCCCCAGAAACAAAATCCACAAACAGCAAAAAGCCAAAAGCAAATTACGTAGCTAGATAGAGTTCTTCTTCCTCTTCTCGCAGGGTCGGCTAATTAATTCATTTGCCAATTAAGAAGAACCTGAAAGAAACTGCAAGAATCCAAGGTGAAGATATCCTGCAAAAGTTAATCAAAGAAGGATTTGATGGTGTGTGTTTAATAAGGTTGCTGTCATTTACCTAACCTTGCTTAGCATTTGGGCTAGATGTTGTTATACTCCAATATTATGTGTGTGTGTATGTGTATTTACATGCAGTAGTATATATATATATATATATATTATTTTAGAGATGCACAGAAAGAGAGGGTTGTTAAAGAGAAAGAGACATGAGACTTAGAAGAAGCTGCGTTGATCTGGTCTGGTCTAAGGCTATATATGGCTTGGTCTAGAAGGAGGGAAGTTGAGAGAAATTTAAAAATGAAGAAAGAAAACAACAACAACAACAACAACAATAATAAAAGATGAAATGGAATTCATATTCATAGTTTGGTAATACTTAGCTTTGCCATCACATGAAGTCTTTATTTGTAGCTAGCATAACATTAGAAGAACTTGGTCTTTCTTTGACAATACATAGTTTCTAAATTGAGAGTGACCTTCTCCCTTTCTTCCCTACTTACTACTGCATTTTAAACAATTTCTTATATTAAGTTGTTGTTGGAGTGAAAACACAGGAAGGAACCATCTACTTCTATTTTGTACTGTAGCATATCAATGGAAGATATAATTCACTTTTAATTTGCCCATGAAAATTAATATATAAGAAAAAGAAGAGGAATTACAGGTATCTTTTTTATTTTCATGTTGACAGTCAGATTTAACATCATGCAGTTGATATTAATTTGCCTGCCTTTTTGGAGATTTGTCCAAATGATGTCAAGAATAAGTTGGAAGCAGTGACATCTCTGAGTCAAGAGAATCAATGGGTTAATAATAATAATAATAATCATTATTATTTTATTAGTTAACTTAACCGTGTATAATCCAATCCTCAAGCTAGCTGTGGTCAAATTAACTGTATGTGTGTGTGTGTGTATATATATATATAGATATGTAATGTAATTTTGGAGTTATGGGCTTGCTATGTGAGCAAGCAGAGGCAGGGTTGGAAAGTCCAACAGCCCAACAATCTGATCCAGTACCAAGATGGGCTGGGCCAGCCATGTAAAGTTAATGTTTGATGGATGCATTTTAATTACATTTTCTAAGTTCACCCACAAGTAAAAACGTAAACCAATCTACCGTGATATTTTCTAGACGCTATTTATTGGATTTAATAATTAAGTTCAATAATCATTTGTTTTTCATGATTGATTTATTGCTTTTAGAATTTATTATATTCACAATCAAACAAGCAGTTTTGGGTATTTCTAATTGATTTTGTTTAGGATCACAATAAGTAATTAAATCAGTTGGAGCTGGCATACATAGTTATGGGTGACAAGTTATGTAAATAAATTTTATCGTATTGTAATATTAGAGGGTATGAGAAAATTTCAATTAATACGAATTTAATTTATTTATTAATCGTGTTAAAAATTTAAATATAAATATGGCCTACTTATTAATTGTATTTAAACGAATTATATTCATATTAAAATTGATTTATCTAGAGACAATTGTTTGTTCAAATATGATTAAATAAAATAAAATTAAAATTTTTAACTTTTAACTTTTTATTCTTTTAGTATTTTTCATATATTTATATATTGAACTTATTTAAACCTTAATTTTGGACCGGATAATGTAAATACTTTTTTTATTTTAAATATCTTACTAATATAATAAAAATTAATCATAATTTTAAATAAGTTGTAAACGTGTTTTAAACAAATAAACAAATTAAAAAATTAAATACGGATATGATTTGATTATCAAATAAGTGATACAAATATAATATGATTATTATTCATTTAATTTTTTGAAATTTCAAACTATTTAATTATTTTAAATTTGTGTTAAATAATTAAATAGTCGTGACCCAAATTATTATGTTATAAATAATGAAATAATATTAATTAATTCTTAATTCTTAACTAGCTAGCTAAAATCGTCAATCAATAATTAAATTAACACCTCTAGAGAGCCCACCTAATAAATTAATATTATTAACGTTGTCCTAATTAACCTAGTTAGTTAATTAACGAAGTAAAAATGCGAAGATAAAATAAAACTAAAATTTCAAAAGTTTTTCTATAGGTAATTATTTAATTGTTTAAATAAATCTTACTCATAATTAGAGGGTAAATATTGAATCTTCATCTTCTGTTTAATGTGCTTCCAAGATCTAATTATGTCTTTTTTCTCACGTTATCGTTTATTCTGAACTTGTTGCCACCAAGCGGATGCACCCCCTTTCAACTTGATGCTATTAATTTTATTTTTCTCTCATCTAGAATGTTCATATAATCAAAAGAATTATCTACATCTGTCAATCATCAAAGAAGTATTCTACGTGCAAACTCATTTTAAACACTAAAAAGTCTAAGTTTACCTTATAATCAATATAATTTTCACTTTCACGTGTCCTAACAGAATCTTGGTCAATTATGTTTTCATCTGAATCCTCATCTTTCTGAATTCTGTCGCGAATAATGTCAAGTAGTTGTGGCACTGGCGTCAGACCACGGAGTGGGATCTCGTCTGTCCCTCTACGCTCATGTTCAACCATTTTATTGCCGCCTAGTTCTAACCTCTCTAACTTTCGATCAAAATTTGTCAATTCTTGATGAAAAGTTTAAGTGAATTCCTTAACGGCTGTCCTTCCGACTTTCATGATTATCGCATAAATAGCCGCCACTGTTAGTGTATGTACTCTCTGAACATCGTCAATAGGATAGTTACTTCCCGTATTATTGTTGTGCATCATTACAATTTCTATTCTAATACTAATTGAAAAAGCGAAAACATGTAAATAAAATCAAACTAAAATTTAAAAATTTTCTGAATGAATTTTATTAAATAATAGATGATTAAACAATAATGTAATAACTAAAATCTAAATCGTCTCAAATAAAAAAAAAAGCTGCTAATAAAATAAAGAAAACTAAAAATTGAAAAAAAATACATTAAATAAAAATCAAATACTCAGATTGTTCTGCATTACTAATCATTAACGTTAAATTTGTTTTTGGTGAAAAATCAAACAAAATAAAAACAAATTGCAATAAAATTTTATTTCATTGATTGATTGATTGATTGATACAAATTAATAATCTTTCAAATCATGATTCATGACTCTTGTAAGTATTCTTATCATCCTTTTCACGAAATAATTCTCTAATATGATAGTGATATGTTGTCCTTTGAAAACAATATTTCAAAATTTTCTTTCTTTTTAATTCGTAATTAATATCAATATATTCTCTATCTTTTTCTTTTTAATCTTAATTACAACAAATGTCTTTTCCTTTACCAAATCTCTTATGAACCCCTCGTATCTTCTTGGACCACTAATTAGTGCACTTTGCCTAAAAACCCAAATAGATCTTATTTTATTAGCTAGATTTGGAAAATCTAATTGTGGATGATATATTAATTAATTAGATTATGTTGGCCATCCAGGTCATAGTTGGGAGTGATAAGAATTCTTACCTTCTAAAAAATTATAATATTAAAAAATATAAATAGTATATTAAATAATAACGCATATTTTACAAATACTTTCAGTAAGTTTTATTAATATATAGTATTAAAAAAATTTAAATAATATGTTAAATAATAGTATGCATCGTACAAATATTTTCAATGATTTTTTATTAATTGTTTTAAAAATCATTAAAGTATTTATTCAACGTATGCTACTCCCCGTGATTGGGGAAATATGAAATATAAGAAAGCTAAATTTATATATATATAAATCAATGAGAGACAAAATAAAAAATGAAAACTCGCACCAACTAAAAAATATTATTATCTTAATAATTGTATGAGATATTATTATTTTAGATATTTATCATGTAGATGATGTAAATTTAAAAATAAGCATTTATCCCCCTCAACTTTTTACACTATTAATTGATTTAATAAAATAAAGAATGTTTGGATCATTTAACAAAAAAAACAAATTCATAATCAAACAAATAGAAAGAAAACCTATTAAATTATTAATATAAATAAAAAAATATTCATAATTATTTTATCACGTTATAAAAAAAAATTATTCTCTTCAATTTAGATCCTCGTATTCGCCTTATACCCTATCTCATTGTCACACCATCGATCATCTTTATCTCATCGATGTCCTCTGCACAGCACCATTGTGCCCAAGGCAGTCAGCATCCTTTCAATTTGTTGTACCAACTAACCATCCACCCATTTTTCTCATCTCATTGTTACCCTCTTTATAACACCGCCACCCCCAATACAAGCCTCCTCTCAGATTGCTCGTCTAATCATCACAATTCTCTGTAGATTAAAGACTAGAGACCGAATTACATGCCCTCCTCGAATAAGCCACTAGTTTTGAAGACTCTAATAACCTCATTGTCTCAAAATCTCAAATCATAACTATGCTTTATTATATTCTCTTTTTTTTTTTTTATATTAATATTGATTTGTTATAAGATTTGCAAGTATAATCTTATAACTTTTTTTACTGTTTTTTAAACAGTTAAAATTTTCATCGGTATTAACTTTTGTGATTTTTCCCCCTTTATTTAGTAGCAAATGTATGTTGATCTTATCTTTACTCATCTATCCACCCTCACCACTGATTCAACTTACCGCGAAAATAATTGCAACAAATCGAACGATGGATCTGTGATAGAAGAGAGTAATGAGTAATGGAGACGATAGTGTATTGATAAATAACTTACGCTAATAGGAAGTGACTTTCTTTCAAAATTATGTTTCGAAATAAGATTAACTCTTTTCTTTTTTAAGGATATCTTAAAAATAAGTAAAACATCTTAAAATAAAACTAGTTTCATTTCTTTTAAAGATATTTTAGGATAGAGTGAAGTGTTCTTATTAATTTTTTTTTTTAAATGTCTTAGGATCTGGTGTCATAGAACAATGTTGATTCTTTTGTCATATAACCTTTTATTTCAAGATTATCCCTTATTAGATAATTAACATATAATTAATATATTCATAATTAATGTACATGCCTCATATAATCTCAACCATTGAATATCTCAAATATAAAGGCTTATTATAATTAATGTAAAAATTATTTAAAAAAAATAGTCATTAATCATACCCTATATATATGTATGTATTTATATATGTATGTATATACGTACATATTGATTAAATAAAAGTATATTATTTGTTCAATTTTTGTTGTTTAAACAGTTTATGCAACTTAATTAATTGGTGTAAATATATATATATATATATGTATATGTATTAACTATTTTGTATAGGTTCATTCAGCTAATTGGATGAATAGTAAGCATCCAACATTTTAATCATATTTTAATATACACACACATGTTTAATCTTTTATTATTATTTCGGCCGGCCTTTTGGTTAAAAAATAAAAAAGAACACATCATACTCCATCACTAAATTAATTTAATGGAATATTATTACATTTCTTTCCTAAATTTGAAATTATATTACTTAAATAAAAACTATTGAGAATATATTACTTATTTTTCTTATAATTATATTTGACCATTCACTATAAGGGTAAATATGTAAAATATCATTATTTGATATTTATAATTTTTTCTAAAAAAGAAAATTTTATTTTTTTAAATGCTTACTCAATGAAAGCGAAGTTAGAAAGAATTTATTTATTTTTATTTTTTTAATCAATTTTATTAACTATATATATTTTCATGTTTTATTTAGAAAATATTTATTAAAAAAATTATACTTCAAATTAAGTTTTTAATTTTTTTTATTTTATTACATAGTTATTTTATTTACTTTATATATTTGAATCAATTAACACATACAATAAACTAAAAATAGATATTACAAAATATATTTTAATAAAAAATAAATAATTAAAAGTATTTACATAAATTTACTATTTAAAATTAGTTAACTAATAGTATAGGAAAGATAGGAACCAATCCTCACGAAAGAACATGATAATATCTTATAATTTAATTTTAAAAAAAGGGGTATTATCACATACTTCCCTTGAGATATCAGAAAGTATCACATAGATATAATTTATTGTGATTGTATCACATACCTCACCTGACGTTAATGTTAACCAATACTAATATATACAATTACAAAAATATCCTCAACTCTATTAATTTAATTTTAATAATAGGATTACACACTTTCTAATGCTGCTAAAAATCAGCAACATCACGCACTATTACGAACATTTTGTATTTAATCAATTTTTCTTATAAAATATTTGAAATCAGCTTCTGCTCTTGCTAAAGTCCTTCCCGAAAATTCATTAATCTTCTTAAAAAGGAATTTACTCCTAGCATACCACAGAGACCACTTGCTCATCACCCTCAGTTCAAATTGTTTCTTTTTCAAAAATGTTTGCTGCAGCTTGAATAATCTTAGTAAAATCCAACCTTTTTTTAATTAAAATATATCATATTATATTAAAATATAAATGAAGATAGGAGAATACAAGAGAAATCTACATGTTTAAGTGTTCAAAGGACAAAAGGTCTTGAAATAAGCTCCTGTTAAATTGCTAGAAAACAACAACTTATAGTAGTAAAAGATAATATGTTGTTTTCATGCTGTAAAATAGCCAAAACAGCAAAGAAGGCAGCAACACAGAATGGAAACACCAAAAAAGCATAGCAGGCAGCACCATGTAGTAGTAAGAACGGACAACAACTGCATTTGAAATTAGTACAAACACCACGACGACAACAATTTTGTCGTTTTGGGAACCAAACAACAAGTAGTAGCTAGCGGACACAACCCCCAGCAGCAGCAAGAAATGCAGCACAACAGCATCAACAAACTTAAGTTGTTTGTTATGTTGTGAAGCAGTAGCAACAGAAACAACTCATCTTGTAAAGTTGATGCCAATAGATATAATAATATTATCCTTTATCAACTACCAGAAATTAGTAAGTTCTATACTGTTTTAGCAGCTTTACATCTACAGAAAATATTAGTACACTCTTTGAAATCAAACAAGTACCAACATACATTATAGCAAAATCATATCTATATTTTATTTCTTTCCATCAGAATAATTTGTCCATTCCCACACTCCAAAGCCTCTTATTATCAATTCAGTGCAGTTAATTTCGATCAAACAGATTGAAGGAATCTATCTCAACTATATTCAAGCAATCTCATCCCAAGGAAAATCAGTCTTCTAACACAAGAACACACCTCATTTTCAATGGCCTCAGGTAGTTCAAACACAGGAAGAAATTCAGACATTCACAAAATGAAGCAATGGAAGAAATATCTGAATGGAGATTTGAGAAAATTTGAGAACAAATATTGCAATATGGCATATAAAGACATCAAAAATTATTTGTGACAACAAAAAAATGCTTTGCCAATAATTATATCAAACACAACTAAATTCAAAATCTAATCCGTAATTGCTTTATTCAGACAACGATGAACTCATCTAACTAATGAAAAATTTTTAAACACCAGAAAATTGAAAGTTCTTAATACAAAAGTTATAATTTTATTCATTACAATATCAAGATTTTCCTTATTTTAGAGCAATCCACATGAAAATATCTCAAAACAAAATCCACGAAATTCGGATTTCATAATTAACACTACATAGATCATCTTTTTTGTTAACTCAAAATACAATTTTATTCACCATAAAATATAAATTTTTGTCAATTGCATTTATAAATTCAAATCTTAAACCCTAAAATGAAAAAAAAAATTACAATTACAGAGCAGAACGTGATATGTGCAGAGACTAAACTCATCTTGACAACTCGGTTACAAAAATGACATTACAAAGCATTAGAAAATGTGGATGAAAGCAAAGATTTCATATGAATCTCAGAAAATGATAAGAGGAAAAACGATATTGCGATTATTAGAGCACATAGCGGGATCTTTACCTGGCCATTTACAAATGAGAATGAAAGAAAACTTTAATACCTTCTTACAATAATCAATCCCATCATCTATTTTTCAAGAATTAACAAAGCTAGATTGTGAAGAAAATTGTATGGATTTTTTTTCTCAAAATCGTTTATTTCCAATTTCTCTCAACTCTGGTTTTGCGTAATGGGGAAAATGATATCTTATCTTCAAGCAAATTTGCTTTTACGTAAAAGCCCTTATGCCTAAACGTCAATTGACGGTCTTCACTAACGCCAGGGGAGGTATGTGATACAATCACAATAAATTTTATCTATGTGATACTTTCTGATACCTCAAGGGAGGTATGTGATAATATCCCTAAAAAAAAAAAAGAAGTAAAAGCTGTCATTGTGAGTGTGTGAGAGAGGATCGAGGATCCATTCATCAGTAGATTCTGATGGAGTAGCAACGGCACTTGTATATATATGCATTAACAGATAGATCAACACAAGGCGTATCTACAAGAAACTCCTCTTAGCTCCAAAAACTTGTCTTCTCTTAATTTGCTAATTATTTGTCTGAAAAGAACGATGTCTGCTGATCATCAAGTTCCAGCGGTAGTAGTAGTTTCCAGTTCTACTGAAAATTCTGTTCGTCACATCGCAGATTTCCATCCCAGTATATGGGGAAACTATTTCCTCACCTGTACTTCCGATTTCAAGGTGCGTAATTAAAGACTGATCACCTAATTAAACACATGCATCCTAGTGTAGAATTAATTGGGTTATATTATTAAGACCATTAAAGGGTGTGTGCATGTGTGTGTGTGTGTGTTGCGGGAATGTGATCAAAGCATCCATAAATATTAACCGTTTGGTTTGATTGTTAATCGTTTGCGTGCAGAAATTAATGAATACTGCAACTGAAGAAGAATACGAAGCACTGAAAGAAGAAGTGAGGAGGATGATAACAGACACTAGTACTCCTGATAAGCCTGTTCTGAAACTGCACTTGATTAATGCAGTCCAACGCTTAGGTGTGGCTTACCACTTCGAGAAGGAGATACAATATGCATTAGACAAAATACATCATGATCACAATGATGATGATTATGATAATGATGATCTCTACTATGTTTCCCTTCAATTTCGATTGTTTAGACAACAAGAAATCAAGATTTCATCTGGTATGTAATGTACTGATCATCCTTCCTGATTAAGTTACATATATAGCTTATACTAATATATATAATAGTCAAACTAAAAAAATATATATGCCTGTCTAGCTAGCCAGAGCTAAGTGGGGCTAGCTTCTCAATTAATTTGTATTTTGGATGCATGTATATATATATGGTGAGCTAGCAGATGTGTTTGAGAAGTTCAAAGACAATGAAGGTAAATTCAAGGCATCCTTAATAACTGATGTTCAGAGCATGCTAAGTTTGTACGAAGCAGCACAGCTAGCCCTTCCAGGAGAAGATATTCTAGACGAAGCCATCGCATTCACTACTACTAACCTTAACTCAATGCTACGGTCGTCTCATCATGTAAACCCTAGTCTTGTAGAACAAATAAACCATGTTCTCTTCCGTTCCCTCCGCCGAGCCGTACCAAGAGCAGAGGCAAGGTATTCTTTGGATACATATCCAAAAGATGATTCACAGTACAGTAATATTTTATTGAGATTCGCAAAGTTGGACTTCAACATAGTACAAGCAATACATCAGAAAGAACTAAGTGACCTTACACGGCACGTAATTTAATTCTTCATCATTTTATTTTTGTTATATCATACAATATACTAAGTGGAAGTGAAGTGAAGTGAAGTGAAGTGAAATATTGATGTTTTATTTATTTCTATCTTTAATAATTTTGGTTAATTAAGCAAGTAATAGAAATCATTTATATATATCATGATCAGGTGGTGGAAAGATTTAGATGTTACTACAAAGCTACCTTACGTGAGAGATAGATTGGTAGAGATGTATTTTTGGGTGTTGGCAGTATACTTTGAGCCCCGATACACATTTGGCAGAAGGATGCTGACCAAAGTATGCTGCTTGTTAACTATATTAGATGACACCTTTGATTCGTATGGTAAACTTGAGGAACTCAGCCTCTTCACAGAAGCAATCAAAAGGTTAATTAATTAACTAACTTAATCAAGCATGCGTGTGTGTATATATATAATATAATCATAATTACTATATATAGCCGGTTAATTATTTGATTTTCAGATGGAACATTGGTGCCATGGATAAACTTCCGGAATACATGAAATTGATTTATGAGATAGCGTTAAATCTCTTCAATGAAATCGAGGAAGACATGGCCAAGCAAGGAAGACTGTACTGCATGTACTATGCCAAAAAGACGGTCTCTCGCTCTCTCTGGCTTTTTAATTTAGTACCGTGCTTAATTAATTAATCTCAGTTGGATTAATGAATGTATATATGGTTTGTGTATCCCTGATGATGATCTGATCAGTTGGAAGAAACAGTTCAAGCGTACTTCGAAGAGGCCGTATGGTTCAACGAAGGTTATGTTCCAACGATGGAGGAATATTATCCAGTTGCATTGGTAACTGGCGGTCATTTTGTGGTCACAACAATCGCTTTTCTTGGCATGGGTGAGATTGCAACTAAGGAGTCTTTCCATTGGCTCTCCAATAACCCTAACATTTTAAAAGCAACAACAATTATTGTTAGACTCATGGATGACATAGCAACCCACAAGGTACTTTACCTACCTCCTACACCAAATTCACTAAATTAAATTCATTCTACAGTTTCTCATTCATTAATTATATATATATATATATATATATATACATATTTATGATTCTGAATTAATTTTGTACGTAGTTTGAGCAGAAGAGAGGACACGTGGCATCAGCAATTGAATGCTATATGAAGCAGCACGGTGTGTCGGAGGAAGAGGCAGTTAAAGTGTTGAAGCAAGAAATTGGGAATGCTTGGAAAGATATAAATGGGGAGCTTCCAAAGCTAAGTGATGATGTCCCAAAGCCTCTGCTCGACCGATTTCTTAATCTTGCACGTGCAATCGACTTTATGTACAAGGACGGCAAGGATCACTGCACCCATTCTTATTTTATGAAAGACAACGTTGCCTCACTGTTGAGGGATCCTGCAATTTAATATTGCTTCTAATTACTTGCATCTATAATAACACATTATTATATTTGGAAGGCTTAATTTGCAATAAATTAAATCGATTGGAAACTGTTTAGTCCGATCGTCCAGATTCCAGATTGAAATCCCTACATCTCTCTGTACTGACTAATAATAATATTATTATATCTTCCTTGTATATTGTAATTCATCATCTTTGCTAATGCGGATAGATATCACTTCTGGGACCTATCATAAACCAAAAAGGAAATTCTAATTACATATTGAAAATTAACACCAAATCCCTCTAATATTTTTATATTCAATTGTCTGCGAAAGAAAAATATTATTGCAATGAAATTAAGGGGTCAGAACATCACATTGGAATCAGTCCTTCTTCCTAGGATCATTAACACTCCCAGCTTAATAGGAAGAAAATCAAGAACAGAGCAATCACGTTGACCCTGTAACGCTCTGAAGAGTACTAGTTACTAGTTCTGTCAATTTTATTCCATGATGATATTTACACTTAAGAATCCAGATTCGATGATGATAAGTGCTACACGAGACCAGATAAAACTGAGATTGGAATGAAGAGATTTTCCTTTGAAATTTTGCTCAAGTATCTCTAGGCTCATTCAAATTAAGTTGAGTAGGAATGTTTGACAGCTTACATCTAACATAATTCAATACATAACACCTTATACAACAATAAATTGTATACGGCGATTGAGAAAGTGCGCATTTCATTTACTAGATCCACAGGGTAAGGTTTTAGAAAAGTTGCTTTTGAGAAATCATTTTGGTGAGATACAGGTCAACTCTTGATGGAAGGTCAAGGAATAGATCCAGGGCATCTGAGCATGATCTGCATTGGAATTTTCAGTTTCTTAGTTTAAAGTGACATCAAAATTATGTCCAGTTCTTGGAGTAACCGGAAGATTTTAATTGGATCTATGCTTGATGAGTCTGTGGAAGTTTCTATTCCTTACATGGTAGCAAAAACCGAGTATAAAACAGGGGTGAAGCCAGAATTAGAACATCCACGGCAATTTCCTTTATTTGGACTACTAGGTATTAGAAACAAAACGGGTCAAAACTCTTGTTCCTGTTGCTTTTCAAGTTCCTCTTTCTATCCGCATGTGCTCTATGACAAGGTTAAGCTATAAAAACTCTCCAATTGTATCTCTTCAACCTCCCTGCCATGGAAAGTGTGGGTGCAATTATCGTTGAAGTTGGTAAGCTCATTACCATCTTCTTCTGCTCAAAGATTGCCACCATTACAAAACTCCAGGGTAATATCAAAGCTCTTCAGATTGAACTAGAAGACATTATCGACCGAAAAAATGAAATAGAAGAGGATATTAGATTAGCTGAAGCAGATGGGAATTGTCCTACTATACAAGTTAAGGGGTGGCTCAGAAAAGTTGAGGATATCGCACGCGAAGTGCAACCAATGCTTGAGGAGAGCGAAAGATTTGCTATGCGAGGATGCAGCCTAGGCTGCAACATGCATTCCCTCTATCAGCTTGGTAGATGTGTGGTCAAGAAGAGAAAAGAGGTGAAGCAACTCATAGAATTATGCAATTTTCAGAATGTGGTGACTGATAAAAAGACTCCCATAAAACCTGTTGAGAGGATGCAGGGGCCATCTCTTTCTGGTCAGCGAGTGGCAGAGGAAATGTTAGAGCTGCTTAAGGGATATCTGAATGACGATGAGATCAAAAGGATTGGTGTTTGGGGTATGGGAGGAGTGGGGAAGACTACACTGGTGCGAAACTTAAACAACAAGTTAGAGTCCTCATCTGTGATGGAAGCCTTTAATATTGTCATCTGGGTCAGAGTCTCAAAGGACCTGGATGTGACAGATATTCAATCTCAAATTGCTAAGAGATTGAGGTTAGAATTGGATGCAGAAGACACCATTGAGAGAAGGGCTTGGAGACTACATGAAAGATTAGCGACAAAGAAGAAACTCCTGCTCATTCTGGATGATGTTTGGGAGAAAATTGATTTGGACATCGTGGGCATTCCACGAGGAGATGTCCAAGCCAGATGTAAGATCCTACTGACAACTCGATCTCTTGATGTCTGTCGGGATATGATGACTGATGTGGACGTCAAGATGAAAGTTTTGGATGAAGCGACGGCTTGGAATCTGTTTGCTGAAAATGCAGGAGATGTTGTCCAGTCAGAAGACATAAATCCAATAGCAAGAGCAATTGCTAGGAAATGCTGTGGTTTGCCGCTAGCTATCACAACCGTGGGGAAGTCCATGAGGAACAAAAGAATGAAAGCGTTGTGGAAAAATGCACTGTGTGAATTGCAGCTTTCGACAGCTAATTTTGGGAGCATCGAGAAAGATGTCTATCAGTCACTAAAGTGGAGTTACAACTCCTTGCCAAGTAAGTTGCTTCAGTGGTGCTTTCTATACTGCTCTTTATATCCAGAAAACTTCTCAATTAGAACATGTGAACTTATACAATGCTGGATAGCTGATGGACTAATAGATGAAAACCAGACTCTGGAGGAACCTTTCAATAAAGGGATAGCTTTTATTGAAAAATTGAAAGATACTTGCTTGTTAGAACTGGGTGAGGGTAGTGAAACTGTGAGGATGCATAATATAGTGAGAGATGTAGCCGTTAGGATATCAAAAGAGAGTGGATTTTTCTGTCAATCTGGCATTTCATTGTGTGAAATGCCACAAAAGTTGCAGAAATCCTTCACAAGGATTTCATTTATAAACAACAGAATTACAAGGCTACCTAGTCAATTAATGGGATGCTCTGAGCTCACAGTATTGCTCCTCCAAGGTAATCCCCTGAAGAAAATCCCCGATAACTTCTTTCGAGAAGTTAAAGCACTTAGAGTTCTGAATCTAAGCAATACTCTCATAACTTGCTTGCCACCTCTGATTGATCTAGGGGAGCTTTGCGTCCTTCTTTTGAGAAATTGTTGTTCTCTAGAAAAGCTACCCCAACTTGGAGCTCTTAATAAACTTCAAGTGCTTGATATCTCTGGCACTCAACTAAGAGAACTGCCAAGAGATATTGGTAACTTAAGCAATCTAAGAGAACTAAATTTGTCAGGCTCTCACCATTTGGAAAGCATCCAGGCCGGAGCCATATCAGGATTGTCTCGTCTTGAGGCCTTGGACATGTCTTTCTGTGCATATAAATGGGAACCTGACTGTAACGTAGAAGAAGGCAAGGCATCATTCAATGAAATACTGTCACTGGAGAGATTGTCAGTTCTTCACTTAAGGCTAGACAAGGTTGATAATCTAGCCTTAGATGTTAATTGGCTGAGAAGATTGAGTAAGTTCAGCATATGCATTGGTCCAGGGAGTTGCTATTCAAATTATCTACCCTCTCAACAAGACGAGAGGAGAGTCGTTCTCAGAGGGGTCGAACTCACTGGAACAGGTTTTGAAGGGTTATTATGCAATGCGAGTGCTCTGGACCTTATAATATGTGGGGGCATAAGTGTGTTATCTGAATTACTTTCCAAGAATAGTTTGTGTGGTCTACCAAGCCTAAAGTCACTCACTATATCAAGTTGTAATTCCGTCACAAGTTTGATAAGTGGGGAGAATATCTTCAGAAGTATGCTGCCGGATTTAGAGCACTTGACACTCAGGCGTTTAAGAAGTTTAGTGCACATTTTGGAAGGAATGGTGGCTAAAAGAGGGTGCTTCGGCAGATTAAGAGCCTTAGAAGTGGTGAATTGTCCAAGACTGAGAAACCTGATATCTTTTGCTTTGCTTCAAGAGGTGCACAACCTTGAAGAGATCAGGGTAAGTGACTGCAGAAGGATGAAATGTGTTTTTGCAGGAAAGGTGTCTAACTCTATGCTAAGAAATTTGAGAGTCATAGAGTTGAGGGATTTGGTTAATTTGAGAATTCTTTGTTCAAGGAAAATAGATTGGCCAGTTCTGGAGAAGATTGAGGTTTTCAACTGTCCCAAGTTGGCAAAGCTGCCATTCTCAGCCTGCAATGCACTTACCATTAAAGAAATTAGAGGAGATATGGATTGGTGGAATAATCTTAGATGGGAAGATGACACGACCAAATCCATTCTCCAGCAACGGTTCTACCCATGTACACACTCACGAATGCTGCAAGAGAACAGCGGTAGGTAAGAAAATTACCACATTCATAGCTTCTTGTCCATCTTCTGATTCAGCTGTGCATAGTCTATTAAGTTCAAATTGATTAACATGTTGGATTGATCATTCCTGAATTGAATAGATCAATGCTAGCCTGCAGCCATCACGATTTTGTTCGCAAATTGTTGTATACAATCGTTAGACATCTATTATTGAGATGCACCTCGCTAATGGGGTTATTCTCCTTATTATAGGCTAGAAGAACCGAGGACAGCTGATTGGAGAGAATGCCATCAAAGTTTTGTATAGTTATATCTCTCAGTTGAAGCTTCCATCAATGCATCATGTATTGCCTGAATTGTATGATGATTCATCATGCAGAATCTTTGTTGCATGGCAGTGAAAAATTATTATCATAAAAGACTTGCAGAAACAAAGTTTAGAGAGTTTAGAGGACTTTTTTTTTTCCACCTTTTTTTTTACCGTTTCTTTTTAAATGCTTGAATTTGCTACATAGAAGAAGGTGTAAAGAAGACGAGAGATGGTGGGAATATGCAGTAATACTCGGTAAATGTAAGTGCAATTCCAGAACACCTCAGCAAGAAGCTGATGCTGTCATTTATGTATTATCTTACTACAAATTGTATCTTCATTGAATATTAATTTGACAGTACTAAACTTACATGGAAATATGATTCTTAGAGTAATTGCCATTAAATTTCTTGGAATATTGTTTTGAGACTGCCTGAATGAAAACAGAGGAGTTACTTTGTTTATACCTAATTTCTTCTGGCTTAAAGTTTTATCTCTTTAAGCTGTATGTTGGCAGCTTTTAATGTGAAAAATTGGTTGCTTCTAGCTTCTTTATTATAAAGGATAATCTGAGCGGAGTTGGAAACTCTCAATATGTCATCGAATGGCAGGCACCCAATCATTCCAACCTTTTCAGTGTACAAGGAATCTTCAAGACTAGCTAGTATTCACCTTGAAGGCACGACAAAAAAAAAATTGGTAGAATAACAATGAAGAGCCTGTGAAGTGACGTAATTTTGGTGCAAGTAAATGGTGCAATTTATTACCAATATACTTATTCATATATGCAAGGTACTGATAATAAGTTCCAAATCCAGAAACCAAGGACAATAAAAAGAGTTAAATGCGGTATCCTATTTGTACCTTGTACATGTTCCTCGAACTGAGAGCATCCCCCAAGAGCTGGGGATTCGGTGACGTTTCTGATGGGCTGACAATCCAAAAAAAGAGGAAAATTAAATAAAAACATATATAAAGATATAGGCTGCTATACATTGATATATTTAAGGTGATTTTGACGCGACAAACAACAAAAGCAAAACCAGTTTCTAATTATTCCTTTTTTTTTCCCTCACAATTACCTATACTAATTAGAAAGTTGTAGTAATGTATACGTATAACATAAGGGATAGAGGCTGTCATTTGTTCCAAGTTCTTATTGTTAACTGCCCGAGCTTAAGTAAATATTGTTTATTTTGAGCATACAGCTCACGGATTTATGTTTAAACTTTTCAATATCTGCTTAGTTAAAGAAGACACGAAACTTATAAAGCTCAATCTAGTCTCACTCTCTCTAACTGAAAATGAATTTATAAACTAGAAATGAATTTCGTATAAGTTGCTCAATGTAGCAAGCGTCTAATTATGTGAATCTCAGCTTTAATCTTCTCGGCAAGCTTGTATAATATGCGCTTGCACATTTCTTGCTGTCACATTTCCTGCGCTTCTGATTAATTTAGTCACCAAACTTCTGCCATGGAAGTAGTAGCTTCAATCTTGGGTTCAGTAGTCGCAGAAGCAGGCCTGTTCCCTGTGGCTCTATCTGCTCCGACATCTACGACACAGTTAGAATTCAATCAAATTTCCGTGCTCTGCAAAAGGAGAAGAGAAATTTAATCTATATTAGAGATGACATAAAACGTCTACTTGCATTAGCTGAGAAAGACGGAAACTTACCGACAACTCAAGTTAAACAGTGGCTAAGAGAGGTTGAAGACTTTATCCTTGAAATGAATTTCATACAAGAAGGTACGACAGCCAAAAAGAAGAAACTTAGCCGATGTTTCTTTCTTTGCTGTCTGCGGCATAGTCGCAGAAAGTAAGTAGCAAGGATGTGTTGGGATAAACTAACACAAAATAATAATTGGGAAGCATAACAATTACCTTTTATCTTATGTAAACTTAATAAAAAATAAATAAATAGAACAACAATCTTGACACAAAATTAATTCTTAAATAGGTAAAACAGCAATAAAATCACCACAACACAATTAATTTTTACGCGAAAAACTTTTTGAATGTGAGAAATAAAATTTACGGGACTCTAGTCCACCTAAAAAATTTTCATTATACTTAAATAATAAAAATATATAAATTTTCTCTAATTAAAACTAGAATTACATATTACAACATTTTTAAGATCATACAATCTTGACAAATATTCAAATTCTACAAAAAAAATTAGAGAATTTAAAAAAACATTACTAAATTAATGACTTAACTATCGGTCCTAAAATTTAGAGAAAAAAAAGCTCCAAATTTGATCTTACCATTCAAAATTTAGTCTTCTAAGTTGTGAAGCTACTAGTAAAATTTTAGCTCAATCAGATCATAAATCAACCTCCGATCAACCACTTGATTAAAGCTGTTTGGAATTCACTTTTCTACCTCTCTCTCTCTCTCTCACAATACCCGCTCTTTTTTAAAATTGTGAACAGTATCAACTCTCTGTTTATAACGCAATGTATATTACAACAAAAACTAAAACATTAAATCCTACTTGAAAAATGACTAAAGCGTAATTATTATTGAAGAGAAATTTGGACGATCTCCGTAAAGCAGGAAACCCAGCCCAATAGGATGGAGGTCAAAGGACTTCAAAACGCTTCGGCTTGGTGATTGCCAATACTGAAGTAAAAACTGTGGAGGATTTCCCTGTAGCTTCAATCCAAAATCAAACAACGGCATCAAATACTTTAGCAAAACTTAAGAAACTACTGGATGATGATGGCGTCCAGAGAATTGGTGTCTGGGGAATGGGAAGAATTGGCAAAACAACTCTCGTTAAGCACCTGAACAACAGTCTCAAGAGGGATTCTCCAGCAGAGCATTTTGGCATGGTGATATGGGCAACAGTATCCAGGAAGTTGAATCTAAGACAGATTCAAGCACAAATAACTGAGAGATTGAATGTAGATGTGAAAGTGGAAGCAAGCGAGGAGAGACTAAGTATTCGACTATATGAAAGACTCCTGAAGGAGGAGAACTTTCTTCTCATTCTGGATGATTTTTGGGAGACAATTGATTTGAATTGTTTGGGGGTTCCATTGCCTGAAGATCATGTAGGTTCAAAGATCATACTGACATCCAGAAGTTTAGAAGTTTATAAGGCGATGAAGCCTGATGTTCAAGTTAGAGTGGATCTTCTCAACAGTGAAGAAGCTTTGCAATTATTTAGTCAAAATGCAGGTAAAGTAGCCCGCTTTGATCCCATTAAACCATTTGCACAGGCAGTTGCCAAAGAATGGAATGGACTGCCTTTTAGCTATACTCACCACGGGGACAGCTATGAGGGGTAAGACATTAGTCAAGCTGTGGAAGCATGCTTTGAATGAGCTGAAAAAATCAGTGCCATGCATCAAAAGCATTGAAAACAATCTCTATAATTCTTTAAAGTGGAGTTACAACATATTGGAAGGAAGGTAAGAACATCAAATCTTTCCTATATTGCTCTTTGTTTCCTGAAGATCTTTCAATCGAAGTACAGTAAAGGAAGGATTAATAGATGAACAAGAAAGCTATGATGACTCAATCAACTGGGGAATCACTTTGATTGAAAAGCTGAAGGACCATTGCTTACCGGCAGATGGTGCTCGCAAAGGGACTGCGAAGATGCATGATGTAGTACGAGATGTTGCTATATGGATTGCAACCAACTTGGAGAATAGATGTAAATCCCTTATTCATTCAGGGGCTGGCTTGTTTGAAATTTCAGAGATTGAGCTAGTAGAATCTCTTAAAAGAGTTTCTTTCATGAATAACAAAATAAAAAAGTTGCCTGACTGTGAGATACGAATATCCAGAGACCTCTACCTTCCTACTACAAGGCAATTCTCCCTTGATATAGTACCTGGAAATTCCTACAAGGATTTCCATCACTCCGGGTCTTAAATATGAGTGGAACTCGCATCAAGTCACTGCCCCATTCCCTTCAATCCGCGCCTTCTATTAAGGGATTGCTTCTATATCAAAGACTTGCCCCCACTTGGAGGCCTTAGTAAACTTCAAGCACTTGATCTGTGTGCCACAAGTATCAGAGAATTGCCAAGAGGGGTGGAAAATATGAGCAACTTAAGGCAACTGAACCTCTCACGCACTCACTATCTAAAGAAAATCCAAGCCGAATTATATCCAGGTTGTCTTCTCTAGAGGTTCTAGACATGACACTCAGTGGTCACCATTGGGGAGTTGAAGCACAGGTAGAAAGCTGACAAACAACTTTCGAAGAACTGGGTTGCCTCGGGCAATTGCCTATCCTATCCATAAGATTGGAGAGCATTCCCTCTCTTGGCTCTGAAGGTCTTACACGGATAAGTAGATTAAAAAGATTCAGTTCTTCATAGGTCCAACAGCAAACTCCTTGCCAAAAAACATGACAAAAGGAGGGTGACAATCAGTGGCCTTAATCATTCTGGAGAATGGATTGGTTGGCTGTTGACAAATGCAAGTTCTCGGGTCCTAAATCATTGTTGGGGACTAGATCAAATGCTTGAAACCTTGGCCATATACAGCGGTTGTGCATTTGCTGATTTGAAATCTCTAACTATAGCGAGATCTACTAGCCCCTTGCGGCCAGCAGGAAGATGTGCTGCACATGATGACTTGTTGCCGAATTTGGAGGAACTTTATCTCCATGATCTGAATTATTTGGAAAACATCTCAGAGCTAGTTGGTCATATTGGACTGAGATTTTCGAGGCTCAAATTAGTAGAAGTGACTCAAATGTCCTCGATTGAAATATCTTCTGACGTATGGTAGCTTCATTCTAGCCCTACCAAAGCTGGAAGAAATCAAGGTAAGTTTCTGTGACAATTTAATCGAGCTCTTTAATTATTATTCTCAAGAGAAAAAATTTGCTCCAGAACCTGTTGTGCCAAACCTCCTGACTCTGGAACTGAAGAACCTCCCTAAGCTAAAGACTGTTTACAAACAGAAGGATTCAATTTCCAGAGCAGTTTAATGTGATGAAGTGCTACCTTCTGGCAGAGCTGCCCCTCACTTCACAAAATGAAAATGCTATTAAAGAAATAAGTGGAGAATTGCATTGGTGGAACCAATCGGATTGCGATCATGATACCAAGTCTACAGCCTTACTTCAAACAGGCTGGAGGTAAGATGGAGCTAATACCAATTTAGATGCAGAAAATCCATGGAACAGTTCTGTGAAGTGAGAAAAGAAATGATCGTGCCAAGTTCAGTGCTCCTCGGATGGCAATCCAAGTATAAGCAAGCGCATTCGGAACTTCATGCAGATCTTCACTTAATATGTTTCCTATACGTCCCTTAATTCAACAATACCATACACGAGGTCTATTGTCTGCATTTTTCCGTCCTCAATGTGAAAGCTTTATCCCCGTATGGCATGTCACTTCTTGTTCATTCCGGACTCATTTCGATTTCCGATCTGTACGAACTTTGGTGTCTCTATTATGTTATATGTACAATTTCCATGCGAGGCTAGAGGACCAGGTTAGGAAGGGCGTTTTAAGTACAAGAAGGTATCAAAATAAGGAAGATAAACTTGACTACAATCTAGTATAGCATGTCAACTGATGAAAATAAATTACCTAATCCATTATTAATATCATATATCCAAGTTACTAAGATGTAAATTCCGAAAGAAGGGGTTAATTTTGTTTGGTTATTAGGACAGAAAAAGAATTGAACGTGGTGCCCCATTTGTTAATTTTATTGAAGATTGTTGCAGGGACATAGACTGAATTTCCCTGAAGTACAAATCTTCAGGTGTCTGTCAAATGTCACCCCTTAACTCACAAGTTGATCTTTTACCTAGAATTTCAAGGTAAATTCTATTCACAGGTTCGCAACAAATTGTTATATCAAATGCCCATACAGTCGCCTTTGTATATGATAGACTAATATACGTAGGTACAAAAACGAAAACATTTTTGTCAAGCATTTCATCTAATAGGTGCTTTAACCTCGACCATGTACTTCATGTTCAGGCAAAAGAAAAGCATCAGGGGAGCGAACTTCTGTAACATATAACTAAATGATGGCTTTAGGTAGCACGGAGCAAAATATATTTACAAATTGGATATTTGCAAGACTTAACATCCCCGTAAGATATGGCTTTATTTTTACTAGAATGGAAATTAACTAAAATATAGAATAAAAATGCAATAACAGATTGAGATGAGGAATTACAATGCGATGCTATCATTATTTACATATTACAACTGATTATTGGTAAATGTATTCTTTTTTGGTTCTGTTATTTACAACGTCGCCACCAGAACATGAAACCAACAACATAGTATCCACAATTCCGGCTGATCTCATCTCCCTACGCCTCAAGTCTACATTCCCACCCCCCACCCCCATACTATTAACACTGTTAATCAGCCCTCCCAGGAGAATAAAAAAATTACTGCACAGCTGAATCAAGGGAATCCACATGACATACATATAACTCATTATTACAAACCCATGAACCTGAGCAATACTATCTAAACTAGAATAAAATTGGGTAAACAAAAATTACCTCTAATCAAACTCATCATCACCATCATCTTCAAAATGATTCTCCATTTTCAGGCCTTCAATGTTACTATTTACAAACTTGATTTGAGCCTCCATTCTTAAGCTCTCCCTGTTATTTACAATCCCAACCCGGGTCTTGGTTTTAGGGCTTCCGTTATTATTTACAAAGCCTCTGGTTTCTATTGGCATCTGAGAACCATGTAAACCTGTTTCCACGATGCCCCTATTGTTGACTTCGGCAACTGAAGCACCATTCTCTGTCACAGAATCAAGGTAGCCAGGGCTGCCTCTGCTCGAATGCCTGCCATTTTCAGACAGCCCAGATCTCTGATGCAGTAATCGGCCATTGCTATTGCTATCTACAGCAGGAACCCTGCAAATAAGAAGAAAAATATTTCATAAACCTAAACATATAATTCCATAGATGCACAAACAAATACCTATATACAAGTTACAAGAATAACAGTGCATTTGGTAAAAGTCTTTTTTAAGTTATAAGAAAGATGACTTCTTTTACAAATAAATAAATTTAACAAATATAATTAGCCAGTAGCCTCGTATAATACATTCCACCAGCATGGTAATCATATAAAGTATCAGATAACAGAACTTGCAAACCTAATGCAAAAACTTAAAACAAAAATATTATCGTAATTCAAGAATACATAAATTCAATGAACATTTAGAATTTCAGGCACCTTGCTTGTTGAAATTTGGGAATCTGGAGATAGTCAAAAACTGGGAGCAGGTCTTTTGACCTTGCTTCAATTGTGCGAGCGGGAAACCTTTCAATTTCAATTTCCCCTTTCATATCATTCTCATCTTCCATTTTAATGCCCTCTGTCAACACTGACTGAAAGTATATCTGACAAGCAATGGCACAACAATAAAAGGCATGTTAGACATCAAACAAAACATTTGCATGATTCCATATATTAATGCCTTTTTCAAAACCATGCACAAGGATGAAATACCTCTGGTTTTGCCCACAATGGAATGCGAGGTGGATGCATCTGCAGTTCAGCTTCAGATATGTACAGATGATGCTTATCTTCATGACTGGCCTTTGTTTTCTCAACCATACCCCTAGTTTCAGGAAGAGTACAGTTTCCCTCATTCATTTCTTCAGGGTATATCTTATTGCTATCCAAAGCTCCATTCTCACCATATATGTCTATATTATCTTCTCGCTCTCTTCGAGTTTGTTTCTGACATATATTCCACTTCTGGATTGCCTCAACAACTAATCTAGGATCACCCTCTGGAACTGAATCATAAGCAGTGCCTAATCCGGAGACACCCATTGTCACATCCAGACCAGCTGATACTCGTAATGCATATTGAATCATACATCCAGAAGGAGAAAAAACTAGAAGGTGGTACTTTGTCTTCGAAGAGTTAACACCAGCAAATATATCACTATTGCCTTTGCAGTTGTGGAAAGATGAAGCAATGGCCCCGGAAAGAGAACTCACTCTTCCTGTCGCAGCTGCTGCAGCACCAGTTACAGTGCCTCTCCATCCATTATTTCCATTCCTTATTCTGCTAACAACAGTGAGTGTAACTGGGGGACCAGATGCACACAGGCTCTGTTGATTAGGCATTTGCAAACCTAAATTCGGTGGCCACCGAACTGCTGGATTTGTCATTGTACCCAATCCACAATGTTTTGTGGTAGAAGTGGCATCAGCAAACTGAAAATTGACTGAACCCCCAGAAGGATTTATAGCAAATAAATGGCTAGTCCCCCTAGAGGAACTAATCATAATCCAGTTGCTGTCATTACTGAAACTAATATCCTGTATAACCTGAAACCGAAAAGAGAAAGGAAAAATAATATAACAATCAATGGCTAACATTGATATAAGAAAAATTATGAAAAAATTAAAGTGCTCTTACGGCATTTGTTAAACCACGTTGCAGCCTGTAAAGATGTACATAAGATATGCCAGCATCAGATGCACAGGAGCTTCCTTGGAGTCCGGGCATAATTTTAAAGATATTTATGTTATGACCCTGAACTGAAGCTGTCACTAAAAGCATCCCACTAGGATCAAAGCATAATGCCGATATAGGACTCTTGTGCGCCCTAAACTGGGCGATAACAACTTTGCTGACAATATCTCTGACAATGACCTGAAGAAAAAGACGAAGGCACAAAAAGATCATAATATAGTCTGCACAGATAATTGGATCCATAGTAAAGAAGAAAAATATAATGTTTCCAAACAAAAGAAAAATTATTCCCCGAATATCGTGATTGATAATAGGCACTCCCTGCCTAATGTCAAAGGATGAATCATCTATTGAAAATTTTTCCAGAACAAAAGGTAGATACAGGTGCAGAAAAGGTTTCAGTTGCTAACATAAACAAACTTAAGAAGAATAAGTACCATTCCAACATTATCTGCATCTGGCGAAATACCATTAACAGTTCCATTGCCTTTCAAACCAGGACTCACAGATTGCAGAGAATTCTGGGAATCAGGTAGAAGCTCTGAACAGTACCTTGAGAGCTTCTTATATCCTAGATCTCCTAGTGTCGCAATCCCAGCAGCAAGATGTTTGCTCGATTCTTTTGCATAATGTGCAACGCGGCTCCCATTTGATGTAATACCAGAAAAATTAAGAGAATGTGTTAAGTGTTGTGGACTTACACGCCCAGTATTTGATACTACGACCGGACTTCCACTATATGCCAGCCACCTGGGACCTACTGCAAGAGGCCCATATCCTATACTTCCAGAATTAGGAAGTCCAGTAATTATAGGATTTGCAAGAATTGCGTATTCTATTTCTAATGTTGTAGCATCAAAGCAGTGTATCTGCAGTAAATAAAACTTAATTCTTACACATTGAATAGGCACAAGATACAAATGCTAAAAAATGTATGCATAAGTAGATATACCTGGGCTGCCTGACATATGGCAACAACTCTAGAGCTGCATCTTACAGAATAAACAGCTGATCTGAACTTTAGCATATGTACATAAGATTGAGATCTCAAGGAATAAAAACGAATGACAGTGGGCACAGAACTGCCATTCCCCAAGTCAAGGTTGTTTGAAATAGTCCCATTGCAAGCAGTTGTTAATCCATCCTGAAAATTAGTACCACAAGAACGAGATGCATCAGCACAAACTACCAGGAGAGGCCGGACTTCTGCAAACTTGTCTGTCGATCTTTTTGATGTTATTGGTCTTGGTAGCATTTGCATAAATGAAACAGGACCATCATTTCTGGAAACTAGATCATGGACATTATCTGCTTCTTCAACATCCCAAACCTGGAAACCAGACCGATACCCTAGGAGGAGAACTCGCCGTGTGACATCACCCTCACCCTCTAGTTTGTCAAACCCAGCCCAGAGTACCTTTTTATCAATAAAAAGAAGAGTTTGATATGAGCCATCCTCACCCTCAGTTCATAATTTCAAGAACTCAATTAAAAAGAATCATTCTACAAAGGCTAACATCATTAGGGAAAACAGTATCATAGCATTCCATAGTAGCATGATATAATAAGTTAACTAACAAAAGCCAGGGTTTGAAAAGAAAATAGCTAATGGAATTTCAACAAATACTTCCAGCTAAGATCTACAGATTCAGCTTTTACCATATGGAAAATCCAACATTGACATGCTCAAATCCTCTCTTCTCCAGTAAATATCACCCAACCTGCCACATTTTTAGTACCAAGTACCAAAAATGAACTAAATCGCGCATTTACAGCTTAGGGGAAAATCATAAGCATATTAAGACTTCCTCAAAATGCAACTGCCTGAAATACTTCCCAGTAATCTCAAACTAAAAGGGCACATCACCATAGAAACATAATGTTACGTATCGCAAAAGAACCAAATGGTACTCCCTTTTCAACTGACAAAAAGCATATGCCACATTCTGACTCTATATCCAAATCCCACGCAAAATTCACAATACCCACTTTGGAAACCGAACTCTGACCTCCACTTAATTATACAACCAAATTAACGTATTCAATAATAATCTCAGCTTGGGCATATCAAAATTTTAATATATCTCCAAAATCCACTCTAAATCACAAATTCCACCACTTCAACACCAAAACAACTTATGCCACACACCGTAAAGCATAAATTCTACTCCACGGTTTCACTCTAATCCTGTGCCAAAATCAACATGGGCATGCTTAAATCCTGCTATCGCCCAAAATTGCACCCAAGAATTAGACCAAGAATGTCACAGCTGCCACTGTGACAGTATCTCACGGTACTCTTCTCAACCTAAATTGCACATTCTAACAAGAACTTAGTATTAAAAAAGCTCTTAATTACTGATTCAAACTCCAAAATTCAGATATTCTACTTACAGTATGGCCAACTACTAGCATGGGCATGCTTACGTTCCCACTCTATCCCAAATTGCAGAAAAAAATAAAACCGATTTTCACTTAGTTAACCAAAAAATAAGTCTCTAATTAGTTACGCATAAACGTACCGGATCATGGCTTGAATCATCATCTCTATCCACAATTGACGAAGCCACCGAGACGGCCGACCTTGCCACCGTGGACGCTCCAGATGACACGATCCTCAGATAACTCGAGATTGTACGAAACGGGCTCTTCGACGACCGCGAAACGACGCCGTTCTGCGGTTTTTGCCCATCAGTATTGTTCTTCATCTCAGAAGACAATCGAACAATGAAATTAACGAATATCAAGAACACGAAATTTACTTCAATGTCTCCAATTTGCAGCTCAAGCATAACCCCAGGCTGTTTCAATTTTTTAAAAAATAAGACTTCCCTGAGCTCCAAAAGAAACCCTAATTCTATAAAGAAACAGCCCCAAAATTCCAATTTTTAGGTTACAACTGAGTACATGTTGGGTTTTGAGAAGAACCCAGATGAAAAGAAGCTCTGAATCGAAACAAAAGCCGATGATGATTTTGGTTTGCGTCCTTTTTGTGTTGTTAAAATTAGAAAATGCTTTGAGAAAACAGAAAAAAAATAGCAAGAAACAAAACAATTGTTTGAATTTCCAAGCGTTTTTGGATTTTATATCTTTAATAACCAGAAGCAAAAACCGAAACGATATCAGAGATTAAAACACTTCTATCGAAAAATATCGGTATCTTAATTTACAATTAAAATCAAAAAAATTAAAAAATTAAAAAATTTACATATAGCAAATAAAAAACCAAAGAATTATTTTTTTTTCTCAAATTGGAAATTAGTTTTATAGTACAGAATAGCATTTAAGGGATTTTGGAAGATCAGACTCAACCGGAGAAATCGAAGAAGATGGACAGAACAGAAGGCAACTAGAGAGAGAAGAGTTGGATAACGAAGAGTTACGCTTTGTTTTGTTTTGTTTTGTTTTTCTTTTTCTTTTTCTTTTTTCTTTTTTCTTTTTAATAAATAAATGTTATTCTTGGGTTTGGTTTGCTTAAGAGAAATAAATACAAGTACTCTTATCTATGTTGTAGATGGACTGGTTTTTGGTCGAGGAGTTTACTTTGTGTGTTGGGTTTTATTTCGAGTTTGGTTTGTTCGACCAAACTTTCCCACACGTCTTTTCCAAGTCTCCCCTTTCAGCTCTACTCTCTCTTCTAATGTCTTAAAATTTTAATTACAGAAGGAAAATTATATTTATAAAAAATTAAAATTAAAAAATAATTAATTTAATAATGTACAAATTATTTATGGGGTATAAATGTTTGAAATAATCTAAAGTTTATCTCTATTCTGCTAATAATAGAATAAAAGGTTTATTAGTTTAATGTCAAATTCTAATAATAGAATAAACCCTCCATCATCAATAGTTAAATAAATATTCTCATTGTGTTAACCTACGAATTTAAGACATTGCTATTAGCTTCCCTTTCTTAATAAATAAAGATTTATTATTTAATGTGAATTTAATTTTCTAATTTTGACTTTCTTTCTACTCAAGTTTTCTTGATTGCCAAGTAATTAAATGCTCCACGCGAATCTAGTCAATATTTTATTGTCCTCCATTTTTCAAAATAATACACTACATTAAATATATGTATGCATGTTTGAATTCGAATTTTACCTTGTTTCTTTGACGTTTTATTAAATTATAATTGTAATAAATTTTATTGTTATGTCACAATTTTAAAGTCCCTCTTCTTATTTATTATGTCGAAGAATTATTAGATAAGTGTAACTCATTTTTAACTTTGTAAACTAATTAAATGTTAATAATCACATGATTTATTTGATAAAAATTCAAACTCGCCATAGGTGTCAACTTACACAAAAGTAGGTAACAACCAAAAATGTGTGTTTTTTTTTTAATTTTAATACATTCTATCTTGAAAATTACCCTTTCCAAATTCTTTAAATACACGCCTAGTTAGGACCATAAGGTGGCCTTCTATTATCAATACTTGGTAAATTTATATCCTAGGCATGTGGGCACATTAACATTGTCATTTACCAACATGTGATGCATTAATTTACAGCCCATAATTTGTACATAACTTTGTTGTATTCTTTTAATGATTAGCAAGATAGGCAACCGAGGTAGACTATATAGGGAATTAGGCACACATGAATTTGAGTGCTGTTGAATTGAGACCTTTTTATATTGTGTGGTGAGAATAAAATGGAAGAATGAATGTATGAACCCAATTGAGCATTTATTCCAATGCCATATATTGCATGTTTTAAGTTCACCACTAAAAATGAGTGATTGGCATGACCCTTATACTGGGGTAGCCTGGCCATGGGCTATGCCAATCATCCATTTTATTTTATATTTGCTGACCTATGGTCTTCTAGAAGCATTTCTTACTAAAATTAAGACATGTCATAAATGTATTATATATATTCTTTAATAAGAATTTCAATTAATAAAAATGATAGTTTATGTATAATACAATTTCTCTCTGGATTATGGTTAAATTACAGATATTTTTTTAGTATTTCAGAGAAAGGACAAATATTCTCTTAACAGTTTCGATAAATAACACATATCTCTTGAGGTTAGTTTGTCATCACTTTGCTGTTAGTTTTTTAGGGGTAATTTGGTCATTTTGCTATAAAAATATAAATCTTCATCTACTCTCTTCTTTTCCCTTCTCCTTTTCTCTTTCACCCTCAATTTCTCTTTCTTCTCTTTAACTTCTCACACCAAATTCTACCTTTCTATCCTCCATTTCACAAATTTAATCTCATAATTAGAAGTTGAGCATTTGTTTATAATTTCCAATTTCATCATCTTCACCATCGTTTCTCAAAAACCTATAAAAAAAATAGAAGAGAGAGATATATAAAAAGTAAAAGAGAGAGAGTTCTTTAAGAGATTCGGTAGGTGGGTAAATACAAATTAAATTATGATTAGTTTTTTGTTACGAGTTATTTTACTAAATTGACCTTTTAAAGTTAACAACGAACTAACCTCAAAGGATATATATCATTTATTAAAACGTCAGGGATATCTATTATTTTTGTCGTTTAGCTATAGTTCAGGGCCTATCCATCAATTTTTCTAATACAATTCATATAATGTAAATTTCTATTACAAAAATTAAAATTACGTAGACAAAATAATTTTATATTATTGTCACCCGATTACCAACTTAACTATTTATTATTATTAAAATTTAAACATGCGCACTAACATGGAGAAAATAACGGGAGACGAGAACAAAATTAAAAAAAAAAGAAAAGAGTCGGCGCCGTTTTGGCTTAATTAATATTTTCTCGTGTTTTTTGTAACGACGTTATTGTTCGCCGTTACAATAGACGGGATAATGAATAGTTAAGAAAGTGGATTCATCGCACGGATAATCTTCTGCGACCGTGACGTGGACTTCTCAATCACGTGACAACTAATTTCGCATGTGATCATAGATCCCAAACCAATTATTTATTTATTTTTTTAGCGAATTTTGTAATTGATTTTGTTGTATGTTACAGGCTAGGATTGATCAAATAGATCCCAAAACACGTGGCATGATTATCACGTTTTTCCAACGTCGCGTGCTTGACCAAAATTAAAACCTCTCGAGTATATATTGATTCAAGCTCTATTTTATCCCCGTTAATATATTGATAACAACCCATAAGATATGAAGATTATTCAGTATCTTTTCTAAAGTCAATAAACTATGATCAATGAGCTTTATTTCCAAGTCAAATTAAACACATGTATCAAATGTACGAGTTTTTATTAGCTGGGGATTTGTATCTCTTTAACACCGACTGAAAAAATTAAATGGTCACTCTTAATTCGTTAACAATGATGTATGGGCCAAGTCGTTCCACCTGTCAATTCATCACCAATTCATCTGGCTATCATTAAGAGAAGAGAAAATTTTAATGAAAAGATGAAAACCAAAAAAGAATGCATGTTACGTGGGTCACTGGATAATGACTTTTGGTGTGATCAATCACAAATTAAAATATCTCATTTCTACTTTTCGCCAATATTTAAGCAAACTGACAATCTTCTTGTTATTCTTTTTAATTTTCTCGAGACACCTGCTGTTGTAGGTGTAAGAAAATATTAATAAATAATATATATACATATATATAATAACAATAATATATTGAAGCGGTGGCGATGTTTATATATAAATATATTTTTGTTTCATGCTTTCATTTAAAACTCGAAAAGCAAAATTGAAAAAGAACGAGGGACAGAAGTAAATTGAATTTGAGAGAAAGAGAATAGAGGAAAAGAGAGAAAAAGTAAGAAAAAGAAAAAGAAATAGAAAAAAAAATAATATAGGAAAAAATATTGAAAAATTAAATTGATATTTAAAAATATTGTGAATAGTATATTTATAAAATTAAAGTAATTTTATTATTCTATTTGTAATAAGTATTAAAATTTGAATCAATTTTAATAATAAATTATTGAATTATGCAATTTTAAAGAGTAATACAATGATACAAAATTTAAAAGATTCAAAATTTTTCAGAAATTGAACGATTGAATTGTGAGTAAATATATTTTTAAAATATTATAAATTTAGATTATATTTAAATATTTAATATAATATTATTGATGAGACATCTAAACATTAAGTGTCAAAAAAAATAATAATAATTAAATATTATAATAATAATTTAAGCAGTGAGGCGGTGTATATATATATATACACGTTTTTTTCATTTCAGAGGCAAAATTAAAAAAGAAATCAAATAGAGCAGAACGAAAGCAAATTGAATTCGAGCGGAAAAGAGAAAAAGAAAAGGAACGGAAATCATTTGCAGGAAAAAGAAAATTGTGCAGGGAAAAATATTGAAAAGTTGAATTGATATTTAGGAACTTTGTGAACAGTGTATTTATGGAGTTAAAGTAATTTTATTATTATATTTGTGATACGTATCAGATTTTGGATTAGTTTTAACGATAAATTATTGAATTATGTATTTTTGGGGAGCAGTGCGGTAGTAAGAAACTCAGTGGACCTCGAAATTTCCAGAGATTGAGCGATTGAGCTGTGAGTGGATATATTTTTAAAATATTATGAATTTATATTATGTTTAAATATTTTATATAGCATGATCGAGCTGTTTATTAATGAATTAGATTGCGTTATATATTACGTAATATTTAAATTATGCGTGTCGTCCAGTGGTTGCATGAAAGTAATTATTTTGTTTGAATATTGATTGTGTTTGTTTGAAGCACCCCACGAGTACCAATTTCCCAATATTATATAGTAAGGTCCTTGGGACCCATGAAAATATATGTATATGAATGTGAGCTCCCTGAGCGATGATACGAGGCCACTGGGTTGAGTATGATTTTTTCCCGCTGGAACATTGGGATCCCACTAAGCATGATATCCCCGGGTACTAGTTGGGTATTGTATGAACTGTTTGCAATGATATGCATTCTTAATGTATAAATGATACTTAATTTATGTACGATTTTAGGATGTCGTACAATGGTTGTATGAAAATATATTTTCTTTAAAAACTATATTCACTCACTGAGCCGCAAGCTCATTCTTTTCTCTATTTTTTTCATTTCTCCTCAAGTCACGCGGGATTTCGTGCATGGTGCAGTTTTGTAAATGAGGTTGAGACCACTCTACGTATGCTGCATAAAATATTTTAAACATATCATGTGCGTATGTGAATATGTATATATGTGTAACAAGACATGGAATCTCAATATATGTTAATGATGGAGGCCTGAGGCCATTTATTTTATTTATGAGATGTTTATAAGAATGATAGGTACCTACTATAAATATTTAGCAGGATTTGTCCCAAATTCTCGAGAGAGGCCTGGGCGGGTCCTGTCAATTGATCTGTTTATTGATGAATTAGATTGTGTTATATGTTATATTGTATTTAATTTACACGTGATGTTCAGTAATTGTCTGAAAGTAAATGTTTTATATTTGAATATTATTTGTATTTGTTTGAAACACCTTATATATACTCATATCTAATATTATGTAGTAAGGTCATTGAGACCCATGAAAATATATGTATATGAATGTGAGTTCCTCAGGTAATGATACAAGACCGCTGGGTTGAGTATGGTTTTTCTCTGCTTGAGCATTGGGATTTCGCCAAGCATAATTTGTATAAAAATGTATATTCTTTAAAAATTATGTTCACTCATTAAGCCATAAACTCATTCTTTTCTCTATTTTTTTCATTTCTCTCTAAGCCACATAGGATTTCATGCAGAGTACAGTTTTGTAAATAAGATTGAGACCATTCTACGCATGTTGCATAAAATATTTTGAACATATCATATATGTATGTGAGTATGTATATATGTGTAACAAAATATAGAATTTCAATGTATTTTCCTTATTCATGAATTTTGCTATGTAATATTAATGAGAAATGAAAGGTAACATATACACGTACTTAATAAAATTTGTTCCGAACTTATTAAAGGAGTCAAGGTGAATTCTATCATTTATTGTAAAATAAAATATGTAAGTAATATTATCTACAAATTGTCTAATAATAATGATAGTAATGGTAAAACAACTAGGGTGAAATTGAGGGACAAAGAGTGATGAGAAAATTGAAAACAATTATCATTATCACATATATTAACAATATTTCGATGTTTTGACTAAAATCGAAAAATATCATTAATAATAATTGATAAAACTGTACTCACATATTTGTCAAAATAATAAATGATCAAATGTATGATTTCAATTTTCATCGTCATTGGATTGGATACAAAATAAACGTAATGAATAATATTATTCTTTTAAATAAGTTCATCACGAACATGCCAGCAAAAAAGTTACCGCCAAGATATAACAAACAATTTTTTGTTTTGAAGAAGTATACATAATATATGGTATTATATTTTCTTTATAAATTACATGAATATAAATAAAAAGACAAGCCACATTGTTTGAAGTGCCGATGAGTAACCTTAGCCTTAGCCAAGCGCCGCAAGCTGTCGTTGTCGGAAGTAGTGTCTTGGAACGCTATTAGATTTGCCTTATTGACCGCTTACCACAAAACTGAAGTGCGCAAGTTGTCCTAACCTGTCACCGCCCGTACTCATTTTAATTTCCTCGGGGGATATTTTCAGATACCTCCCCTAAAATATAAAAAAACTATCACTTTATAATAATTTTTAAAAAAAGAATTAATTACCTTCCTTAAACCGTCCCGCCTCTATCATTAATTAACTGTTAAAATTAAGAATAAAAATATAACAATATAACAATATAAAAATATAAAAATATAAAAATAATACTTTTTATTTTTATTTTATATAAAATAAATTTTAAATTTTCTTTTTTCAATATAATTGCTTCCCTTTAGTATTCAGTAATTACCTCCTATTCTATTACTCAATAACAAAATTTTTTTGATAAAAAATAATTTTAAAATAATAAAAAATACGGTTGAGTTCTTTGAAATTGGATCAACAATTGATTATTTGAGAATTATTATTTGTCATATATCATTTATTTTTTTGGGTCCATCAATTATTTAATTTAAGTTTTATTGAAGTTCTTAGAATTTAAATGTTTGGGTAAGATTGTATATAAATTTTTTGGTTTTTAGACAATTGAGAAAATTGTAGAAAATCAGTTCAAGATAGTAAACTTGAGATACATATTTTAAAAAATTTCAAAGTGTTGAGTGTGTTTAAATAATTCTATATTTCAAGTATAGCTAATAAAAGATGAAGGGGAGGTAAATGACCATTTTTCTAAAAGTTATCACAAAATGATAATTTCTCGTATTTAAAAATATCTCATTTCTACAACATTAATATTTAAATCCCAAAAAAAACTTTTATTTTTTAATTTTAATTATTTTGATCATTCTTTGACAATGTTTCATACTTATCCAAGTGATCTTGATAAGAAATAAATAAAATTATAATTCATTCATATTTTGAAAAACTATAATGATGAGTAATTATCATATTCTTTGAAAGTATAATTTTTTATATAAGTTTATTGTGTAATTAGTAGATTGAATTATGTACTATATTTCTTTGATAAGACAAAATTAAAAAAAAAATGCTATAGTTGATCGAAAAAGACATTGCAACTTAACCCTAATAGGAAGTTATTAGCGTGAGAGAACCACGTTCTTGGCACTCTTTGTGAAGGGAAAAAAAAGTACGAGAGAATCGCAAGGATTATCACCAGCCAAATCCAACAAGTAATTTCTAATGCTATCACGAGTACTAACTGTCTGTTTTCGAAACAATACTTTTGATTTGCACGTTGGTTGCTGTTGGGTTCATTTACAATTACAGATCAGGCTTGGACTAGGGCTCATTTAGAAGCGGCCCATTTGGAGGCAGCGATGCATCGAATTGCGTAAAAAGTTGTTTGGAAAGAAACGTAAGAGAAGAAAAAGGAGCAGCATGGCATGTGAGGAGACGAGAATTTGATCGTCTTCACTCCTCATTTGTCAAAGGAACTGATCCCAATGCATTCCTTTCCTTCCACGCTTGTTCATGCTTTTCAACCATAAAACTTAAAAAGCAAAACTATGATATGATTCAAAAAATAAGAAACATATATGCATATATGCAAGAAAAGAACATTCATTTTGTAGTTTTGAAGTTTTACCTCAACAACTTTATCCATCATTAATTATTAAATAAGAAACATATGTGCATATATGCAAGAAAAGAACATTCATTTTGTAGTTTTGAAGTTTTACCTCAACAACTCCATCCTTCATTCATTATTAAATCAAATATTTTGTAAACGTTGATTAATTCAATTGGTAGAATTATTTTAAGTAATATTATATTAAATATTTTGATACATATATTTCAATTTTGTATTATCGTGCTTCGATTTATCTATATTATGGGGAACTTTTTATTACTTTTTGTAAGCATAGAGCTTATATTATATTGGTTACAAGTTTTAGTAGATTAAATTAATGAGCTGATGGGAGCAAGGAAATTATCATTTTACCGTTTGTCAGAGATATTAAAAAATAAATTAAATAAATAAAGTAGTTGAAACGTAAGTGATGGCTAAGTTTTATCTTTCATTATGCTTAAATTAATGCAATCCGATCATACCTTCTTTGCTTTGCAAATACTCTTTTATCATCTTAATACCGTAAAAAAAGATCATAATCAAACTCTATTAGTGGAAATTATAGCTAAATCTAACTAAAATGACTTTTTTTAGCACATATAATTATTTGTATTCTAAAACAGTAGAGCATTACTAGATTAAAATATATATTTTAAAAATGTGATATTACAGAATATTACATGACATATAACTTGAAATTGGGAATGCATAAAATATGACCAACCAGCGAGTTCGTTGTCACACTTGACATGCAATTAACAAATACAAATTGTTTCCGCAAGCTAATTGGGCCACACATGCATGGTTAGGCTTTAACCAATAAATAGAAAAGAATTAAATGGGTCACTTCACATTCCATGTCAAAATGTGTTGCACGTGCCAATCTAGCTGCAAATTCAATTTTTTTTTAACCGCTCATATACTTCTGACAACCTCCCTATTAATCCCGTGTGACAGCTTTTTGAAAGTACTTCTATATAATGTGATTTTATTTCATAGGTTTCAATAATATCAGAAGTAGTACTAAGCCCATCATAGCAAAATGATCGTGCCTAAATTCCTTAATCAGACTATCAAGTTTTATAGTATTATTTCAAGATTTTGATATATAATATAGCTTACAAAATAAACTTTTTTTTTTTAAAAAATTACTGAAAATAAAATAATTAACCCAATCTGTCGTTTTATTTCCACAAACCAATCAAGTCATAGAGAGACAAAACACACCGACAAATCCTCTCCTGATGCAGCTTCAGCTCATGCCCAGTCCCGAGAGATCCAATGCATTTTGATTGTTGTCTAAATCTCCCTTTCACTCGCACGTGTCACACGTACTCCATAAACCGTTTTGCATTTGCTCGTGCCACCAAATACATTGATCCAATACACGCGCCAACCCGCCCCTCGCTTTCCTTCTCTGTTCCGAGGTTCCCACCTGAAAGCATTCTTTCCCATACAAAAAAGCCACACTCAAATAAGCGCACAAAATTCTTCACGTTTCCCGCATAAACCTAAATTAGGGCTTTCGCATTATTGAATCTGAAACAACTTAAGGAAGTTTTATGTGATCGTCGCGGTCACAGATCCAGAACAGCTTTTTGGAAACTGATATAGGAACAAAGAATAAGAAGATTTTAGAGATTTGTAAGAGGCGGAAGCTTCAATGGAGTCGATACTGGCGCGCGCTCTGGAGTACACGCTGAAGTACTGGCTCAAATCATTCTCTAGAGATCAGTTCAAGCTGCAAGGGCGTACCGCACTACTCTCCGGTCTAGGTAAATCTCGCTTAATTTAACGTCAATTAATTACGTGATCGCATCATTAAGCTGAAATGTTGAATTTGATTGGCTGATTTGAGTTGGATTCTGATAGATATAAATGGAGACGCGTTGCATGCGAGTATGGGATTGCCTCCGGCGTTGCACGTAACCACCGCAAAAGTTGGAAAATTAGAAATTATGGTTAGTAATTCTTTTATCATTTCTGTAGTCTAATTATCTTTTGGCGTTGAATTGAAATATTGAGTTATAATGGATCCATGTTGTTTTCTCTTTTAGTCTGTAACGTTATTAGTGTTTGTTTGTTGCCGAGGAAACTATGAAAACCAAAGGATTTTGTCAACTGTGAAGATAAGTGGTGGGGAATTTAGACCTCTTAATTTTAATTATTCTTCTCCATGTTTTAGGTGGATTAACTGTATGTATTACATTTTATTGTTAGATTGGAAATTATTGATTAATTATTTGTTTAGTGCTTGTAGTTTTGGTATAGAAGTGAAAACCAGTGCTGTTAATTGTTTCACTTCTAAAAAGGAATTCAAAGCTTAAGTTCCTATTTTGTTTTGCTGTCACTAAGAAAATGGTGATTCGAAGACATCTGAGTTTTCTGCACGTTTGGTGGTTCATTCTACACTCAGGATTACCTAAATTATGGTAGATGACTTTATTTAGTGGGTTAGGGTTAGTTTCAATATTTTGGCAAACTGAAACAATAGCAATGTAAGGGTTAATTTACCTTTGACACATATACGTATCTTGAAAATTTTCTTTTAGCAGTTAAAATGCCTATATCTAATTTTATACTCTCTGTTCTGTGGAATATCTAAGTAACTGTAATTATTTATTCTTTTGAATAGCTTCCTTCAGTAAGTAACGTACAAATAGAGCCAATTGTTGTGCAAGCTGATAGGCTCGATTTGGTTCTGGAGGAGAACCCAGACAAGGATGCATGTAGGAACAGGTAATTGAATTTAATATTGCTCAATGTGGGGTCAATTCTGTGCACGAGTAGAGTCTTTATTATTGTTAGTTAAATGTTCTGGTCTCTGCTTTCTACACTTGCAGTAACCAGTCATCCCCCAGCTCCAGCAAGGGTAGCGGTTATGGATTTGCTGATAAGGTTAGATGCCACATTGTTTCTTTAATATTTGCTTTTTTGGGTGGAGTATGGAGTTAACTGCAAAATTAAAACATGTGTATGATAATTGTTGGTTTTGTTTCCTTTTCTCTGCATACCCTCTTTGCAACAGTAGTGGGAAGTTTTATATACTTGAAAGCCATGTAACTGGAGACATCTTTGCTTAAAGAGTAGAAAGAGGACACAAGTTGCATTTAGCCCACCGGAACTCGCATATGTAAAGCTTCCTTATTGACTAAGAATCTACTGTTACATCTTATTTATTTAAATATCTCATCCTTAACTCTATCCTTGATATACATATTGGGAGTATTTTCCTCAAGAATTTTGTGTGTGAATTATGTTCTTAGTTCAATTTAGTTCATGCCTTTGGACCAAAAGATTATAGAAATCCATCATTCTATTATTTTAGCAGAACAACTAAGTTGGAGGCTTTGCAATAGCACGAGAAAACATGACTAAAATTTGTCATGTCAGTAATGAGGGTATGTGCTTTCATGCTTGTGTGTTTGGTTGCATTTCCTTATTTAAGATGTAGATGAGTTGAGCTAAACACTTCAGATCTCCTTCTTTAATGCCTAAACTAACTTGTTTGTTGTACTTTCGCGACTTTTAAGTGGCACTAGATAACCTTCCATCTTGATATCCTTATTAAGTCTGAAACATATGATTATTGGGATTTAGGCAGAGGTGTTATGCAAGTGCCTGGTACAATTCTTGCGCCAGTCTGGGCTGCAATCGATTATGTTCATGTAGTTATAGACATGGAAAAGAGTTACGTTCTGACTTGTTACAGTTATCAGATTGCAGATGGAATGACGTTACAGGTTAATACTGTCAATCTTCTCCTTGTAACTCGAGGAGCTGCTCAACGCGATGGAGGGGCATCTTGGTAAGTTCTTGTTGCCTTTACTTGTTTGTATACTTTTTTTTTGGTAAACTAGTTTTTGCATATGTAGTAGGACACATATACAGTTGGGGTAAGAAGTGACAGTTTCTTTGTTATTGTGATTTACTTGCTAATTTCAAGAAATCCCACCCCTCAAATTCATGTTAATGTTGGTATCATTGATAGAAATTCCTCATTTCTGCTTCCATACGAAACGGTGTGCTGCCGTTGTTGCCATGTTTGGATCTTATAAGAATATGTATGAACTTCTTGTGTTTAGCATATTATAAGAACATCTTAACTGCAAGTCGCCAAAACTTTATTCCTCCAATTTATAATAGCAAATATGAGCTGATACATGGATTAAGTTTATGCGAACATTTAAGATAACAAAATCAATGTGTAAGCAGATTTGTACTATCATGAGTTGGAAACTATTTTGTTTGTAAAACATTTTTTCATATGATTATTTTTTGTTTTCAATCACTTTAAGGTGAACGTTCTCCTTCATGCCTGACTCATCTACTTTATTGGCACTTTCTTCTACAATGAAGGCTTTTGATAACTTTTGTGTTAAGTCTCGTACAAACTGCCAAATATAAACTCTTCCACCAAAAGTTTGGAATTCTTTTTTCTGCCTTTTTCTTTCTTTTTCCTTCTGTGCACAGCTAGAGAGATGATATGCTGACATTACTGGTTTGGCTGTTTTAAGGGTATCTCCTATGGCATCTATCACTATACGCAATCTAGTGTTGTATACAACGGATGAAAATTGGCAGGTAATTTGGTCGTGATTATAATATAATCTTTAATAATTCCTTGGTTAATGCTTATTTGAACAATTTCCCTGTTTCAGGTTGTAAATCTAAAGGATGCCCGGGATTTCTCCACAAATAAGAAGTTCATATATGTGTTCAAGGTAATACAAACACGTAACATTCTCTGATTATCACCATGTGATTTCACATTCCTTTTCTTTTCTTCTGATTTCTATTTGGCAGTGGTGGGCCTTGTTATAGAGGGACGTGGTTGGCCTACTCCCTTGTTTTGATTTAACCAATTGTATTCTGTTTATTTTTTTTGTTGTTGTTGCTGTTATTTGTTATTAACAATTCTTTTTGCTTCTGTTTTTATTTTGTAATAACGAGCATAGGTGTGTTGCACGTGTTTTTCTAAGTTCAGTTCTTTTATATGTGCATACCTGTTTTCCCTTTATTCTTACATCACATATTCTATGGCCTCTTTTTTTTTTCCTTAAATATTACGAGAAATAAATCAAACCCGGTGATCTGGAGCCATGCCTCTCGGACTACCCCAAGAGACTTTACCAATTGAACCAAGTAGACCTACAAATATGCTATGTGAACATGGCTGACATTGGTAACTAATGAATTCCAATTTTTTTTTTTTCTCAACAGAAACTTGAATGGGAATCTCTATCTGTTGATCTCCTGCCTCATCCTGATATGTTTGCTGATGCTAGTGTTGCAAGCTCTCATGAGGGAGCAAATCAGAGAGATGAGGATGGTGCTAAGCGAGCTTTCTTTGGTGGGGAGCGCTTCATTGAAGGAATATCTGCACAGGCTTATGTAATGCAAATCATACATTTCAAGTTGTTCTTGGTGATCTTTATATTATTTCTAACAGGGAGGTACTACAGAGCATCATCTGGCTTGTTATGATGGTACTGATTTCGTAATTTTGTTCAGATCACTGTGCAGAGGACTGAATTGAACAGTCCACTTGGGCTTGAGGTGCAGTTACATGTTACAGAAGCTGTGTGTCCTGCATTAAGTGAACCAGGTAATAAAGTCGCACTTATCTTATTTTATTTTTTTTTTCCACCAATGAAATAGTATAGGTGGCTAATCATAGCTTGGTTATCTCTGAGCAGGATTACGTGCTCTTCTCCGCTTCTTGACGGGTTTATATGTTTGTCTAAATAGAGAAGATGTTGATCTAAAGGCCCAACAGGTACTGAGTTACATTCCCTTTTACTTACTTTGACAAACCATAATAAACATGTTATAAATAAATCTCACAGAAAAATTCTCAACTTTTTCTCTCATTGTGAATCCTGCCAGCGATCTACTGAAGCAGCTGGACGATCTCTAGTCTCTATTGTTGTGGATCACATATTTCTCTGCATCAAAGATGCTGGTTTGTTGGCTGTTTGTTCTTGTTTTTCTTATTCTTACTTTTGTCCTTTACTTTGCATATTTTTGTAGGTAATTACCATTACTTATTAATAGCATTGATAATTGAACTACCAGCGTAACTAGTAAAGCTATTCTTACACCTGTTTATAGTAGTATATAGCAATCTTGTTTTAGACCAGATTGTTGTGATCGTAATACTCTTTAGATTGATGTGCTTGCAGAGTTTCAGCTTGAGCTTTTGATGCAATCACTCCTCTTTTCACGGGTATTGTTTCATGACACTAATATTTAACCTGTTGATTGTCTTCAATTAGTTTCATTTTAAATACAAAATGATCTGTTACTCGGGCCACATCATTGCCTTTGTGACTGATAGTTTGAGAAATAAAGATATCTTTTGTTGTTGTTAACAATTATTTCCTTTCATAGATTCAGATTCTTTGAAACTTAAGTATGTTATGCTCTGTCTTCAGGCATGCTAGTGCAGTGCTGTATTTTACTTAGCGGTCCAAGATCTTATGGTGGGATGTATTTTTCTTTCAGGCAACTGTTTCGGATGGTGAAAATGCAAGTAACTTGACTAAGGTTGTGATTGGTGGACTTTTTTTAAGGTAAAGTCGTTCTGTCATGCTTATCAACAGATTTAATGGTGATAACTATATTTAGAAATATTTACCTTTTATTTTCCTTATGGCTATGAGTATATTTTGCTCCATATTGCCTCTCATTTGTTTTTCATATTGTTTTAAGGTCTTCGCATTTGTTTATATAGTAATTGTAAACAGAGAAGAAAAACTATTCTCTGATAATCTTTATTCAAGGACATTGTTTTACGATAAATAGACTAGGAATGCTAACTAAAAGACTAAAAAATAGAAGAGAAAATCCTAGGAAGATAGAGATAAAGCTTAACCAATAAAAGTAAATAAGATAATCACAAAATCTTATCTAATAAACTCCTAAAAATGTTGAGAGAAGAAATCTTAGCTGACAACACTCCCCCTCAAGCTTGGTTGTATATAATGATCATGCTAAGCTTGTTGACTAAATAGTCAAAGTTCTATCTCAATAGACCTTTGGTGAAGATATCAGCTACTTGTTGATTGGTAGGAACATAAGTTGCATTAATAACTCCTTTATCTAATTTCTCCTTAATAGAATGTCTATCAATCTCTACATGCTTTGTTCTGTCATAATGGACTGGTTATAGGCATTAGGCAATGCTAATAGTTAATTTATTATCACAATATAACTGAATAGGAAATGTACATGTGATTTTCGACTCTTATAACAAACTTTTATTCTAAATCACCTCACAAACTCCATTAGCCATTGATCTAAATTCTGCCTCAGCACTGCTCCTAGCAATAACAATTTTCTTTTTGCTTCTCTATGTTACTAGGTTGCCCTATACAAATATACAATAGCCCGAAGTTGACTTTCTATCTTCTACAGAATTTGCTCAATATGCATTTGTATAACCTTCTATCTTCATTTTCTCATTTTTTTTAAACAACAAGCCTTTGCTTGAGTCATTTTCAAGTATTGAAGGATTTTATAGACTGCATTAAGATGTCGTTGTTGTGGTGAATGCATATACTGACCAACCAAACTTACTGCAAAGGCAATGTCTGGCCGTGTATGTGAGAGGAAGATTAGTTTTCCAACTAATCGTTGGTACTTCCCTTTGTCCACAAAATCTCCTTCTAATAAATTCAACTTTCTTCCAAACTCGACAGGAGTTTTAGTTGGTTTACACCCCAACATACTTGTTTCTTCAAGTAGATCTATTTCCTCAGAGAAACCAAAATTCCCTTACTGCTTCTAGCCACCTCCATTCCAAGGAAGTACTTCAAGGACCCCAAGTCTTTGATTTCAAAATCTCTTGCCATCAAAATTTTCAAATTTCCTATTTCCTCCAAAGCATCTCCAGTAAGAATAATGTCGTCCACGTAGACTATCAAAATAGTGATTTTTCCTCCTTGTGAATGCTTAAAAAATAAGGTGTCACCAGCTTGTCCCTTTTTAATTAATTGCATTCGAGAAACGATCAAACCAGGCATGTGGAGACAACTATAATTCGTATAATGACTTCTTCAACTTACATACTTTTTATTTTTCTTGTCACCTACAAAACCAGGTGGTATCTCCATATATACCTTCTCCTCCAATTCACCATTCAAAAAAGCATTCTTCACATCCAGTTAAGTTAATGACCACCCTAGATTCACTACAAGTGATAGAAGGATCCAAATAGTAGTGAGCTTTGCGATTGGAGCAAAAGTATCAGTGTAATCAATGCCAAAGGTCTAAGTGAAGCCCTTAGCAACCAGATGAGCTTTGTACCTCTCAATTTCACCATTAGATTTATACTTGACTGTAAACACTTATTTACACCCTACTGCAAGTTTTCCTCGCGGCAACTTTACTAGATCCCAAGTACCATTCTTTTCAAGTGCATCCATATCTTCCAAAACAACATTTTTCCAATATGGATTTGGAAGAGTCTCTTGGATAGACCTAAGAATCTCAACAGTAGACATTTTAATAATAAAAGGCACGAAAACACGGTGAGAGTTTCTCATAGGTAACAAAATTTGAAATAGGATGCAAAGTACAAGATCTAACTCTTTTTCTAAGAGCAATAGGCAAATCAAGGTCATTACGAGCACAACCAAAATCACTATTAGAGTTGCCTGAGACATTTAAAGGTTTTAATACCACCAAATCTTATGGCAGTGAATTTCAGTGTTGTACTTACTACTTTGAGATTGATTTGCTGAGTATAAACATGGAGCTCTTGCTGAAATGGTCTCAAAGAGTCTATTCTAGTTTCTTTTCCTTGATTCGCAAACTCTTTTTGTGGCAACTTAGAAAGGTGTGGAATAGTATTAGAAAGAGGTTTAGCAAATTGTGGGACAACAATTGAAAGAGACTCTAATGGTAAAGGCGGAGAGATAGTTTCCCAAAAATAAGCTTCTCCATCATGATTCTCCCCTTGAAGCGAAGATTTGGAAAAAAATGGCTGATGTTCAAAAAATGTTACATTTCTAGAAGTATAAATGTCCTAGTGAAGGGTGAAAAACAACAATATCCTTTTTGTGTTGGGGAATAACTAAGGAAAACTGTTTTAATGGCTCTAGGATCAAGTTTAGAACGATGTTGTGGAGAGATATAAACAAAGGCACTACACCCGAATGTTTTGAGAGGAAGAGTATTAATAGTTTTGATGTAAGAAACAAATTTAGATAAAACAAAAATAAAAGAACAAAACTTGAGTACACGACTAGGCAAACGATTGATAAGATAAGTTGCAGTAAGTAAAGCATCACCCCATAAATACCTAGGCACATTCATTGTAAGCATGAGAGCACGAGTTACTTTTAACAAATGTCTGTTCTTTTGTTCAGACACTCCATTTTGTTGGGGAGTATCAACACAAGAACTTTGGTGGAAAATTCCATGTTGAGTGAAATAATCCCCAAGAATAGAATGAAAGTATTCACTTTCAATGTCTGTGCGTAAAACTTTGATTGTGATCTGAAATTGATTTTGAACCATGACATGAAAATTCTTAAAGATCTGTGATGCCTTAAACTTATCTTTTAAGAGATAAACCCAACTAACTCAAGTATGATTATCAATGAATGTGATGAACCATCTTTTTCCTGAAAGTGTAGTGACCCTGGACGGTCCCTAGATATTACTGTGAATAACAGTAAATGGTGCAGATGGTGTATAAGGTCTTGGAGAGTATGAAGTACGGACATGTTTTGCAAATTGACATGCATCACCATGGAGAAAACTTGGATTTTTATTATTGAATAATGCTGGAAACAAATGTTTTAAATAAATGAAATTGGGGTGACTTAGTCTATTATGCCACAACATTATTTCCCTATCACCAGAAATAGACTCAGCACCAGACACAAGCGCTTGTCCACTCTCGAAAATCTCTTCATCAAAGTAATAAAGTCCTTCACTTAGTTTCACATTGCCAATCATCTTCCCCGATGATATTTCTTGAAATTGACACATGGAAGAAAGGAATTTAACAACACAGTTATTATCACGAGTCAATTTACTAATAGAGAGGAGATTACAACTCGAGTTTGAGACATAAAGGAAAGAATCAACAATTAACTCATTTGATAGTCTAATAGGTCCTTTTCCAACCACTGTTGAGAGAGAACTGTCTGCAATTTTTACCTTAGTAACACTAGAACAAGGTGTATAGGAAATAAACAGGTTAGAAGCACCTGTCATGTGATCAGAAGCACCAAAGTCTACTATCTAAGGTCTAGTTTTTGTTAGTGCTGTAAAGGCAAAAAGAAAATTACCAGATTGTGCTAAAGAGCAAGACCCAACATTATTATGTATTGGGAATGAAGTTGTTTGGACTGTTGATTGATTGAGAAGTCTAGCCAATTGCTCCACCTGATCTTCGCTAAAGATACTATGACTATTATTTTTCATTGTTATTTAGCTTTTGCTTATTCTGAGTAGCTTGGACTTGAAAACTTCTTCCTTCATTTGTTTTCTGTGGTACCCAATTTGTTGGCTTACCATGAATTTTCCAGCAATTCTCCTTGGTATGACCTGAGCGTTGACAGTGGTCGCACCACATTCTTTTACCTTGCCTAGGATTCCGATTGTCTATTACTCTGTTGTTCTGTATAACACCTTCACGGCAAGAGCTGAGGACTTTAAGGATTGGTTATTGTTATTTTCCTTCATCATAACAACTTGTCGACTTTCTTCCCGTCTAACTTCTGAGAAAGCAGCTTTTGTGGAAGGAAATGGCTCATGTCCGAGCACTCTACCACAAACCTCATCCAAGTCTTTATTAAGACCTGTCAAAAAATCAAAAACCGTTGTTTCTCCAAGTTTTTTTGCTATTGTAAACCACACTCAAGACACAATGAATCATCTTCAAAAAATAAATCAAGTTCCTGCCAGATGTTTTGCAAATCTGTATAATATTGTGTCACAGTTTGATTCCCTTGCTTCATCTCTTTCAGTCTTGACTTCAACTCAAATACTTGATAAGCATTTCCCAAGTCAGCAAATGTTTGTTGAGCAGCATCCCATATTGATTTTGCTGTTTTGAAAAACAAAAAAGTCCTGCTAATTTTTGACTCCATTGAATTAATCAGCCAGGCCAAAACAATAAAGTTCTTTGACTGCCAAGTTTTAAAATTCGGATCATTCTACTTTGGTGCTTGCAAGTCGCCGGTCAAATGCGTCAGTTTTCCTCTGCCACATATGACAAGTTTCACAGATTGAGCCCACTGGAAATAATTTTTTCCATTGAGCTTATGTACTGTAATCTGTAACGATGAAATCTCTCTTCCTTGAAATGCTGAGATAGAATTTTGATTGGTTTGATTTTGTACTGATGAAGTTGTAGAAGAATTTTCTTCTTTAGATGTATCTGCCATGATTGTTTTTTCTATGGAAATTTCGGGTTTTCAGAGGAACTTGGGCTCTGATACCATGTAAACAGAGAAGAAAAAATATTCTCTGATAATCTTTATTCAAGGAAATTGTTTTTACAATAAATAGACTAGGAATGCTAACTAAAAAACTAAAAAATAGAAGAGAGAAAATCCTAGGAAGATAGAGATAAAGCTTAATCAATAAAAGTAAATAAGATAATCACAAAATCTTATCTAATGAACTCCTAAAAACACTGAGAGAAGAAATCTTAGCTGACAACAATAATTGTTTCTTCCGTGGCAACATTTCTGCTCAACTGTATCATTTTAGTTTAGTTATGAAGTAGTTCATATGTTCACAGGTTTATTGGTTTTTGCCACTTGACTGTTCGTTGGCAGAAGCAATATTTAATCTTTTGTTTCTCCAAAGATGTTACTGCTCAGCTTTATCAATTTAATTTAGTTCTGAAGTGTTTCATATGTTCATATGTTTATTGGTTTTTGCCGCTTGACCTTTTGTTGACAGAAGCAAGATTTAATCTTTTGTTCTACAGAGATGTTGACCCTTTTAAGTTTTCACTAATTTTTTGTGAATTGGCTTCAAATGAAATACATTAGATAGGACTAATTTTCAGATAGGATTTGTGCGATTGATCTTCAATTGTTGGGACAAGTTCCACCTCACTCCCCAATTTTACTATACATGACTTGAGTTTACGCCATCAGGCCAGTGAATTTTAATGACTGTGGATTGCTGAAATGCAGGGATACTTTTTCACGCCCTCCATGCACTTTAGTGCAACCATCTATGCAGGCTGTTTCGGAAAATCTTGTGCACATTCCTGACTTTGGTATCAATTAAGTTGTTGTCTGCAATGGAGAAAATTCAGTTTGGTTTTATGGATTGTGTTTATCAGGTTCAATATATGTCATTTATATTAACTCTTTCTCATTTATTTTTTGAACAGCTAAGGATTTTTGCCCTGTAATATATCCTCTGGGTGACCAGCAGTGGCAGTTAAGGAAGGATGTTCCCTTGATATGCCTCCATACGCTTCAGGTCAAGCCCTCCCCAGCCCCACCTGCTTTTGCTTCTCAGACAGTTATTAGCTGCCAGCCGCTTATGGTATGCTATAATATATTTCTTGATTGATCTCTTTCCATTGATTTTTATCAACAATCATTTTTAACTGTTATTTCCTATTACTTGCTCAGATTCATCTTCAGGAAGAATCCTGTTTGAGGATATCTTCCTTTTTAGCAGATGGGATTCTAGTCAATCCTGGTGCTGTATTACCAGATTCTTCTGTTAATTCCCTTGCATTCTTTCTTGAGGAATTAGATGTTACTGTTCCTCTGGACATGAATAAATTGGATAATCATGCTAGTCAAGGAAGCCTTGCTGCACAGAGCTCATTTGCTGGAGCAAGACTTCATATTGAGAAATTGTTCTTTTCAGAATCACCTTCCCTAAAGCTCAGGTTACTGAACCTGGAGAAAGATCCAGCTTGCTTTTGTTTATGGGAGGGTCAACCAATTGATGCTAGCCAGAAGAAATGGGCAGCTGGAGCATCCAACCTTAGTTTGTCTCTGGAAACATGCACTAGTACTAGTGGATCTGAGGACTCTTGTGGCTTGAATTCAGGCTTGTGGAAATGTGTAGAGTTGAAAGATGCTTCAATTGAAGTAGCTATGGTATCTGCTGATGGGAGTCCATTGACAATTGTTCCTCCTCCTGGTGGTATTGTCAGAATAGGGGTTGCCTGTCAGCAATATTTATCAAACACTTCTGTTGAGCAGTTATTTTTTGTCCTGGATGTATATGCACACTTTGGCAGAGTCAGTGAAAAGATTGCCCGAGTTGGAAAAACTAAAAGCACAAAGAAAAGTAGTAATGAATCTTTGGGCGTAAAGTTGATGGAGAATGCTCCTAGTGATACTGCTGTAAGTTTAGTAGTGAAGGACCTTCAACTTAGATTTCTGGAACCTTCTTCAACTAGTATTCAGGGAATGCCTCTTGTTCAGTTTGTTGGGGAAGATATGTTCATCAAAGTTACCCATAGAACTCTTGGTGGTGCAATTGCTGTTTCATCCACCATATGTTGGGAGAGTGTTGAGGTGGACTGTGTAGACACTGAGGGAAACTTGGAACATGACAATGGTTCATTGTTTCCTTCTGTTGAAAGTAGTCCTCCAGTCACTGGGAATGGGTACCGTCAGCTGAGAACTGTATTTTGGGTGCATAAGAAAAGGAAGCATCAATTGAATGGCAGTGCATCTGTGGTTCCATTTCTGGATATGAACATAGTACATGTTATTCCTCTAAGTGAAAGGGACAGAGAGTGTCATAGTTTAAGCATGTCAGCTTGTATTTCCGGTGTTCGCCTTGGTGGAGGAATGAACTATGCTGAAGCCCTACTCCATCGATTTGGAATACTTGGGCCAGATGGTGGTCCTGGACAGGGACTTTCTAAAGGTATAGAGCATTTGTCGGCAGGGCCACTGTCAAAGCTTTTCAAAGCATCGCCACTCAGTGTTGAAGATCATGAAGAAGGTATGGAACAGAAGGTTTATAACATTTTTTAGGTCGTTATGTTTAAAGTCAATGCTGCAATGCTGTTTTGTGCCTATTTCTTGAACTATTTTAACTGCAGTGCCCTCAAATTTCTGTTTTTTCCAGGTAGAAGTTCAGGAGATGGAAAGGATGCTCTTATGCATTTGGGATTGCCAGATGATGTCGATGTATGTGTGGAATTAAAAGACTGGTTATTTGCTCTTGAAGGCGCAGAGGAGATGGCTGAAAGGAGGTGGTTTTACAATCAAGAAGATGTGGGCAGAGAAGAGAGGTGTTGGCACACAACATTTCAGTGTGTGCGAGTAAAAGCAAAAAGTAGTCTGAACCAAGAAAAGCCACATGGAACCCAGAAATATCCCGTGGAATTGGTCACAGTAAGGATTTCACGTTTCACATTTCACATTTCTCTTTTTTCATTTTTGTTCTTAGCCTTTTATTATATTTTTGTTTCTGAAGGTGGTAAAAGAATAATTAAGGTAACATAAGCATGTGAAAGTATTGAAAGAAAGTTTGATCTTATGGGTGAAAAAGCATTTCTAAATAAGGGGAATTAACGCATACCTCCCCTGAGGTTTGAGAAACCTACACTTAGATGGAAGGTTTGAAGAAACTCACACTTACCTCCGATAGACCGTTAGTTGACTGTTAGGATTAAGGGTATTTTTAGACATTATCATTTTTAACTTATTACATAATTAATTTCTATAAAATATTGCATTCTTGTTCATATAACAATACCATTTTACATAACATGAATTAGTCTTATATTCTATAATTTTAAAAAAATTCTAAATTTAGAATTGATATTTAGAATCTTTGTAAAACAATTCTGGTATATCCATGTACTCATTTAATTAAATTATATTTTATATTATTTTTTGTTAACTGGATGCACATACACATGAAATAAATATAATTTTAAAATTGTTATTAACTTAAAAAAATTTATGATTATGATAAATAATAATATTAAACATGCAAATTTTATTTATAAATTAGTGTAATAGTATTATTTTATTTATATATATCTTATATGATTTTTCATATAATTTATTTTAAAATTTCACCCTTATAATTTGAAATTTTGAATGATTAATGAACAATAATACAATATTTTGTAGGAATTAATTATCTAGCAAGTTGAAAAATGATTAAATTGATAAAATATCTAAAATACCTTTAATTCTAATGGTCAACTAACGTTCCAGGAGAGCCAAGTGTGGATTTCTTTAAATCTTTCATCTAAGTGTAGGTTTCTCAAATCTCTGGGGGAGGTATGTGTTAATTTTCCTTCTAAATAATTATTCGTTTTTGTTAGCACCATCTTGGAATGACATTTGAAGTCCTAAGAGGTATTGCATTATGAGATGTGGTACTATGTTGATTTCCCTGTTTTGAAATAGTTCTATAATAGGTGGGAGGTTATAGTGGTGTTGTCCTGGTGACACTTCCATTGGAAATAATTAATAATTGAGGCATAGTGAGGCTCATCTTATTCTGTTCAATCTAATGTTCCTCCCATGTTTTGTTGGTGATACTTGAAAGTCAAACTGCATTAAATACACTTTCTATGATGTGTTGATGATACTTGAAAGTCACATACCTGGTAGTAGAAATTTTGGTGAGATCTGGTTGAACTATACACTTCGGCAATGTATCAATATTTTGTCTAGGGTGACACTTTAGAGGTTCTGATTTAATTTGGTGGTGTTCTCAGGTCAGTTCAATACGAAGAATTAAGTTGATGACTGTCTTCTGAGTAGTTTTAATTGATTTTAATAAGAGAGAGCTTCATGTCTCTGTATTGCTTCAATGAATTTTTTACATGATAAAATGATAATACATGTAGGTTAGTGTGGAAGGCTTGCAGACCTTGAAGCCTCAGGTCCAAAAAGGTTTCCAGCAAGCTATCTTACCTGCAAATGGGACCAAGGAAAGTGTTGAAACATCTGGAGGTGTAAATGTTGAAGTTCGACTGGTGATATCTGAGGAAAAAGCTGAAAATGAAATGGTTAACTGGGCAGTGGAGAATGTGAAATTCTCTGTTAAGGAACCGGTACTGGGATCTGAACTTTTCAGGTATTTAGGTTGCTGCCACTTAACATTTGAATCATGGTAATTTTTTTCCTGTAGATGGAGGCCATTGTTACCAAGGATGAGCTCGAACACCTTGCTTTCTTATGCAAGTCTGAGGTCGACTCAATCGGTAGGATTGCTGCTGGAGTTCTGCGGTTACTCAAGCTGGAAAAGTCAATCGGCCAGGGTGCCATAGATCAACTTAGCAACCTTGGTACGGCTAATTTAATATAACTCTTATAGATTTTGTTCAGAGCTAACATGCTATGATCTTTCAAGTTCTTCAATATTGGTATTTAAGTGTGTTAAAAGTAAACTACTAATTTACATCGAGTAGAACATTTATTCTAGGTGACTGAAATAATTGGATCATATATATTTGATAGCCTAGTAAGAAAATTGTGAATGCATACAAACCAAAGTTTTGCTAGATAAATAATTTTAAAGTGGTTGGTGCATGGGTACATTTTGAATCAGGAGCAACAATATATTCTGAACAGGAAAGATGAATGCTCAGATTGTTTTTCATACTTCCTAACCAGTTTGATTGACCTCTTCACTTGGTTGTTTTACACTGGAGGTTGGGTATTAATAGACCAAAGACTTGCAGGAAGTGGAGGCTTTGACAAGATTTTCTCCCCAAAGCTCAGCCGGCATAGCAGTGGTCAGAGCGTTGGACTACCGTCACCGGAAAATTTGATTAATAAAAGCCCACAGACGTCATTGGAATCAACTGTGATTTCACTTGAAGAGACAATTTCAGATTCCCAGGCTAAGTGTAATGCCCTCGTTACTGAGTTAGATAGTTCAGAATCTCTAGTAGATCATGTTGCCGATGTTAAGCAACTCAAAGAGAAACTTGAAAGTATGCAGAGTTTGTTGATGCAATTACGGTCTCAAATTTAATTAATTCCATCTCGTCCTAGGGAAAAAAAAATGTCTGCTCTGCTATTCCTTGATGTACAATTTTGACAGATCATATAGTTCACCCCATTCTTTGCTGTATATAGTATACTCGGAAAAGTATGTTGAGTGTATGTAACAGTCGGGCGGAAGTGAAAGCTGTTTATAGAGCCCTAAATTTTGTATTTTTAAGATGACATTTTTTTTGGTACTATATATTTAAACAAATAAAATTTTTGCTTAACCGCTCCCTCTCTGTATAAAAGATTTTAGGTGGGTAGTTCTGTCTTATGTGACGGAGACTGGTATGCCCGTTTTGTGCATTAAATGGGTGGATCAACGTATGTGTTGTGTAGCGACTTGAAGCATGTCAATACGAGTGTCTTGGTGTATGTAAAGGATAGATGTCTTCTGCTGACTGAGACCACATTGCATGAAGAAAACAGAATGGACTCTAAAACGTGATGAAATGAACTGATCAATACCCTTTGGTGACTCCGTGGGATGATCTGCTCTTTATTTCGTTATTAGGAGTTGGTTTCTGATGTTTCTGTCGGATGAGTAGTTAATTCTTTCTCCTGCAACTGCATGGCACGAAGACTCAAAAGGGGAAAACATTAGCCAGAAACATGATCATGACAACAATGGCTACCGATTTGGTCTCTGTATGGTAAAATAACTGTGCATAATCCAGTCATGAAGGAAACCGGCCTTCCTCCCAAGTCCCAAGTGCAATATTCGACAAGTTCTTGCTGTAACTGATTGCAGGAGTCACCGGCCGTGGCCAAAATTAAGATAAAAACCACAGCTAAAGAGCAGAAACCGCAAGTGAACTTGCCGACCCGATCGAATATCTAAAGTTACGCATTTGTAATAAGAGCTGAGGTACAACATAATCTGGTTTTCATTGTCATTATGTTGATCGTTTTTAGGGAGAATGATAGTAGAGGACCTATTTTTTAAAATAAATGTTATGTAGATATTTAAGTCCGAAAATATTTTTCAATGACATACTCTATTAGAATTTTTTGTCTATGTTAAAATAAAAAAGAATGTAACAGTCATGTTAATTTAAATTAAAATTAAAAAATAATTATTAAAAATTAAAAATCAGAATTATTTTTTATATTAAAGATAAAATAATGATTTTGATTTAAAAATAAATATAAAAAATAAACAATATTTAAAGGGTTTTAATACATATTTCTTTTAAAATTTATAACTTTAACATTTAGATGAAATGTTTAAGAAAAGACATTTATCTCCTTTCTGACTATCTATTATTATTAATCAACCGTTTTTATTAAGAGTAATTTAGTAAACTATTGGCAACTTTACCCATTTTTATTTCTTTAATTATCTTTTCAAAAAAATTGAAATTTCTTGTAACATGCACTATATTCTTCTTTAGCAAAACTCATCAGAAAGCATAAACAGAAAATTAAAATTGCTACTCTTCCAAACATCAAAAATTTTCTTCAATTATCATTCAGATTTTGCAAATCCTTACACTTCATCTCCTTCTCTACGAAATTCCTTTTAATGCAATTTAAATTTGTTTCTGTGTCTCTATACTTTCAAACTTTTAAGAAACTTAAAAAGTATGATCACAAACTTGTGACACTTGAAGAGAAACTAGAAAAGTATAATTTAATTAAAAATAGAAAGTTTGAAGGTTCATAAGAAATACATTATCCTCAAAGAAATTAAGCCAAAGGGCCATCAATTACTTGATTTAAAGCTCGTTTCCCTTAATGACTTGTTTGCTTCGCATGTCTTCCAGTTCATTTATAGTAATGTATAGCATCCCTTGGAATCCTGTTAATAACATTCAATACAACTGCTATCTGCAAATATGGTGACGTTAAGGTCTCTAAGCAGACCGGTAAGTTCAATTGAAAAGATTCAGTCATGTCAGCCTCAACTTGATTAATAGGGCAGTGATTGTCAACCAAAGGGTCATGGAATCGCTCCAACTCTAAATTCATGTTCTACATAAATAACTGCATCAACCTCTAATTAAACATTAAATCGATCATCTGTAGAGGTTTCTGGTACACCCATTCAGATAGATTTAAGAAGTTGATGGGATGCGTCTTAAGAAGTTGATACAGCATCCCACCGCCATATTGCTCCATCCTCACAACAGCTGAGAATCGTGCTACAACAAATAAAACATAATGTTTTAATGTTTCCCCCAATTTTAGTATTAACAAAGATCATAAGACATTGAGAAGAGACTAGAAAACTGTAGAAGCTACCTTCCATCAAAGGACATGGCAGTCTGTCTAATTGGGGATCTCGAATGAGCATGGGATAGCCTGAGATAACAAGGTGTAAGGCTACCAGAATAATAAAATATGCGTGTTTTGACACTAAGGAAAATCAAAACAACCTTGCAATGAGAGTAGGGGGGCTACTTTGCAGCTCCCAAACATATATTTTCCCCTCCCTATTCCCTGTAGTCACAATAACAAAATGTTTAGTTTCATTGATAATTATACAAGCATTTTGAGAATATAATGCTTATATGGATCCAGTATATGGTTTTAAAAATGCAGTCGTGCACTCATGCAATTAAAAATTCAGTTACATTGTTGACTTAAAAGTGCGCATGCATATATGCACACGAAAAGGATCACAAAAATATCATCAAGCCTTGCAATATACCTATAGCAGCTGCATTGTAATGGAAGTCACAGGAAAACTTGATGAACCAGATATCACACTCGGGAACAGGGTATTTTTGAAGGATGTCAGCTGTACCCTAAACAAAAAACACCATGGAAATCTTTGAAGCAGCAAAAAGATTGATGTAGGGACTCTAGATGGCCAAACAGAATAAACTTTTATAGCGTAATAGAAGAAAAAGAAAGGTGCACCAACGCCAAAACGGTAAAGGGTTACAAACTGATCGCTGAAAAGCCAAAAAAGCATTAAGTTCTAACCTCCCCAGGAGACTGTTCCTTCATTTTTGGTTCCCACAATACAATTTCATTGTCAACACTCTGCAATCATTTAGAAACTTGTCCAAATTAGTTAGTTACATGGCAAAAGAGCGTTTATTGTCAATAAAGATTTTTCCAGACTTCTAATTTTAGATTAATCTACATATGGATCAAGGAGGAATTTCACCTTTGACAGGATAAAATCTCCAAGCCAACGATTACAGTCAACATAATTGGAATGAACAGAAGCTATGAAGACCTGAAAATGACAGAGTATTCTTAGAAACACAGGCTATATATGCCAATTGCTTCAATATTTTAAAATTGAAGGAAAAATGAAATGAAACTTACAGGGAACTGTACGTATTTTGTTGGGAACTTTGAAGGAAGATCAGTCCACGTGAATGACTTCTCTACATATGTCCAGAATTCTGCAGAAAGATTGATGGAAGAAAATGAGAGAAAATGGAACAAGTGATGCCTACTAAATTAATAGTCCAAGCATCTATCCTGCCCAACTGACTCTTTAATCAAACATGTTGAAAATAAATCTAGGACCTATCCCAACCCCACCCCTAACCCCCTGAAGTCAAGGCCAAGGGCTTGACTCTCAAATGAGATACCCAAAATCAAAATCAATTCAAGATCCTTGCAATAATTTTAACTAATACCTTGATTTGAATAGACTTAATAATCAAATGAGATACCCAAATTCAAAATCAATCCAAGATCCTTGCAATAATTTTAACTAATAACTTGATTTGAATAGACTTAATAATGATGCATATAATGTGATATATACAAGCAAGGTACAGTATGGAGCACACTCTTCATACTAGATGCATATATATTTCAGAGTACAAAGGTGTATCAATGAAATAAACTTCATTTACTAATAAGATCACCACAAAACAGTAAAATCACATTGAATAATGCTAGCATCCCACCTTTCATTGACCAGATTTTAACAGTGTTGTCCATACCACAACTAGCAATGCGATATATGTCTGAAGGATGGAAGTCCTGGAATAGCCATCAGAAACCTGGTTCTTAATTTTTATATTCTATTTAATCTATAAAACAGACAGCGCCAAAATTTAAAAAATACTGTTCTTACCACACTCAGAACTTCATTACGGTGACCCCCAGCTCCAGCAAATATCAAAATGCATATTCCAGTATGCACATTCCAAAGACGAACTGATTCGTCCTGCTCCACTCTAAAAAATCAGTTCTAACTGAAAGAAGAAACATATTTGAAAAAAGAAAAAAAAAAAACTATGACAAATACTTTGCTCGCAGACACCACAAGAGATGGTTTCAGAGGCTGAGTTCTGATTTCATTTATTGAGTCCCCATGTCCAACAAAACTCTGCACATGCATGAGAAATATAGTGAGGGAAAAGAAGCATGAATAATGATAAATCTAAAATTCCAACTATCTTCATTACTTTTCATGAATGACAACAAATTCAGTACTGCAGGACCAGTTCCTGAGGAACTTCCTATTCAAAGAAGTAAACTTAATTACAAAATATTGCAGTTGAAATACCAGGACTACTTTTATTGTTATCAAAAGTATATAGACTGACACTAAATGAAATTTCCCCATCTCAAAGCAACAAATTGCTTACATTTGTCTACTCCCACTTAATAATTATTGATCATTTCCTCAATTTCCAATAGTCCGCTACTTTTGATAGACTAATCAACTACCAACTACTACTGCTAGTGCTAGGATGCTTAAAATAAAAAGCTCTACCTTGTGAAGCTTCTCATTGCTCACATCAATGACGCGGATTATTCCATTGATACCTCCTGCCACTAAAAAGGGTGTTCCATCAACGTTGCAAGCCCAGCTCACAGTATAAAATGACTCATCCTTCTGATCTACATGGCACACGGAATTCCCAATATATTTTAAATGACACTTTTAAATACACTTATCAGCACTACACAAGCATGCAAATATCATCAAAATCAACAAAATCAATAAAAAGACCAGAGCATCTTACATCTTCGTCAACATAAGACTGCAACGCTGCAATAACACCCCCCTCAAGACATTGGTATACAGTCACCTGAGAAGACATCAAGTAACATTATCACAACAAACACATGGTCGAAACGCCGTATTTATTAAAAACCACTTTTCGGCTAAACGTGAACATTCCAAAAGTAATTTTTCTGTAAGCAATAAGAAACAAAGTTTTCAACTCTGAAAGGAGGAAATTTTTTTGCTTCGTTTAAGACCTAATTGAAATAACATTCTCGAATATATTAACTCTAATTCCGCTTTAAAAATCTTGAATACAATAATTAAAGCCACAACGTAAAACATTTTACAGTGAAAAACTGAAACTTCACAAAATACGAGCACAAAATCAGCTTAAAACGAAAGCAGAGCACGAAGAAAGATAAGACAAAGAAATTTACGCGATTGCCGCCGACAGTAGCGAAGACATTGAAGTAGCGAGAGTCGATGAAGTTGAAAACGACAGCGTACAAGGGACGCTTGCCTTCTTGGAGCTTGTTAGTGACTCTATAATCGCGTTTCTTGGACGGAGTTTGTGATCCCACCAGTGGCTCGCAGCCGATCGCCGTCCTCGCCATCCTACGCACGTTAGCACCCGTTACTGTGTCACCCTGAACGTAAACCAAAGCAAAATTCGCCTATTCAGTTTCTCTGTCTTTGGGGTTTGCGGGGATTTTAAATGATAAAACGATTATTTATTTATATTATTATTTTCTTAAAATCAAAATTAAATAGTAGTAGTAGTAGTACTTACACTCGCTTGTTTATCCATTCTAATTTTTTTTCCAACAAAATTCCTCCTTTCTTTTTTATTCGAAAAGGGTCTGACAAAAAAAAAATCCCTAATAGGTAGGAATTTATAAATAAACATTAAAGTTTAAAATATAAATTTAAACAATATATTGATGTAAATATTATTGAAAAAAAATGATAGTCAATAACATTGATAAATAAAGCAAATATATAAAACTCTGATGGTTAAGAGTCTAAATTTTAGAATTGCGTATTAAAAAGAAATTTACCAATAAGTCTTAAATGGAGAAAATGGAAAAAATCTCATTCTTATTTAAATGATAATAGGATTACATAGATTATATGTGATAGTACTAAATAGAAAATTTAAACAATTTTTATTTCGATATTTAAAAACACTTTTAAAATTACACCCAAGATTGAATTGAAATTTATTTATTTATTTATTTTCTCAAGTGAAAAACCAACTGTTGTTATAGATATTTTTGCTTTTGCATGGCTGGGTTTGTCCATTTATCACTTTTTTATCTAAATATCCTCATCATCTTCTTCTTCTACTAAGCTGCAAATTAGCAGACATGGCAGCCACTCTCCTTCATTTCCTCTCTCAACCAAACTCTCCTCCCTTAAAACAAACCAGCAAAAGCCCATCAAGACTTCTCCTTCATAACTTACAAAGAAACCACTTTTCCATCAAATGCAGCAGCAGCAGCAACACTTCTTCGAACAACTCAACTTCAGTCCCAGCTCAACCTGAAGAAGACAACTTTCCTTCTCCAAACTCAATTACCACTACAAGCCCCGAATCATTCCCCATCGAAAAGCGAAGAAAATCCGAGATCCTACGTGAAAGAAGATCCAGAACAGGCCTTGTGAAGCCAGAACCACCGAACTTTGAAGTTGGCTGGAAAAGAACCAAAGAGATAAACTTGGAGAAGCCAATCGGGTTTGTGATAATGGACTTCTTGGAGAAGTTGCAGGAATTGATGGAAAGGGATTATGGGTCGACAACGCTTCTGGCAAAGGCCGGAGAAATAGTGGCTGAGAGAGCAAGAGAAGAGGCAGAAGTGTTGAGAGATGAAGGGAAAGTGGAAGAGAGAATGGTGACTGAGTTGTCTAGGGTTTTGAGGTTGATGGAGATGGACTTGGCTATGGTCAAAGCTGCTGTTAAAGAAGAGACATTGGGTGAGAGGCTTGAACAGGCTAAGGCTCGCTGCAGGCAAGCCATACTTGTTGCTAACTCTTTCTGATTCTATGGTAGAAATAATGTACATTCATCTTCCATGGTAATCTTATATTATTGCACTATACCATGTTGTACCTTGGTAATCTGCAATGTTTGAGAATTCAAAGCAAAAACTGATATTTTTCAAAAGAACATGAATTAATTAACTGTATACGGTGGCCTGGTTTACAAGGATTAATCAATGAAGAAGACTAGTCAGAATTGCAAGTCTTCTCATTTTCTAGTTCTGTACAGTCTAAATTTTGTATATTCCGATCAGTGGCTCTTCTTTATTCTTGATGGAGCAGACTTGATGTATACTTGCTTGCATGCTTGGACGACAGATCGAACGTGGGGATCGTCTTTTGGCATTTTATTTAGTAGTTTGCTTGCAGATTTAAGATTGCCTGAAGCCAAAAAGGCCTTATACATCCTGCAAACAATTGGATAATAAAATATCGTTAGGGAGAAAGATCAGCTTCCGTACTCTTGTATTCAAAGTTAATTTTACAAGTCATGACCAAGGGAGACAAATGTAAGACCAAAGAACGGGCATCAATTACCATAAATAACTCAAAGCATTGTAGGGCAGACCGGCCTTCTTATATTCCTTCCAAATCAAATGTGAACTTTGCAAATCTCTGGCATTCACGCAAGCACCAAGGAGAAAATCCAGACATTTTCGTGATGGAGAAAGGCCAAGTTCATGCTTAATGAACTGAAGCAAGTCTAGGCCAATCTGTACATCGGGTAGGTCTGCGTCGGCAATTAGGCAGAATACCTAGTCAATTGTAATAACAACAGCAAGAAATAGAAGGTTCATCAAATCAGTTCATGAAAATATGATGAGTTTAGGTTGAATATCAAGTTACAGTATTCTTTTTTTAGTATCCCAAAATACCTTGAACTCTCTGTGTTCATCAGGTTTTAAACCCTACAATCTTAACAGTTAGGAAACTTGTGGGATATAAATATCCCAAATATTGTCAAAAGGGTTTTGAATTCCCAACCTCTTGTTTGAAGCCAAGGCTCCTTTACCACTCAATCCAAACCCTTGGATACAAATGGGAACACCTAAGTACTTAAAAAGTTTGCCAAACCAAAATGCACAACAGCTACATTTGCTAAAGAATGCCTTCACCGACAATAATACTAATGGCCAAGACAGACTCCATTTTTAAGCAAGTTGCTCCTATACTATATCTCACACAAGTGAGAGCAAGAGCAAGAGCAAACCTCAGTAAAATGATTTTCCATTATCATTTCATCATTCTTGACTTTATCCTTGAGTTGCTTGAGCAAATCCATGGCATAACTACAACAAAACCAAAAAAGAAAAAATTCATATGTGCAAACTGGGAAAATTATATAAAATTTAAAGAAAACAAAGACTATTGTATCAACCATCAATTCAATTTCCACAACCTTAAATTCTTAAATCGAATAGATTGCAAGATAAGTCTGCAGCAACCATCAACCCAGTGGTCTAGATCATGCAATTCCTCCAGTAACTGAAGCATCCTACTTAACTCTCCTTCAGAGTTCAGATGCTCCTAAGACACAAACAGATGATGTCATTGCAACGATAAAATATATGCTAAACATATGTCTGCAAAACTTACAATAAGAGATATGGCTGCTCTAGAATCCAAGCAACATCCAGCTTGCTTGATTTCTTCATAAATGCTGAGGGCCTCAGACACTCGTCCATGTGATGCAAGAGCTGAGACAAGTACACTTTTCATTTCACTAAGGCTTTTAACTGGTATCTCTTGGTCTAAGACAACCTATCACGGGAAATAGTATCTATCAGATCATCAAGGAAAAAATGTCATATTGAGCAATGCACAGTATATACAAAAGCAAACAGTAATTGCAATATCACGACTTAAAAAAAAAGGTTTGCCGTGTTCCAATTGTCCGAAAATGCTTAAGGAAATTAAAGTATCTTAAAAGAACATTAAAATTAGCAACTATATCTAAAGATACCTTTGAGAAATAAAAAGAACGTTATTTAGTCTATATTAAAATAAGCAATATGAATCTAAGCACAAGATAGGAAAAGCTTGAAGTATGAAAAAGGTTAATTGACAAACCGCATAACAAAAGGAAAAAAGATAATCTTATGGAAAAGTGGATATTGCATCCTCGTATTTTGCAGTGTCAGAAACATAAAATGATTAAAGAGGATGTAATCCATTTGCAGAAAAAGTAACATTGCCGAGACGAGATAAGGGAAGGGCATAAAAAGAGAAATTCAGAAAAGGCTATGAGAAAAAGAGGTGAAATTTATTTCATAAAAGATTGATTTGGATGGCTGGGAAAGATGATAATCTAATCAATAGAATTCTAAAGTTCTCCCTGCTACTTTCAGCTCATTTTATTATCAAATTTTAAAGAGATATACTACGCATTTTGCCTACTATCAAGAGAAATTAATCAAGAATGCCAAAATGGATTTCAAGATCTATAGATATTCATGGAAGATTAATGTTTTTAGGCTCAGGTTCCCTTATCAGCTTATAATACTACCCAAAAGGTATTCCATCAATATGATGAGTACAGAAGACATATCCTAATAATATAAAAGCAAATCAAAATCATGCAGTTAAGTCTATCATATAACAATCACTAATAAGGAGTAACCTTTTTTCTGTCACCGATAATGTCTCGTCTGTCTCCGTTCCTACTGGAAGATGGGAGTAAAGAAGATGATAAACACAACATGCAAAAGTACCTGTTTTGCCTTCTCAAACTCTCCACAAGTTGCATATGCATTAATAAGTGCCATGAAGACATGCTTTGTAACTTGAACTCCAGATGATTTTAGTTCTTCATAATACTACAATAAATAACCAGATTATTAAATCACTTACTGTGAAATCCATCTTTTGCATAAAAGAAAATAAATTAAGTATACCTTCAAGAACTGCATGAGCATAATTATGAATAAGAATAACTCCTTTGTAGACAAAGGCACAACAAGAATTTTGAGAAAAAAAACACGTCTTAAACTACCTTAATAATATCTTCTTCACTGCTGCAATTGAGTATCAGAAAGCTGAAAGTTTGAGAATCCGGTTTCACATTGGCAGCTTCCATTTGTTTGAGTACCATTAATGCACCTTGCATGTCTTTCTACAAAGCATTTAGTGATGCAGTAAGTCAAAACACAATCAATGAAAAATAGGAGACAATTAAAAAGAGAAGGATTTTTTAATATGCTAAAGAGGAGGGCTGTGATTTCTTTTGGGACAAATGCATTTTCTCGGCTCTCTTTGGGCATCAATGTCTATTGAATTTTAGGAGATTTCTCTCTTTCTTATTCGTCATAATAGGAAAGCTGTTGCCAGATGATACTTCTGTTCTGGTTGCTTTCTCCATTGTAATCTTTCTTTTTGGACAACTGGTCCACCGTTTTGTAATTCTTTTTAATTTAACAAATTTTCTGGTCTGTTGTAACAAAATAATTAAAATCAGAAGAGCTAAAGCCTAAAAGAAGGTACAGAAATCACCTTTCGAAAATATCCCAACATTATAGAATTGTACATGTTGGCAGTTGGCATCAAATTCATTTCCTTCATATCATCAAGCATGCCATATGCACCATCAAACTGCATTAAAAGGGAGAAGCGTCACATAAACTGGTATAAGGTTTCAACCACAAGGAATGCAGATTTCACATAAGGAAAACTAGAAGACAACGAAAAAAGAAAAAATTCAACAGAATCTGGTTACCCATAGCGACTTACATCTTTCATTTTAACGCTTAAACTGATCATGCTTTTGAAGGTCTCACTATTTGGCTCCAGGTTATGGTGGCAGATCATTGAGTAGATTTGCCGTACCTTAAAATCACATAAAAGGGAAAAATGAAGAGAAAACTAAGAAAAATGTATTATAAATCAAACACAATGGATAAGGATTGAAACAAGAGTTCAGATTAATCATGCACCAATTTGTATTTGCTAATTCAATAAAAACACTGCCTAATGCGACTCAAATTACATTAAAAGGCATTATAATAGGTAGTGAAAAAGAGTAAAGCAATGAGCTAATATTTGCAGAAAACTTAGCTCCATGCCCAACTCATCTTCTTTGGTTCTCTCTTTGTAATGCAGTCTTCAGATTAATGTGACATACCAGCTCCTGGTATGTCACATTAATCTGTACTACAGCAATAATCAGATTAATTAAGCCGGTTATCATAATTCACTGTGTTCCACTATAATTCAGGACCACTTGCTTCTAAACATGGTCGGTTCACTCCCATTTGTGCTCTTCTAAAGAGGCACAGTAAGACAATATCACATTTTATAGATTATCAAGTAGCAACCTCTAATAAAGAAATCTATAAAAGCTGACTAAGACACCCCAACATCCCATATCCGAAGTAAGGTAGTATTTTTTATTTTTTCTTATCTGAAGGCTGAACATAGTTGAAATCTGAATTTGACTAATTGATATGTTTAATTTTTTACCTTAAATGTCTGAATATAAATATTAAATTATTATTTTTTTTAAAAATAATAAATTTAAAACTGATATGTTGACATATATGACTTAGGAAATCTCAAACTAATATACTAAGTATGTTGACATATATAAATGTTAGATAATAAACTAAGAATATTATTGATAAATAAAATATAATTATTTAGACATTTACTTATTTAAATTTAAGTTAAAATTTTTAAATTAATTATATTCAAAAGTTTTTAATAAATATTCAGACATAGGTTACTTCAGAAAAAATAAATAAATAAATAAACAAGCCCTAGATGGCATAAAATGTTTTCCACTGCCATTCCTCAACCGTATTGAACCATATACTATGTAACTTCGAAGAGAGGTCATAAATTAATGATGTTAGTATCTTGAGCCTCACCTTATCATCAATTCAGCCAGCATACAAGCTTTTTGAATCAAAATTTAAACTGCTAAAAGTGCTCTCCTTTCAGCCATGAGATCTTTTTGAATCAAATTTTAAGCTGGTGGAAGTGCTCTCCTTTTGGCCATGAGATATTTCTGAATCAAATTTTATGCTGGTGAAAGTGATCTACTTTTGGCCATGGGATTATGATGTTCATCACATCATTAATAAAACAACCAACCAACTTTTCCCAATTGCAATACTCACATAGTATCCAGCTCTAATTTGGTGATGATCGCTATAAAAGCATCAACTCCAGAGTAAAGATTTATGGAGGATGTCTTCTCTATAACCTGTTATCAACATTTGTAACGCAAGTACATTGGTTTAGGTCTATATCAACATTTTGATGGTCAAGGGCCTCAATTAAATTAATATTAGCATATCATCCACACTGTAAAAGTGAAATATTTATAGAAGTTTGTTTTGTAGCAAATCTCCCATTTTAACCATCTTTAATTCATTTCTATATCTGAAAATGGGTGTAAAAAGGCCCTTATATTAAATAAGGTCAAACCGCAAAAAGATTGCGTTGGCATGATCTACTCGTTAGTTCATTAATCTTGTACATTATCATCATAGACAATCCTATGCATATTGTCAGCAATTTGAGGAATTAAATCATGTTTGTACATTAAGAATACATGTTATTGACTTGAAGTCTAAGATGCTTATATCCAAATAGAAGATAATATACAAGAAAAGAAAAGATAGAATCAACCCGACATACCAAATTATACTCGTAGCTATCTTCACTAGCATGCAATATCGAATTTACTGTGTTTGTGGATGGAGTCAATCCTCCTTCAAACATTTGAGCAACTATGTCAAGAGCCACATGCACCTAAATAAAGATAAATCAAATTATTAGTCTTTAAATTTAGAAATAAAAATCCAAAAAAATGTATGATTAAGAAATTGGATAACTTAAATACCAAAATCAGAGAGGAGAACCATTTTTAACAATTCATATGACACTCTATCCAAAAAAGTTGTATTAAATTTCTTCAACCTTTCAATCTATTTTCCTATAATTGGTCAAATTTCTCATTCTACTCAAATAATTGATTTGTACCTTGTGTAAATCACAACAAAAAAGAATTAGCTTCTCGTATGAGGCAGATGAAGGTGTGATCTCCAGCTTGGCATGCATGTCTTTGAATTTCATAACAACATCTTCAACCTTCAATTACAACAATACATGTCAGGAGACCTTAAAAAGAGGGAAGAAAATCTGCATTAAAACACATAATAAAGAGTTGGTTACCTTTTCTGTAAATTTGCTTAGGTGTGAAAGCAAAATAGTTGCTAACTAATTAATTTAGATACAATTAAAATTCATAGGAACTTGAGCAACCTGAAAAATAGATGCTGATTACTGTCAACAGGCTATTATCCTAGACTAAAAATCTGTTATGCAACTCCTAACATTCACATACTTTTGTTTACCATGAAGATATCTGCCCTGCTCCTTGTAGCAAAAAACTGCTATAGAAATCTGGCTACATTACCCATGAACAGTAACACCAAAAAGAAACTATTTTCCTTTTCCCATACCATCCCTACTACGTCAATCAACTCAGAATATCTGGAAAATCGTATTACTATTATACACCAATAACTAAAGCAACATTGAAATGAAAATATATAGTCGATTGAAGCTTTTCAAGAAAAGCAAACAGTATGGGGAGCAGGGGTGCCTCATATAATCATGGACGCTAGGACCTTAACAATAGCATTCATGAGAAGTTCCTCACCGCTAAATTGGGAATGCCAGTGCTGTAGCTAAAGATGAGATTTGAGACATTCTTTGCTCCATGATCTGCAATTTTACCAAGCACAGATTGCACAAAACTGTTAAGAACATGAGCATGCCTAGTCTTCCAACATATCTTACACATTCTCCATCTATTACAGATTCCAAAAATTTATATATTCCACTAGATCTCCACACATTCTCTACCTAACAGAGAGCCAAAAATACAAATTTTTTTCCAATAGTTAATTTTAACAAAGTACATATGCAAGGCATGTCATCAGTATCAGAAGAGACAATGTAGTGTACACCTTATCAGTTACTCAGGGAAGCATTGAAGCTTCGCATAATTGCTTCAGAATTGTTTATCTTGAAATTAAAATACTATAGAATATGAAGAAATCTTTACAAGGTTATAATCTTCAATATGAATGACATTTGTCCAAGCACATCAACAAACAAATCTCTACAATAAAGTGCATTACTAGTATTCCAGCAAGATCAATGATGCAAAAGTCTTGGCTAGGTCCCAATAGCAAAACTTAGAAACTGACTAGATTATACATCACAGTATTTAAGTCTCTCTTATATAGTCAGAAAAAACAAAGGATACCGCTAATATATCTTATTACACTGTCATTTTTGCAATTATCCAGTCAAGGCCATTGCAGTCGTTTACAAGTTTATCCCAGCAGCTGAATTAAATCGGTCAAGTTTGCAGGTCTTTTGACTCATAACAGTTTTGCCCAACAAGGTTACTTGGTGACCAAATTTACTGGTCCACCAAAATCCTTAGTTACCCATAATTTCATTTTTAGGTCACATACTGCAGCAGAAGACTTGCTTCTGCAATCAGGTCAGATTTTCCACAATGGATCTAGTGGCTCTTTACCCTTCTCATCCAGTATCATTGGCCTTTATTAATGAATTAGCTTAGAAATATCTGCACCAAGGAAAATGAAAGGATCACCAACAAATGAAAGTATAAATGAATATACCAGATGTTTTGAATGCCAAAAGGTGCTTCTCTGCATAGGACTCCAGTAGCAGTCTGCCGAATGATTTAAAAATACTTGCCATATGGTCCAATGATGAAATTTTTGTTATGTCTACAGTCTCCATAAGTTGCAAAAGGTAATCTTTATGGTCACTTTCACAAAGAGCTAACAAGTAGTTCTCTGCAATACAAGATTGAATATTGTGAGGTCTTGGTAGTGCAAAATGAGAGGAGTTAATTATACCATGAAGTGACCTTCTAGTGCAAGAAAGGATGTCATAAACATATATATCAATAGAAATATCTTAATCTTTTTGGGATAGAATATGAACAAGAATGCTAAAACATACAACAGTCAACCATGAGCTACTCTATCAAGCTAGTTAAGCATAATAACATGAACAGAGAAAATCCAAACAAGAATTTCAAAAATAAAATAAATCATGGCAGAAATAAAACAAAATTATAAATTCAGCTAGAACTTGAACTACACACCTCGAAAACAGAAATAATCTCGCTCATTATCAGCTGCAATGTGATTACAAAGTTCACGGATCTTTTCTTCATCATTTGCTTTGATCCATAGCAACATCTCATAGTAACCTAGTCTTGGAACTGAGCTAGAATTTCCATTATTGATATTTTCACAGAAAATGTGGAACTCTTCTATCATACCCATGTCTATGAAATAAATAAGAAGAGGACCATAAATTTCCTCTTCTAGCTGAAACCCCTTCTCCTTCATAAAATTAAAAACTTGAAGAGCCTTGCAAACTTCTTCTATTGCAACATCTTCATCATCACATGTCCTAGCCTTCTCTATGCAAATCCCTATCAATGCATTGTATTCTTTCACACCAGTTTCTCGTCCAAATTTACCAAATATTTCAATAGTAGCTCCAGTCCCCAATTGATTTGCACAAATCTTGGCTATCCGGTTAAAACGACGATTTTGGCCCTTACAGAAAACCCATTTTTGCTTCCTTTCGCGCCAAATTTCTCTTCGACGTGTGGATACATTATTATGAGACCTTGTAGAAATCCACGGTATATCCAATACTTCCTCCAAAAGTTTCTGACTTTCTATCCCTCTCGAGTTAGGTAAAGTAACTGAATCATCATCTGTGATATATGAGACACAAACCCTCAATTTTTTTTTTTCAAAAGGCACAAACTCTCGATTAAAGTGAATAGAAATCAGATTCCAAAATTAAACATTGGCATATTCTGAAAGAAAAGAGAACACTTTCAAATCAATTTTCATGTATAAATTACATTAAATAGTATAAACTTTCTAAAATATTCTTCCCCAAAATGTAGATTAAACTACAGACTAATATATAGTTGCCAAAAGGGAGTGCTGCACTTAATTGGAACTCAATTGTTAGTTGTTAAGTCCTGCATTTCATTTCTTTTGCTCCAATTTTGAATACCTAACTAGAGGACGCAAATTCGCATATGATACATATACTAAAGTTCCTATAAAGATACCTCTTAGTATAGAATATATCTCTGTTTTCAGCTTTGTGGTCGAATTATCTGCATCCAACATATTAAAGTAAAATCAGTTACTAATATGTCTCCTTTAATTGGCTGACAAAACAGCATTAAAGATCAATAAATAAATAAATCAACTATAAAACAAAGCCCTTCACTACGCCCTCAGCTATCCAGAAATTAAAAAAACAGCAAAAACAAACCCGAAATTTTGTTTCCTATTCATTTCCTCAACTTTCTCAGCAACCAAACATTTAACTTCACAACAAAAATCCCGTCACATATCACACTGAAGTAATATCAAGCACAACAAGCTTTCAAACATTAAAGTCTTTTAAGCTAGTTGACTAAAAAATAAGAAAAAACAGAAATTATATTTTCTCATTTCTCGAGAGAAGTCACAGGAGAAACAAGCACAGGATTATGACAGAAAAAAAAAAGAAGAAGAAGAATACCAGAATCCCCTTCTCGTTCCGAGGTGGGAAGGCTTAATTCAATGGCCGGTTTCCTTGCGGGAGAAGTTCTGGGTTTTGGAGGCTTATCTGAGTATTTGGGGACGGAACTGGAAGAAGTCGGAGGTTGAGCCTGGAGAGCTGAGACGAACTGTTTCAAAGGCAAGTCCTCGGTGGCGGCGCCGCTCAATGTTACAAGAGAGGGTTTAGTTGTGGCCGAGATTTTGCGTCCTGAACGAAAAAACGAGCTTAGAATCTTGGCTGAGGTTGGCATTGCATTTGATTCAGCTTGTTTTAGACACAACAACGCGAATTTTTGAGTTCGTGTCCGTTGGGGAGTCACTGTTTCCTCGAGTTTTCTTCCTCCCTCCCCTCTATGTGCGGGTTTTATTTTTCTTTCGAATATGACCGATGCCCTCTTATATTTTTGTCAATTAATTAAATTACATAATAATTTTAAATTTTAAAAAATTATTTATTATGTTTAATCGTTAAATTGACAGATAAAAAATATTAAATTTATTAAAATATTTTTAAATTTTTAATTAGAAGTGATAATTTAGATAAACAAATCGAATTTGAACTGATACGAATACGATTTGTTTAATATTCATTTAATACGAATACGATTCGTTTATTATTCATATCAATTCTTTTAAATTCGAATACGATCCGTTTATTTAGATACGATACGATTATTCCTTTAAAACACAATTATTTATTTAGACACGATTATTTATTTAAGATCTTATTATTTATTTAAGACACGAATATAATTCGTTTAAGACACGAGCACAATTTGTTTAACTTAATAATTATCATTGAGGTCCTTAAAATATTAAAAATAATATATTTTATCAAATATAATATATATTTAATAATTAGATATTTATATTAGAAGTTGTTTATAATAAATAAATTTATATTATATATTTTTCTAAATTTTATTAAAATATATTCGCTAAGGATACGATTATTCATTTAAGATAAGATTATTCGTTTAGGACACGATTATTCGTTTAAGACGCGATTATTCGTTTATTCGTTTAAGACACAATTATTTATTTATTCGTTTAATTAATCGTATTTTATACGAATAATCGTATCTTACATATTAAATACGAATATGACACAAATAATAATTGTGTCGACACGAATACGACACGATTATTATTCGTATCAAGATTCTAAATTCAAATTCGTTTAAAGACACTGAATTTATATCGAATAATTGTGTCGTGTCCTAAATTATCACCCATACTTCTAACTTTATAAAAAAAAGTGGGTCTCAATCAATACACTGTAGGACAACCTGAAACTTGATATCCTTAATTGTTGTAAATTCGACAAGAGGTAACTATAGTTTTGAAAGAACAAAATTAATAAAAAGGAAAAAGAATCATATTTTAAATTGAGAAATAAAAAGGATATTCTTATTCTAGTTTCATGAATATTCTAATTCTAAGTTTCTAACGTGCACATGAAAACAAAATTTTCTCTGTTCCAATCATTCACTACTCTTATTCTACAACATGGTATACCGTATAAAAACCTCGTCAATTGGGGGAATATTTCATCTATTTCGCCGTTAACGAACGAGAGATATTAACTGTACGACTAAAATCATGAAATTTTGGAAAAGTCTGAGCATATTGATCAAAGAGACGTTGCTTGATTAGTAGGATAAGTTCTTGTCCTACAAGGATTTGAAGACGTAGTTCAAACTAATCTATCCTAAAGACGGAGGGGGAATGATTAGTTGACTTGTGATGGTAATAACATAAACGACCAAGATTGGAGGGACCTGACAAAACGGAGGCCAGAGATTGCGCGAGTATTACGGAGGATCATAAAGAGACGAAGTAGGTGAATCAATTTATGAAGCTATTGAAGGATGAGATGGAAAAGTTTAATGCGTTTTTTGTTGAAAATAAAGAGGAGTATGTTATCAAATGGAAGGTATCTGTTATAACGAAAGCAAGAAAGATAATTAAGAACGCAAATAAAGAACACAGAGATTTAACGTGGTTCACTAACGATGTGTTAACTACAGTCCACAGGCAGAGGAGAGAAAAGTTTTATTGATCTTGAAGAGTAAAGATTACAGATTGCGGCTAGGTTATGACCTAGAGAGTTTATATAGTACTTCCTAGACAGATGCAGAAAAACCCTAGAAAAAATAGGCCCAAACAGATAACCCTAGCCCAGGGACTAACTGATTCAAGGCATATTCTAACAAATCTCCACCTTGACTTGAATTCCTCTTACAAATAACAGATGTACCAGATGCACCATACACAATACCAGATGTACAAAAAAAAACCTCCTGTACCTCAGATTTTGCCCTCTAAAGGGCAATCAACAACTCCTAACATTTAGTAAGTCCAAACAATGTTGGAACTTACTATGCGAAACCGGCTTGGTGAACATATCAGCTGGGTTATCAGCAGTACCCACTTTGTTCACTTTAATTCTCTTCTCACTTATTAGAAAATGATACCTTACATCAATGTGCTTAGTCCTCTCATGATGAACTTGGTCCTTAGCTAAACAAATTGCACTGAGACTGTCACAATACACTATAGCTTGATCATGATGTAGACCCAAATCGCTGACCAATCCTTTCAACCAGATTCCCTCTTTGGCTGCTTCTGTCAATGCCATGTACTCTGTTTTCTGTAGTAGACAAAGTCACTATAGGCTGCAAAGTAGCTTTCCAACTGACAACTGAACTACCAAGAGTAAAAACATAACCAGTCATAGATCTTCTACTGTCAACATCTCCAGCATAATCAGAGTCTGAAAACCCTGTCACCAAACACTGTGTATCACCTCCGTAAATGAGACCAACATCAAATGTACCTTTGAGATACCGAAAAATCCTCTTCACAGCTTGCCAATGCTCCTTGCCAGGTTCACCCATAAACCTACTAACAACACTAACAGACTGTGCAAGATCAGGTCTGCTGCAGACCATCGCATACATCAAGCTTCCTACTGCACTAGCATAGGGAACTCGAGACATGTACTCCTTCTTCTCAACAGATTTAGGTGCAAAAGCAACGGACAGATGTGCATTTGCAGCACTAGGAGTATCTATGGGCTTTGCGGTAGACATGCCAAAACTTGACAAAATCTTCTGAATATATCCCTTCTGTGACAAGAAGAGCTTCTTTTTGCTTATATCCCTATAAATCTCCATTCCCAGAATTTTTCGAGCTGCACCCAAATCTTTCATCTCAAACTCAACACTAAGAAGATCCTTTAACTTCTGAACATCAGACTTGTTCTCTGCAGCTATCAACATATCATCTACATACAGGACCAGATAAATCAAAGAACCATCTGTTGCCTTGCTGTAATAAACACAACAATCATACGGACTCCTGGTGTAGCCAATCTCTATCATATAGCTGTCGAATCTCTTATACCACTGCCTCGGAGACTGCTTTAGTCCATACAATGACTTCTTTAACTTGCAAACATAGTCTTCCTTACCAGGAACCTGAAATCCATCTGGCTGAGTCATGTATATCTCCTCTTCCAACTCTCAATGTAGAAAAGCTGTCTTCACATCTAGTTATTCAAGCTCCAAATCCTGATGTGCAACTATTGCTAGTAGCACCCTGATGGAAGTGTGTCTGACCACTGGCGAAAAAATCTCATTGTAGTCTACTCCCTCTCTCTAAGTGAATCCTCTAGCTACTACTCGAGCTTTATACTTGATACCCTCAACAAATGTTTCTCATTCCTTCTTCTTATAGACCCATTTACATGTGACGATCTTTCTGTCTCGAGGTCGCTTGGTTAATTCCCACGTCTGATTCTTATGAAGTGACTCCATCTCATCTCCCATTGCAGCAAGCCATTGGGTAGACTCAGTACATGTAACCGCTTCTTTATAGGTGGATGGCTCATTAGAGTCAGTATCTACTTCTTCAGCAACCTGTAGTGCATAGGTCACCATATCTTCAAAACCATATCTCTTGGGAGGTATCCTATAGTTAGCTCTCTTTGATCGATTAAGAGCCAAACTATGCTGACTTGCTACTGGTAATGAAGAACTTGATGGTTCTAATTTTGATTGTAGGTGTTGATCTTTATGTTGTGGTTCACTCTCATCTAGAGTAACTTGCTGCTCCACTTGTTTCTCAACACTACCATTTTCTGACACAACAACAGACTTCACAGTAGAGTTAAACATAGAATTTTTATCAAAAACTACATTTCTACTAAGTATAACCCTCTTTTCAGACGGGGACCAGATTCTATACCCTTTAACCCCATCCCCATAACCTACAAATACTCCTTTTTTAGCTCGTGGCTGTAATTTACCCTCATTTACATGATAATAAACAGTACAACCAAAAGCTCTTAAATTAGAGTAATCAGCAGGCTTACCAAACCACACCTCAAAAGGAGTTTTGAGATGTATACCTGTGTGAGGTCCACGATTTATCAGATAACACGCTGTACTAACCGCTTCTGCCCAGAACTTTCTAGTTAGTTCAGCATTAGAAAGCATGCACCTAGCTCTCTCCAGAAGTGTCTGATTCATACGTTCTGCTACACCATTCTGCTGTGGTGTATCCCTGACTGTATGATGCCTAGCAATCCCTTCATTTTTACAGAACTCATCAAACTCAGACCAGCAAAATTCCAGACCATTATCAGTTCGCAGCCTTTTGATCTTCTTCCCTGTTTGATTCCCCACTAATGCCTTCCACTGCCTGAAGTTCTTAAAGGCTTCACTTTTATGCTTCATAATGAACACCCAAGTCATCCTTGAGAAATCGTCAATCATTGACACAAAATATCTGTGACCCCCTAAAGACTCCACCCGAGAAGGACCCCAACAATCAGAATGGATGTAATCAAGTGTGCCTTTTGTTCTGTGTATTGCTTTAGGAAACTTGCTGCGATGTAACTTCCCGAAAATACAATGTTCACAGAATTCAAGATCCTTGACCTTGTGGCCACAAAGAAGATCCCCTTTTGACAGAATTTGCATCTCTCTTGCACTCATGTGACCAACCCTCACATGCCATAACTTGGTCATGTTGTCTTTATCAATCTCCGAGGATGCAACAGCAACAGAACTTGACAACGTAGAACCTTGAAGAAAATATAAGGTACCACGTTTTACACCTTTCAGAACCACATTTGAACCCTTGCAGACATGTAAAACTCCACCTTCACCTTGAAAACTGAAACTCTTGTTGTCCAACATACTCAAAGATATCAGATTCTTTGTCATAAGTGGAACATGTCTAACATCATTCAATGTGCAGAATTTACCATCATGTGTTCGTATTTTAATCGAGCCTATTCCAACCGCCTTACAAACAGAACTGTTAGCCATAGAAATATTGCCTCCATCTACCTGCTCATAGGTTGTAAACCACTCCCTGCGCGGACATATATGGTAAGACGCTCCAGAATCTAGAATCCACACATCATTGTGATCCGTGTGCTCATCAGCAACTAGAGCAATATCTTCTTCAGAATTGGTATCTGCTACAGCAGCAATACCTGTCGGTTTATCCTGCTGCCTCTTCTTCTTGGGACAATCGGATTTCCAATGTCCCTTCTCTTTACAGTAGTTACAGACATTATTGAATTTTGGACCCTTGGAAATTGGCTTCTTGAATTTCTTCTTCCCCGAATTTCCATGTCCATAACTCCTACTGGTTACTAACCTAGCAGCCTGATTATCTGCATCTGTACCAGTCACCTTGTGGCGCAGCTCTCTAGTATGGAGGGACGATCTAACCTCCTCCAGAGACACAGTATCTTTCCCAATAATAAACGATTGCACAAAATTCTCATACGACAATGGTAAAGATACTAACAGAATTAAAGCAGCATCCTCATCTTCAACTTTAACATCAATATTACGCAATTATAATAAAATTGTGTTTAACTGATCTAAGTGATCTCGGAGAGGCATACCTTCCTGCATTCGCAGACTGAACAGGCGTTGCTTTAGAAGTAATTTATTGGTTAAGGACTTTGTCATATAGAGACCCTCGAGCTTAACTCACAGACCTTGCGCGGTTTCCTCCTCCGCGATCTCGGTGATGATATCGTCTACAAGACACAGCATAATCGTCGAGTGTGCCTTCTCCTCCAGAACGGCCATCTCAGCGGTGATTGGATCCGCCGGCTTCCTCGCAAGCGGCGCCCACAGCCCTTGTTGTTTCAACAAGGCTCGCATCTTGATCTGCTATAAACTGAAACTATTCCTCCCTGTGAATTTGTCGATCTTCACATTCATACCAGACATCTTTCTTACCGAATTTCAAACCCTAGACAGATCTAGCTCTGATACCAGTTTGTTATAACGAAAGCAAGAAAGATAATTAAGAACGCAAATAAAGAACACAGAGATTTAACGTGGTTCATTAACGATGTGTTAGCTACGTCCACAGGCAGAGGAGAGAAAAGTTTTATTGATCTTGAGGAGTAAAAATTACAGATTGTGGCTAGGTTATGACCTAGAGAGTTTATATAGTACTTCCTAGACAGATGCAGAAAAGCCCAGAAAAAATAGGCCCAAACAGATAACCCTAGCTCAAGGACTAACTGATTTAAGGCATATTCTAACAGTATCTTATTTATAAATTAAAATTATTTTTTAAAATTTAAAATTTTGATTAACTTGGCTAGAATTTATGCTATTATTGTGTATTTAATGTGATGTTTTTATTTAGAAAAATATTATTATTTGTGTGATAAAGATTGAGTCTTGAATATAAGATGTTTGAATTATGGCTCAAAGATGAAAAATCTTTCCGTCCTAGGAGAAGAATGTTGTATTTTCTTTAAGTTTTGTCTATATTTACTGATTGAGACTTTTGTTTGGCATGTACTAAATATGTAAGGAGGGGTTCTTATTTTTCTTAACGATTAAGATTGTTTCTTACGAATGATTCATGCATGCTACTTTTGGTGGCGTTGAATTTGTGTATAGAATTAGAATTAGGTGAAATTAGTAGTTTGACTTAGTTTCAAGCATGAGGTTTTGATTCCTTGCCACTGATTGGATTTATATAGAAAGGGATTTTAACTCATTTGTGGAATGAATTTATTGCTGCGGGTTTACATTCTGTGCCTGTTAGGAGGAAGGTAATTTGATGCTTTATTATGTGTTTAAACTGGAATAATTTTGTTTGTGATTGAAATGCAGGAGCCGCAAGAGTAGCAAAGGCCAAAGATTCAAATGAAAAGTTAATGAAAGTAGGTAGGCCAAAGATTCACAGGCATGTCTTTCGAATGTTACTTGTACTTGTGTTAGATTATTTTGTCTAAATTAATCTAAATTCGTCAAATTACTTACTTGCCTCCAAAAGTTTGACTTTTCGTCAATTAATCTAACAGTTAGATATAAGGGACAATTTTTTAAAACTAAGAGATGATTTAATTAATTGGCCAAAAATATATGGGACATCAGTCATATTCCTTTTTTTTTCTTTTATTTATGAAGCACAATTTGACAGTATGACCCTTTGAAATAGAAGTTTTGATAATGAACCCATTTGTTCTAGTCCAAGTGTTCAAACTTATTCAGAAAGAAAATTATGAAGATATCATTTTTTACATATTACACTAGATATTTCTCTGTGGGATTCATTGAGCTAGAGCTAGTAGTCATCTTATTGAAAGGAATGAATCAAGAGTCAAAATTAATGTAGCCATCAGTGTATATAAGTGATGTGCAAATTTTAATATGCTTGTAAGTGCACAAATCACTAATAATTAATGATAAGTTTATCTCAAGGTCAATCTCTCAATGAATTGTAGTGGTTTATACTCATTTGTTTTCCTAATATTACTAAATTTAATAAATAATAAAGTCCTAACACTTACTCAATTGGTAGTTTGATATGATTTTAAATAAAATGAATTAATTTGTAAAATTTAGAGAAGACAAGAATAATGACAACAAATTAAATCCAATGAAATCAAATGGGAGTTGGCTAGCTATCTATTCATGCATTGAAATATTAAGTGAATTAAACAATTATCCCAATGTTTAAATTATTGATCTTTCTACTATGGCTAGAGAAATCCAATGATCATGAAAATTCTTACTTGCAATCAACTAAGTATATCCTTGATGTAAGGCTTTTACTTAATTAATTGAATTAATTACAAGAAAATTATATGACTATTTAAATTAAATCAAATCAATGGATTCAATTTAAACACTTGTTCAATAGAGCTTAATTAAGGTAAGATGATGTTTCTAATACCTTAATTCTCATTTGTTAACTTTAATTATAAACAATAGATTATTAGTCTATAATTCATAATCTAAGGTATGAAGAACAATAAACAAGTAATAATCTTAAACATTCATTAAACATAATTCATAAAATAACCAACACAATCATAGTAGCTAAACCAAACTCTCACTATGTGTTTAGCCTTCCATAATCAAATTCAAATAAATGAAATTAAGTATGAAAGTGTAAAATACATAGAAGAACAAACAAAGATTGATATAAACTTATCTTTATTAAAGATTTTCTCTTGAGTTTGAAATGATTGATCGTTTTCTTCAATCCTTTGGTGGAAATTGCTTAATGAAGAATACAAAAACAACACAAACATTAGTTACGAATTTTTGAGTGACAATACTTGGATTACAATAAGTAAAGAAACAAAATAAGGAAATAATTTCCTAAGAGAAATGAAATCAAGAATAGCCTGCCTCCATCTTCAAAACAACCATTTATATAGGCAATATAAAATATGCTTTATATGTCTAGTCATATGCGTATTACAGTTTCATTATATCTTTGCCTGCCAGGTTATAATTCACTTTTTATTATCTCCTGCACCGAATTAGAAAAAATAGTTTTCATATACTTTGTGCATAATTGAATAAGCTTTCTTCTGCTTTAAAAATCATGTCATTTTGATGTCTAGAGCATGAGATATATTCAAATCCATAAAGCATGCTCAAATTGTAATATTTATCGCCACTGTTTGAATGATGACTACTTTAGACAGCCTAGATGCACGAATTAGAAATTATGCATAACATACAAGTTATAGCTATATTCACCACAGTTCCATTGCTTTAAGAATCAACTCAATTGATGGGGTATATAGAACGTTATAGCCAAGAGACATAAAGGTGTTCGTAAGTCTATGGTGCACATAGATGAACAATACTTAATTACATTCCTTTACACTTTCAGCGCCTACCCTAAATTTGCAAAGGTTGTCTAAACATTAATTATGAATAAGTGAGTCAACTTTCACTTGCAAAAAGAATCATTTCATTTGAAGATGTTTACACAAAGTTATGGCTATGATAATGATTCATGCTCAAATGAGTTGTATGCAAGTAGATACTTTATATTTTTAATTGTAACTTGCAATCATTTAACATCTATATATAAAAATATAACACATAAATATTTGTATAAATTTGAATTCTAGATCATTAAAACATACAAATTAAAGTTATGGTAATGAAATTTCACAATTTATGCATAAATAAAGATATTAAATTTAATAGTAATGTAATAATATTTTGTAAAATACATATAAATGATTTACTTTTAAACATTTATCAATAAGCAATTTTTTCGTCTATATAAGCAATTATTTATATAGTAAATTTTTTAATTTTGACATCGTAAACTTAAAGTACAAATCAAGAGTAAACAAAGGGGTTGGGGAGTGGACAATATTAGTGTATTTAATATGAATAAGTTATTAATTAGAAGATGGTAGATAGGAGAATAAGTTAGTAATATATATTAGTTTAAATGGTAACTAATTTTAGTATATATATATACTCATGTGTTGTACCATTTCCATTCAAGGAATACAAATTATTCTTCATTAAAATCAACATGATATCAGAGCCATAAACCTAGATTTTTCTGGCAGATTTCCTCGATCTTCCAACAATTTTCTGACAATTTAGTCTCTCCGAAAATAGTAATACGTGAGGTGCATGTGCCACTGCCTATAGCTGCATGTGAGGTACACGTGTTACCTTCCACAGCTTTCTTGACGGTACTACCAACTCCATAAGCTTAAGAACTCGCTGGCCGATCAGCCTGTGGTCACCAAATCCTCTCACTCGTCGTCATTTGTCGAAATCGAAAGCTTTTCCGATTTAAGATTCGTGGTCTTTAATCTCTAAACCATTAGAGCATGTCTTGTCATCGCCGCAATCGTTGGAATTAGAACGAGCCGATTGACTAATTGGCGGTCACCACAGCCTTGACAACCTCCAGTTCACCGAAATCAAAAATATTTTTATTTCAACTTTACAGCCTCCGACCTTTCTCTCACCGGTACATATTCTGTTATCGTTGCTATTATCTAGTTCAGAATTCTACGATGAATCATTTTATGTTAACCATTTTCTTACTTCTTAGTTTTCTACTCCTACGAATATTATGGCTAGACCATCACATTTTTTAAGCAAATGTTTCTATAAATAATGTAAAAGAAATAAGTATTAGGTTCTCAATTGTCCTATCAGAAAATATTACAATTGTTATCAAATCGGTCCCAAGTATTTTGTCAAATACTATCTAGAAAGGAAACGAAAGAATCCACATCAATTATCTACTAAAGATAATATTGCATCAGACACGGTTGTAGCTTTTTTTACCTCTACATCTTTTACAGTGGATAATCTAAAATCTCTTCTTCACTAACTTCTGCCAAAATGTGGCAATCCTTCCATTTTCACTCTATCAAACACCTCAAGCAGATTGTTATGATATTTTGTTTATGCATGTTGTAATTACTACAGATTCTACCATTTTTTCATCTAAATCAACTTCCTTTAATTTACCAATTATTAAGACCGCAAACGATTTACTATGTATGTCAGTCATTTAAATCATGTCAAATTACCTAATTCATCAGTCTCTAATACTTTTCTTATCATATTTCACTCTCAATCTTTTATTTGTTGGTTAATTATATGATATTAGTCTTCATGTTTTTTTTTTAATATTTGTGGTCATTTTGTGTATGATTCAAAGGTAAGTCAGACACATGGGGCAGGTCATAAAGTTGGACGTCTAATTTAGCTCGTTAGTCATTATCTTCCATCTACTTATCACTCTTATTCTTTAGTCTGTCGCTTCCATAACTTCTACCTTATCTTTAAGTCTTTGACATTCTCAACTAAGACATATATCACTTGGTCGTCTTCAATTATTAGCCTCTAGTGGTATTATGGGTACCGTTTCTCATGACAAAATTGATTACATAATCATGTCATTTAGCAAAACATATTGCTCTAAATTTTAAAAACACACATGATATCTCTTATACTCTATTTAATTTAATTTATTTTGATATTTGGGAACTCTCTCCTATTACTATGATGGGTGGATCCAAGTATTTTGTTATTTTTATTTATGATTATTTTCGTTATACTTAGATTTATCTTATGAAATATCGTTTTAAATTTTTTAAAATTTATCATGATTTTTCTAAAATGATTCAAACACAATTCTCTCGTTCTATTAAATTTTTTCAATTTTATAATGTTATAGAATACAAGAATTCTGAGTTTATTAGTCTTTTTCAAAGTAATGGTACAATTTGTCATCATTCTTGTCTCGAGACATCTCAACAAAATGGTAAAGTTGAAAGAAAACACAGACATATTCTTGAAACAGTTTGTCTTCTTCTTATCTTTGCTTTGTATCCCTAACGTTTTTGGGGAGAAGCTATTTTTACAACCGTCTACACTATTAATCGAATTACTTCCCCAATTATTGCTAATTAGTTACCTTATGAACGCTTGTACGAGAGTCATTCAAATTATAATCTTATTAAAGTTTTTTGTTGTACTTGTTTTGTTCTTCTTCAACCATATGAGCACACTAAATTAAAACCCAAGACTCTTTTATATTGCTTTCTAGGGTATGGTATTGAATACAAAGGTTATAGATGTTGGGAATTCTATATCTAATAAATTCTATATCTCTTGGCATATGGTCTTCTGAGAGCACAAGATGTTTTTGTTCATCTCAAATTTTTATTCTGAGTCTCATTTTAATTTGTTCTTTACTAAAATTTTATCTATTTGTTCCCTAATGAATTTAATGCAGGTTCTCCAAAACAGACTTTTCTAATGAATCACCACATACTTTTGAGCCAATGATTATGTCTTTTAGATCTTCATCTGACAACTCAAGTGTACCTCACCCTTTATCTCCTACTCTATCTCTTAATGTTTTTTCCCACTATGGTGATCTACCCAGGTAAGAGAACTTTCAGTTAGACTTAGAGATTATTATTATTTTTCAACTACACTTTTATCTTTGAACCTTAATACTATTCTAACGCTTGTTCTAACTCTGTTTGGCAGCAAGTAATGGTGAATGAGTTATAGGCCTTTGAGAACTCACATATTTGGGATCTAGTTGACCTTCCACACGGAAAAACTGCAATTAGTTGCAAATAAGTTTATAAAATCAAAACTAAAGTTAATGGCTCTATTGAAAGATATAAAGCTCGACTTGTTGCTAAAGGTTTTACATAAGAATATGAAATTAATTATGAAGAAACTTTTATACTAGTTGCTTATATGACTTATGTGCGAAGCTTATTAGTTGTTGCTACCATACGTTGGTGGATTCTCTTTTAGATGGATGTCAAAAATACATTTCTTAATAGAGATCTCATTGAGGAAGTTTAAATGAAACCTCTTTTTGGATATTCTCATCCTTCTCATAAGGTGTGTAAACTTAGTCGAGCTCTATATGACCTCAAACAAGCTCCCCATGCATGATTTGCTAAATTCAACTTCACAATTCAACATTTTGGTTTTCACTTCAGTCCTTATGACTCAACTCTGTTTCTTTGTTGCACAAATCGTGGCTGCATTCTTTTACTTTTATATGTGGATTATTATAAGAGATGATCTTGCGGACATATCTGACCTTAAGGCTTTTCGTCAATAATAATTTGAAATGAAAGATCTTGATCATCTTACATATTTCTTTAACCTTAAGGTGTTCTCTGATTCAAATGGATATTATCTTTCGCAAGCAAAATATACATCTAATCTTCTTTCTCGGGCTAGTTTGACAGACAACAAAACTACCTATACTATACTTCAACCTAATGCTAAACTTATACCACTCGATGCGACTCAACTTTCTGATACTACACTTTATAGACAGTTGGTTGGCAACTTAGTTTACCTCACAGTTACTCGCCCTGATATCTCTCATGTCATTCATCTTGTTAGCCAATACATGGCTGCACCTCGATCTACACATTATACAGTTGTTCTTCGTATTCTTTGTTATGTTAAAGGCACTCTCTTCCATGGTCTTCACTTTGCAGCACATTCTTCGTCGGAGCTTCGTGCTTACTCTGATACAGATTGAGCCAGTGATCTCGCCGATCGCTGATCTACTATCGATTCGTGTATCTTTTTTGGGCGATTCACTTATTTCTTGGAAGTGTAGGAAGTAAAATGTTATTGTACGCTTTAGTGTTGAGGCTAAATATCGTGCGCTTGTTGATACTACTTAAGAAATTGTTGACTCGTTGGTTACTGACTAACATGGGTATTTCCTTTTCTCAGTCTACACCTCTTTTGTGTGACTCATGAAAGGACTAAACACATTAATTGAAGTCAACTGTCATTTTATTCATCAGTATATTATGTAAGGACATATGATAATTCATTCCATTTCTTCCTCTGATCAACTTGCTGATATTTTTACAAAATATTATCCTCTTGGTCATTTTCATGATTTGGTATCCAGACTCAAGATTACTTTCACTAAGCCTTCTTGAGTTTGGGGGAGGGGGTATTAATGTATTTAATATAAATTAGTTATTAGTTAGAAGATGGTAGATAGTACAACAAGTTTGTAGTAGATATTAGTTGAAATAGTAACTAATTTTAACCTATATATACTTATGTATTGTAGCATTTGCATTCAAGGAATACAAATTATTTCTTCATCCAAATCAACAGACAATTTCTTCTTCTTGACATGCAACGTCCTAGGCACCGATGAGAGGGCGAAGACATAAAATTTGACTAGCAAAACGCAGCCAATGGCGCCTGGATAAAACTATATATGAGCAATCCTGTCACAAATGCTGCTGCCATCGATACAAGTCCGATCACCCATGTCAAGAAATAGCCTAAGGAATAGCGTCCATGAAAGATTCACTTTTGCTACGCCAAAATGTCCAGAAAGAAAATTACAACTGCGGCAATGGCGTCTGTGATAACAAATGTCTGGAAACTTGTTTTTCTTACTTTACTATAGTTGTCATGCCCTCATCTGGGCCATCGTTTTTGTGGCCACTAGGGCCAGAATGGCGAAAACTGCTCCCTGTGAAAGTGAAAGTGGCAATCAGCGTTGTCATCAGGGAAAGAGTTTTAGCCATTCCTTTGCCTTCCTGATCATGTGGGCTGACTCTATATTCTATTTCATTAAAGCCCCTCTAGTGTTCAGGAGGCTTTCCTTTGGGTTAAGAGCTTGGTCTGCATAGGCTACCTTGGGTGCTTTAATTTATGGTTAAATGATGCAGTGTACAGGATGTTTCAAATTAACAAAAATAGTAAGCAAGCTAATTAAAGAAATGTGGTAACTAAATCAATAGTTAAGCAATTCCAATAATCTAAAGATTACGTACCTTCTGCATTTCTCTTTCCTGATGATGATCCCTTGATGACTGAGCCTGCAATTACTTACCAGAGTAGTTTGCTTTCCTTCGTTGGGTTGCATTGCACTCGAGTTAACCTTGACATTTCTCGACAGAAAATAGATAGATAACAATGAATTATGCAGAAAGCTATACCTCGGAAAGAAAACTGAAGCATGCATCCTCTTCAGAAGAAGAGTATTCCGAGTCAACCATTTTCTGCCCAACAAATTCACTTAATATTTCCTCATAATCAACTTGTCGGAATCTCACAAGGACAATAAACAATTAATTATGGGATTAAATTGATGTGTGTGTGTGAGTAAAAGGAACATCTCCACCTCTAGGAAGAAACAGAAAGCAGTGATTGTTGAATCCATCTGAGCATAAATTTCACTAAACCAAGGCCCAGATAATTAAAAAATTAATCAAGAAAATAATTGATCAATTACAGTCGCAAACATCGTGGGGGTGATATTAACGGAGATCAGATCACCAAAATAATGTGATTAATATATTGTCTTATTTTAGTAAATTAATTCACAAGATATTATAATGACTAATATCGTTTAAATATATATAATATAGCAATGAAATTAATTATAAAATATATACCCTGTAGCCTGTGCGGCAGTGCCCACTTTACGTTTGACGTACCCGCTCATATATAATTATAAATGGATTTTCCTTTAATTCAATCATATCATTCTAAATTGTGTGTTTTAATCAAAAGGGTTTATTTATTGTTAATTTTGCATCGAGTATAAGGAAGAAAATAAAATTGGAGTCCTGTCGTCTTAATTTTTATTTAAAACATCATTTTGAAAGAATGGAGGAGAGGACGTGAGTGAATAAAATAACGATAAATAAAAACCGATTTTCTAAGTGACTAATTAAGAAATATTTTCTACCCAATGGTAGCTATTGAAATTTTTATCCAAAATAATAATTAAGAAAAAGATTATAAGCTAAACAGTATGGGATAATCACATGATCTCCCATCTAAACACTCGAAAATGCTTTATTTATTATCCAGTTGCCGCCAGTGCTTGCTTGCGTAATTAACAAATTAACATAAACGTATATCTAAACTACTGTTTTAACTTTTATATTTACCCCAATAAAAAAAAAATGTCATCTCATTTTATAATCATTAATTTAGATCAACTAAGTACTCTCACCAAGAGGTGAATATGTTATAATTAGAGTCAAAATTATGGCACTGGAATTCCTGGACAGCCAGCTCACAAGTAGAAAAAAAAGTATGCTCCTTGAAGTCAGTCACTGATTAAACGCACGAATTAAACAATTGTCATCTGTTTTACTACCTGCTTTTCTTTTCTGAATATGTCTTTCTTGCAAGGTATCATCACTCAGACCTTCACTTGGGATGTCGATTTTCTTCTGAAGATGCTCCCATAAAAGTTAATAAAGTCAAGCTCAACGATAACCATGAAAGTACATATAATACTTTTTTATTGCAAAATTTCTCAATTATTGCCAATTGGCTTTTGTTAATGTAGTATCGCTTTCATTAAGGAGTCTCAATTTATCTGATCTTTTGTTTTCTGCTAGCTGCAATTGATGGAACCCTTCTTCATTTACATTACATGTATCCTTCTATGTACTCCTAGAAAAATATAAGAGAAGGGGCGTTAATAACTTATGGAATCTTGGGTGAAGGATCATTCGAAATTTCAAAGGAAATATATCGTACAAGACAAGTTATTACTTCTAAATCGGAAAGATTCAACATTGATAGGCCAACATAGAATCTTTCAAAACTACACGTGTTGCAAGTCGGCCGCAAGAAAAATACTTTGATGTTACAGCCCATGAGAATTACACGAAGTAAAAACAATGTAAAGAGATATAATGAATAAAATTCTCAGTAATATAATATATTATGAAAATATCCCTTGGTTTGCCGTTCAAGGAGGAAAATTTTCTTACTACCACCCTCGCTAATGAAGTTTAATAATTAATAATTTGTTCTTTAATCTCTGGAAGAATGTGTTTATTGCAGGCAAGGGCATAGTGATTGAAAACCATATATCTATATAATATATGACCAAATTTGATCCTGGCCCTACATTTGCATAAGAAGACTTGCTTGCACTAGGAAGTCATTTGCCTCAGAATTGTCAAATCGAGGTCTATTACAGCTAAGCATAATATCAAAAATGACAACAGAGACTAGTTGTAGAATAATTCTTACCAAGAACTGAGATCAGCACCGGGACAAAAGAAACAGGGAACAAGGGAGAATAGAATGTAATGGATAACATAGGTCCGTATATTATAGAAATTGGAATGGAATTCAAATCCCTGCTGCCAATATATAAGTATAATAAATCGCCGGCTAATTAAACACATTTGTTAAATCCATATAGCTAAAAAGAATGAAACAAAGACAACATAAAATATGAAGGCCTGCCAATGAGGTGTGACAAGAAGTACACAACGATGGATATAAAAAGCAATCTTTGTTAGAATGGAGAAATAATGAAGCTGATTGCAAACTTAAGATTTGCAGATATTACCTCCTGAAAGGATGAAAAAGAAAATGGGGGGAAAAGATAGCATGTTTCGATATGCTGATGGTAAGGACAAGTTGTTGATGTTTTTTGGACTTATAGGCAGCATTGGAGATGGAATGCAGTATCCTCTTATGATGTTTGTTCTTAGCTATGTGATCAATGATTATGGAAAACCGAATAGCTCTTTGTCAAATGATACTGTAGACAAGGTACGTGTTTGTAGTCCTGCTTGTAATTTTGTGCCGCGGGCACAGTTATGCATCATAGCAACATTTCAGTCATGAGAAGGATAGCGACTATCATTTTTTTTTTCTTTTTGTTAACTTGTTACTTTAAATTTTCTTTTACAGTATACGCTCAGGTTGCTCTATGTTGCATTAGGGGTGGGATTTTCTGCTTTTATAGGTAAGCTGAACTCCCTATGACTTCAACCACCCCTTCAAAAAGTAAAATTTTGCTGCGAAGAAATACTGATTTAGGACTTCTATCTTCTTGTTGCAATATGGATGGAATTTATCTTTTGCAGAAGGAATTTGTTGGACAAGAACTGCAGAAAGACAGACTTCTAGAATGAGAATGGAGTACCTGAAATCTGTCCTTAGACAAGAAGTTGGTTTCTTTGACACCCAAGAACAAGGTTCTTCTACCACCTTCCAAGTTGTGTCAACCATCTCCACTGATTCCAATTCAATTCAAGTAGCAATATGCGAGAAGGTTTGGCTTACTATCATTATACTTTCCTCTTATTAGTTGCATCAAAAGAATCTACTCTGTCAATGATATTGCATAGTATTGGAAATCTTGCCCTAAGAAGTCTACTTAATTTTCTTTGTAACCATTTTCTGGTCATAATCTGCCTGTTTCCTGCATGTAGATACCTGACTGCCTTGCATATCTGTCAACCTTCGTCTTCTGCCTTCTGTTTTCCCTAATACTCTCTTGGAGACTTGCATTGGCTGCTCTTCCTTTGACACTAATGTTCATTGTTCCGGGACTTTTGTTTGGGAAGCTGATGATTGGAGTTATAATGAAGATGATTGAATCATACGGAGTGGCTGGTGGGATTGCAGAACAAGCAATTTCTTCCATAAGAACTGTGTATTCGTATGTGGCAGAGAATAAAACACTTGATAAATTCAGCAGTGCTGTTCAGAAAACTATGGTATTGGGAATAAAGCAAGGCTTGATAAAGGGTTTGTTGACGGGAAGCATGGGAATGATTTATGTAGGTTGGGCTTTTCAGGCTTGGGTGGGGTCTTATTTGGTCACTGAAAAAAGAGAAAAAGGTGGCTCTATCTTTGTAGCTGGAATCAGTATAATCATGGGAGGACTGTTAGTTACTTTCCCTTTATCTGCTCTTAATGATAGTCTTGATCATTATTTCACTGAACAATATCAAATAATTTCAGTTCTGGAACTCATAGTTTCTATTCCGTGTTTGTAGGAGTATTTTGGGCGCACTCCCAAATTTAACTTCCATCACAGAGGCAACAGTTGCTGCTACTCGGATTTTTGAAATGATTGATAGAACTCCTGCTATAGATACAGAAGATAGAAAGGGAAAGGCTTTATCTTATGTAAGAGGAGAGATTGAATTCAAGGACATATATTTCTATTATCCTTCGAGACCCGACACGCCAGTCTTACAAGGGCTGAATCTTAGAGTTCCAGCTGGGAAATCTGTAGGTCTTGTGGGTGGCAGTGGCTCTGGGAAGTCTACAACCATCGCATTGCTTCAAAGATTCTATGACCCTATTGAAGGAGAAGTTCTCTTGGATGGATACAAAATAAGGAGACTTCAGCTGAAGTGGATGAGATCCCAAATGGGTCTAGTTAATCAAGAGCCAGTCCTCTTCGCAACATCTATAAAAGTGAATATACTGTTTGGGATGGAAGGAGCTTCTATGGAGGATGTGATCAGCGCAGCTAAGGCTGCAAATGCACATGACTTCATCACCAAGTTACCGAAAGGATATGAAACTCAAGTAAGCCGACTTCAACTCTCTCAACTCAACCAATAGTTTTCGCGATCCTGTACTTGTTTTTAAAGTAATTTCATGGTATAAAGACTTAAAATAGTTATTTGAGGATTTTGAATGACCTTTTTCAGTTTATTGCTTTCTTTTGCAATGGAAGAACAGGATGCAAATCATATTTTTTGCTACTCTGTACTCTGTAGTTAGGTGGAACTTTTTTCTCTTGGAAAATACTTTATATAATTGATGTCACTTCACTAAACAGGGAATCGCAAACTTTGGAAAAGTTTAGCATGTTAGTCAAGGTAGTTTCTTTGTCTAGCTGTTTAGTAACATACCCCTAATTTCGTGGACCTCTGTTGTTTCCCAGGTTGGCCAATTTGGATTCCAAATGTCTGGTGGGCAAAAGCAGAGAATTGCCATAGCGAGGGCTCTGATAAGGGACCCAAAAATCTTGCTGCTTGATGAAGCCACTAGTGCCCTGGATGCACAATCTGAAAGAATAGTACAAGAGGCAATTGATAAGGCATCAGTAGGGAGGACAACCATCATCATTGCTCACCGTCTGTCCACAATTCGAGCGGCAAATCTGATTATGGTTCTCAAAGATGGTAAAGTGGTTGAATCTGGATCACATGCTGAGCTGATGAATAATGGAGAAGGTGGGGAATACTATCAGATGGTACAGTTGCAGCAGATGGCGGTGGAAAATGACATTTCTAATGATTTCAACCATCTAATGGATGCAAGAAATCTCTATAAGATGACTGTTGCACCAAGCCCTATGAGCATAAGGTCAAGTGCTGCTAGCACACCAGTTTTACACCCCTTTAGCCCAGCATTTTCCATGGGTACACCCTATTCCTACACCATCCAATATGATCCTCACGATCAAAGTCTAGAAGATGACATTCATCAATCAAGTTATGCTGCTCCTTCTCAGTGGCTTTTGCTCAAAATGAACATGCCCGAGTGGGGAAGTGCATTGCTGGGATTTATAGCTGCAATAGGTTCTGGAGCAGTTCAACCAATAAATGCCTATTGTGTGGGTTCACTTATATCAATTTACTTTCGAACTGACAAGTCTGAGATCAAGTCTAAATCCAGAACCTTGTCACTTGTTTTCTTAGGTATTGCTGTTCTCAATTTTACCTCCAGCCTTCTTCAACACTACAGTTTTTCAGTTATGGGAGAAAAGTTGACAAAAAGGGTTAGAGAGAAACTGCTAGATAAGCTGATGACTTTTGAGATAGGGTGGTTTGATCAAGAAGAGAATACTAGTGCAGCCATTTGTGCAAGACTGGCCACTGAAGCCAACGTGGTTCGGTCTCTTGTAGGCGATCGAATGTCATTGCTGGTTCAAGCAATCTTTGGTTCTATCTTTTCTTATGTGATAGGACTTGTGCTCTCTTGGAGGCTAACACTTGTGATGATTGCAGTGCAGCCATTAGTCATCGGAAGCTATTATTCAAAAAGTGTACTTATGAAGAGTATGGCTGGAAAAGCACAAAAAGCACAGAAGAAAGGAAGCCAACTAGCAAGTGAGGCTGTCGTTAACCACAGAACCATAACTGCCTTCTCTTCTCAGAAAAGAATACTGGGGCTGTTTAAGGAAACCTTGAGAGGGCCTAAAGAGGAGAGTGTTAAACACTCTTGGCTTTCAGGTGTTGGCCTGTTTTGTGCTCAGTTTTTCAACACAGCCTCTACAGCATTAGCTTATTGGTATGGTGGGAGACTCTTGACACAAGGGCTAATAAGCCCGGAGCACCTTTTCCAAGCATTTTTGATATTGCTATTCACTGCATATGTCATTGCAGAAGCTGGAAGCATGACTTCTGATTTATCTAAAGGAAGTAATGCTGTTCGATCAGTTTTTGCAATCCTAGACAGGAGAAGTGAGATCGATCCTGACAACACATGGGGTCGAGACATCAAAAAAGAAATAAGGGGACGCATTGAGCTGAGGAATGTATTCTTTGCTTATCCAGCTAGACCTGATCAGTTGATCTTCAAAGGCCTGAGTCTTAGAATGGAAGCAGGGAGGACTGTGGCACTAGTTGGGCAGAGTGGTTCTGGCAAATCTACCATCATTGGGCTAATTGAGAGGTTTTACGATCCATTGAAGGGTTCAGTATTTATAGATGAACAAGACATAAAGAACTATAATTTGAGAATGTTGAGATCACACATTGCATTGGTCAGTCAGGAGCCAACCCTTTTTGCTGGAACCATCAAAGAAAACATTGCCTATGGAAAAGATAATGCTAAAGAATCTGAGATCAAAAAGGCTGCAGTTCTCGCCAATGCTCATGAATTTATAAGGTATGATACTAAATTCAAAAGATACATAGAAAGATCAAGTACAAAACCCTCATGAATTTGTGCCATAAAACATAAACTCTGTGCTTGAAAATGACTTCTAATGCAGCAAAAACTACTAGCAACTGTTTTATTGACAAAGAATTTCTGTTTTTGTTCACAGTGGAATGAAAGATGGATATGACACATACTGTGGAGAAAGAGGAGTTCAGCTGTCAGGAGGTCAAAAACAGAGGATTGCACTTGCTCGAGCAATACTAAAGAACCCAGCAATTCTCCTGTTGGATGAAGCTACGAGTGCACTTGACAGTGTATCAGAAAGCTTAGTCCAAGAAGCACTTGAGAAAATGATGGTTGGCAGAACATGTGTAGTTGTTGCTCACAGACTATCCACGATTCAAAAATCAGACACCATTGCTGTCATCAAGAACGGTAAAGTTGTGGAACAAGGATCACACAACGATCTGATTTCATTGGGCCGCGGTGGAGCTTACCATTCTCTGATAAAACTGCAAGGCGGTGGCTCACCTTACCGGTGAACTAGAGCAACAATGGATGAATTACAGAATGTTGCATACAATATCTAGCCTGTCTCAGAAGTTAGAATTGGTCATTTTAGTTTTTATGTAAATACAAGGATTATGGTGGTTTCCCATGATCATTTTGCATCAGATTAAGTTGTACCTATTTCCAGGCTATATATGTATACATTATGTTTCAGTTTTGATGCCAGGACTGTACTCTTTTCTGTTTCACAATAAGACAACTCAAAATTCTGAAGGAATTACTGGTCTGGTAAATGAGTTCCTTGTCTTGGATGTGAAAATAGTATTGCAAGACAGTTTGTAATTGGACATCATAGTCTGAAAGTTTAACATTTTCCACGGAAATGTGAAAGAAATTCATATGGGCCTTCATCAAGACCAATTTTCAGTCTTACATGCTCCGAAAAACCATTCATGATTTTTAATATTGAAAGAACCTACTCAGAACCTTCCTGCATATAGAACTTTTTTTTTGGGTTGCATCCTCGGTAATAAATAAATAAAACGCGTTCCAGAAATCTTGAGATTACAAGAAAAAGCTTTATCATTTCTGGTGAATTTCCAGGAACTTACTACTTATAGTGCATTCACATTTTGTATTTGTGGACATAAATTCTGCTGACATAACTTTAAACCGAACACTAACATAAATATATATACATATACATACATACATACATACATATATATATATATATATATATATTTATGTTGCCGGAGTGGAAACAAGTAGTATTCGTTGCTTTAGTAAGCAATTTATTAAGGTACAGATGTAGCATTGAAGGATTATTAGTTAAATAAAATGAGCAACAAAATAGAAACAATAAACAAAGCTAGCAAGCTCATAATTGTTTGTGAAATGTTGATCGACCGATGACATGTATAGCAGGATAAAGTCATAATATATTAAATTTGCTTAGGTAATAAAAATTGTGGTACACAACTAATAAAGCTAATTAACAATATTCAATTAATCTGCGTACATTACATAGATAGACCACAAGTCAACTCATTGTCAATAGCATTGAAATTTGCAATTCCTACATTAAATTCTTCTCAAGAATAATACTTTATTTATCGCTTTTAAACTAATTAATTGCTCATAAAAATCAAAATCAAAATCAAAATCAAAATGTTCCAACAACGATTTCCAGAAAAGAAAAAAAAATTAAAATTAAAAAGAACATATAAATTAATTCACTAAAAATTAAGCGAAACGAAGACACAAAAATTCAACAAAACTCCCAGAAACACACAGTAGCTGGTATTCCGAGGAGATGAAGATTTGAGCTTAATGTTCTTGTCGTTGACTTTAGTGCCCTTATCGTTGACTTCCACATCTGCCCCAACCTTGATCTTGTGCCTCTTCGTCTGCCATGCAATGATCTTAAACCTAACCTTCGTCACCAAATCCACCCTGAAAACCACCTTCCCATTTCCGGACACCGCCCTGGAAACCACCCCCTTATCAATCTCAGCAGTTCCGTTTTTCTCAGCCGTCTTCTTGTGGCCCTGATAGAACTTGGGAATAACAGAACTGCCGATGACGTGGCTCCCATTTGGGACCTCAGAAATGGTCAAGTTAACATCATCGTAGTAAACTCCTTTGTCTTTGTTGGTGTTTTCGAGCTTTAACTTGAACTGAAGAGTTGTGTCATTGGGTTGGTTCAGTGATCTGTTGAGAGCAGGGAGGTAAAATTGTTCTATGGAACATTTAGGGTTTGAAGTACGTAAGCTGAGCCACATAAAGAGAGAGGTTAGGCCTAGAGTGAAGATGAAGCTGCAGCAACAACGGCAGCATCCGCCGGAGCCGGATTCAGACATGGCTGATTTTTCCGGTGACAGAAGAAGAACTGCTTAATTTTTAGTGAATTCTGCTGGCAAAAGATATCTATCGTTCAATTAGTAATGTGAAGAGAAGGGTAAAGTTGTAAATAGCAGATCAAACTTAGGCAAAAGAAGAGAAACTGTGAATGATTGAAATACGAAGGAATAAAGAGAGACTTAACTTTGTGGGATGTCATCGTTTAAATTTCTTTATAAAGACACCAGAGTAGATATCTGTTGTCTTTTTGCTTTGGGTGGAATGATAAGCCTACATGTGGGTGAAGTTTGGGTTTCTATTTTGTTGATGAGAATGATCTTTAATTTTATGGTTAAGGTTTTAATTAAATATATGGTGGACGAATGTTATTGGTGGGGTGAGAGAGTTGGGTGCTATCGGGTGATTCAATAATTATTAATTGGCTTTTGTTATTTCACTTTTGGTCATGTTTAATTTAAATATCAAGGATGTTGGGAGATTCAAAATAAGTTTAGGAGCATTAAAGATGCAGCAGCTCCGTTATGTTATGCTATGTTCGGTTATGTTAGTATTTCAAACCCAGTCAGAATCTCGGAAGTTGCGCATGTTAAAAGGGATTTTTTTTTTTTTTAAAAGAAAAAAGGTTCGTAATTGTCTGTAATGATAGACGTATTCTTAGAGGTGTATGCATGTATGAATATTAGATATTAACATTATGATTTATGAATATAATTGTATTTTTGAGTTATTTTGCACAAGACATTAATGAATAAGCAAGCAAAGTCGAGGCACGCCGGCAAACATAAAGCAGAAGAAATTTTTTAGAATAATAAGCAAAGTAAATCGCAATTTTGGGCCAACAATTACAATGGGCTAGTCTAACCTTTGTTTTTATTGATAATAATGGGCTAAAACCTTTAGTAATAGATTTCAGCGGACAAAGAGATATCTTGGGCCAGCACGTATCTCATAAGACAAAGATTTCGGAGCCCAAATTCAAGCTTTACAATATGGGCCGAGTAAGTATTACTGACAAAATCTCTAATAGGAAATAGGAAGGAATATATACATGGCGCTAGGAGAGACCATGCTTTTCAAATCATGCATGCATTAATGACCGTTGTCAGTTGTCCAAATACATATTAATGGAGTTTTTGCAGGGTTGAATTGAAATTGTAAGATACGTTTTTGTTACTGTTACAGAATCATCCTCAATCGAGAATCAGGAGATTGACGTCAACTCATCTATATCTATTAATTCTACGTACTCAATGAAAAATCATCTTATCATGAACTATTATTTATCAAATAATCACTTTTTTACACCATAAATTAATTTAAAAAGCAAGCAACAGTAATAGCAACCGGATGATACAATTTATTACATATTCTTATCAAAATCCAAGTAATAAAATATGATCAATTTTAAAATTATTAATAATAAAATTTGATTTGTTGTCACATATGTAAAACTTCGGTTAATAAATACTATTTATCAATATTAGTAAAAAATACATTCACGATAAGATAGAATTTACGATTCAATTTAGTATCGATCTTAAACAAATAAGATTATTGAGATGGTGATGTCATTGACTAAATATTTTCTAACGATCAAGTAAAGCTAATATTACAAAAAAAAGATATAGGACAAGTTTTAGGAGAAAAATATGTATGTTTTGTGTGATTTAGGAGGAAATATTTTCACTTATCTTCGCCTAGGAGACATTGTAGCTTATATACATAGATGCCTGAGTGAGAGGGTCTGCCGCCATCTCACTGTATACGGCCACAAGGGATAATAGGTCCCCACTTGCTCAAGTTTCCTATGAGTTCATTATAAGTTGCATTGTCACCACCACTCCATGTGTTACCTCTCTATTGCGTTGGCTATATTGCTTTTCCAACTTGATTAAGGTAATTAAGCTGGCGATGACATTACGCGAGCCATTGGCTCTTTCAGTAAGGGTCAAATCATCGTAGATCCCACCTGCCGAATTATTAAGCACACACCACTCTTTCTTTTAGACCCGCGGGTTGCTCCTACCAAATTCCTCCTTCTTGGGTCAGGACAGATGGATACACCGGAGAGACCACTTCCGGCGTGGATCTCTCTTAACGACACTCTGTAACTGATGATCTTTTCTTCTCTTAACAAAGATACTTAAGAGAATCTCTTTATTCTTATCCTTAAATTTACCAAAAAAAAAAAAAAAACTAACTTAAACCTATGGATTAGTAAACTTAGTACAAATTTACGCATCAACATTTATATAGTAGTAATATTACACGAGTGTATATATAAAATATATAGTGGGGTACTTAATTAAAGATTTCTTTTTTCAATGATTATATTGTACATGGATATTGTTTACTATATTTAAAACTTGTTCTCAAGGATTTAGATACTATTATTTGATCCAATATACATACATATATATATTTCAAGTCAATTATATTGAGAAATAACTAGAGAACCTTATTAAATTACGTTCTGTGGCATGCGTATCGATTCAAATTGAAGTAACTGTTCCAGAGGATTAATATGTCCATAGAGAAAAAGAAATTAAAGAGCTTAATTATCTTATAGTCATTTCATGTCTCCAAAAATGTTGGAAGACAGACATTAATTCAAATGCATGGACTTTTGGAAAACTGGCGGAGTAGACTAGATCTTGGAGCAATATATATACATATAATTGATACAAAGTACTTTTTTAGAAGTACTTCTATCGAGCTATATAGCTTTATATATAGGGTGTGATGAGGTTGGGTGCTCTATTCCTTTCAATTTTTTTTTTTTCTGATAATACAAAGCAAGCATGTGTGTGTTTAATTGTGCCCACTTGACAACTGATCGGCTTGTCTTCCACCGTAGTCGGCAACAAGAAGCCAAAAAAAAAAAGTACTATGTATAGCAGATTAATTAACAGTCAAATTTACGAACATGCATGTGAAGAAAAATCAACATGCTCCCCAGGACTTCATTGATTGATTGCAGTTGCAGTGCCCACAATTAATTTTTGTGCTGCCGGCCGGCCGCAGCTTTGTCGTGATCAGGATGTGTGTGTGTGTGTGTGGAGTGGAGTAGAGATGATCTTCCTGCATGCTATTAACATGATTCCCCAGTTTCATTGACTTTTGTAGCACACATTTTATGATTAAACTAAATATATATCCTGCCCCTACACATATATAATTTCTTAATTTCGATATGTGAACGAAAGCTACCATGCTCCCACTTTATATTAATTGCATTGGTAACAGATAATGTTGATGAGAAGAGAAGAGGGGCCCAAATAGCAACTATCCCTGAACCTGAACCTAGCTAGCTAGCTAGCTCCCACCTCAATATGTATGTCCTTACCACTCATGCATGATGTATCCTCCACCATTATATATCTTCTAAGTGCCTGCAGTCCTTTTCTATATATATATATATATATATATATATATATATATATATATATGAGACAATATTATATACTTTTTTATTTTATTATCAATGTGCAATTTTATTGTCTTTATTAATTTTATTATATATACTATATATTAATCTCAATTGCTTATGTATAAAATTACTGCTCACATATGAGCGAATCTATATATATATACACGCTCTTGACTATATATGCATCAGTATTGTACATATTTTAATAATTATTTCCTCCAAAAGGTTGAAAAGTAATATCTTCTCCTTTTTTTTTTATAAGAGAAACCTCGAGAGCCCTACCTTGTCGCCCGTAGCTCGAACGTCCTTTTGGATTTGCTGTCTATACTCTCCAAAGCTAAACTTTCTGTACACTGCTGGCTCACTGCAGCTCTCAATCACAGCTTCATAAGAGGGGCAATAAAAATATGCCGCAGAAAACCTTTCAACTTCTGGATGAGTAACCACTCTGTGTTCAATACTCTTGTAGACTCCATTGCTCAATGCCTGTCCTAGCCCATATAGTCATAAATATGGATATATATGTTACTAAACTATGTATACTGTGCCCAACTAAAAATTTAACAAGAGAATTTGTTTAGATTGTTTTATAAATTCATTACCTGAAATAGGTCACCAATGTTGACTATTAGAACTTCAGAATTAGGTTTAACACTAAGCCAACGTCCATCTTTCCTCAGCTGCAACCCTCCCACCTGGTCTTGATATAAAATGGTGAGAAAATCGCTGTCAGTGTGAGGCATTAGGCCATAAACCTCGAGAGATAAAGGGCATGGAGGATATCTGTTCATTCGAATATAACTGGAGCTTGGCAGGCAATTATCTCGAAAGTAAGACGATTTGATCCTCAAGTTCTGTGCTAAATACTCGGCTAATCTTTGAGCCAGACTGGCTGCTTTTGTTGCAAATAATCCAATACTTGATCTGAAGGAAACATACGGCAAAGTTGTTCAGAAATATTAAATACACTTATGTTAATGAAATGCTATATATATAATATGGCTACTCATACTTAAAAATAATTCCCGACATAATTAATAGCCAGCTAGGGTTTGCGACTGGATACAGAATCTAAGTTTTACATTCGAGGACCATCAGCAAATTTTAGGAAAGCAAAAGCATATATAACAAAAAATAATTAATGGAGAATGACATTAATTAATAAACGAACCTATTGTAAATCATAATGCTCACTAAAATCACCTAAAACTTTATTATATATACATCTTTTTTTCTTGAGTAAAGTCTTCTTTCTGTAGAATATGTAATTAACATTATTAGTTTGCAAGTTACAATACCATATGTAACTAAAATAAGAAAGAGAGACATTAATGCATGCATCGACTATCTATTAAATTATTCTTACCCAAATTATAACTGGTGGAGGAGTAGATATAACAAAAAGTTAATAAAAGTTAGTGTATTACACACTATGTTAAAAAAATATAATATATATGCATGTATATATATATTGTTATATATGCTACAAAATAATTCGAAAAATGTTAGTTGTCAAACTCTATATTGAGTGTTAAATTAGGTTCTAACATCTGAGCACTCTGGGACATACATTTACTGAAAAGATGGGATCATCACATGAATCTCTCGTGGGATTCAGTGAGTAGTGTGTGGAAATGTTAGGGAGTTAGGTGGTAAGACAGTGTCAAGCTTGTGGACAATTACGTACTTGAAACGACTTGGATAAGGTTTGACAATCAAAGATACCACTTAGAATTTTGAAAAGATTTTGAAGCGAATATGTGAAGTACCTTGTATGTCTCCCAATATAGATTTAAGTGTTATGTCCTACAAATATGGACTATCCGACATATGTGGTTTTCATAAAACAAGCCTTTACTTTTGGCTCGTTTCGTAATTTGTTACATTTGGGGGGCCAACTCCTAGATATATAGCTACCTAGATTAATATATATATATATATATATATATATATATATATATATATATATTATATTATATTATATATTAGAAATTTCTTCGTATTACCATAATCAATTAAGAATACTGTACGTATATTAATATATATAACATTTTTCTATTTGGATGATTATTAATATTTAATACCAAAGCACCTGTAAAGTTATTTTTTTGGGGGGTTTGATGGGTTAATTAGATATGGTCATGATATTATTCCTAAAAGATAAAAGGTGGGAATATATATATATATATATATATATATATATATATATATATATATATATATAAGGAGTGGTTGTGTTAAACTTATATATATAAAGAATCACATGTATGCATATCTAATAAAATTGGTATGTATATATTCAATCAATAACCATGTATTCTAATATTGATTAGGAAGTAAACTAAATTTAATTTGTATTCACATTAAAAGTTATATATTGCTATTTTATTATATATATATATAGCCGTACATTACAATTTTTGCTTAGTTTTTGTCCTATATATATTCATTCTTAAATGAACTATTAATCGCAAATATATATACAGAATACATATACTCAATTTAATAATTAAAACGTCAGTAGTATGGTCTTTTTGTAAGTTTATATATAAACCGTATATCATATAAGTACGTAGTAAATATCCAAAAGCATAGCACACTGATTGATTGACCAATATAAAATATAGTTCAGTTTCTTGAAAATATATATTTCAATCCTTTATTATATATGCTTGATTATTATAGATGAACCACTGGACAAATTAACTGCATCAAGGAACATATATATATATATATATATATATATGTATGTATGTATATATGTATATATGTATTAATTTAAGGGAGTACCTGAGGCTGAGGCAGTTGGATTGATCCAAACTTGAAACATCAGTAAGAGGAATGTGAAAGGCTTCTGACCAAGAAAACTGCCTCAAACAAGTAGCTGTTGGGCTTCCCCAACGATAACTCTCCGCTGATAAATTCATAAAATTCTGTTCAGACTTCTTGCAGAATGGCTGATAAAACATCTTCATCTGCTCCTTTCGAACGCTGTTGAGAACTTTCTGTGGAATTCCATGATTCACTACTTGAAAGAAGCCCCATTCAGTGGCAGCTTCAGCCATCTCTCTTAAGCATTGTAAATTCAAAGGTTCATATTCGTCAAAGTTCCTGGATTTCAAACGTGAAAGATCAATCAGAGGAAGTTCACATTCCTCAACTGCAAATATCTTCTCCTCTTCTGCTCTCTCAGTTGATGAGTTATGGAAGAGGGTCGGATAAGTTTCTACAAATGGAGGTTCAATCTCCATGGAGTTCACACAAGGAAGGAGAAATAACTTGATCGGACTGTCCTTTCAAATTAACCTGAGAAATTGAAACAGTAGTGAGGAAAATCAAATTATCTATTTACTGTAATGTTAACATAGAAATATATATATATATATATACACATACACACACTCTCAAAGTGAAGAATATTTTTTCTTGACATATTTGTGTTTGTCATCATCTCACGCGCATATACTGACATCTGAAAGTTGCTTGCAAGCTAATATATACGATTCTAACAGATCCTTTGCTTTCTAAAATTCTAAGTACAACTTTTCGTATTCCATGCACACTCTTACAGAATATTACTGATTGAATCAATTAAACACCCATTATATGTTTTGAGCAGCTTAATTTATTTTATTCAAGAGTTAATTTTAATTTCTTAGTTGGCTGTATGCTTGCATTTTCTAGCTTTTATATCTAACATATATAATTACATGTTTGATAATATATCCGATTTGGACTATTATAAATATCACCTCCATAGATATGGTCATAATTTGTCTTCAGCTATTTTAAAAAATTTATCAATTTTTTAAGTAAAACAATTATTAAAAAAAGTTAATGCTCACATCTAGAAGACCATAAATTTCTCTATATACCAAACTTAGATTTTTTCTCTGTACTAATTTGAACTTGAACGGTAAAAGATTTTGATATGTATTGTTATTATGAAAACATCTTTAATATAACTTTATTATTAATTATTTTTTCATTAATTACTATTATTCAAAAATTTAATAGCATTACGATCATATTTTTATAATGATATATTTGAAGTTAACTAAGAGGTGAATTTACCTAATTTTAATTTTCAAAAATTACAGGTTGACCTATGGTTTTACTTAACAAATTACTAGTTAATAAAGGAGAAAATAATAAAAACACTTCAAATTTTTTAAAAATATTAAATTCGTTCAAATAAACAAACAGGATCATAATTTGTAATATATATATACTTATTATTCCTAATTTAATTTCTATCTAAATGGGGTTATTAAATTAGTGTATTGATTCCCTACAATGATCATGCATTTGACTAGTTGATTAAGGCCTTCCCTACAGTCATAGGTTTGTTCTCTTGCTTGCCTTTATTAATAGTGTATAATCAAACCCTTGAGGAGAGCAATTGAATATACACACGGTTTCAAATTAAGCTTTCACTACCAGCCACTGGCTTTTGCAATTAATTGTCTCGCGTACTAACAACTAGAAATATGCAACTGTTTTGTATAAGATTTTCGTCCATATTTAACTAACACAAGTACTTTTTCGACCATAGACGCATGCATGGTATCTATCTCAATATATACATATGGATATGTGTGTGTGTGTGTGTGTGTACTTTATTATTTTAACTATCTCGACCTTCAGGCATATATATTTTACAGGCATAAATGGAAATTGTGTTGGAACACACACACAGAGAAGCACTTGGCAATTAACTTATTAATGCAAAGAATTTCCTCACCTATCGATCTGTTCATTTCGCACAAATCTCGGCAGATTATAGAGATGGTCTCCGACCGATATTAACTTCTCCAAACAGGATCATCAACAAGCCTATTTTTTATATCTGAAATTAATTCCCAAAAGAAAAAATTAACATACTAATTAATCAATAACTACATGCAACTTTTTAATTCACTATAATTTGGTTTGAATTAATACTTTGCAGTGTTTAATTGAAAGAGATTATGGAAAAAAATACCTTTGTGAATAGACCAGAAATGTCTAGAGAGCTTTAGAAAAACACATATACTATGATTAAGAAAGTGTTTTTATAAAGAATATATACTTATGCTCGAAATTAAATTAATAATATATATATATATATAGGTAGGTTTTGTTTCTGTAGTTAATAATCATGATTTTTTCTGCACAAAAAGTGCATGCCACGATTAGAGACATAGGAGATTATGGACCTATTGCTGTATAGATAGGCAGCTAGGTGGTGTAAATTAAGAAGATTATTACTATTCAAAATTAATTAGTTAAGTGGGCAAACAAATTCGGGGCAATTTGCTTCCTACATACTTATACGAAACATGTAGAGATCAGGGAAAAAAAAAGAATTATAACAGTATATAGTGCACCAGATCATGATCCTGCAATGCAAATTATGATGTTGGAAAATGGAAAAATGAAAAATGACGGTAGCAGCTTGATCATCCTTACTCACTCCATACCAGACCATGGTTTCCGATAAATAATCACCGAAGAAGCAGAAGCAGAAGCAGAAGAAACCACCTAGAATACCATGTATATAGAACAAAACATAAACGGTAAAGAGAAAATCAAACACAACTTTATGCAGAACTTATAACTATTAAAAAGCAACTAATAGCTCTTCCGCTTAATTAAAAAGGGCAAAGCATATGTAATTAACTCACATATTTATATGCTAGGTTTTTGCATTAACTTAGGGTTTATATATGGAGTACTTCATGATTCTGAGAACGGCAGTGAGACAGGGAGATTGAGAATTTATGGCTGGAATAAAGAACACGCGTCTAAAGAAGTTTTGAAAGAGAGACTTGTAGTTAATTAGCAAATTAAAAAGCTAGCCTTAATGAAATAGTCGGCCAAAGATTTTTTTGTTTATTGGAAATATATATAGAAATTTAAAACTGGAAAATTAAAGGGCATATATATATCTCCCATTTGCACTTTTGATTTAATTAATTGGTTCTCATTCCTCCAAGTCTCTTATCATTTGCCTCTCCTCACTCCTCTCTTAATTTGGGAAAAGTCTTATCCCAATGTATTGTGAATTGACAATACACTGGACCTAATTCAAATTCATGTTCATTGTTCAACAACAAGACAAAATATTATTGGAAGTTCGGGGCATCTTATCGATCGTCAATTCAACTTCTGATGTTTCTGTTGGAAGCACTTTGAATTAATTATTTCATATATATATATATATATATATATATATATATATATATATATACATATAAAGTGCTTTTTAACACTCTATTTCAGGTGTTCCTTTCAAATTCTAAATGCAGTTTTTATTAGTTATCTCATGATAGTGGAGGTTGGAATTATCTCGCACAAGGAAGTAGGTTTTCTTTTTTGTGCATATTGAGTAGAATATATCGGCATATAATCGCGCTCTTTGAATTAGCCTCTGCTACAATAATTAAAATTTAAAAGTGATTTACACGAATTTTGATGAAAATTCAACTCCTTATATACTATCTCAAATGCATTAATTATAAATAAAAACTTTAAAAGGTTAATTAATTATTGAAAATTGTCCTATATATATATATATATATATATATCCAATTTAATATAGTTAGATGTATGCATAGCTAATTGCACAGGTGGTATGGAAATAATTAATGAACAAGTATATATGCGCCTAAGATATTCAGCACTCAATGTTTATAAAGCCATACTAATTATTCCACAAAAGTGTTGGCATTTATATCTGAATTGCCATGTCGGCCAAACCACCCATTTTAATTTTCGATCGTATTTATCCATGCAGCTACACAAAAGATACTGACCATAATTAAGAATATATATGAGATGTATAAATTAAATTTATTCATTAAAAATTCATATTAATCAGTCACTGGTCTATATTTACTCGTGTACGGAAAACTTTTATCAAATTAAAACTAATAAAACACTTGCAAGTATATGAGTTTTAATTGCAACTGGAACTAATACGAGAGTTGACGATGGTAATTAATTAAAATATATAATTTATACCAAGATATATATTTTGTATTTCCTCTTGACAGAGAGATAATTATAAGGAAATGTGAGAGAGAGAGAGAGGGGTTGTCGAGGAAGTAACGCATGATATGGAGCACAATGAACTAATCAATTTTAGGTAATTAAAAATAATGATTGAAAAAAAGTAGTAGTAATTAGTCGTTTTCATGTTAGATGTTTATCAAGTTGCAGACATACAAGCACATCTTTAGATGAAATTAATTTCACTGTATATCATATCATATCATCCTAAAAATTGATGTTTTAATAATAATTAAAACATTGTTTTTTTATATAAATTAATTTAACAATCAATCATCATTTGATTTTAATTGGGTGTTTTTCATCTCTCAAACTAAAAATGTAGAATTTGTTTATTTAGAATTAATAAATATTGTCGTCAAGGATCCATCCTACACGCAACCAATAACAATAACAAATGATTAAACACTTAAAACACTGTATATTAGTGATGGACACAACAGCTACCCCCACAAGAACCAAAATCAAAAGTAGAAATCATTGACAGTAGAACAACTGAAGAAAGAATAGAACTATATGTATAGAGAGAGAGACACGAAAATAAACATCAACATCGCGGACTTCACCAATTAAATGCATAAGCAGATATATATCATCGAGGAGAGAAGGATCAGTGCTATAATCACCATTTCAATTGTCGGCAACCAGAAGAAAGTCGCCCCGTGTACTAGTGATCTATGATGATCAATAATGAATTGATGATTCAATATTAAGTATATAGTAACAAAACAAATTTCTTTGTCCTCTCTAACTACTCTTAACTGCTTGCTTTTTCCAACTCAATGGAGATAGGAAATTGGCAAATAATAATTGCAAATTCGTACATTACTTGTAAGGCACAGGAGTTAGGGGTACCAATACCATTATTTGATACTACATTATTAATTAGTACTCGTGATATTTTCAAAACTTGTTTTCTTTTTCTTTTCTTTTCTGAATGCAATTCAAAAACTATTAAATCCACTCACATGTAAAATTAAATTTATCAATGAATTTGTCGTTTTAATCAAGCTCAAGTACGAACAAGTAGAAGTTATACTCTTTCACAAACTTCCTAGTTAAAATGGATACAATATTAAATTATTACTTACATAAGGATTTTAAACATCATTGATTAAGTAAGAAAAATACCTAAACATTTGATAAACACCAATAGTTACTCATATCAACTGATTTTATCTCAAACATAATTTAAATATGCACAATTCAAGATGCCGTATTTCTAAAATTTAGTGTAACAAAATTAGAGATGGCAGAAAAGCCTGGGGCCAGGTCGGCTCGAAAAAAGCCTAATATTTAGGGCCAGTGACCTTAAATGCATTCTGGGCCAGACTCGAGCTACTGTTTTAAAGGCTGGGTTTAGATCCGATCTTTCATTTAAAATCCATGTCAACCCGAAATTTAAATTTAAAATTAAAATTTTCTAAAATCTAAAACCTAATTCACCTAATCTTCACATAAGAGCATCATCAATCGAGTAATCGTTGTATTCCCTGCTCATGACCGCTGTTGATCATAAGAATAATCACCTTCAATCACTACAAATCACCTTAAGTAAGCTTATTTTGTTTAAATCTCTATAATCAAGGTTTTTTGTGGTATCAATAGATAAAAAATAATATTTTAGTTTATTATTTCCTTTGTTCTAGCTCATTTATGAACATTATTTCCCTTGTTTCTTCTCCGGAATTGAATTTTCAATCTTCCTTGTTTTCCTCTACAAGTGGTTTTGTGAAGAAAAAAAAATTTAGTTTGAAAAAATACCAATTTCATCCTTAATATATTTCAATATTACCACTTATATTCTTACTATATTAAAATTACACCGTTAATCCCTACTGTTATAATACTATCCTTAAAAATTCAAATCTTGAGTGAAAATGACCTTATTATCCCTATATTGATAATGATAATATCACCTAATTTTTTAAAGCATAAAATAAAATAAATGTCAATTCTAAAAACTTAAACAAATATTAAGAATAAATTTATTTAGTAAAAATTAATTTTAAAGTAAAAAATTACTAAAACTAAAAAAATTAAATTCATAATGTAATAAATTTATTTATTTTTATTTTTTAAATTTTTACAATAAAATCAAATATAAATATAGATAATCAAATATAAAGCAGTTTATTTCTTTTCATTTTAAAATTTTTTACAATAAGATCAAATAAAAATAAAAATAATAAAATCTAAAAACTTATTTCTTTTTAGTTTTTACAATAAAATTAAATAAAAATAAAATAATAAATCTAAATAAGTTTATTTCTTTTGAATTTTTTTAATTTTACAATAAAATTAACTAAAAATAATATAATAAAACCTAAATTTCTTGTAAAAAATCGTTTATGAATAAAACGTTTTATAAAGCCTAATTATGAATTTTGTTTTGTAAATTTTTACAATCCAAAATAATATTATTCAATAATTATTTGTTAAAATGAAAAATAAAAAATAAAAATTGAAAATGGAAGTAATTAGTGTCTTAATAAAAAGAAGTTTATTTTTTATATTTTTTTGTATTAGTTTAAACTCAATACAAATTTAATTTAGTTAAGGGCAAATGTGTCAAATGATAAAATATACTAACATGTAACATTCATGTTATAGCAACAAGGAATAAAGGTGTAATTTTAAAACAATAGGGATGTAAGTCGTAATATCGAATTATATTAAGAATGAAATTGATATTTTTCCTTTTAGTTTATTATTTCCTTTGTTCTAGCTCATTTATGAACATTATTTCCCTTGTTTCTTCTTCGGAATTGAATTTTCAATCTTCTTTGTTTTCCTCTAGAAGTGGTTTTGTGATCCATAGTTTAAATTTTGAAACGTTGTGGGTTTAGAACCCATATGCGAGCTTTTAATAGGATGTTAGTTTATCTTTAAGCTTTTTCAGAAAATTAGGGAGTGGTTTTCTAAGTTTTTTAGTGGAAGGGAGAACAGAGAATTTCTGGTATAGGAAATTTTATTTGATTATTAAATTCTTCAAACAAAATTGGATCTCTTTCTGGTTAATTTTGATTTCTTTATTTCTTAACATGTTTATGATAAGTGCAGAGTAACTAAATTAAATGATTATATCAACAACTTCCTTTTTTTTTCTATAGAATGTGTATGAAAGAATAGTTATTAAGACAAAGTATAAGGAAAGAAAATAAGACTTCTGTACACAAGGAAAACATTACATTATAGTTGCTAAATCTGTAGAATAATCTATAATGTGTATTATTGTTAGCTTTGCATTTCCAAGTTTTCTTCTCTATAAGATTTATGTGGTGCAACAGTAGCCTACTACTACTACTACTACTACTACTAGTAATAGGTAAATGTTGAGAGTAAAGTGGCAATAACCATTGATATGTGGACTTTGTGCAATCAGAAAAAGGGATATATGGTTGTTACAATACACTTTATTGACAACTCATGAAAATTAGACTATCGAACTTTGAGGTAATATTCCTAAACTTATAACTTAATTTCTTTATATTGTATTATTTCATAAAATACTAAATTTGTTTATTTGATATTTTTCAACTTCATTTATCAAGCCCACAAAATGTTGAATCGCTTTGCAATGGGTTAGTGAGATAATATTTGATTAGAATGTTGATAGAAAATTGTCTACAGTTACGTTGGACAATTGTTTTACCAATGATGCTATAGTTGAGAAATTGTTATTGAACTTTCCAGCTAGTAGTTTGATTTTAGATAAGAAATTGTTTCATATAAGTTGTATTCCACACATACTGAATTTGATTGTGAAAGATAGAATGTAAATACTTGAAGGAAGGATTGGAAAAATTAGTGAGAGTGCAAATTATCGGACTACCACGTCAAAGAGGATAAAAACTTTTGTTAAAGCTACACGTCAAATACATGTAAATATAGATAAAGCTTTGGCACTCGATTGTCTAATTAGATGAAATTCTACATATTCTATACTTGAAGTAGTAGTGATGTATAAAGATGTTTCACTTTAATGAAGTAGCGTGAAGTACAATATAAAAATTTACCTAATAAGATTGAATAAGAGTTGACATCAATGATGGTGCTATTTTTGAGGTCATTTTACAAATTGATAAAAACATTTTCAGGTACCAAATACCCAACAATTAATCTTTTTTTCTCATTGATTTGTACAATGAGGTTGTCAATCAATGAATAGCGTAACTCTTTGTACCCTGTAATATGAAACATGGCTAGTAATATGATCACCAAGTTTAAAAAATATTGGAGTGATAATCGTGGGCTATTGGTTGCAACAGTTGTTCTTGACCTTAGGTATAAAATGATGTCGATTGATTTTTATTTTCCAGAGATTTATGAAGATAATGCTTAGGAGCATTAGCAGTCTTTGTAATGATTTAGTAAAGTATTATGAGTCAAAAATTGCAACAAAATAAAGAATATTTGATTCATTAGTTAGGGGCACTTCTTCATAATCAGTGGAAAACTATTGAGATTCAAATGAATTTGATGCATATATAACCTAATATAGTCATCCTACAAAATTCAAGTTTTAGTTAGATAGTTACTTGAAGAAAGATCTTGCTAAAAGAACATCAAATTTTGATATTTTGGATTGGTGGAAGGTACTTACTACTACTTGGTATTATTATTTTATTTTATTTTACTTATATATCATGATTTATATAGATTGACATTATTAATATTAATGTGTTTTGATGTTTTAGGTACACAAGGTTAAGTATCTTATTTTAATTGAAATACTTACGATATTTTAGTTGTTCCGATATTTACTATTACCTCAAAGTCTATTTAGTTTGAGTTCATATCGTAGCAGACTTTATTCGAACACATTGAAAATTTTGATGTGTACTCAGAATTATATATGAGCTCTTACTTGAGGTATAAAATTATTTCAATAATTTATTTAAAATTGTATTTGAAATTTTTATTAAAACTTGTATTTAATCTTGTATTGATTTCTTTTTCTAGGTGAAGTTCTAGAAAATGAGATATTTACCAAGGCAAAAATAATAGCTGATGATAAAGGAACCCCACAATCTTCGAACTTTTTTGTTTTTTAGTTATTTGTAGATGATTTCTTTTGTTATTAATACTTTTTAATAATTAACAAGAAATACCAAAATATGAGGTATTTTGTTAATATGATTATGCTATTATTTATTTTTTTATTAAAATATTTATGAAGTGTTGATAATTAGATAATTAGTTTGCATGAGTTTCTAGAAAAGCCATACCATAAGAAAAATACGTGTCTTCATTTATATCTTGGTTTGTTAGAATTTTTTTTTTTTTCATAAAAGTATTAGTTGCAAAATTGCAACAACAATTTGTTTCTTACTTTATTGCTTTATTTTGGACAAATATGGAAAGCAAAATGTTGTTGCTTAGTCTCACATTGAAACCTAGTATTAAGTGCTAATTAGGGATATAATTAATTGTATATTATGATCTAAAATGGGTTTGAAAACAAATTCATATATATTATTAATTTGTCATGATAATTATATTTACATTTAAGGAATTGCAAATAATATTTTTAAGAATTCACTAAGAAAAAAAATAATTCTTATAGGATTTCAATTGTTTTGTTTGCTTGAGCAAATAGTTGTAAGAAAAGGATTAGAATTTTTATAAAATCAAATTAAAAAATAAAAAAAATTAACAAAATCAAGCCCAATAATATTTGCATAGATAGGCAGGCTCTAGAAGCTTGGACGCATAGCTCGGGCCCAGTCTAGGCTAGGCTAAAGCCTAACCTTATAATTAAAATCCGGTTCGGACTTTTAGAAACTCGGCCTGAGTTTGAGAATTTGTCCAACTCTAATAACAATTAGGACTAATAATTTAAATTAGCATGTTATATTCATATCATATTAAATAAAAACATAATATATTTTAAAATTCGTATCATATTAAATAAAAATATAATATATTTTAAATTAATTTAAATTCGATTCATTTGTTAATCATGTTAAGAATTAAAATTATAATTCAACTTGTTTAATAATCGTATCATTTGTTTAATATATATTTTAAAAATATTTATAATATGAACATATATACTAATAAATTTTATTTTAAACAATATTAAGCATTTTTTAAAATACTAAAACTACAATTATATATTTTTAAAATATTTAAAAATAAATAAATATATTAAATTATAAATAAATTACAACACGATTAATTATTTAAATAATTAATCATGTTGTAAATAAGTTTTCAAAGTCAAAATCTCTAACTTCAAATCCAATTCAATTATTAATCGTGTCTCATCATTATAACTCATTTATTAGTTGTGCTCACTAATTTTGTATTTAAAAATCGTGCTTAATAACAACGAATGTAACAAATACCATCTATTCCTTTCCCCCGACCTCATAATATTTAGCGCAAAACATAGAACAAATCCTCGGATTTCATCAAACAAGCCATATTTTGTTACTAATGACTACAAAAGCCCACACTATGCAAAAAAAAAACATACCTCAATATATATATATATATGAGATATGATGGGCCCAAATATAAGTTCTAGGGCAAGCCTAGACTAAGGAGTAGATCCATTATCCATTAGATGTTGGGCCAGTGATAATCCCTTATCAAATATAGTTATATATCTTATGAGAATCTAATTTAGCTCATGTAATTTGAGAAAACCCACGAGAAGAAAGATACCCAAAAAAAAAAAAGTAGACAGGAAGATGAGCTGGCCTAATTGCTAAATCACAAAGCAAGCTCTCTATCCAAGTATCATCATCCGTTTTCCAGATTTTATTATCCTTGTCTTAGGAATATTCGAACCACCAACTTGCCAGTGGTTTGCTTTGCGTCTCAAATAAGCTCAGCTTAGATGTCAAGGATTTAACTCATACTCCTCCGGGTAGAATAGGATAATGGATACAGGTTTGGTTCTATAGTACTAAGTGATCCTGCTGTCCTCTATACCAATCACAGAAGGGAATAAGAAATTGAACCTGGTATATCAACTATTATAGTAGTTGGTAGGACGTAATCAATAATTCTTATGAACATGGACAAAGAAACATATCTCTAAAAGGGGAAATCTACCAAGTTTTTGAGAACTGCATTTATAACAAAACAAGAGGTTGAATTGGTCTCACAATATAAATAAATACAAGTATAAACTCAGTATATCACATCAATTGTCAAGAAAGGATTTTACTCATCATCCTTGTAAGGGTATTCTTCTGGAACTTGCTTCAGAAGTTTCACCTGCAGCTCGTATGCGTCATCCCCTCGAAGCATGTCGCGGATCCAAGTGACTTCAGTCTTCATTGACACCTATCAACAGAAGAAAATTCAGACTATTGTAATGAATAAGGAATAGATGGAAAATAAAGTATGGTATCAAGCTACAGCTCTACTTGAGCGCTATGTTCAAAAGCAATCAATGGACAAGTTTGAGAACAGATGGATAATTTCTCTATCAGCTCAACTAAGACTCATTCATCAAAAAATGAATCATTTCAAAGAATTTCTATCTTGTAGAACCATGATGTTTAGCTATAAACCAAATCCTAAGGTAGAATAAAAAGAAATAGTATAATATTTTCACAGCATCACAGGATAAAATTGATAACATATGAAATAGCATCACAGTAAGAAACACATACCCTTTTCCTTCATTTCAACTTACACATCAAGAGCAAGGATATGATAGCACTAACCATATAAAACAAATGTAACATAAGACGTATAGAAGTTGGAAACATTCCCTACCATATTGATGAAAAGTTCAAAACAGATTGCGATTTTTATCTAGAAGGTGATAATAGTCATCAATGCTGAATTCGCACACTACAACAAATCACAAGCACTGGATGTGCAATTAATTTAGATCAATAACCCAAGGCTCCAATGCAGAAATGGCTCACTCAGGCATGGGTGATGTTATAATTCTTTACAACAACATGAAACAATTTTGAAAGGAGGCATGTGAAAGATTTAAATGCAGTCTGCCACACCAATAGAAAGTAAAGCAATCAAAGAAATCATTAAAAAGGATGGAATCAAAGCTGTGCAATAGAAGGAATCTCTCACCATTTCAAGGGCTCCTCTAATGACTCCACTCAGGATGTTGCAATAGTAAAGACCTTGACATGTATCTGGAAGCTCAACAAAATCCACCAGGGGATTATCTTCCAAAATTATACTGCAGCAAGTCCCATCTGCATCCCAATTAGACACGGAAGCAGTAACTCCTAAGAACATTTTGAAACCCACCTGTATAGAAGCTTTATCAGATTTCATATGTAATTGAGCCTACTTCATGCATAGAAGACAAAACTGATAAACTATGTCAACTTGCAATCAGAAAAACATGAAACAGATACTTTCAAACCTCAGATGCAGTAAGTATATTTCATTTTAGAACCTTAGATTTGTCAAAACACATCAGCCAAAAACATGTTATAGAAAGCCACATAATCCATTATGAAAAGAAGCTAAAAACTACAAACACAAGAACCACCTAGTTATCAGACATACATCTAAATCTGCAAGTCAGGCAGGTTCAATCAGTTTGAAGCCAATTTCCTGTTAATCAATAAAGCATTATTATCAATGCCGCATCAAAGATGGGTTACTACACGCCTCTCACTCAATATTTTCCCAAAGTGTCACAGCTTTATTCTGATTGAATTTGTATGGTGTCGGGATATTCTGTTAATAATAGTAATTGTAATAATCAACATGACAAGAAAATTTGATTAAAAATTAAAAAAAAAAATTATCAACCAATATAAAAGCCATATATTGCCCAAAGTACATGTATAAACAAATGCCGGGACAACTGAAATCAATAACATTATTATTTACAATAAAACAATGGACAAAACCTTTGCTATCACTTCAGCAGTTTCCCTGAAGTCAACACATCTAGATACATTAGATTTTGCTAGAAATTCATCAATCAGCCGAATTCCAATATTGTAGCCCCTGCAACATAATTAATTCCAAATAAATATGGTCTGAAATTCACATTGTATATTCCATAAAACAATATAATACTATACTAGTTAGCGTTATATATTGTCTGGTAACAGATGAAAAATTACAGCCAATTCTTGCAAAGACCAAATTTGAGATATTGGCCTAGTTTAATACAAAACTGAACTTAAGACAAACAAAAGATGTCTCTAGTTACTAGTGCACTTCAATTCAAGAATTAACCTAGACAAATTATTGAATGACTGCCCCTCTCAAACTAAACTTCTTCATTCTTTTATTGCCTGTCTCAAGCAATTTAACTTTAATGTTTGTGCTTGATGTAGAGCCCTTATTAAACCACCCAGCTTTGCTTCTACCTAGATTTCATGAATACATGATATCTTGAAAACCTGTAACCTTAATGGCTTGCTGAATGAACTAACTTAGGGCACTCATTGAGGTTTGTTCCACACACAACAGAATCCCTCCTTCCTCTTTTTTTTTTTTTCATTTGTTTCCTATCCTCTTACTGTTAGAATTGGCAGCTGTTCAGTTCGAAGTCCTATTAATATGCATTCATCTTTCATTGAAATTAAACCTCCATTAAATACACTGCCTAAACATACTAAAATCAGTAAACAAACAAACAAACTATAAAGGTATATTTCAGCGCACATATCCATTTTTCTCACAATCCAAGCACAAAAACAAAAAAGAACTTAATTTCACTTCTATCGTGCCATTTCATTACCTTCTCAAGAAAATAAATGCTCAGGAAGAATATAAAGAGCAAATATGTCAATCGCCTAAATCAAAGAAACTATGATTCGAATCGAATTGAAAAAGCGGAAAACGTACATTTGATCAAGCTGTTTGTTGACTTCCTCAACCTCCTCTAGATCCGTCAGGAGCTGACGTACAGTCGCGCCATAAGTTAACGTAAACAGCTCGGCATTCTGCAGAAAATCAAATTTCAAACACTCCATAAGTTAACTCAACAAAACCAGTTTCGAAATCAGGATTTCACAGTTTATGAAGTTATTGAATCAACCTACCACACGTTCCATGTTGGCGAAGATTGCATCACCGGATCTAGGAGCAACAGGAGCCATGCTAAGATCTCGAGAGAAAACCTAGTCAGATCACGCAATTTACAGGTTTTCTTCTTTCAGCCAGTTTCAGTGGAATACAAAACGACTGAGCTGGTCCTCCGTTCGTTTAGGGCAGGGAAAATTCCCAATACCCCCTCACGTTTTGGGAAATACACTATCACGGTTTGAAAATTATCCCGTTACATCCATCCGTTACATAAGTTAACAGTAAAATCTATTTTTTGGGAGTATAATAGTAATTACATATCACACAATACACTCTCTCATCAGCCACCCATAGTCAACATCTATACCCTATCACACTGTATAGTAAAAAATATATTTTAAATTAAGAATTTTAACACAAACCTCCTTTAAAATTTAAAATTTTAACACTTAAATAAAAAAAATTAAAAAATGAACACTTATCTCCCCTCTATCATCCAAATCTGTTAGTCAAACTTTAGAATTAAGGGCAAATTAATAAAAGTAATTAAACTTTATTCTTTTGTTTGAGCTTAAGTCAATTAACATGAATCCCTAGATTGTCTGCTTGTGAAATCTTCACCCCAAGATTGGTAGTGGTTTCTTTCTTATATGGGCTTGGTTGCGTACAATTGTTGCTCCATTATATACATGTATATGATATGACACGATAACATAGTTTGTCTGCCATGTTTAGAACTAGAACTGCATTGATGTCATTTTCATTAAAACAATTGAACCCGAATTCTTTATAGCCAAAATTCTATAATCCATCAACCATGAAGTATTTTCCTCAAATGAAGAAAAAAAGACCCAAATTCATCATATTCTTCCTTGGTTGTCCTTGTTGATTGAAAGATGTATAGAGGTGTGAGATAAGCTGGTTAAATTAGCATTAATAGTGCAATATTACAATTGCTATAAATTAATATTACATTGATTAAATAAAATCAGCATTCAAATTCATTTACATTTTCTTCCCTTTTCTTCTTCAGTTTCTTTGTTTTCTTAATATTTATGAATTCGTCTAATTAGAAAGGTGAGATAAACTATGAAACTCAAATGGATTTTTCATTTTTATTTTTTGTTTTCTGAGTTTATTTTGAGCTGCAAGTGTTCTATGAATTTAAATGCAAATATTTAGACGGCTTTTTTTATTGCTTTCATGTATAATGAAACCTTGTTTGCAGATTTGAGTCGTTTATGGCATGATGAATCATCTTGTTTAGGTTATATGAAAAAAATTGAACTACATGTGTTTGATAGAATATCCAACAGAAACCAAATCCTAACAATCTGACTTTAACATATAACATAGAATTAATATAAAATAGCGAAGGAAGAAGAAATCTGCAAACTAATTCAAATCTGAAATAGAGGTCAATAATAGGTTGTTTTTTTAGCTTTATAAGGAATCCTTTTTTCAAGTTATACCGACGGTAATAGTCTAACAGTTGCAGCTCTAGTTTGGTGAGGTTCGGCTCAGAATGCCACCATTCAATGGCAGTGAGTGAGTGAGAATGAAAGTGAGGGCATTACAGTAATTTAAGTCTTAATTAACATACTTAAACAGTGAAATAGGAGGTAAGTGTGTGTGACTTTCTTAATACTTTTCATTTAAGTGTTAAAATCTTAAACCTCAAGAAAGGTATGTGTTAAAACTCTTTTTAATAATAAAATTAAGAAACAAACAAATAAATAAAGAGAAATTGACAGATACCCTTCTTAACTATAGAGAAATGATAGATGCCCCATTGGTGTTTTAGAAACAATAGATATCCTCTTGACGTTTTGAAAAATGACACATACCCCCGTCGTCATTTCAGTAATCTTCATCTTTTATTCCTCTTCTTTCTTCTCCTTCTCTTTCTCTTCCATTTTCTATTTTTCTTCTTTCTCCTTCACTATCTATTTCTTTACCATAGATTTTTTTCAAATCATTTTATCTTTTTTTTATCTCCTTTATTGTTACTTTCTTTACTGTTAAGAAAAGAAGAGAGAGAGAGAGAGAGAGAGAAAGGTGAAGGAAGGAAGAATTGGGTTATTTGGTTGGGTAGGTAAGGGGGCGGATGGATGGCTGCAAAAAGGGTTAGTTTTCTAATTTACTAAATTGTCCCTCAAAAGTTAACGGTAAAATAATAGCAAGCTAACATTAAGGGATATGTGTCATTTTTCAAAACGTTAAAGAGTATATGTCATTTCTGAAATATCATGAGACATTTGTCCTTTCTCTATAATTGAGGAAAGCATCTGTCAATTTCTCATAAATAAATCACAAAATTAATAATATATACTTTATTCATTTTTAAAAATAATTACATAAAAAATTGTCTCCCTAAATCTTATATATCTTCTTCATTTTATCGCCAACTAACTCCCCTACTCAATTACAAAGGATTTGTATTCTTATTGCTAAAACTCCCCTTAATTCTTCTTTGGCTACCACGTTAATCCACCGACCTTAGCTTTGGCTTTAGTCATTTTACCAATTGTCGCTCTAAACAACCTCAACATAAACCTTAGCTAGCACTGGTCAAAGAAAATTAATTTATAAAACCCAAATGACGAGTCTTGTCGATGGCGAATGTAGGACCCGAATCTATTGTACGATCGGATTATATTGACATTAACTTGCAGGCTATGTTATAATTAGAAAAGTTTATTAATTTTGAAGGAAGTTGGTTAAGAGTTTTTATGACAGAGAAAGGGAGTTGTATTTTATGTATCATTTTAGAATAAAATTTTTAGAACCCCTCTTTGATAAGTAAAATTTAAAAATGCTCTTCTATAATAATATCAATCAAAATTGCCCCTTTTTGACTCTCATTGATCGAATTGCCCTCATACCCCTTTTTTATCTTCTTTTTCTTCTTTTTTTGCTCTCTAAAATAGCAAAACTACCCAAACTGAAAATCTTCTGCCATATACATTACATAAATTTGAATTCAATCTTACTGCTAAACCGTTATTCAATCAACCTATAACGTGAAATAAAAATACACAACACTTACATAAAATAAAAAATAATTAAAAAATATGAAACTAAAAACTTTTTATTTTTCTCGAAAGTAAATTTCAATTCGAAACTACATATTTGCCTTTGACTCGAAAGTCCATCATACATTACACGAAACTCAGGTATTTTCAAGTTAAATTATACTCAAAAACACATTTGAGTAACTAACTCAAAACTTGGTATATCTTTGAACTCTAACATTAATTTCGAGTAGGCTTAAACTTTTCTGATTTCAAGTTATTCAAATGTACTTTCGAGTATAACGTAACTCAAAAGTATCTAGATTTCATCGTTGCAAATCAAAATTTTCTTTAAAATTCGATCAAATTACACTTAAAACTTCAATTTCAGCTTAAATTTCTCAAATCAAAGACATTATAAACTATTTAAGAAATTTGGAAATCCAAAATTTTAAACCCTAACATGTATTCACGCACTACCAAAACTGTCGTCGGAGGTCAGTTTCTCTTAGTGTTCTCGTCATCGATCGTGCTCCTTTACTGTTGAAATCAGAACGTGGAACTGAATGTTCTTGCTTAAAGGTGATAATCACTTGAAGGTGATGAAATAGCAAAAAAGTTCAATTGTTTTGTTTGAAGGGCATAAGGGCAATTCGGGCAATGTGTGTCAAAAAAGAGTATTTTTTATTTATATCATTGGGGGATATTTTTGAATTTCATTTATCAACGAGGGATGTTTTTTATTATTTTCCTTTTTAGAGGGATAGTTCGGGCCGTAGAGATGGTTTAGTTGAGGAATCAACTGTGACGGAGTATGAGTTTGAGGGATTTGTTTGGTTTATATGCTTTTGTGGGTGTTCAAATTTGTTTGGTTGATGAGACAGTGAGGAAGAAAAACACTAGAACTTTGAGGAATTTGTTTTGTTCTGTTTATATTGAAGTTATGAGAGAGAGAGAGAGAGAGAGAGAGAAATAATCTGACTATTATATTTAAGCTCAATTAAGGTTTCCTTTCGACATTTGAAGATTGATATTGATCTGCTTTCTGCTTAGGTTTAATCCACTTGAATCTTAAGGACTTTTGTGATAATTGTTTGCTATTGATTTGGGCTTTTAGTTTAGGAAAAGTTGAATTAGCTTGTGTTGTGTTTGGTTGAATGATTAAAGTTCTAAGTTTTAATATTGGATTATTGGTAGTTTAATTTCTGGGTAAATCTAAATATTAGATTTCTGGTAGTTTGATTTTTGGGTAAATCAAGGAAAATAAAAAATAAAAAAAAGGTGTTCAAGCTTTTTGGATGTTAGAAATGAGAAAGATGTTTGTCTTGTAATGCGCGAGAGAGTGGTGAAAATAAATTGCTTCGGGACCCATAAACCGATTTAAAGGGACCACATTCGACAATGAGACCCACTTGATATCTTTGTCTGTCATATATGGTTACTATAGTAATTGCATAGAAAAAATAGATTTTACCATTATGTAACGAATGGATTTAATGGGATAATTTTTAAAGTTTAAGGAGGTGATAGAGTATTTACTAAAACTTAAGGGGTATAGGAAATTTTCCCTTTCCGGCGTAAATTAAATTAATACAAGGGTAATTTTCACCTACCCCCTTAGGTTTGAGGAAACAACGCAATGTTTCATTGATTTAATTAACACTCAACCCCACCCCAGGTATATTAAAAAAAAAAAAAAAAAGAACCCACCTCTGGTGGCTGGTGTTAAGTAACGATTTAAATTAACCATTCTCTACGAAGCTATCCGTAACAGCTATTAACAATACAATGTCCAATTTGGCCATGCAAATATTTGCTTTCCCTCTTTTTCCTTCCCGTGATGCATTAAAACAATGGGGCTCGGCTCCCACGTGTAGGCTCAAAGACAAATTCTGGACTAGCGTTGGGTTATTTGTGCTCAGGAATTTACTACATTCTCATTAAAAAAGACAGATATGGGGGCAGGAAGAGGCCGAGATTTTTTCAGTGTATTGGAAGGCTATTAGTCCAGCTTATGCTTTATTGGTTTTCGTTGAGAAATAATTGGCTGCCGGTATGACCCATAATTAGGTGCCTAGACATGAGAGTTTCAGATTGTTGTTTTTTTTTTTTTCGCTTTTGAATATACTTTTGGATTATTAGTTTTATTTTTTATTTGAGCGTCATTAAATGTTGACAAATACATTTTGAATCTGATTTTTTTTTATAACTTTTCAGTTCTTATGCTTTATTTATACATTCTGGTCTCAATTATACCTCAACTAATTTTTTTAAATTACCGGGTTATTATATGCGGCTGTTATTTATTTTCTATTTATTTATTGTGGCCTATTGCTGCTGCTGTTTAGAAGTTCCGAGATGAGGGTTGGATGCTGCTGTGCTTGTAGATCTCACTTTTGGGGTTTTCGAATAGTTTATTTTTATGTGACGATGATCTGGCAGCTGCTTAATAGCAGCGGACGCGTCGTTAATTTTTCTCTTTTTCACGAGGATTATATTTTAGGTATAACAAGCCAGCTAATGTATACACGAAGAACGTGACAACTGAATTGCTTTATGCCCAAGAAATGTCTACCTAGAATATGGTAATTATGTTATGCATTATAATTACTGTTATTTCTAATATTAATACTAAAAAAATATATGTTTTAAATTTTTAGAAAAATATTTGACAACTTTTGCCTTGGTTATGGATTAATTGAGTTTCCTCGACTATAATTTTTTTTATATGATTGAAATTTTCCTACTTAAATTATGACATATTTTCAATGAAAATATTACATTTAATTTAATTAAGAAAATTTCTTTCAAAATTTTAATTATAATTTGTTAAATATTAATAAAGCTTTTAAACATTTTTTAATATAAATTTTTATTTATTTTCATTAAACGTTATAAAATTCATTTATAATAATTTGGTTGTTTAATCGTAATTTACTTTGTAGAAAACTTATTTTAGTTAAATAATAATCTTATATTACAAGATTTTTGTTACAAAATCGTACAAACATGTTTTTTTATTAAATTTCAATTGTTTAAAATAGAAATGATAATTCGAATAAATAAATTATGCTTAGAGATAAATACGATACCATTTATTTATTATTTATGTTAATTTTATTAAATTTGAATATAATATATTTATTTAAATATGATTATCAGCCTAAAATACAATTATTTTTTTATAATAGAATTATTTTTTTAAGATATGATTATTTGTTTAAAATTTAATTATTTATTTAATTAAGAATATTTTAAACAAATAATTATATTAAAAAATTAAATATAAATATGATACGAATTATAATTATATTAATATAAATAAAATACGATTATTATTTATATTAAAAATTTTAAATATAAATTTATTTAATATTATTAAATTTATGTTTAATAACAGTATCTAAATTGTTATCTTTAATTAAAAATAAAACCATCGTCCACCCGGTTCCATCGAGCGTGGGATGCCTACGCCTAAATAATATTCCCAAAATAGCCGCCTCCTGCTATTAGCCAACAGTTTTTTTTTTATTGATATTATTAGCCAACAGGTTAGAGGAACTAATCCTGGCGTGTGGGTCAGGAAAGGGCAATGGGATTAAAGACGTGGCACCAATCTGTCAGCTGAAAATTTGGGTATTATTGTCATTTCAGTTACAATGGTGACTATAAATTGAGGTGTTCAACACATCCATTCCCTCACCGTCTCTCAGAAATCTCTGGCTAAATTTGACCAAGGCCTTCTTCAAATTCTCTGTCAAGGTAATAGCCTAACTCGAACTTATCTTTTCGTTTTTTCTAATTATTGATTAAATTAAGCCCTTGATTATTACTCTAGTTTTTGAAATTTTGTTGTCGTAGTTTTTAATTATTGATTAAATTGGTGCCTTTGATGTTTTCTCGGTTTATTTGTGAATTAGGTTAAAGCTTATTTCGTTTATGATGCTAGGATGATATGTTATTATATTTTCTTGATGCGCTGTTGATCTATGATATATTGTCACTTAATTGTTTTTTCGATTGGTTGTTCATTTTTTTTTACTGGTGTTTGGTTTGATGGTGGTTTGATGCTTCTGGTGGGAAAATCTTGTTGATATTGATTGTGTCCCATCTTTTAATTCTGTCTGAATCTCCGTTTGGGGATAATTCGGAGTATATCTTAAAAAATTATTTATAGGTTTTCATTAATCTTTATTTGTATCATTTTCTATCTTTAATATTGTCTATATTTTCTTTGATAAACCGGTATTGATCACATGTTCTTTTATTTTAGTGGTTTCAGTTGTGATTGAAGGTTTCCTTGGATTATATTCTGCCTTAAACAATTGAATGTATATGATTTACTATTGTTGGTTTATTTGGAAGGTTCTTCTTTGTCTAAGTATATTTTTCTTGGCGTTTCTTTGTTCTAATAGATGCAAATCTTTGTAAAAACCCTCACTGGAAAGACTATCACCCTTGAGGTGGAAAGCTCCGACACCATCGACAATGTAAAGGCAAAAATTCAGGATAAGGAGGGCATCCCACCAGACCAGCAAAGGTTGATCTTTGCTGGCAAACAACTCGAGGATGGACGTACCCTTGCTGACTATAACATCCAGAAGGAGTCCACCCTTCACCTGGTCCTTCGTCTCAGGGGTGGTATGCAGATCTTTGTAAAGACCCTCACTGGAAAAACGATCACCCTTGAAGTGGAAAGCTCTGACACAATTGACAATGTCAAAGCCAAAATTCAGGACAAGGAGGGGATCCCTCCGGACCAGCAAAGGCTTATCTTTGCAGGTAAGCAACTTGAGGATGGACGCACTCTTGCTGACTACAACATCCAGAAGGAGTCCACACTGCACTTGGTCCTTCGTCTCAGGGGTGGTATGCAAATCTTTGTAAAAACCCTGACTGGTAAAACAATAACTTTGGAAGTGGAAAGCTCCGACACCATTGACAATGTCAAGGCTAAAATCCAGGACAAGGAGGGCATCCCACCAGACCAGCAGAGATTGATTTTTGCTGGCAAACAACTTGAGGATGGTCGTACTCTTGCTGACTATAACATCCAAAAGGAGTCAACCCTTCACTTGGTGCTTCGTCTCCGTGGTGGCATGCAGATATTTGTGAAGACGCTTACAGGGAAAACAATCACTTTGGAGGTTGAGAGCTCTGACACCGTTGACAATGTAAAAGCCAAAATTCAAGACAAGGAGGGTATCCCACCAGATCAGCAGAGGCTTATCTTTGCTGGAAAGCAGCTTGAAGATGGAAGGACTCTTGCAGACTATAACATCCAGAAAGAATCCACACTCCACTTGGTTCTTCGCCTCCGTGGTGGTATGCAGATTTTTGTGAAGACTCTCACAGGAAAAACCATCACCTTGGAGGTGGAGAGTTCTGACACGATTGACAATGTGAAAACCAAGATACAGGATAAGGAGGGGATTCCACCAGACCAGCAGAGATTGATCTTTGCTGGTAAGCAACTTGAGGATGGAAGGACTCTTGCTGATTATAACATCCAGAAGGAGTCCACTCTGCATCTTGTGCTCCGACTACGTGGGGGTTTCTGAGTAAGGTCATGTGATGTTGATGTGGTGATTATGTTATGTTTGCGCCATGGTTTTTGTTTGATTGCCATTGCTCTATAATGGCTCAAATAAGTTGTGAAAACCCTTTTTTAAGTTTAATTTCTTGTATGGTTGTTGCAGTGTGTTTTTTAGACGATGATATGGCCTTTAGGTGCTCATCTATAAGTTTACCTTGAATAAATACCATTTTATGTACAATTTACTTGTAGTTTTTAGCATATGTGCTTGTTGTGTGGTATCTCTGCTCCAGTTCTATACCTATTTTTTTTTTTTTTACCAGCCTGCTTTTGTTAAAACTCAAGGAGAGCCAGCCAAGTATGTCTTCTATTGAAACTATGGAAGAGACGAAATCTTAGGATTAAGAAATATATATATATATATATATATTTATCGTACTTAGCTTTTGGAGAATTTGTACTATTTTAACCTCTGGGTTGATGAAGACTAGGAAATGATGAAATTGAAGTGTAAAATTATAGTTCAACCAGGCTTAAGATTTGTAAACAATGCAGAGGAGGGAGAACACAAAAACTGTAGAGTCAATTGTTATTCGAAAACCAGAAAGAATGGACTACAATATAATACAATACAATACAAATTCTCTTGTGAGCAGAACATTTCATAATACCTGATGGAATAAGCGTTGCCGCTAATACGAAAAAAATTATTTATGCTACTTGATGGGAGAAGCCTCTGAATCCCAAACATAAAAGTTTGCTTGGAATAAAGCACCAATTTTAGTGATTTCATTATTGAATACTAATTTTAATAATATTATTTTTACTTTATTTAATTTAAAACTTAAAAAGAAGCTGCAATCTATCTTTATTATTTCTTGACATTCAAGTTAAAACTTTGAGCAACTCTAATTGATTTTAGGGAATTTTTCAACAGTAACCACTGTTCACCTCCTTATTTTCGGTAATAACCACTGTGCATAATTTGTTTCAAAAAATGACCACATAAACTTTTTCGGACCAATTTACCCCCCTTTAACCAATTTTCACAACTTCTTTCTTCTCTTCTCTACCTGTCTGCTTCTCTCTTTTCCTTCTTTCTTTCTTCTTGATTTGCTCATCCATCATTTCTACCCTTGCTGCATTGTAGAATTTGTGTGCTTTTTCCACGACGATAGACGACTGAACTTTCTTTGAATCAAAGAAAATCACATCTTACAAAGAAATAGAATCAGGTGAGCTTTTGGAAAATGGTTAACAAAATTTGGTGTTGCTATGATATTATTTGTGAGTATTTATGCACAATTAGAGAATGTGATGAAAGAAATTGTGAAAGAAGTGTTTGGTGTAATGATTGAGTAAAAAAACTGGGAAAAAAATGAGGAAGAAGACGACTCGCCCGCTACTTTCGATTACGTAGGAGAAAAATCGAAAGTGTAGTTTCGATCATGAAAGAAATTTTACCCATGATCGAAACTGTACTTTCGTTTTTTATCCTACGTAATCGAAAGTAAGTTTCGCGCACATGCATTTTTGGCTCTTCTGAGTAGTTACCTTATACCAAGTAATGAATTTGTAGTGGAACTAATTAAGGAAATTTATTGTTACACATAATTTATATTTAACGCAGACATGAATTTTTTTTTTTTTGTAACATAATGTTTGGTATTAGTGCAGGCATGGGTGACGCAATAACCATAGTTACTATGAACGGCGGATCTTGGGAAACAACACCGAACGGCAGTGAAGAATATGTTGGTGGCAAGATGAGGGGATTTTCTGTTAATCGAGATATAACGTATAATGCTTTTTTGCGAATTTTGTACGAGGCATTTACAATTAATCCTTCTGAATTTATCATTAAGACAAGAACCAAGTATTCAATCTGTACACAATCAGGGGCGGGCGTTATGGCAGCAGATATCACAACTGAAATGGACTTTCGAGCATTCATGTCGGCCAACAGTCCTTATATGGCCAGTCGGAGGGGATATTGTCCACTATATATTACCTTGGGCTGTGTAAATAGTGCAGACGAAACAAGGGCAGAAGCTCCCATTCATGTATCACCTCGTATAATTCCTGCAATGCCAACTCAGTTCATGTCTTCTAGTGGAAGTAATCAAGTGAATGATACCGTTCCTGCAGTGACAACTCAATCTCTATGCAACAGTCGATTTGAGTACACTGGACAAGGGTTTGCAGATCGATACTCCCAGCATAGTCAACTTCCATCGATCCCTCCAGAGCTCCAACACCGACCTGTAAACTTTTTTGATGATGCAACCACTATTGAAGGAGGTGATTCTCCCCCCCACAACAATGTTGCACAACAAAATGATTACCATGATACTGAGGTAAACATTAATGGTGCTGACATCTCTTAGCCTTGTGAATTTGGACAAAATATAGTTGAAGAGGAAAGTGAGTCAAGGGAAGATGGTTGTAACCGTGCCGTTCAGAGGAGTTGCTCAACAGCAGTTCCATCATCCAGAAATCAATTCATTCGGTGGTTGCCTCCTGTTGCACCGTCAGTAATTACGCCGAATGATGCATTCTCGGGTACTGGATCGAGTGATGTGTGCGTTGGGCAGATCTTCAATACAAAGCAAGAACTTCGAGACAAGTTGGGTTTAGTTGCGTTGAAAAACCACTTCCAGTTCAAGGTTTATAAATCAACCACAGATCGATTTGAGGCCAAGTGCCTTGTTCAAGGATGTCAATGGCGAATTCGTGCCACCAAGAGCAACCGCGATACATATTTTCGAGTGACAAAAATGAACACTGTCCATAGTTGTCAAAACGAAGAGTTACAAGACAGTCATCGCCAAGCAAGCACACGCCTGATTGGGGAACTAATTAAGGATAAATTCAAAGATTGTAGTCGAGGTTACACTCCCCGGAATATTCGTGATGACGTACAGACTGATTATGGGGTACGATTATCATATATAAAGTCATGGCGCAGTAAAGAACACGCTTTAAAGCTTGTGGTTGGCGATCCTTCAGAGTCATTCAAGGGACTTCCGTTATATTGTCATGTGTTGAAGGAAAAAAATCCAGGGACAGTGACGTCAATTGAAAAAGATGCCGATGATCACTTCTTGTACTTTTTCATGTCGTTGGGACAATGTATTCGAGGATTTCGCACCACAATTCGGCCTGTTATTGTTGTTGATGGGACTTTCTTAAAGGGCACATATTGTGGGTCATTATTTGTGGCTGCATCAATTGATGGAAATGACAATATTTATCCAGTGGCATTTGGTGTTGCTGATTCTGAGAACGACGCCTCATGGGAGTGGTTTTTCTTAAAACTTCGGGAAGCGATCGGTTTAATTGAGAATTTGGTTTTCATTTCTGATCGGCACTCTAGCATTGAGAAGGGGATTTCTACTGTATTTCCTGATGCATCACACGGATTTTGTTCTTACCATATTTCTGGAAATGTGAAGGCTAAGTACAAGATGCGTGCTCAAAAGACAGAGACTTTCATGGCCGCTTACTTCCTCGCGGCTAAGGCGTATCGATTTAGCGAGTGCAATGAATATATGCAAAATCTGTGGGTAATGCATCCAGGGAGCGGCAGATTATTTAGAAAATGAAATTGGACTGCATAGATGGGCAAGAGCACACTTTCCTTCTCGGCGGTATGACTTGCTAACCACCAATATCGCTGAGAGTATGAATTCTTTGTTGAGGCATGCACGATCGCTTCCTATTATACCATTAGTTGATTATATAAGATCTCAGGTACAAAGATGGTTTTACGAGCGTAGGGAGCAGGCAGCAGCCAGAGATGCAATCCTCACCCCAGCAGCGCAAGCAATTATTGATAAACAACTAGAGTTGTCTCGACCTATGACTGTGGAACCTGTGTCGCGGAACGAATTTGAGGTTAAACACCGGGGCACTGTTGAAGTTGTTCATTTGCAGGAGAAGACTTGTAGTTGTAGGCGCTTTGATTTATCACAACTCCCGTGCGCTCACGCTCTTGCAGCATGTCGACATATTTGTTTGTCACACAATTCACTTTGCGCACACTACTACACCACTAATACATGGATGAATGCATATGCAGAGTCTATTCACCCGGTTGGAAATGATGTGGATTGGTTGATTCCATCTGAGGTCCGAGAAATCATTGTTCATCCACCAAGGCAACGTCCTCCTGTTGGGAGACGAAGAAAACAAAGAATTCCTTCTATTGGAGAGGACGTGATGCGGCGTATGTGTTCACGTTGTCATCAACGCGGGCACAATCGTGCTACCTGCAAAAATCCAATTCCCCTTCACCCAAACCAGTGAAATTTGTGTTGTTTCTCGAAAAAGAGTATGTCGGACTGTATTTTTATTTGTACTCTTACATATATAGAAAATTGTTGTGTTAACAATGAAATATTGACCATTTTTGCCAATGTATGAAGTTTCTATTGGACTTTTGGTTGTATTTACTATAAAATCATTTGTGTATTATTCCTATATTTGCGTAAGTCTCAAGAACCAGCGGTTTTGGAAAAATCGAAACTTAGTTTCGATCATGCACAAAACATTGAAACGTGATCGAAAGTAAGTTTCGATTTTTCCAGAACCGCTGGATCTTGAGACTTACGCAAAGCCAACTACGCCACACATTCTGGAAAAATCGAAACTTACTTTCGATCACGTTTCAATTTTTTATGCCTGATCGAAACTCAGTTTCGATTTTTCCAGAACCGCTGGTTCTTGAGACTTACGCAAAGCCAACTACGCCACACATTCTGGAAAAATCGAAACTTACTTTCGATCACGTTTCAATTTTTGTGCCTGATCGAAACTCAGTTTCGATTTTTCCAGAACCGCTGGATCTTGAGACTAGTTGAAGGCAAACACCACAATTACCAAGTATTCATAAAACACATGTTATAATCATTTTACATGCAACATATGAGGACATGTGGCTTATATATCATTATACCGAAATTTATCGTAATATATACAAACAAAAAAAATACAAAAGCATATACAAGCATAAACAAATAATAACAACAATCTACAATAGGTGACCAGTCCATAACTCAACGGCCATCCTCATCCTAAGAAAAGGTCCGTCTAAAGAACTAAAGTCTAGAGGCCTATTTAACCCTAGATAATATATATACATGCAAGTAAACACACCGCAGTCACCGGATATTTGCTGAAGTGGGATCTCATCTGTCGGCCGAACAACAGTGAATGCCTCTTCAGAAAACTCGAGATCAGTCCTGATGTTGTAAAAATCTGCATCATCGAGCAGGTAAGGGAGTAGCTCGGACATTGGTTGCATAACCTCAACCAAATGTTGCTCAGAATGTGCAGATGGACAGGAGTCGTACACTGTGATCGTACGCCGATGAAAGTGAATCGCAGCAAGCCACCCAATGTGAGGAACTGATACAAATGGGCACATAAACCTCATCTACTGTCCACCATGCACGGTGGACAACACTGTTTCTACCCTCTACATGTGACTCAAGATCTGTTTTAACGTAGAAACTGCCTTTCTCGAGCTCCCCGTTCAAATAACCGGCCCAGGCAATTTGCAATGATGTCTACACAGGACAATGAAAATAATTGTTATAGCGACGTGTTAACTATACAATACAACTATAGAATTCAGAGCATATTAGTTAACGTATAAACTTACGAATAGATGTGTGGAAGCAATGGTCCATCGTTGCGGCACCTGTTGGGAGCATACCCCCTGTCGGTGTGCAAGCAGCTGAATGTACTCATTCATGTGCTATAATATAAGCAATAAACGCTGATAAACATTCGCTACATTAAAAAAATAGTAATTGGGAATTGAATATATAATTCACTTACAGTATCCTCGAGCCACTGTCCTTGATCCGCTATTGTGCTGAGCCAATCTGGAGTAATTGTGACGGTTCGGGTCTCAATGCGTGCTTTCGGAATAGCCATCCACTGCAAATATTCTTTATATAACTCCTCTGGAACTCGACGTGTTACATCAATAACATACTCTGGAGTGTATTGTGGCCATTCTCTCACTGTCAAAGGACCTTTAGCCCGACCCCGTTTCTTGAACGGGTTTGTATATGGGGTCCGTTGAGATTTGCCCGTCTTATACTCCCGGCCGAATCGACTAACATTTGCTTCTATAAGCATCTGAAGGAATTGGTCGATTGACATTAATATCTGTAGGCGCCTGAACAATGCACACACTATCTGAACCTACAGCATCGACCTGCAATACCTGTGAACACATACAATAACATTTAGCACGAAACGTTTTGAAAAAATTCAGGCAGAGTTTACCCTGTAAATTAGACATCCCAATAAAATAACAACGCCTGCATAAAACTAATTTTATTACATATATAAACATTGGGGCCTCAGGCACCCTATTTGGCTCAAACCAAGCTTAATAACAAAGCAACAAATCAAGAATAAAGTGTGGGGCGTTAGGCACCCTATATAGAAAGCAACAATGTAAGTAATACAATATGTACAAATAAACACAATCCATTCTATCTGGCATCCAACAACCACTCGAACATGTGACTCAAGATAATCACACCTGCGGATCCTGCGCCGAATCTGATCCAGTCCGATGAGCTAACTCCTTGACTAACACCGTCAAAGTCTGATCCTGTCGATGCAGAAGTTCTTCCTGACGACGCAATATATCTTCGTGCTTGCGCCACATCTCCTCCTGCCTTTCGGTGTACGCAATGAAATCAGCCCGGAGAGCACGAATCTCCTGGCTAATATCTGAACAACTCTCTGATGGTCCCGGGACGCCAGCAGATGGTGGTGGGGGACTGCGGTCCATGGACGAGACCCCAGGAAATGAATCATGTACTGTAGGCGAGTAATTAAGGCCATCATGCTGAGGAGCCTCCTCAGATGCAGTGATATGACGTGCACGCTACAAAAAAGATTCAGATTGTTAGACATTCGTGTCCTAAACGCTGTAAAATTGCCCCACCTCTCATAATCAACTTAAAACATTCAAGTAATTTACCTTTCGCCTACTTTTCCTTGGACTCTTTGGAGTGGGCGGTAATGAATCCTGGGCATCATCGTCATCACTCGTCGCCTCCTGCTTAGAAAGATTGTGCACTAATATTAGTAAAGGCTTAACAAAAAATAAATAAAAATTAATTAGTTAATGTAAACGGCTCACCATCGGTGTCCTCGGCGAATGCGATGACACAGCCTGCTCAGGGATAACAGAACCGGCGTACTCACCACCAAATGCTGAATCAGACTGTAAAGTACGACCATAAGGTAATGCACGCTCTGTCGTGGAAGCTTCCATGATACGAATCACGGACGGGGGCTGGTTCATCGGGTAACAATAAATGTTATTATAAAATACAAAAGATTAACATTAAATACAATATGCATGCTATTATTAAATTGTACCGATCTAGCGTTGAAAATGCATAACTTAAGGTCTTCGTCGCGGACGTTCTTTCGTGTCACGACCCACCTCAACATACGAGGAAGACGGGAATTAGTACGCTTCCCTAACTCCGATCCAGCCGTAGAGATAGCCTCATACATCCAAAACTACATGAAAATAAAAGTTTCATTATTGATACAATATTATGTACTGTACAATTTAAATGTAATTACAAATTCCTTCTATTGAAGTGTATTTGAAGTACCTGAAATGCAAACGGAAACCCACAAAGGTTGTACCGGTTGACGTGCTTCAACCCTTTCTTCCGCTTCTGAGCCTGTTTGACCTTGTATGTAGACAACTGTCGAGCCATCACCTTACTTAAAGAACGGAATGTATATGTCCATACAACTGACCCCCACGGAAATCGATTGAACTGCTCTAAGTCGTCTACCATCTGCAGTATCCACATATCCGTGTGATACCGCTGCCCCCGCCCAAGTAAAAATAGGTCCATCAACACATATAGTGATAACTTAACTGCGTCCAAGTCATCTATAAGTCTAAAGTCAATTGCCTTATATGCTTCCTGTAAATCCTTTAATTCCATACTCGTTTGTCCGCCAAAGTACATATCCCTCAACCTTGTAGATTCAGTTGTATCACTAGGATAAGGTCCGAAAGTCAACCCTGTAACCAATCCGAACTCAACGTGTGAGAAACGTACAGTACTACCCCTCACTAGAAACCACATCTCTTTCTCCACCCCTTTTGTGACCACCTCATGCAGTAGCATTTTATGCACAAGGTTGCCTGAGAATGATAGCTCTTTAAGATCCAGTAAATGACCTAAACATGTCTGTCTAAACAGCTCGAGTTGGGTGGGGCTAAGCTTCTAGTCGCACCATCTTTAACAAACGTTCTTTCGATAGTGAGGTCACAACTGCTGGAAAATGTTCGGCCTCCGGAATCTTTAACTCCGTCGTCACATTCGTAACCATTATCACCTGGCATATAAAAAAGGCAACAAATGTAAGTGATAGAACATAATAATTGTCACTTGAATGACTAAAAAATAACAAACATAAATAATAGAGGAAGGCAATAAACAACAACAAGTAACAATTGATTCTGGAAAAAACGAAACCATACTTTCGTTCATGCAACTACAATACAACGTGCCCGAAACTAGGTGACTATTTCATGTAACATGTTAATTGATTCTGGAAAAAACGAAACCATACTTTCGTTCATGCAACTACAGTACAAAGTGCCCGAAACTAGGTGACTATATCATGTAACAAGTAACAATTGATTCTAGAAAAAACGAAACCATACTTTCGTTCATGCAACTACAGTACCAAGTGTCCCGAAACTAGGTGACTATATCATGTAACAAGTAACAATTGATTCTGGAAAAAACGAAACCATACTTTCGTTCATGCAACTACAATACAACGTGCCCGAAACTAGGTGACTATATCATGTAACATGTTAATTGATTCTGGAAAAAACGAAACCATACTTTCGTTCATGCAACTACAATACAAAGTGCCCGAAACTAGGTGACTATATCATGTAACAAGTAACAATTGATTCTGGAAAAAACGAAACCATACTTTCGTTCATGCAACTACAGTACAACGTGCCCGAAACTAGGTGACTATATCATGTAACAAGTAACAATTGATTCTGGAAAAAACGAAACCATACTTTCGTTCATGCAACTACAGTACAACGTGCCCGAAACTAGGTGACTATATCATGTAACATGTTAATTCATTCTAGAAAATACGAAACCATACTTTCGATCACTTTGTCAATACAGTTTCGTTCACAACATACACGCAAACATGTGATCGAAACTATCGGGGCTTCCCTTTAATGTCAAACACGACGAAAAAATCAATCCAATCACCTAAATTTCACACAAGAGGAACCCTAATTTATGCATAATCCAACAACAAATATGTCTTCTACATTATTTCTAACCACAAATCGCGAAAAAAAGTACAAAAATTTTATGAAATTCAACATACCAATTTGATTCCAACTGTCTATCGTCGTTTATCGGTCAATCTTTGTCGAACCCCGTCGTCTATCGCCGCTCTCCGAACTACGTCTATCGCCGCTCTTCGATTTTGTTTAAGGAAATTTTGGGACTTTCGATTTCGTTTAGGGCAAATTCTGAAGATTTGGGAATTTAGGTTTCGTTTAGGGGTTTGCAATTTTCGGTTTCGTTCACTTTGGACAATTAGGTTTCGTTTAGGGTTTGCAATTTTCGATTTCGTTCACTTTGGACAAATAGGTTTCGTTTAGGGTTTGTTTTCGGTTTCGTTTTGAGAAAATGAAAGCAACAGTTCCTTCAATTTTGTCAAAAATGGTCATGGGGGTAAATTGGTCCGAAAAAAATTCATATGGTTATTTTTGAAACAAATTATGCACAATGGTTATTACCGAAAATAAGGGGTGAACAGTGGTTACTGTTGAAAATTCCCCTTGATTTTATTTATTAGAAATTTACAGAAATCAGCCCATAACTAAACCCAGTAGCATAACAATGTATTCAGACAAAAAATAAAATAAGATAGACATAAGTTTTTTTTTTATCTAAAAATTAACATAATTTAGATGCGCTCAAACGAGCTGCCGTCTTAGAAATTGGACCAAAAACATCACATTCGGAGTCGATTTGGATCGCAGGGCTAAGGGGAGCGTGGTGTCACGGGCCGCCGAGGCGCAAGCGGGGATGCTGCAACGCAGAGGCACATCAGCGTACAAGCTCCAGCACGCGGGCATGGATGCTATGCCTTCCGACGCTCAAGCGCGCAAGCAGAATGGTTCGCGGGTGAACAGTGCTGCAGTTGAACAGTATGCCGTGAGCTAAATGGCTTGCAAGGGAGAGTTGGATGTGTTGGGAGCTTAATGGTTGAGTTGGGGCAGTCCATTATCATGTGAGGCAGCTTGGTCCAGCAACCATATGGGCAGCTTTGCTTGGATTGGTCCCAAAACTTGTATAGGCTTTGGTTAGGCCCAAAATGGCCTAATCCATGTAATTAGCTTTTTGGTTGTAAATTTCCTATTGGCCCAAATGTGTGAAGAGGTGGGAGATGAGATATTTCCTCCTAGCCAATTATCTTCACCCATGTATGTATTGTGGCCAATTGGATTCAATCATGTGTACATATATAATTGTAAAGTTTGTAAATGAAAGAGGAGGACCCATTTCCTTCTCTAAAATTCTGCATCTCACGTTCTCCATTTCTCCTCCATTTGTGTCCCAATTTAAGCACCAAATTGACATATCTCACGGCACAATTGACTCACCCACTCACACACAAGTGTATCTTGGGGATAAAAGGCTTATTTGGATAGTGATAACAAGCTAATTCAAGTGCCGTACGGGACTGATTTCATTCCGCAGAATCAGCACGTGACAGTGGGGACCTGCTTACCGTACGCGTCGTCTTCAAGGAAAGTATATGTGCACTATAAGGATAGACTTAACACGTGGCACCACCTGATTTCTCTATATCAATATATTCTTTGTCGGTAATCTCTCCTATAAATAAAGGAGCCCGCTACCTGCCCAGCGCATACGAAATTTACATTTTAAGATCCGTCGAGCCAAGTTTCTCTGTCAATCTATATTTCCAAGGTAATTTTATTTCGATTAAATGTTCGTACATTTCAATTAATTTGTTGAAGGTGGATTCATGATTTTTGTTAGGTCTGGATATTATGTTGATTATGTATTTAACAGAGTTAACTTGTGATTGTTGATTGTCCAGTTGTGTATTGATTTCTATGTCTTCGATGTTTTGGCTGTTAGGCTTTTGGTAATTGATTCAGATTTACTTAGATGTTTTGTTTAATTAGATTGTTTTAATTGTTAATGTACGATTAGCTTTGCTGGATTTTCTTTTGAATCACGAATCGTTAATTTGTTTGTTTTATCTGAGTTAGGGTTTCAATTGATTGAAGGCGAATTATATGCAATATTTTAGCTCTTCTGATTGATCGAGTCCAGTCAACTTATAATCGTTGATTTTGTTTGTTCTCGATCCATTATTGTATTTTATGATTCCTAGCCCAATTTCCAGATACGTATGCAATATTTGATATGTTGATATTGGACGTTCTGCATTATTGATGGTATTAGATTTTATTTTCTTTCATGTCTTCTGTCAATATCTTGGTCTCAATGAATCCTTTTAGATATTGTCTACGAAAATTTGAACTTTTATACACTTATTCTTGTGAATTATTATTGTCCTCTTAATGACTCTGATAGTAGATCAAATTGTTATTATGGATGACTCGTTCTGTTGGTCTTTTCAGTTACTTGGTTCTCTTAAATTTTTTTATTTCATGCCTGATGGTGGTCTTTTATTACTGTCGTGATTCCCTCATATTGATGAAAAAAATTAGCATTTTGATTAATTTATGAGTATTGATATTTGTTGTGAATTTGAAGTTAATAATATTTTGCTGTAGCATCTCTGATGTTGTGTTTTTGTTTGGTCCAACAGATGCAAATCTTTGTTAAAACTCTCACAGGCAAGACCATAACCCTTGAGGTTGAAAGCTCCGACACCATCGATAATGTCAAAGCAAAAATCCAGGATAAGGAAGGGATCCCACCCGACCAGCAGAGGCTTATCTTTGCTGGTAAGCAACTGGAGGATGGTCACACACTTGCTGACTATAACATCCAGAAGGAGTCCACCCTTCACTTGGTTCTGCGTCTCAGGGGTGGTATGCAAATCTTTGTGAAGACTCTTACTGGCAAGACCATTACCCTTGAGGTTGAAAGCTCTGACACCATTGATAATGTAAAAGCAAAGATCCAGGACAAGGAAGGTATCCCACCTGACCAGCAGAGGCTTATCTTTGCCGGCAAACAACTTGAGGATGGCCGTACACTTGCAGATTATAATATCCAGAAGGAATCCACACTCCACTTGGTGCTCCGTCTCAGGGGTGGCATGCAGATCTTTGTGAAAACCCTTACTGGAAAAACTATCACATTGGAAGTTGAGAGTTCTGACACCATTGACAACGTCAAGGCCAAAATTCAGGATAAGGAGGGTATCCCACCAGACCAGCAGAGACTGATCTTCGCTGGAAAGCAGCTTGAAGACGGTCGAACTCTTGCTGATTACAACATACAGAAGGAATCAACACTTCACTTGGTGCTTCGCCTTCGTGGTGGTATGCAAATATTTGTCAAGACTCTTACTGGGAAGACTATTACCCTGGAAATTGAGAGTTCAGATACCATTGATAATGTTAAAGCAAAGATCCAAGACAAGGAAGGCATTCCTCCAGATCAGCAGAGATTGATTTTTGCTGGTAAGCAGCTTGAAGATGGAAGGACCCTTGCTGACTACAATATCCAGAAGGAGTCCACCCTTCACTTGGTGCTCCGCCTTCGTGGAGGTATGCAAATCTTTGTGAAAACTCTTACAGGGAAGACCATCACCTTGGAGGTTGAAAGTTCAGACACAATAGATAATGTGAAGGCAAAAATTCAAGATAAAGAGGGCATTCCACCGGATCAGCAGAGGTTGATTTTTGCAGGCAAGCAGCTTGAAGATGGGAGGACCCTTGCAGATTATAACATCCAAAAAGAATCCACACTGCACTTGGTGCTGAGACTGCGTGGAGGAATGCAGATTTTTGTTAAGACCTTGACCGGAAAAACTATCACCCTGGAGGTTGAGAGTTCGGACACTATTGATAATGTGAAAACCAAGATACAGGACAAGGAAGGGATTCCACCAGATCAGCAGAGGTTGATCTTTGCTGGTAAGCAACTGGAGGATGGGCGCACTTTGGCTGATTACAATATCCAAAAGGAGTCGACTTTGCATCTTGTCCTTCGCCTGCGTGGTGGTTTTTAGCAGCATTATGGATGGTTCTATGCGAGTGTCTGTCTTGGTTCTGGTTTGTGTTTGAGGACCTTTGTGGCTATATTGTCTCATAATAAGTTTCAAAACGTTTTTATTTTGATGCTTGTGTTTCTGTTACAGTATTCATTGTCAGGTTTGTTTAAACGGCCTAAATAAGGTCATGTTCCTATGTATACGCTATGCTCTTATTGTGTCATGATCAACAATCTGTTTGTTTTAAATTCTGGTAATAATTGCTTTATTTATGTTTTTGGCTCATCATTATTTTTGACAGTTTCTTTCGTATTTGGGTTTTAACTGTCTTCATCCAATAAAAATGTCGTGCATCGGTTGGATGGCCTATTATTGGTTGCAAGTTTTCCATATTGGTCAACAGAGTTTCAGTTGGCAGAGGGACGGATCTGAGCTGTGGAATGAAAATTGTTTGATTAAGTAGTGGGTTGTAGTGTTCATCTTGATTGTCTTGATACATGAACTAGTTTAGCTTATAGGATTTTACTGATTTGTTGGCAGGTAAATTGGGTGGCTTTGATCATGACATGACATGACATGACATCGTCTTGAATCCAGATGTGTAAACATTTTGCATATATTGACGCAGCAATTAGTCTTAAGGTGCATGTATCTTAGAACTCGGACGTACCCTGTCGCGGCAAATTGGGCACTTGTAAAATGAGAGTTTGATTTAAAACTATAGGTTAATCTTGAGGGAGAGGTGATCAGTTTTGACTATGCCCATCCGAACGTTGCCACAGAATGAGTTGTGTGCCTGTGTTATACGTCGTCTATTTAATCGGCTAATTCTTTGCTCGCTCTGCTTAGTAATGATCTAATCTAATGTCGGTCACACTACATGAACCATCGAATTCCTCAGTACTCCAATTTCTTTGGGCTGGCCATTTTATTTGCGAGGGTTAATTATTTGCTCCGAAAAAGGCTAGAACAGACAAACCTCATTGCACTCGATGTTGGATTCTGCGTTGGGCCCCCGAGATCTGGAAATATACAAAAATGCTAGGCCGTGGACTATTTGAGTTTTTCGTGCAGATCATTCTATTGTGATTTGCAATGCTGCAGTTCAACTAAAGACTAGTAGTTACTAGTTATTGACGGCAGCTATCAACGAATATGCAAGGAATAACAGGATTATATTATCTTTGGCCATGGATTAATTAGTAAATTAAGTTGCCTCTTTATAACTACATATTTTTATATATTATTTTTCAAGTAATTTTTTTTAAAAATAAGGATCTTAATAGAAAGCATTAAAAAATTATTAATCGTTTCATTATCAAATACATCGATTAGAAAAAGAAATATATATTAATTAAAAAACATTTTGTAACTTTTGAAGTTGTATCAAAATATAAATAAAATAAAACTTTTGAAATAAAATGAAAATAACTTAGACTATGTAGTCTCTAAACTTTAATTGAATAATTTTTCATATCAATCACGAACTTCCCTTAAAATATACGATATTGTTCAGTTTAATTAGTGCATTTTAATCGAAACTGAGTGTATCAAACGGACGCCAAATGACGCATTTAATTATCTTCTACTCAATTACCTCCTGTGAATTAATGATATCAAATTCGGTCCTGCTTCCTGAAAAAAATGTGATGAAATTTAAGCACAGAAGAGAGATCATGTGCTTGATTTGATTGCATGCTGTTAACTACTCGAATCATGAAGAGCAATATTTTATTCCATTACTAACTGGGACACAAGTTAAAGCACGCGCGTTACAAAACAAACCCATAACATGATCACAAATTAATGTGCTCACTACTTCCACATTCATCAATCGAACTAGATTAAACATAACCCTGCCGCTGGATATCGAAGTTCGACGGTTGACCTTCTTAGAATTCATTTAGAACCAGACCGAACGCCACTGACACTGCCGGACCGATAAGTTGCATTCGGTTGGTATTCGCTGTGCTCTCTGCACCATCTGCTGCACTTCTTGTCCCTGGATCTGTCCCTCTTGCTGCTGCTCCCAGATTATCTGTTTTAGCGCTTCACATTGGGATTCATCATCGATTTGTCGTATTTGCCTACAGCATGGTCTCAGAGCCGCCGAATTCTCTCCACCACCGCCGCCGCTAGGCAACATTAGAAGTCTAGGCCCTATTTGTGTTATGTAACGTCTGCAGTGGCTAATGTCCTGGCTTTCGATTTTTTCACGGCATCGCTGCAGTGGTACTCTTGGGTTTGGTACGTCAGTAATTTCAATAGTGGTTATGGTGGTTCTGAAAGCGTGGGCATTGGCTATAAGCAAAATGACGGCAAGGATAGTGCAGTTACAGTAAGCTTGGCCATTGTTTTACTTTCACTAAAGCTTTGTTAGAAGGGCTCTGATTATTTATGGAAATTTTGGGCGTTTGCATGTAGGTTACGTGGTGGATGAGAGTGAAAGACAGGTTTTGGCGATTTGATGGGGTGGCTTCAGATCATTTGATGGTTGTATTTATGGTTACACGTAGTGTTTCATGCAGATACCCCCATAAAATGATTCGTTTCAAGGTTGGAAATTCCCGACTTTGCTTTTGTTTTTTTATTGTAGCCAGGTGCACGTGTTCACGTGGTCTGATGTTGGCATGTTGCACATATAGGTGCTCCTAGACAAATAGATTGTACCATAATTAATACTGATCAGTTCTGACATTACTAATGTCTCAATATTCAATGCGAGAAATGACGGAAGAAATAATTATTTATTCATGATATATAATTATGCATATACGTTGAATTCATTAATCTGATACGTAAATGTTAAATCTTCATTAAATTCTGATATGCTTGATTGACATCATATGATTGGTTTGAGAAGAGAGTCAATTTGGGACTAATACGTAAGGTATAAATAAGGTCGTAGGTGGAAAAATAGAGGGGTGGCCCTGCTTAATTGGTTTGCTGCTGGAAACCTCATGCAATTGCTGAGAAAAAAACGACATCGTTTATTAATGATCGATGATAAATTGTTTTCCGTTTATGCGACGCATGCGATCTGTTCAGGTTGCATGCATGCGTGGTCGAGTTGCTGCATGCATGCCTCCACGTAATCTCTCATGCACATATTGCCATAAACACATTTTGTTTGGTCATCTCACGTGATCGCTTTGGAAGTTATTCGAACAACCATATGCGATGTGTTTATATATACAACAGTCTTCTTATGGCCTCACTCTCCATATTCTCTCTTTAATTAACTGAGGATAGATATTTCACTTTAAAAGAGTGGTAAATTAATCAAGAACAAAACAAGGCAATTCCACAACCAAATTAATAAAACCATATTTATGCCAGCAAGTGCATGTAAAAGAATACGTGTGAGTTTTGAATTACAACCATCCAACACTAACCCTGAGCAGCCCATCTTACACGTTTCCGCCATGCATTGCCCTAATTTTCCTATAAATACTCCTCCTCCTACCACCTCAATTCTCACCTTCAAGCCCACAAAAACTAGCATAAACCCTAGTGTCCAATCACACCCAACACCTAGCAATCAATGGCAAAGCTCACTCTCCTTCTTGCTTCCTTTGCACTCTTCCTCCTCGTTGCCAACGCCTCAATCTACCGCACCACCGTCGAGATCGACGACGAAAACGGAAGGGAACAGAGTTGCCAGGAGCAGATCCAGCAGCAACAGCAGCTTCGCCACTGCCAGATGTACATGATGCAGAGGGTCCGGGGCCGGCAACAGGAGTCCTGGCTCCTCGACAACCAGCAGCAACAACAACACCTCAGGCAATGCTGCCAGGAACTGCAGCAGTTGGACACCAGATGCCGTTGCCAGGGATTGGAGCAGGCTGCAAGGCAAGGGCAGCAACAGGTGCGCGGCCAGGAAATGCAAGAAGAACTTTACGAGACAGCCAGTAACATCCCTCAACGGTGCAACATTCAGCCAAGGCAGGGCTGTCAATTCTCTTCACCTTACTCGGTTAGCATTGAGTAAGTTGATGATAGGCCAGCAGACGAAGATGTGCATAACAAAATGTGTAGTAGGAATAAAATTCACTAATACTCTGGCCTTTTAGCTGGAGATAAGGGTGAATAGTTAGAAATAATAAGCACATTATCGTGTGTCTTTTCTGAGTGAGCGAGTGTTTGTAGACTAGAGAGGGCCGGCATGCGTGTAATCGGAGCATATCTTTAATAAGAGTTTCTACTTTTCTAGCTATATATCAAGAGCCTGGTATTCTGGTTTATTTTCACTTATTTTGTTTGCGGCTTAAATGTTCTAAGATCATTCAGAATTAATGTTCCTCGTGATTGCCATGTATGTATGTATGTATGTATGTATGTATATAAGAGAATGCAGCAATTAAATTACCCAGCAGTACAGTATAACGAACCGTAGCTTAAGGCTCTCAATGAATTTGTATACATCCAAGTATTTTAGGAAATTTTTTTGTGTGCATCTAATCAATGTTGTGGTCTGATTAATCATATAAAAAATTGTATATTTATGCACGTAATATAAATTCTTCAGACAAAAATTTGGTCTTTTTTTTTAATATAAAAATAAAATAGTGACGCGCTCCTACTAACATAGAAAGTTTCCATATATACTTCAAAAATAATAATTATAATAATAACAAAAGCAATGACTTAAATTAGAAAGGGTAAAAGATCAACGCTGACATGTAAATTTGATTAATGATACAGCTGGTGGAGATTATTAGTTGAAGACTTGGAAGTACTGCTACATGCTTTTCCCAATAAATTTAATTTGATCACTGAATTTGCTCCAAATGTCTCAGTGGCATTAGTTTAATATATAACATATCCCTTAATTAATTATCTGGAGCTTCATCGCATTTCTGGAACTTGATAATTAAGCTTTGTTATGATATATATGTTCGTCTTTGCATCATGTGTATGTCGTAACATTTATGCGTAATTGGACTATCATAATTCACATTCATATTATCTAAATACTCAAACACAAAAATAAAAAATAAAAGTAGACTAAATATTGAAACATTGATTGCATAGACAGCCTCAAAGTACACGATTACAGTACTCTCACTCCCTTACAAAAACACGCGGTAATATGTTTATTACATGTATCACTAACTAGTGATCACTCTTTAACTCCCAGCTAATTATTATATATACATATATATATATATTATATATAAAGTCACCGGAGATCAGTACAGTGAACTTTTTATTAAATTATATTATATTACTACTACTAACTAGGTAGTACTAGGTACATATATCGTAGACTTTCTCCGGCCATGTTACTGAACGCGATCGCCTCTAAAACGAGACATTGGATGAACTTAAGTCACATCCCTGCCTAGGTTGAATGTTACACCTGCGAGGAATGTTGCTAGCCGTCTCATAAAGTTGCTGCATCTCCTGTCCCCGGAGTTGTCCTTGCTGCTCCTGGCGCCTCACTGCTTGCTCCAGCCCCTGGCATCGGCATCTGGTGTCCAACTCCTGCAGTTGTTGGCAGCATTGTCGAAGGTGCTGTTGCTGCTGGTTGTCGTCGCTGCTGCTACCCCATGGTTCCTCTCGCTGGCTGCGAATCTGCTGCCTCAAGTGCATCTGGCAGTGGCGAAGTTGCTGTTGCTGCTGGATCTGCTCCTGGCAGCTCCGGCCCCGGATTGGGTTTTCGTCGTCAATCTCGACGGTGGTGCGATAGATTGAGGCGTTGGCGGCGAGGAGGAAGAGTGTGAAAGTAGCTAGAAAGACAGTGGGTTTTGCCATTGCTAGCGAGATGTACAGTTGTTTAGTAGTATTAATTATTACACTCACTAGGGTTTGTATATTATGTTTTTGGTGGTGGTGAGTGAAGGGCTATTTATACCAAAAATAGGACATTTGCATGGCGTAAACGTGTTAGAACTTAGGAAGGAATAGTCAATATAGGTGTTGGATGCATGGTTGCGACTCAACCTCACACCCTCACACGTATAGCTTTCATGCGCGGTGTGCTGGCACATGTAGGGTTTTGTTTCGGTATATGTATTCATGCTGTTGCTTTGGGATTATGGAATCAATTTGCTTGTGTGTGTGTGTATATATATATGCTAGGTTTGTTCTTTATACGCAGGGACGTGTTATCTATTATTAACTGCATGTTATATATAGTTAATTAATATTTTACGCCCCGTAACTCTTCCCTGGCCAGGTTTGGGCAGAATAGAAGAGCAAGTATCAGTCATATGGCAAAACTGCGTTCCTCATCCTCGTCATTAATATGTTAATTCATAATAATTGTGACCTCTCAAAAATCGATGAATTAATATACTTTTGATGTAGTTGCTGATACTAGTATATTTGAATTTTTTTAATTAATTAATTGTAAATAATCCTAAGAATTCGTATTATTAAAAGATTTTTTTATCATCATTTTTAATACGAAATGAGTCAATCATCTATTTTGATATTTTATTAAATAAAAATAACGATATTTTTTTTCTATTGATCAAATAATTATGTACAGTCGACGTTTTTTAGTTTATTCTACTATTATAAATTTATGACACCTAACCTTATGTTGGTCTCATTATAAACTATTAAAAAGGATTATTCAATTTGTTAAAACGTATTTTTTAATAAAGAGTCTCCAATAAAATTAAAACTAACTTTTAAATACATAAAACAGAAATACGCTTCGCGAATTGGGCCTAATTGGGCTTAATTGGCCTACTAAGTTGATACTTGGATTTGGATAACTAGAAACGATACCGTTTTCCGTCTTTCAGTCAAAAGCATGTGACGGTCTCCTGGCGAAGAAAACTCCTACGGAAGAAGAAGGTACAACGTTTTTCGCGAGGAATCTATCAATCTCAAACTTACACTGACATTTCTACCCTTCTGCCCAATATCTCTCTCATTTCCTTACTCTCTAAACAAAACTCGCTGTGTTTTATATCCACGTGTTAACCTAGCCTATGCGTCCCTCAAGGCTAGCGCGTGCACTTAACTCTCCAATTTTGAGAGTACAAACAATCTCTGTAACCGACCTAAGCACAAATAGCGAATTCTCTATATTATTTCTTGTTGCAGGCGTTTCTCTCCCGTTTTCTCCGTCGCCAAATACGAGCTTAGACTTATCCGATTTAGGGTTCCTTTTGATCTGATCAGATCGGACTATCAAGATTCTCAAACCCTACCCTTCGGATCAGGTAATCGATCAGTCCAACAAAATTTTGGCTGTCGCAGCATAATCGTTTTCTTTTTCTTTGTCGGTGTGAAAATTTGGGGATTTTGTGTTTGACGCTCTGGTTATGGCTATTCTCATAGAAATTTATTTTTTCCAGCTGCTTATTATCTGCTTGTATTTTAAGTTTCTGTGAATTTCTTTCAGAAGTTCCGAATGAGATAAAAGCTATAGTATTTATCTATTTAAATCGTTTTTAAGTCTTCGTTTTTTTATTTGTTCACAAATTTATTGTTGTTACTATCAATATTGTGTTGCTTATTAGTTTGATGGATCTCTTGGGTATGTATGGTCAGATATTTCTAATTGTCTTATTGGGTTAATTTCGTACATAGAACCTTTACTGGATCTGACGTTTGAGTTTGATTATTTAATGTTGTAGACAATTGGTTTTTTGGTGTTTAAAAATTTTCTTTGTCTTGATCTGGCCCTTGAATATCTGTGCCTGTCTCGGTACGGAGAAACAAATTTATTCTGATTGAGTAATCTGGATTCTTGTTTAATGTTGAAGAAATTGCAAGCTGTTAAGCATTGTTATACTGGCTATTGTTAGATGCAATCCAGTGTTAACTATCTATTGTGTTAAATCAATTGAAACGTGTTATCACTTGAGCAACTTCTGATGTGATTTCAGCTTTTGATATAGGTCTGAGCTTTAGACCCCTTGCAACAGCCAAGTTTCATGTCTGATCTTGATATCCAGATTCCTACTGCCTTTGGTAAGTCTGCTTATATATTTAACTATTGTATTGTGAAATTTCTGCACAATTATCAGCTCTTGAATTGTGAGAGTATGACAATCACAACTGTGCAAAGTTGTCAACATCATGTTCTGAATATTTTTAGACCATAGAATAACCTCTTCCATGCTGAAAGAATCTGTGCAACTTTAATATGCTTATGGAGCATAATTGACCATGTAAATTAATTAATGATTAGTAGAACACCATATAGTGTCAAGCATGGTTGTTTATATGCCATATATGCACATATTGGAGCCAGATATGAATATTAATGAAGTTCAGGGATCTATTTTGGTATACTATTCATCTTGAAATTTAACAGGTTACACTCCTGAGCTGATGTTTAACAATTTGAGGTGCAATTGTAATGTTCTCTGCTGCCTAAAACTTTTGGTTTTAATCTTTTCTGTTGTTGTGTTTCTGGATTGCTGTATAGCATCGACTGTCTTTTGTCTCTTATAATTAATGAAATATTTAGATATTGAGTTTGCATCTCATGGTGGATATTTCTTGCTTTCTCTTCATGTGCTTATGGTCTTCCAACTTGGTTTGGTTACAATGAGTTTTTCTTGTAGGGTGATTTTTCATTTGTGATTTCAATTTCCCTCTTTGCCCTGTTACAGAAAATCTAACTAGTTTACTCTGTTCTATGTTGGGTTTTAGACCCTTTTGCTGATGCAAAGGCTGAAGACTCAGGTGCGGGATCAAAAGAGTATGTGCATATTCGTATTCAGCAACGGAATGGTAGGAAAAGTCTGACAACCGTCCAGGGGTTGAAGAAAGAATTCAGCTACAACAAGATCCTCAAGGACCTCAAGAAGGAGTTCTGCTGCAATGGAACAGTGGTCCAGGACCCTGAATTAGGCCAGGTGGGTGTTTGATCTCTCTTAACTTAATAATTACTGTGTATGTGCCCTGCTTTTTCCTCTTTATTTCAATTATTGCTGTTCGTATGTAGGTTATTCAACTCCAAGGTGACCAACGGAAGAATGTATCTACGTTTCTTGTTCAGGTGATTTTTATTTTAGTTAAACAATCCTTTATATTCTCAACATATTTGGCTTGTGGCAATTGGTAATTAACAGTTCATATTGTGGCTGACATCAAGTCCTGATGTATTGTTTTTTTTTTTTTTTTTCGGTTGTATCCAACAGGCTGGGATTGTGAAGAAGGAACACATCAAAATCCATGGTTTTTAAGTAACGGCAGCTTAAGATTCTGCACATTGTGTGTCCCTCCTCTGTCGGTGTAGAGCATGCTATCAATATAAAAAAGAGCAAACATAAGTCGATGCTGCTGTATTATCTTCATGTTGGTTTTGACGTGATATGATGTCTGCATTTTGTGCTACTTATGTTTCCTAGTTCTCTGCTTTTATGTAATGTTGGATGATTATGATCGTTATGGGATACGGATATAGTTTGTTTATCCGTTCTAAACACATTATAATCTAAAATTATGCAGTACTATGGTCGTAAGTCCAATTTCATCGGTCTTTTTGAGTGTAGGAGCCCGGTAGTGAGTTTCGTAGAAGTCTGAAAGCGAGGTCACGTAAGAAAATATTGGAAAGTTGCAATCCTCGGGCGCCGTGTTTGAAATTTCTGTCGCATAAAAATTTGGATTAAGAACAAAGGCAGAGGATCATTATAGCTGTGCTCCGAAATAACCGATAACATGATAAGAGTATCTAAAGTCGTTTCTTGACATAAACAATGAGTATTACACAATTAATACACCGCTTTCATAAGTGCCTATATTCTCAAGTTTTATCAGTGTGAGTCAGCAATGACTGTTTTAGTAACAGAAAGCTTAGCTGCTGCAGAATCCGGAAAATGTTTTCTTTCTGCATTTAAATCAGAAGAAGAATGTTGTTGACTCCTCGCTTCTTGACATATATTAGCAGCCCTTATCGATTTCATTTTCAACCTCTATTTTATGGTTTGAGGATGTTAGGACTTCAATTTGTACCAGGAGCATTAAATGATGATGTAAACTCGAACATTTTAGTATATTGTAATCTCAGCCGTTTTACTCGCAGCATATGGCCCAAGGATTAGTATATTGTCAGTCGGTTTGTACGGATCAGAAAATATTGTGTGGTACATTAATAATTAGTAATTTACCACGAGTGAAAGGCAAACATTGCACCCACAAAAATAAAATAAAGAAATGAAAGGATTATGTTTATCCCAAATTCCAATTCATTTTCTTATCTTCTTCAATCGCTTTGGGCTTTATTTGTATTGCAGGGACCTACCCTATTAAATATTGATCCCTAAAGTGTTATAGATATTTTTTTATGATAATTAAGGGAATATGATCATTCCCTCCTTATATTTTTAACTAATTAATTAAATTATTTTTTAATTTTAAAAAATTATTCGTTACGTTCTGTTATTTAGTTGATTGACGAAAAATTATTAAATTTATTAAAATATTTTAAACTTTTAACTTTATAAATAAAGTGGGTTTCAATTTATAAAATATAAATCTCACCAATAATCATTTAAAAATAAAATATAAATTTTAAATAAAATAATATTTTAATAATATTGAATTATATTTCTTACAAATTAATATAAATAATTTTTAAAAAATTAAAAAATAAGTCTTTAAAATATTTTTATTTAAATTAATTAAATTTGTTAAATTTTTTATTTATCTTTAAAACATTATTTTTTTCGTCAATCAATCAAATGACAAAATGTATCGAATAAATTTTTAAAATTAAAAAATAATTTAATTAATTAATTAAAAATATAGGAAAGCAACGATCATATTTTAGATAATTAATAACTAGACAAATTGTTTGTGACAGCACGGGTCGATTTTATGATGTGATGGGTAATGCTTGGGAATGATATTAATACATTAATTTGTTATTATATACAAAAACCTATTCTCAATCATCTTTCCTTTTTGCAATGAAATCAGCGAAGACAGATGCACCCTACCTAACTTGTTTCAAATAAACAGAAGCTTATTTCGCAACGTATAATTCAGAAGTAAGAAAGTGAAAACAATTGCCTTCAAATTTAGCATGCAAACACTATAACAGCCTCTAACCTATTGGTTGGCTATCGATCCTTTTCATCATCATCACCATATATCATCATATTTGATATTATTTCTGAAATTGAGACCCCTCTCTCTGAACAGGACTCTCAAGACGATAAAAGAGCTTTAGTCCGATTATCACAGAAGCTCACCAAAAAGTAACATAACATGACAAAGCAACAACAGTTGCAACTCACAAGACTCTGCATAAAGTCAGTAAACCCAAATGAAAATCTTCCTGCTACTCGCACATCACATGATGATGAAGATTCAAGTAGATCAAACTTTTGACAATTCAAAAGTTCTACACATTCTAGACCCTTCATTTCCTATCCCTCTTTCCACCTGTCCCCCCCCATATTTTCCTTCCAACGATTACACTAACTCAATTCAAATTCTTACATTCCACCTATACGTATACATCTCTTTCTATTATTATATTAATTAAATACAGTATCATTTTATTATAATGCTTTTATTATCTGAAGTGTTTGGATGCCATGTGTAAGCCATGCCAAAACACTTGGTACTTGAGTTAGTATTAAATACGGTGGTTGTAAGGCAGCTAGGTATTGAAGTCCTCTCCTATCCTGAAACTCGCTCTGATATATATAGGTTCTTAGCTGAGCAACAAGAAAGTTTAACATGGCGTCCATGGCATCTACAGCTTTTACTTCATCTCTTCCCTCTACAAAGCTCTTTCACTCCTCCTTTCATGGAGTTCCCATGTCTCCTCCTTCTCTACGTCTACAACCCCTCAAATATTCTCCTAACTTTTCCATTTCTGCTTCTGCCTCTCCATCTTATTATGATTTGAATGCTTTCAAGTTTGACCCCATCAAGGAATCCATTGTTTCTCGTGAGATGACGCGCAGGTACACACTGGTACGTTATTTTTGGAAGTGTTCTTCTAAAGTTTTTGTGAAATTAATTTATATATTTGTGATTACAGGTATATGATGGACATGATCACGCATGCAGATACAGATGTTGTGGTGGTTGGGGCTGGGTCTGCGGGGCTCTCATGCGCTTACGAGCTTAGCAAGAACCCCGACGTTCAGGTTGCTATTGTTGAGCAGTCTGTTAGTCCTGGCGGTGGCGCCTGGCTCGGTGGACAGCTCTTCTCTGCCATGGTAATTAGATTTATATTAAATCTTACAAATTGACTAAAGATACAAATTTATTGAAATATCTGAAAAAAAAACAGACTTTAACTGTTTGCAACTCTTTAACAGGTGGTGCGCAAACCAGCCCACCTCTTCCTTGACGAGCTTGGCGTCGACTACGATGAGCAAGATAACTATGTTGTCATCAAACACGCTGCTCTCTTCACTTCCACCATCATGAGCAAGCTGTTGGCCCGCCCCAACGTCAAGCTCTTCAACGCCGTGGCAGCAGAGGACTTGATCGTGAAAGGCGGCAGAGTCGGGGGCGTGGTGACCAACTGGGCGCTGGTTTCAATGAACCACGACACTCAGTCTTGCATGGACCCCAACGTGATGGAGGCTAAGGTGGTAGTGAGCTCTTGCGGCCACGATGGGCCATTCGGCGCCACCGGAGTGAAGAGGTTGAGGAGCATTGGAATGATTGAAAGAGTTCCAGGAATGAAGGCTCTTGACATGAACACTGCTGAGGATGCAATCGTGAGGCTGACGAGAGAGATTGTGCCTGGAATGATTGTTACTGGGATGGAAGTTGCTGAGATTGACGGTTCCCCAAGAATGGTAATATATACTTAATTATGTAATTTTTCATTTTATAACTATAAGATAAAAATGATTTTAATTGGGAACAAATTAACAATTATAAGTTTTATATATGTTGTTAATATTATTGCAGGGACCAACATTTGGGGCAATGATGATATCAGGACAGAAGGCAGCTCACTTGGCCTTGAAGTCATTGGGACTACCAAATGCATTAGATGGAACATATGTGGGAAACATTCACCCTGAGCTGATTTTAGCTGCTGCAGATTCAGCTGAGATTGGCGATGCTTAATTTGTAGTAATAAGAGGATAACAGCTGCTACAAATATATGTAGTTGGTTTAGATGATGAGGGCGGCGGTTGTTGTGGTTGTGGTGGATGGTTGATGGTTGATGTGAATAACAATGTGAAAATTATGTTTGCTGTGAGTTTCGTTAATAACCTGGATGTGTGCTTCCCGTCACCCTTTTCTTTTTTCCTCTTGTAAGACTTTGTTCAAAGTTTTTGGAGGTGAACTTTGCACCATATAAATATATCTCTGCAGGTTCTGGTTTTTGTTGATCTTTGCTATTTATGTTGTTGGATTGGCTTGGTGTTTGGCTGTGTCCTTAATTTCCTTGCTTTCTATGTAGCAATGGGCATAAATTAATGGGAAGTGGAGATTAATTAAGAAAGATATTGCTAGGTAATTCATTCGTGAGACATTTTTTTTTTATATTCTTTCCCTTAACTCTTGGGGGGCCGGAATGAAGTTGGTATATACACTAATTAATTTGTTCAATCCCATATGTAATCCATATGACAAGATCCCAGCATTAAAACTAGCTAGTTCCATGGAATTAATTAAATGGTTCTGATCCCGGTGTTGAGCTAACTAGAAAACTTTGAAAATGACTCGAGATAGACTAATAATTGGGTTGAATTTTTATGTTAAAACAACGGATTCCTATTGATATTATGTAATCCAACTTTAGCTAACAACTAACAATCTCACATGCCAAATAAATATCAGATATTATCAAGTTAATATACACATGAAAACTTGTAAATTAAACTTAAAACCTTAAATGAATAATCAGAATTCTTTACCTCAATCCAAAATTAGAGTTTAATTTGATCGGTAAAGTTAATGTATATTTCAATTTTAATAGCTAATTTCTTAGCTTAAACTAGTAACTTGAAATCCAATGACTTTAAAATTACAATCTAACATCTAATGCCTAAACTTTTATCTCGAATAATATGATTTGAGTGATATACTTTTACTCATTTATCACATTATTTTCTCACTTAATAATGCAATCATTTTGTTTGAAATAATATTAATTTTCAAACACACACATGTACTCTTTAATTTATTGTAAGATAATTTTTTCATCAATTTGATTAAAATTATACTTAGTATTTTTTATTTTGTGAGAATATCGGTTTCAAATTCGGCTGCTTTAATGTTTTCCTTTACTCATCATATTTATTATTAATAAATAATTTTTAATGAATCAATATATTTTTTTTCTAATAAATTCTGAAAAATAAAGAGACGGAAAAGAGGTAAAAGCTAAAGAAGAAGGCTACGGCATCGTTTCATATCGGTTCCGCGGAAACACCGAAATCCAGAAATTCTCTTCCTCTATAGCTAATAAACGTCGCCTGCGTCAACGCTCTCCTCGAAGATTACCTTCACGTCACCGATTATATCGAGGTCTGCTCAAATTTTAACTTAAACCCTAATCGAATCTCTTCTTTATAATCGTAGGTTTCTATTATTGTTACTATTTGTTTTCATTATCGAACTTTGACTCTTTTATTAGATGATGATCGAGCAATTGTGTAATTTCATCTTTTGTTGCTGTAATGTGATTGGTGGCAGATAAAGATATTGAAAGATGGAGGAAATGTTTGCTCTGATTCTGTCTATGTTGCTTGTTTTCGCTTTAATTCCACTGTACTTGTGGAGACGTCGCTCAAATGCTCGAGAAGAGCAACAGGAGGTTTGCGTCTTACTTAATTTATGTAATTTAAAGCAATTACAATACTAAGATTTGACTATTTCTTTATAATTTTTCGCGATAGGCCTTATAAATTGATTTTTTTCTTGTTGGAGATTTAAACGAAAAATCCGAGCATGAAACAACAATTGTTAAATTGTGTTTGAAAGATTGTTTCTTGCATAGCTTTTAGAAAGCACTATTGAGATTAAGAAACTAAGCAACAGCACTGTGTGTCATAAGATAGGCGGCAATGCAGGATTATAACTTTTCTATTGTATATTTGCACTCAAAACTAATGAACTGCTGTTTATTGTTTTGGTTCTCAAGAATATGTTCCTGAGGATGGTTTTCTGAGAACATTTCCCAACCAAGATGGTCTATGTTTCTTAATATGTAGTATTGATTACAGGTTCCAGCAGGCTCCACAGAGAGAAACTGTGGTACGTGCAACTGGCACTCGTCGGATGCGTCGAAGACCTGCCGCTGGAGCTAGCACATCATCAGCTGGAGCTGCTGTAGAAGGTTTCTTATCTTCTGTTTGTTTTGCATTTCTTTCATTTTCACTCTCGCACTCTCGCACTCTCGCACTCTCATATTTTCATGTTTTTGTGTTCTGCTGTTTTGATACTGGGTTCTGCTTATTTTTTGCTTTAATTGCACTGCAAAGAAATGCTTTTAGTCACCTTTAAGGTAATTTGACAGGCTCCTGGAAGCATTGAGGTATATTGCACGATTAATTCATTTGCCTTTTGGAATTTTTTAGGATCATTTGGTGAAACTGTAATTTAAATGCTTTTACGTTTTCAGTGGGTAATTTTGTGTATAGTGTTATCATAAGCCTTGTCATGAAAGAATAGTGAAAGTATTTTATTCATTACCTTGTATAGTGTTGAAAACTGATTATGTTGAATGTACTAAGTGTTAATATATATGTGAATACAGAAGCTATTGAGGGGAGTGATGATGAAGCTGTTGCGGGTGAGTATTATGAGGCTAAAGCATCAAAGAAGGAAAAAAAGAGGCAAGAGCGGGAGGCACAACGACAGGTGCAATTTCCTTGTTCTTGTTCTTGTTCTTCATGCATAATTTGAATTTGTTTTGAGTAAGAGTCACCTTCTTATGAATGTCAATTTAAACTTAAAATTAATGAAATTCCTCCTTCCCATGTAACAGTAAGAAACTCATGTAAACAGAAATTTTCAGCAAGTCATTCTCAAAACAATTTTTTTAGGACCATCGAGTATCAAAAGGTCATGAACCTCCCCAAGGAAAGATACTTCGGCTAGCTCTTAGCTGCTTATAACGGTCTCTACATGCATCTCATTTCTGGTTCTTGTTTCTCTTTCATGACTTTTTATGCGATTGTTTTGAAGGCTGATGAAGCCGCACAGTGAATCAAGGCAGTCAAAACAAGACCGCTATGAGGAAATGCGGAGGAGAAAGGATGAGGAGCGTGAGGCACAGGAGCGTGCATTGGTGGGTTAATCACTTTTCTTTTTTGTGGTACTTTTATATGTATGTCTGTTGTGTGTTTGCATCTGGATGGTCTGCCTCTGGCTAAAAGGCCTACCATGGCTGATGTAGGAAGAAGAAGCTAAGGCTCAGAAAGCAAGAGAGGAGGAAGCAGCTGCATTGGAATTTGAGAAATGGAAAGGGGAATTTTCAGTTGATGCTGAAGGTACAACAGAAAATGAAGTGCAAGGTGGAGGTCAGGACTTGCTCTCTGACTTTGTGGAATACATAAAGGTACTTCCCAGTTCTCTACTTATTGTCAGGGAGATTTGCTTTTGAAAATTGTGTTGAGTTCACTTGTTAGTAAATGGGAGAAGCCGTTATTGCTTTTGCGATAAGATTGGTTGTCAATTCATCTGCTTTTTTTAAATTTGAAGCTTGGAAGTTAACATATTTTAGGAATTACTGCCTTAATAATGTCTTAGGAGTTATTTTACAATTGCTAGGCCTATAAAATAGAAATATGTTAATGGGTGTAGTGAAGCTTTGGGGTACATCATGTTGTGGCGCTGATCTGATTCTTGTTCCTTCCTAATATGATCTTGCAGAAACACAAATGTGTTCCTTTAGAAGATCTTGCTGCAGAATTTAAGTTACGGACCCAGGTAAGTGGCTTGCTTGCAGCCTGTTTCATTTTTTGTATCATATTTATTCTTTGTCAGTAAAATATTTCCTTCCAATTTTACCCCTCAGTTGTGGTGATAAGAATATGCTCTTAAATTATGATTACCAATGTGCATACTTTATTTGTTACTTTTAATCATAATCAAGCTAGTGCGTTTATCATATCTGTTTTATGAACACATCTGTCTGTTAACTATATGGTGATTATGCATGGTGATTTCTCATGTGTCACAACTTTAGACAAAATATGGCTTCCTAATTTTGCATTACAACTTTGGGTTTATGCAGGAGTGTATCAATCGGATCACCTCTCTTGAAAGTATGGGTACGTAATCTTCCATTTCTCTTCTTTGTAATGAATATATTGTTTCAACTAGTTGATGGCTCATTGCTGCAACTTTTATGTTTACTGGAGTCACTAAAAATCAACCTATCCTGATTAATGAAGTCTTTTCTTGTTGGCCCTTAGTTTAGGTTTTCTGTTGGTGGGTTCTGTGGTTTCTGATATGGAGAAGTGTTCTATAAGATGCTTGTTTAAAGAATTTAATGTTGAATTTGTTGATTGAATAGGGCGACTTTCTGGGGTGATGGACGATAGAGGAAAATACATATACATCTCACAGGAAGAGATGCAAGCTGTTGCTGACTACATTAAGCATCAGGGAAGGGTGAGCATATCGCATTTAGCTAGTAAGTCCAACCAGTTCATTGATTTGGAGACAAAGGCACAGTTTGTTGAGGATATCAGCGGCATGGAGGAGATTTCTGTTGCTTGACTATATATATTGGCTTGCTTAACGGTCACATACATATTAACAACCACACGAAATGAATGATGGAAAGAAGCGAAAACTTTGTTAGATTCTCGTGATAGACAACTGAAAAACAGAGAGGACTTGAAGGTCTCGCGTAGTGCAGCCAAGATAGTTGGTTTGGTCCTCCTGGATCTAATCAGGATAGGGTTTTGACCAGGATTTGGTCATGCATGGCAAGAAGAATTATGTTCATTCTGACAGAATATTTCTTATATAGCTTTGTAGAGAAGTAGATCTGAAAAGTTGGTTCTAGAAAGACTTACATTACACATATTTGAACGTTTCGATCGAGGTCCAGAAGTTGCTCTGATTATGGATTTTTCTTGATCCGAGTTTTTACTCGAGGTCTGAGTCATACGGTTGCTTTAAGAAAAAGAATAGGGAGAAGAATAGATCCCAATTAATTTGCTTGTAAAAGGATTTTTTTTTTTTTTACCGAGTACTTTCCTTAATTTTGTACTGTGTTTATGATACAAAATTTATTATCCACAACAAACAAATAAAAAGTTGAGATCAAACGCTTTCGTGTTTACAAAACGTTTTGGGACTTGGCTAGAGCCTAGCTCTTTGTTACTGTCGAAAACAGACTTTTTTTTCTTTCGAAGAAACAAGAAATTCTGCATTCATTCCATAACCAGTACAGTACAACAAAGATTACATAACACTTAAGATATGTACCAACTTATATAAATTTTTAGAGTATTACATTGATTTATGACAATCTAAAATAAGAAAAATTAGGATATTCACAGAGGAGCAAAGAGAATAAATCTTTAACACATTTCTGTGTGGTATTTTGAACTAAAAGAAAATAATTTGATGTAGAGCTGCAATGAAAATTTTTTCGTAGTTTTTTTACTGTACTCTTCATAACTCTAGATGATTTTCTTGATTTTTACTGCAACAAGTTTTCTGTAACACTATAGATTTGAAACTTTATCCCTTCAATTTTTTGCATGTAAGATTGTAACCCTCCAGATATGTGGGAAAAATAATATCATAATAACAAAATACCCAACAAAACAATACAATCACCACAAATCTCGATCAGGTGAAAAGAAATCATCATTAAGGAAAGTGAAACCTTCTTAAGGTGGAAACAAACCACCATGGATTTAGATTCAAGTGAAAACTTTAGTAAAAGAAATAAAAAATAAAAAGAAAATGGAGATATCTTATCGGAGAAGGAGTAGATCTCTTTCTCTGATGAGAATTGTGGTTTTTTTTATAAAAATTATAAGGAAGTCTAGAAGACGAAGGAAAAAAAGAGAGAAGTTTCCATATATCGAAAAAAGACTTAAAAAGTTCATTCTTACACTTAAATGTTATTATTAAATGTTTTACATTTTCAAAAAAATAACGATAATTACACTATATATTGTTAAAGGGGTTTTAACATATACCTCCTGTAAAAAAAGACATTTAACTATTTTTTGAGCATCCAAAATTGTTAGTCACTGTTGAGATAACTATAATATCATTTATTTACTTTCAGAATTCTTAAAATGTAACTTTTTTTTCAATTGTTTCATTACACATAGGACTTATATTGTTTTTTTTTGTAGAAATTAATTTTTAAAAGGGGTTTTAACACATACTTCCCCTGAAATTTGAGATTTTAACACTTAAATAAAAAGTTTGATGAAAAATTACCTCCCCTAAACCATTAGTTGATTATTTATATTTATTTAAAGGAGTTTTAACACATACCTTCCCTAAGGTTTGAGACTTTAACACTTAGATAAAAAGTTTGAGTTAAGACATACTTACCTCCCTTGGACCATTAGTTGACATTCATTTTTACTTAAATAACTATAATACCCTTCTTTACTTTAAAGTAAATTTTAAGAAATTCAATTTTAATTTATTTAATGTTTAAAAATTTTAAATAATTAAAATTTTAATTAACGATAATTTTAATTAATAATATTTAAAATTAATAATTTACTCACTCATATTAATTTTTTTCTAAATTTCTATCGTTAAATAGTTTTATTGAAAATTTTGTGCAAATCCAAAAGTCTAAATTTACTTTATTCACACTAAATTTATGCTTCAACATCAATTATATAACTCGTAAAGTAAATTTAGACTTTCTGATTTAAACAAAAATTTCAATAAAACTACTTAATGATAGAAATTTTAAAAAAATTAATACGGATAAATTAATAATTTTAAATATCATTAATTAAAATTTTAATTTTAAATAAATATAAATAAAAATATCGTTAATTATAATTTTAATTATTTAAAAATTTTAAATATGAAATAAATTAAAATTAAAGTAAATATTTTATAGTCATTTAAGTAAAAATAAATAATCAACTAATACTTTAGAAGAGATAAATGTACCTTAACTCAAATATTTTATTTAAATATTAAAGTCTTAATCAAAGAAAATAAGTGTTAAAACCCTATTTTTAAAATGTATCATTTTTTTTTATTTTATTGTTTCTATTAACACATGCGGACCCACATTATATCTTGTGCAAGCAACTTTTTTCACCATTTTCTTTTGACTTGTGTTGTTGACTTTTCAAACATAAAAAAGAATGAAAAAAAGAAATATAAATATTCTTCATTTCTTTTTGCAAACAACTCTTTTCACTTTTGGTTATAGCTTATGAAATTGACTTTCAAGGTGGAAAAAAAAAAATTATAAGCAATGTATTCTTAGCTTGTGAATGCATCAGAAGCTGCGAGATCAGATCATACATCAATTCACTAACCATATTGTCCTTATTTTGTGATTGTATCTAATCTAGCACAATGTTGAATCTGTGCTTAATTTAGTCTCCAATAAAGCCTTATTATTATTATCCAACACTGAATTCTGTAATATTCTTACTACATTATTTTCTGATTCACCTACTTTTTTTTTCCTCTTGTTTGTACAGTCCATTCTCTTGCTCATTATCGTAATCTTCCAGGCGATCGATCTGACTTCGAATTCTTGGTATGATTCGTGTTCCTTCATCAGCGTGACAGCAATTCGTATTTTTGGCATGTCTTTTTTCACGGTACTAATTACACTACTTGAAGTGAATATAACTTATCTTGAAACGACACCAATAAACTCTTCGTGAAAGTGAATAATATTTTTTGTATATCAAATAATTTTTCATTCTCAAATCTAGAGTGAAATTGTTAGGTATTTAGAGTCAAATTGTTAGGTTTTAAGAGAACAGCTTACTCTCCAAAACTCAAAAACACTAAGTTAAAGAGTAAAATTGAATGAATTTTATCAAAATTATCCTTAATTATAACTGTTAACTAACGAAATTGGATAATTAAAAAGAGGTAAGTGTGTATTTTTTTATAATTATTTTTTTCTCAGTGTTAAAAGTAGTAAGTAGAAATTTAGAAGAGAGGTATGTTAAAAATGATAAATTAATTTTCAGTTCAATTCTTCTTTTATACTAATCAATTTTGTGCTCATTGACAACTTTAATTGCTCGGTCATTAAAAGATAAAGCAAACTGAGTGAACCTCGTCAATTGTTGGAACGATAACATTTGTAGCCTCTTCAGGACAGTTGTGCCACGTCATTCAGTCGTGATTTGTCCTTTGTCAAACGATAAATAAACACACTGTGTAATAATATCTTATTACCCTAAAATAGTTCGTGAGAATCTCCCTGTTTGAACGAAACTAGCAAGAAATGAATATAGAAGCTTCTCACGCCCCAACTAAAAACCAACACCATTTGAATGAACTCTGAGCATAAGTGCTTTCAGTTGAAGTGTTTTTTTTTTTTATTTCAAATTAAAGTAATTAAACATTCAGCGTCATAATCTTTGATTGAGAGATAAAAACACGCCTTACAAAGTTAATAATTAGCTAAATTAAGTACTCTAACGAAAATATCATATATGAATTTAATAAATTATTTTCATAAAATATAGAGAGCACTTTTAGTTCTAATTAAACGGTTCTTATTTGAAATGCATTTTTATTAAAGAGATTATTTAAAACACCTACAATTAAAAAACTATATGTGTGTATATATATATACATATTTTATGTTAAATGTTAATTTGTTATAATGAACAAAAAAATACCCGATTAAACTATAAGAACTCGTCCATCCACCACTTCCTAGAGAAAAACGTGTTGAATATTTCATGAAAAAAAGGAAAAAACAAGTTTTAGTATTTATAAAAAAAGAAAAAAGGAAAATCATGAACAAACACGTGGGCCTAAAAATAACATGCAACGTCCTGGGGCTGGAAATGAACAGAAAAAATAAACAAACCCCCGGTTTCTCCTCCGAACAAGAAGCAAAAACTAGAGGACGAGAATTTAGCTTGACCTAGTCGTCCATTTTCTCCTTCCTCATATAATCCTTTCCTCTAACTCTAACGTGGGTTTCCCTCAGATTCCCCTTCTCTGCCTCGCCGCGTTTTTGCGCGGCGCCTGTACATTATCTGTTCCCGTACGTTCTAATTGATCTTCACTGTCAGCAACGATCTCTCACAATATAATTTCTCTCTATTAAAAGTTCAATTTGTTGCGTCCAGACCAACCTCGATCGTTGTCTTCAATTTTTTTTTTTTAAAAAAAAATGAAACCTTTGATTAGAAACATGAAGAAGCCTTGTATTTTGTTATATATAGCATTGCTTTTTGTTTCGTTAAGGAGTCGGGTTTGTTATGGCCAAGATTACAGCGAGGAGGGTACTGATGAGTCACCTCCTCCGGCGCCTCCGCCCGGTCAGGATGAATGTAATGGCATCTTCTTGACTTATAGTTTTACTGGCCGCGAAAAGACTTATCCGTTAGTGAAGAACGCAAGCGCTCAAGCGTGGGCGTTTAAGTCGATGGCGACGATCTTGAATGCTGGTACTGAGGAGCTAAAAGCATGGAAAATGTTTGTAGGATTTCGTCACAAAGAGATTTTAGTGTCGGCTACCGGGGCTACGACTCTCGATGGAGGCGATTTTCCTGCGGAGGTTGGCAATGGAACGACGTTTGTAGGGAATCCGAAGGTGGATTTGAAGACGGCCGTTGAGACAGCCGGAGATTTTACTCAGATTTCGGTACAGATTGAGATTAAAGGCACTCAGTTCGGGGTTAAACCGCCTGCAATTCCTATGCCGAAGTCGCTCAAACTCATGAATGACGGATTCAAGTGTCCTGCGGCAAAAAAAGAAGGTACGTACATTAATTTACGATTGTATTGCATGCTTGCTTTAATTTCATTTAAATCTGATTATTGTTATTATTGGGTTAAAATATTTAACAGATCATCAACAAATATATATACCATAACCATTATAATTAATGAAGTTGTTTTTTAATTTAAATTTAATGATTTATATATATATATATATTAATTTGATGTTCGATCATTAATTTCATGATAGCATGAACATGATCATGATTAATTCCTCCATTACATTTTAAATTATTGCAAGCCAATTAATGCAATGACCCCATTCATCTAACTAATTTGCTATATATATATATATAATTATACATATGAATTGTTTTTGTTGAGAAATTGCATCATCAATTTATGATGCGATATGATTACAAATATTGCAGGAAGCTATATGAATACATGTTGTAAAAGGGATCCCAAATTCAAGGCTCCGCCAGTGAAAAAGACCCAATTTTCACCACGGCAACCGGCGGATCTGTCCCTGGCTTATGACGTAATTCAATCTTACGGGAACAACTATCTTGCCCAAGTAACAATGGACAATATCAATCCCTTGGGCCGTCTTGATCACTGGAACTTGACATGGGAATGGCAGAATAGTGAATTTATTTACACCATGAGAGGAGCTTACACTCACAAAAAGGATTCTTCTGAGTGTATTTACGGGCCTGCTGGAAAATATTTCAAAGAGTTTGATTTCTCCACGGTGGTGAATTGCGAGAAAAGACCTGTCATTTCTGATTTGCCAGCAACTTTTAATAATGATACAAAACTTGGAAAGTTGCCCTACTGCTGTAGAAATGGAAGTCTTTTACCAAAGCTGATGAATGAAACCAAAGCAAGATCCATGTTTCAGTTGCAAGTGTTCAAATTGCCTCCTAACGACAACAGAACGGCTCTTGTTCCACCTATGAAATGGAAAATCCGCGGTGTTCTAAATCCTGAATACAAATGTAGCCCTCCGTTGAGGGTTGAACCGGCTGAATTTCCAGACCCAAGTGGACTTCAATCTACATCTACTGCTGTTGCGAGTTGGCAAATAGCGTGCAATATTACGAAGCCAGAGCCTAACAAAGCTCGTTGCTGCGTATCGTTCTCGGCTTACTACAACGAATCTGTTATTCCTTGCCCAACTTGTTCTTGTGGGTGTCCGGATACTGAAAAATGTAACCCCAAGGCTAGAGCAATGCTTTTGCCATCGGAAGCTCAACTTGTGCCTTTTGATAACAGGACGGCTAAGGCCGTTGCTTGGGCTGGTCTCAAGAAAAAGCCTGTTCCTAAGCCATTGCCATGTCCTGATAACTGTGGGGTTAGCGTTAATTGGCATATAAATTCTGATTACAAGGATGGATGGTCAGCTCGGATTACCATGTTCAATTGGGATACTACTCCCTTTGAGGATTGGTTCCTTGCTGTCAAAATTGACAAAGCTTTTCCTGGTTACGAAAATGTTTACTCATTCAATGGGACAAAACTCCCTCAGCACAACAAAACCCTGTTCTTCCAAGGCATAAAGGGTTTGAATTACTTGGTGGGACTGACGAATGGAACTAGACCAGGTGAGCCCAAAGTTTCGGGAAAACAGCAGTCTGTAATATCATTCCGTAAGAAAAACACCCCAAATATTAATCTCCAGAGAGGTGATGGTTTTCCAACTAAGCTGATTTTCAATGGAGAAGAATGCGCACTTCCTAAAGAATTTCCAAAAAGAGATGCAGCTCCTAAATCTTCTATCAATATGGTGCTGATTACGTTCATCACTGCGATGACTTTTGTGCTGATGCAAGAATACCGCTAATTCCATCATCAGAGAAGTGATCGCTCGCCACTATTTGGGGTTAATATTTTTTTCTTCCTTTTTTTAATTAAGTTCTGTTATTGTAGGGAATCTACGTTGGCATCACTTGTATTATTGAAGCATTTTGAGCACTCTGGTATGACAAATTAAGTACTATTCTTTTTCGACAAACAAAAAAAGAAAAAATGGTTTGTTTGTTGTGTCTTCTTCATCACTGGAGAGATCGATCATCTGTTTATGCATCTGGATTTGGGCAGATATAGACAACGCTCATGAGAAAGAATGGTGCAATCTTGATTTGATTCAACCGCTTCAGTGATGAGAAGTTTGTAACAAGTTGAAACAGACATTATACTTAAATGTATAACAAAAAAAAATTGAGTACTTAAGTAGTTATTATATTATTTACATAATAGCAAATTGTAGCAATGGTGCATGCCTCTCGTAATTTTTTCAAATGTTAATTATTTTGATTCAAGAGTCTTTTCATTGTTATTTTTTATACTTCTTAATTACTATGAATTTATTCTCTTTTAATTAATGACTTATCCACATTAATTAATATCCTCAAATTATTTTCGTATGAAATATCTTAAAAAAAGAATAAGCTTTTAAAAAATAGAAATAAAAAAGAGAATTTAAATGAATATATGAGTTCATTAGTGATCTTCAGGTAATTAAAATTTGATAGAATTTTAAGGATCGTGGCTGTAAGTTTGTAGATTTGATCAAAATTTTTGAAACGATATATATAGGACAAAGATGTGATAACCCAATTATATATAATGAATGTTGATTAACAGAAAATGAATGTCTGTTGGAAATAATGGAAATAAAAACAGATTTTTCTGAAATTAAACTAAATATGATGTGGTGAAATTTTAGAGACTGTGTCAAGCTTAATTGGCATTCTTCAATCATTTGAACTTATTCTGTAATAAAATTGGCTGAAAAAATTCCTTCAAGCATTGACTTGCAAATTAAATGTTGAAGAACCTTACTTTATTATTGACACCGATCTTTGGGGATTTTCGTTTTCTAAAAATTGTATATAATATGTCTTTGTTGTAAGAAAATAGAAAAAGCTAGGTTTTCTATGTTTAGAATTATGTTGTTTAATACAACTTAGTCACAAATAAAAGTGTATTATTCTTCATATATGAATTATGTCCTTAATTAGATCAATTTTATTTTTGTAATTAATCAAATTTAATTTAAATGCATATATAATAAGATCTTATTAGATGAGTATATGGCAACATGTTATGTCTATCCACCTAAAGAAATCCAATTTACATGTCAAAATGGAAGGAAACTATATTATTTGATCATTACGAATAAGATGGTAATATGTAGGGAGAGGAGACCAACAACTCAAAGCCAATTTTGAATGTGTGTGTCTTCTTTGATTTACTGAATAGTCATTTCCGCAAGTAGGAGGTAATCGGTGGATGAGATGATGTGAACATGACGGGTCAATCGCATAAGGAACGTAATAACAAAAATTTCATTCCCTTTACTTGAATCATACGTGATATATATTTTTAGAGAGATCAAATTATAAGATCAATCAAAGCAGTTTATATATTGTCCACTTTTAATGACTGAATATTCATTGCCCCGAATAGGCCGTAGTAATTAACAATGGACAGGATGCCGTCAATTTGGATTATGCAGAAACTAAGCTCCTGCCACTTTTTCCAGATTTGATTCCAGGCCCACTAGATTGATAGAATCAAATGGAGCTTTAATTGCGGCGGTAAGCTTGTTTGCTAGAGTGCAATAGTGACCTTATATTAACAGTACTTGGATATTGTTTTAAATAGCAATACAGGCTATTGCTATTGCTAACAATATTCACACGAACGTTTCTTTCTTTTCTGCATGGCAATGAAACCGAGTACGAGTGTTACTGCTGTTGCCTTCTTTCTGTTTCAGTTACTTATCCTAGCAGCCTTTAACATTAGCTTCTGTAATGGAAGCTCTTACATGGGTTGCATTGAAAGTGAGAGAGAAGCACTTTTAGGGTTCAAGCAAGATCTCTATGATCCTTCAAACCGCCTAGCATCTTGGAGTGCTGATGACAGAGATTGCTGTACATGGGCTGGTATTGTCTGCGACAATAGGACAGGCCATATCCTTGAGCTCAATCTTCGAAATCCATTCAATTATTACATTCAGACTCAACATGAAGCCAATGTCAGGTCAGTGCTGGTTGGTAATATAAATCCTTCATTGTTTCATTTCGAACATTTGAGTTACTTGGACTTGAGTTATAATGAATTTCGAGAAGTTCAAATTCCTAGATTTCTGGGTTCAATGGTGAATCTAAGGTATCTCAATCTCTCTGGAAGTCGACTTGTGGGAATGGTACCTCAGCAACTTGGAAATCTTTCTAATCTGCAGTATCTTGACCTCAGTTGGAATTATTTATATGTTGACAATGTTTGGTGGCTATCTGGCCTTTCTTTCTTAGAACACCTGGATTTGAGTTATGTGAACCTCAGCAAAGCCTCTGACAGCCTGCTGGCAATAAGCAGACTTCCTTCTTTGGAAAAGCTGCGGCTGTCAAATTGTCAATTGCATCACATTCCTCCATTACCCATTGCAAATTTTTCCTCTCTCACCAAGTTATGCCTTTCCCAAAACCAATTTGATAACTCATTTCCCAGTTGGGTTTTTGGTTTGAATCATTTAGTCTTTCTTGATCTGAGTTATAATAATATTCAAGGTCCAATTCCTGATGGACTTCAAAACCTGACTTCTCTTACCTATCTTGTCTTAGCTTTAAACCATTTCAACTCTTCAATACCAAACTGGTTGTATAGATTTAACCATCTTGAGTACCTTTGCCTCTGTAACAATAGTTTGCAAGGTACAATTTCAGATGCTGTAGGAAACCTGACTTCTATCAGTTGGCTTGATCTCTCATTCAATAGTCTTGAAGGAAGAATTCCGAGCTCAATGTCAAGACTTTGCAACTTAAGGTCAATCATTCTTTTCAATAACAAATTGAATCAACAAATATCTGAAATCTTTGATATTTTCTCAAGATGTGTTTCTGATGGACTAGAAATATTGAGTTTGGCAAACAATTCCATTTCTGGTCATTTGACTGAAAACTTGGGACAATTTAAAAATCTAGACACTCTTGAACTAAGTTGGAATTCCATTTCTGGTTCAGTTCCATTGTCTTTGGGTGAACTGTCATCCTTGAGACTCATTGATCTTGACTATAACAAATTAAAGGGAAGTCTTTCTCAAATTCACTTTGCCAATCTCACAAAACTAAAGTTTTTCTTCATATGTGACAACACAATGACTTTGAAAGTGAATCATGATTGGGTTCCTCCTTTTCAACTTCATATTTTAGGATTGAGATCTTGTTATGTGGGTTCTAGATTTCCTCGATGGCTTCACTCTCAAAAGCATTTAATTGCTCTTGATCTATCCAACTCAGGATTGTCAAGCACTATTCCCAGTAGGTTCTGGAAATCTGTTTCCCAGTTTTATATTTTAGATCTCTCCCAAAACCATATTCATGGGGAGGTACCAAATCTCATCAAGGCTGCTCAACTTCAGTTTCTTAACTTGAGTTCAAATAATTTTTCCGGTCCACTGCCTCTAGTATCCTCCAGTGTAACTGCTCTAGATCTTTCCAATAATGCTTTCTCGGGATCAATCTTCCATTTCTTGTGTTATGGAATCAACGAGCCAAAGAGAATTCAAATTCTTATCCTGGAAGGCAATTCTTTACACGGAGAGTTACCTGATTGCTGGATGAACTACCAAAATTTGTCCTCACTTAAATTAAGTAACAACAAATTTACTGGTAGTCTTCCAATTTCATTGGGCACATTAAGTTCTCTTCAGTCATTGCACCTTCGCAGAAACAGCCTCTCTGGGACAATACCTATGTCACTTACAAATTGTCGGGCATTGTTAACACTTGACGTTGGTGAAAATGAGTTTGTTGGACGTATTCCAACATGGATCGGAGCAAGTTTTCCAAGCATGATGATTCTCATCCTCCGTTCAAATAAGTTTCATGGCGTTTTACCGGCACAATTGTGTAGTCTGACTTTTCTACATGTCTTGGATCTTGCGAACAACAATCTCTCTGGAACCATACCGCGATGTATTAACAACTTTAGTTCCATGGTAACTATGGACAGTTATACAGGCAATGCAATACAATCTTCACCCCTTCTTATCGGTTCTGCTCTATCACCTCTTTATACGGTAGTGCTGTCTGAGGAGGTATCACTCATGATGAAAGGAAAATTGGATGACTATAAGAACAATCTCAATTTGGTAAGAACAGTTGATCTTTCCGACAATATGTTATCCGGAGAGATACCTACGGAAATGACTGCTCTTAGGGCATTGCAGACTCTGAATTTGTCGCACAATTCTTTCACTGGAAGGATTCCTGAGAATATTGGAGTTATGAGATCATTAGAGTCTTTAGATTTATCTGCAAACCGATTTTCTGGTGAAATCCCGGAGAGTATTGTGAGTTTGACGTTCTTGAATCATTTGAACTTGTCCAATAACACCTTGACTGGAAAAATCCCATCAAGCACTCAGTTACAAAGTTTTGATGCATCCTGTTTTACTGGAAATGATCTATGCGGACGTCCACTTCCTAAGAATTGTATTGAGGATAATTCAAGTCCTGAAGATAAAGATGGAGAGGGACAGGGAGGCGAAGTGGACTGGTTCTATGTGAGCATGGCGCTTGGATTTGTGGTGGGATTCTGGAGTATAATAGGTCCATTACTTGTCAATAGAAGATGGAGGCACGAATATTATCATTTCCTTGGTCGACTCGGGAAGAAAGTTGCTAGTGTCTGTAAAAAATGTAGCTAGGTGTTTTCTGTATGTTTGGATTTATGTTGTTGAATACATTAATCATGCAATAAAGTATTAACGCATAATAGACAAATTGCCTTATTTTTGGAAGAAGAAAAAAAAAAAAAAAGAAAATTAGAGAGGATGATATTGCCATCTGAAGAAAACATTGTTTAAACTAGAGAATGTTTAACATTAATTGAAGATCATGGAAACATATTTGCTGTTGCGAAGTGGGACCATCATTTATTTGAGAGTTATTGTTTAAACTCATAAATAAATAAATAAATAAATAAATTACATCTGATAAGCCGAAAAGTCTACGAGTACATTAAAAAAAAAAAGGGATAATCCCTACATACGCGAAATGACTTTTGGATTTTAAAAATGATAATAAGTAGTAACAAAATGTTGATTAGTATTAAGATCTTGGAAAGAACGTTTTGCATATACAGTTGATGAGAATGATTGATTTCCGGTACAACAATATTTCTTGTTCAAATGCATTTGCTTGTTGGAATTATAATTCCATTCTGCTATATATATATATATATATATATATATATATAGATCTCTCTCAACCAAAATTTATATGGAGAGGTTTACTATTTTCTCGTGCCAAATCAAATCACAGCATTTTCAAGTGCTGATTATTACTTTGACTGAGAAAAGTGGTACGTTGCATGAAATGCTACGTCTGTTTGGCCTGCAGCAGTGATATAAAATATTAGACTTAAAAAGGGATTAACAGGAAAGGCTCCTTTTAGATTAACAAGCAACACGGAAGGAGAGCACAACTAGCATGCAATGTTGCTGCATACTTTTGTAGTTTTACTCTTATGGAATATTTTTTAATGCACCATTAAGATTCGCACCTATTCAAGTAGAGAACATACCTTTTTTAAATATTTCTTGTGAAGTTTCATAGCACCAGTGCACGCTTTTTTGGCATCCAAATTTCCAGTAATGTCATTCAATATCTGCAAAAGTATAATGGAAATAAAATTGAAGAGAGCAGAAATAATCATGAATGCGAAGAAAGAAAGGACCCCAATCATATTGTTTATCTCCGTATCACCAGAAAAACATTCTTTTTCCTTCCAATGAAGACAATATCGTTTCATTCTTTCTAATGAAGAGAACCTCTTCAATAGGAATATTACACAAGTGCTCTTCAGTGAAAAGAAGTTCTCAACAAGGATTTCTCTTCATGGAAGAGAAACTTGATTCTCTTAGTTGAAGAGAATTCCTCTTCATAAAAAGTTATCTTCAAGCACAAGAACCTTCCTGAGCTATTCTTGGAAAAATGCTTTCTTCACTATCTTTACTGTGTTATCTAAACTATTATAACAAATTAAAAGTTGCTAACTTATCAATTAAGCTTACCTTAACAACATCGTCCAGGCCACGAGCTTCTTGCAGTAGCTTTGTGCTCTTCTCTTTCAAGACACTGGCAACAAGGAACACAGAAATGGGGAGGGGGGCTTCTGAACTCTTTGCTCCATTTTTCATATTTTCTCTCTCATACTTCCCACACTGACGAATTGATTTTGCTTTTGCTTTAGATCCCTCAGATTTATAACTAGCCGATTCAGCTTCTTCATACAAATAGAACAAGTCTGGATCATATTCTAGGGCCCACATCATCTGTTAAAAAGTTCAAACAACCACAGAAGACAGCAGTTATGATAAACAAAATTTATTTCCGCACGCAAGAAAAGAGAAGCATACAATCACAACACAAGTTAATGCATATTACATTAAGTTAGACAGTAAATATGCACGCAAAACATGGAGTAAAATTCACAAATTTTTTATTTTCTAGTTTAAAAAGCAAAGACACAAAATCATAGATACGAGCATGCCAGAACAAAAGCAAAGCATAAACACAAGTAAACATGCAGGATTCTTAATATAACCCATTATTTCTCCTCTACATGCCTGAGAAACTATACCCTACATCTAATGCCACAGGCCTCTGGTTTCATTTGCTGATTACGAATTTGCCAGAGAATCATGAAATCAACTCCTGGGATGGGGTACACATGAAGTAGGAGAAATAGGAGTGCACTTCCCTATCGGTGGGTCTGAGATACAAACCTCATTCATATAATAAGACTAACTGTATTAACTTTTATTTTCACTTGGAATCAGAAATAAGCACAAAGGGATGAAGAATGAGAGTTATTGACTTTGAGAAAATCGGAGTTGCACACTAAATCTTTAAAAGAAAGGCACTGAGCAACACAGAAAGCACCTGAAAGTACTTTCTTCATTCACCAAAGTGAAAAGTTGAAAGACAGTATCAGGTAAGATAAACCATACCTCCCAGAGATATAATGAGTCACAAAATGAGAATTCACGGCGGAACAGGACCATTAGCATTCTGAAAGCAAATAAATAGTCACCTCCACCTAGCGTCTCTGTGTTCCAGGATCATAAAACATAAATTCTAGTTACTTTGTTTCAGCCACATTAAATTGACAGGAGCAGAAGAAAGTTGCATAGTGAAATATCACGAGAAAAAACAAAAATTATATAATTCTGTAATGTAAGTCTATATGCTGCAATGCAGCCTGCATCTATACCAATTGAACAAGGAAAATAAAAATGAGTTGGTCTTACAAAACGTACCAGAGTTGGAATAGCGTTGTGCGTGAGCACAGAAAGATTATGGTAGATAAAAGACAGTATTCTTTCTCCCCAACCTTAAATTCAGTTCAGGGATTCAGGGATACATGCAGGAGATGCACTTCATTTGTTTGCATCACAGCAAATATATTTCCCTTTATTTTCCATTTAACAGCATAAAACGGATAAATTTAAAAGAACTAGGAACTTTGGGTTCTAATGGGTTTGAATTAGAATCTCACAACAAATATATTTCCTTTTCTTTTCTGTTTAATGACACTAGCTTACAATGACAGAGATGCAAGATTTATTTAAGACAAATGTCTATCATAGATTATTACCTAAAACACATATTCTAGATCGTACCTAAATGCTGATGAAGTTTCGGATCAATGACTTGAGTAATTGAAGCCAAATTACTAAGCTGTGCTTCCACTCCAACAGAACTCTCAGTGCATCTGAAATTTCCTCGCTTCACAATTTCAAAGAACATATTACTAAGAATCTGGAAATTGAGTTGAAAAAAGAAGGATAAAGTAAAAGCTACAGTAGCACAAAAAACACTATATCTAATTGATAATATGGAGTACAAAATGAACAAAAAGAAACCTATCCAGAAGGTTCATGTGTCAGCTGACTAACTACACAGTAACAGAGAACAGACACTTACTACAGGAACATTCTTCTTAGATAGTTTAATTTACACGTCCCATTTCATTAAACATAATAAAAAACATTTTCCTCTTGTAGGCAGTCTAGAAGGCAAGGATCACGTGATTTCAACTAAAGATACATTGGGAAGAGCAAATTGATTGAGCAAATATTGAGAACCAACCAAGCAAAAGTTTCCATAACATGGATGTAAGAAAATATAAAGAACTATGACAGGTTTTACAGAGGAGGCACATTGTGTTATGCATCTGTGCACCTGCTGGAAAGGCTACCACTTCCCTGGGTAGAACAGAGACAAATTGAACACAGCCTGTGTAGAATCAGATAAAAAGAAAAGCAACATATGAAGCAGAAACAAGAAATCAATTTGCCAAGTAAATCAATCAATGAATTGATTGAAATTCGTTCATAAATGAAATTATAAATTAATTATATATTGTCAAAGGGGAAACTAGATAAACTCTGCAACCGTGGAAAGGATTTAACAATTGAAGAAGACATGGAAAAGGCTCAAAAGAATACAACCACCGGTTATTAAATTATTCCAATAACTGTCAGGAATTCTAAAGAGACTTCCCAAGGAGATGAAAATTAAAATGTAACCAGTACACTGAATTTAATTTTATCCTCCATTGTCAAAATTGAATATCATAATCTTAAGAAAGCATTTTATTTATTAGTAGTTTTAAATACAACCCGAAAATGCAATCATATATGTCACATCACAATGAAATATCACACTATATGCTGAATTCAGTGCGAAAAGAGTATAATATGTACCAATCTGCGCATTAAACGTTCAAAGCACCAAAATGCGTCAGCTTCATCTTCAAGAAGAATTATCATGGGGGAACAAAGATCACTCATTCCTGTTCAGCATTGTCACACAAAGGTCAACTGCAGTGTTAGCTCTATGTTGTAAATGATAGAGATGAAAGTTTAATGTTACATTCTACTACTCAGGACATGTCAACAGAATGTTAAACATATGATCATTGAACCAAATGCTATCAGATTTACAATGGTATGATCATATAAGATCAGATCATTAGAATAGTCTTTTCAAACATCTAATAATAGGTGTTACTGGGCTGTCAAATCCTTTTTATCTAGTGAGGCCTCAATAATAAAAGAAGTTTCATTTAGTTACCCACCTTGACAATAGCCAACATCTGTATCTACCCAGGCATAAACTGCCAGAATATCCCAAAGTTTTGACAAGTTTTCTTGCTTCTCGTAAAACACCAGAGTCCTGTCAGTGCGAATCACATCAAGTCCTGGCATAAATGGCATCAAAGTAGAATCGGTCAGAAATCATAACTGCTCCAAAAAAGAAAGAACATCAGGTAAGAAATACCACTATTTACTTTGAAGATTAACATGGAGAACTGAATCTCCTACCATGGAAAAAGAGAATAATAAGTTATTGCAATTTCCAAGAGCAACTTTTACATCTTTACAGAAGAAATTCTTTGCAGGTTATGATCTAAATTAGGCTACCAAACTAAAATCTCATGATCATTGTGCGTGTACTCATGAAACAACAGTTCTCATTAGTCATTACCTATTGCTAGGATAATAATGGTATTGCCAATCCTTCACATGCTGAAGTAATCAAATGTCAAAATGGGAAACAGAGAATTGGCAGAAGGGCCAAATTCACAAAAACAAACGAGAGTGAGCATTTGAAATTAATGGGCACCACTAACCTATTTGATGTAGTGTAAGCATCCACTGAATAACTTTCTTGTCCAGAGGAGCACGGCTGGTAAGGTCTTTCACCATTTGTGAACTACTGGAAGCAGTCATACCTGGAGAATTGACGGCATTAACACATAATATTTTTGTTTCAGTGCAGGTACTATCTTTAGAATGTTAGGTGAATCACTTGCCTGAATTTGTTTCTTGAAGTACTAAAGGATCTTGAATGGGCTGACCATCTTCAGTGATTACAGGGGCTGTGATGAATTTGCCACTTCCAACAACAGGAAACAGTTGGCAACACTCATCCTTCCACCTAGAATATTCCAACCTGAAGATGTAGAGAAAAGAAACAGTTAGAAAATGTTCTTCTAAATGTAACAAAGATTTTAGTTATTGAGCTCCCAAAGGTTATTTAAACAAACAGTATAAATGAAGAGGGAATATAGTCCCTATAACTCAGTAAAACATAGCACCATGCTGCCAAAATATATGATAAAATTTAGATGTGTCTAAAGTGCAAAAGCATATATGCACTCAAGCAAACCGTTTGACTAGCTTCAACCTGATATCTGATTGAACATTGAATAATTCGGCATGCCTTGCTTTAGTACACGATATGCAAAGTATTTCATCATACAAATTTGGTGAAGAAAAATATTTCATTCCTTACATGATTGACTGATATTAAAAGAAAAATCCCCTCACCATCTACTCAATGATTTCATTAGGCAATAAATTAATTTATTACTCCTATTCCAGCTTCAATCTCTAGTCTCTAATTATGTTAATATGTAAAATGAACATTAATTTATTACTCAGTATGTTACAATGAAAAACAATTAGAATATGTGCATCAAAACAAGCAAGAACAGAAAGTTAAAGACATAAATTTTCATCTAGCCTAGTTTCAAGATTTGAAACCTACACAGGCAAATATGGACTAATGCAAGGGATGGAGCACAGCATATAATCAGACATAAATGATTGTCAAAGACAGAAGTCAAATCAAGGAAAAAAGTCTTTTTGATACACACCCCAATAAAATAATTTGATAATAAAAAATCTAAAACGGTATCACATGCTTATTACAGTGACAATAACATTGGAAAGTTTTCTGTACAAACTTTTAATATAATTATAACTAATGCAATTGACTACCTCCGTCGTTGCCGTATCTGCTCTCGTTCATCAAATGTGCTCTTAGGATCATAACAACCAAGTAGAAACTCCCAAACTTCTCCTCTAATTGATGGATGGATCCCCTGAGGAATAAAAAATGTTAGTGCAAGTTATCAACATTCACAAGTTGATAAAAAGGGAAAAGAAAGAAAAGGTAAGTAGTGCACAAGAGCAAATTTAAATTAAGGAAGAACATAGCAAATTATTCTGTCTAGTTGCAAACTTACATAACCTTGCTAATAGAAAAAAGATAATATTATAACCTAAGCAACCTTAGAATTGACAGCAGCGAGACTGCTGATGGCCAAAAAGCATAAAAAATGACATGATCATATCATTATCAAGATGAAGTGTATTAAGCAGTTGAACAAATCTATGCCCACAAGAAATCTCATGCTGATTTTTTTCTCATTAATCATACTAAATACAGTTCAAAAAATCTAATAGAGTAATTCAAAGCAAGAGGAAACAACCATGCTAATAAAAGATACATTAACTATTCAAGGTTCCTAGTTAGAATAACTTTAAAGATATCAGAACTTAGACTAGTACTTTAAATATGCTAAACATGGAGGATATGTCTAAACATGGTTTGCATTAGCTTTTAAACAAGAAAGATGAACTTACCCCACGTTGGATTCGACCTAGAGTCTTGCCTATATCCAAGTGCCCATCCGAAGCAAAGGCAGCCTGCCATTTCCTTGCACTTAGAGTTTTACCAGGCTGCATTAGCAGATCAAAACACAAACGTTGAGTAATTCCATACAAACGGAAATACTAAGGATCGTGAAATTGTAATCTAAATTGATAAATACTATCAGGGGTGGACATGTAAAATTAACTAATACGCACAACTGTTAAAAATAACTTATGAACGATATCGTGGATGAAGACGAAGTTACTCAAGATTTGAAAGTTTTAAAGATTTAACTATGGCTGTCCTACAGATATTTTCTTATAACCTTAACTGCATTGTTGTAAATATGCTTGAAAACATGTAGCAAAATCTTTGTTTTGGCTCAAAAGCCTTCAAAATCATTAACATTATTAATTTATAATCCAACGAAACTCAATTCTGCCCGAATTGCTTACATACATAAAGCCAGTATAAAAAAGAAAAACAAGACATACATTTTTCATAACATAATCGAAATTAATATTAACACAAACATTCTTCATCACATTTATATGATCCCAAAAACACAAACCAGCTTAAGATTCACAAACAATTCAATCAAACACGTTTTGCAAATTTCCGTTATTTACAAAACAAAAGCAATTGCTATCCAGAAACAAAAGAGACGTAAAACTTTACAAACAAAAAAAAAAAAAATACAAACCTTGATTTTGAATCTGGTTTTGGGCACATCAGTGCAATCAGGCCGGACTTCATAGTAAGAATCAGCAGATTCAGCTAGCGCCCCCCACATTTGTGAACAAAAAACACTTCCAAAAAAAATGTTCCTTGAAGAACAAAACCAGCACCCTCAAACCAGATCCCCCCAGCCAAAGATCAATCAAATTATATTTTCAGATAGGGAGAGCGATTCATAGATGCTAAAGATGGGGGGACCCGGATGAGGTGCTGGTGGGAGATCAAGAATTGATCAAAGGTAAAGAAACAACAAGGAAATGAACCAAACGGAAGTGTTTTTCATTAACAAAAAAATAGCTTTTTTACCTTTTTGTTTATTATGAAAGATTAGTTATTGTTGGAGTTGGTTATGGCGGATGTGTAAAACTGTCTGTCTCAAAACTGTGAGATGGTAACCATCTCACGACACGACCTGTGGCCGGTCAATGCGTTATTTTAACGTTCCTTCTTGTTTCTCTCTCTCTCTCTCTCTCTCTCTCTCTCTCCTCCTCTCTTTCTAAATGTAATTTCCTTTTTATTTATTGTATTTGTAAATTACTTTCCTTTTTTGTCTTTCGTTCTAAAATTAAATTCTTTTTATCTCTACTTTATTTACTTACTGCCTTAATTAATGATTATTACATTAATCTTACCTGTATTTTAGTTTCATGCAGCAAAAATAGATTATTTTAAAATTGGTAAGAAAATATGAAATATGTTAAATATCATTATCATAAGGATAAAATAGTCATTATAAATATATTTATTTGAATAAACTAATCCAGATTGTCTGTATGTAGATTAACATTTCCTTCTCGTAAGTGAATTTTTGTTATTTTATAAAAAAATTCGTTGTATTTTTTTTTCTTATTTTAATATATTTAAAGGTAATCTTAGTGTATTTTTATCGGAGAGCGAGAAGAGCGCGTGATCGTGGGGCTTGGTTGACTTGTATTAGTTTCTACTCGCCGTTCGTTAAGGAACGCTGGACGTGCTTTGGATTTGCTAAAACAGAACTGTAAAGGAGCATATTCCACTCGCTACAGAGGGCACGTTGATTGAACACGCTGACCATTGTTATGCGATATGCGCCCATGTTTCTTGGACGTGAGTCAAAGTCAAAACTAGAATTAATAAGAATTAAATTTTGAGCTACTTGCATTTGCATTCGTTACTTTTGACCTGTCAATATTTTCATGCATTAATTAGTCCAAAAATATATATGCCGAACCTAACTCATCTCCATCAATTGTTATATGACTGGTAACTTCCCAAGTCAAATTGCGATCGAGAAGATATTTCTATATATACATGTGTGTGTGTGTGTGTGTGTGTGTGTGTGTGGGCAAGGGAAGAATCGTACCTCAAAAGCGTGCAACTATATAATAAATAGTTGTCATTAGTGGGAGCAATTATGGCCTTGAATTATTAGTTACAACTTGTTAATTTGTTGGCAAGGAACAAAAGAGAAATAAAGTGGGTTAATTTGTACAAAATGGGTCCGTGAATCATTAGAATAAGAGCTACTATGGCCTTTGGATTGAAGAGAATCAGATCTGATTTATATTGAGAAGAAATAAACACATTATTGGTTGTTAATTTTCTTTGGCTCCACCTTGAAGCATAAAGCATGAAATATACTGTTCCATTCATTTGCTAAGAATTGGTGTCCCGGTTGCAAAATTCATCGGGAAATTAATATATATATATATATATATATATATATGTATATATATGGTTTCGTAACAAATAAATAAAGTTAGCTAGTTCTAGCTAGATTTTGAGGGTGCTGCCACGTGAATTATGGGGTTTATTTTAAAATGTAATTAATTAATAACGTTATCATATATTAATTATTAATTCTATATATGTAACCCACAGCAGAAGACATGAATATTCTTTATAGTTATGAAGCAAAGTATTGATCCACAGTCCAAACTGACAGAAATTAAAGTGAAAAGACTCAAACCTCAAAAGAGCCCGGTGAACACGCTAGCCCGCTCGGCGGTCTGCAAACTTGCAGATGCTTTGCACTAGAAGCTAAGAAATCCTATGAAGACAGAATAATCAAAAGGAGCTAAAGCTTCTCTGCCACAGCTTGTAAAGTTCATTCCTCTCTTTGCCTACATAAACCCCTCTCCATGCGACCATTCTCCTCATCTCTCAGGCTTCAGTACTTTCACTGATCATCGAGCATCTAAAAGTAATAGTACTTTCATCCTTCAGTACTCACCAATACTAGCTAATTGTTCTTTCTTCTATGGCTAAAAACATGTTGGCCAGATTAGATAATGGCAACAAAAGCAAAGCATATCATGCATTGGAACTCTTCTGTCTCATGCTTTTGCTGCAAAAGATTAGTGCAAGAGAGTTCCCTGTTGGAGGTTCTAAAGGTACCTGGGGCGTTACTGCTGATAACACCACCGTCAACTACAACCAATGGGCTGAAAGCCAACGATTTCAAATTGGAGACTCCGTCGGTACGTAACTATTCATCTGTTTCAACAAATTAATTGCAGATGATCTTCTTTTTAACTGCTGATTTATATATCTTCTCTTATTTTCTTCATGCATGGTTTTTACTACGTACTGCAGTTTTCAACTACGCACCTGACCAAGATTCAGTGCTTCAAGTAAACAAAGATGCATACACCAACTGCAGCACAGACTATCCTATTGCAAAATACACCGATGGTCACACTGTCTTCACCTTCAATCAATCTGGGTCTCACTATTTCATCAGCGGCAACAAAGATAACTGCCTCAAGAACGAAAAGTTGGTGGTGATAGTCATGGCTAACAGAAGCAACCTCTATTCAAACTCAACTCATGATACAAGCCCATCTTCTCCTCCTTCACCATCAACCACCGACGTGGCCACACCAGCTCCAGCACCGGCCGGACAGTATTCTCCACCGGGAACTGTTGACGTTAACCCAACTCCGGCTCCTCAAGCTCCACCAAGCGCAGCTTCTTCTACCTTCATTAGTGTTTTCAGCTCCATTGGAGCATTATTGGCTGCTTCATCTCTTCTTCTACCATTTTAATTGGAGATTTGATTGATTATTGGTTCGGTTTGCATGCATGATGAGTTGGGTTTGATTTCTTAATTCTTATATTATTTTCAATGTTCTTTTTTCTTTTTCTTTTTTGGGTTATCTCTTGACTTCTTCATGATTTTTCCGAATAAGTGGACAGTGTGTTTGTTACGAACATTGTATATGTAATGGAAGCAAATAAATGGGTTGTATACCATGTGCATATTCATGAACAAATATTTTCTTCATTTTTTTCTTCTACTGCTGATGCATGGCATCTGTTTTAAATACTGTGTGCTCTGATAACATCATCTGCAACAAGAATCAACTAACTGTAGAATAATAAGAAAATAGTTTCTTCTATATCGTCACTCTTGTAAAAAAACTTTTTAAGGAAGAAAAAGAAAACTCGATTCAATAAGAGAAACAAACTTTCTATCCAAAAACGGTTCTGGAATATAATGAAATGAATTTCATTTCTAAAAACATAACAATATTATTATGAGACATAGACTAATAAAATGAAAGCAATTTTGCATAACCAATTGACCAAAATTGTCCAGGCAAGCCGTCATTTTAGCATTGATATGGCAGTCAAAAGAGATGTTATCATGGTACGCCCATCTGCCGTAACAAGAGGGATACATAACTAGAAAAAACATCCAGTAGTAATCTCTGTTTCATCTTCTTTCTGAGAAAATACATTCCTAAAAGAAAATTACAAATATTGAACTCTTGAAAAGATCCTTTCCTACAAAAAGCATATGACATCAGAGACGGGACTTCTCAGGCTTCATTTCATGTATCTAGTAATGGGTACATTTTGCAATTGTTCACAGGATAAATCTCACTGTTAAATGTAGTATAGAACAATTAGGATTCTTTACAAACTAATAAATTTCACCTCTATCAAAAATTCTTGCCTAGTTCAACTTTTTTCATTAGTCTCACTGTATTGTGCAAAATTGAATCCAAAATCCCAGCAACCTGAAAACCACAGGCAAGGATTATTAGTGTTATATAGTAATGACATTGATGAATTGTTAAGTTAAAGAGCCAGAACCCCAGAGTACCAACCGTGAAAACACCCCCAATAATAGCACAGACATTGGTGATGAAATGTGAAAAGGACTTTGGTTCTTCTGTTATCACAACCTGTTTAGGGAAGGAAAATAAAGCATATGAAAATAGAATAACATAAGAGGGCCAACAATTTCTCTTTCCTTTTGTGGAAGGTAAGTACACGCGATATAATGGAAAGATATGTTACTTAACCTGCATGGGAGAGAGCTCAAAATGGAATTTTGCAGCTGGTATATATATGCTCTGGGACAGGCTGCTGTGCGCTGTGTACTCATACTCCTCAAGTAATGGATGATCAAGAGAATGTCTTCTAGTTATCACCTCAGTTTTAACTATTTGAAGATAATGCTCTATCTGCAAATGCAACAGTCAGAAAACAGCATATCCATATAGTGGTTGAATGTAAGAAATTTTCAGAATTGCAAAAGGTCTACCACTTATTGAACATTTGAGCACTAGTAAGACAATGACTTAAGGAGTTCCGCTTAGTCTAGTTCAAGGCAAGGACAAATTGTCTGATCTAATATGTGTTTGGACAATCCTAGCAAAGTAAGATCTATGTGACTTTATCATTTACGCCACTCCAAAGGAAATAAATAAAACAAGAGTGAACATCACTGGGCTTTTTAATTGAAAAAAGGAGAAATAAGGTTGTATAAGTAGGTTTTCATCGAGAAGAAGAAGAAATAAGCCTGTATAAATAGGTTTTCATCAAGGAATAAGTCCTTAAAAGGAATATGTAATATACTGTGAATCCACTCTTATCTCTATGCATCAATAATCATACAAGTCATTAAGAATACTAAACCCCATCTGGCACTAGCCTTTGCACATCCTAAGAATCTACGCCCGTCTTGTCTACATGCTGGTCATATTTATCTATTCAATATATCAAAAAATTAATATACCGCAATGCTGCTACATTAACATTCGATAAACAAAGTAACAAGAATCATGTGAAGTTGCAGACTTACAGTAACATTTGCACCTAAATCCCGGGTATTAATGAATGACCGACCATTCAGCCTGTCGTGGCTTCCGCCAAGATAAGGTATCAATTGCTGAACATCACTCATCAGCTTAGGTGACAATTTTCGACCAAATGAAAGATGGGATATGACATGTGACATATTCATTTGACTAGTATCAAATGAATGGGCTCCTGAACGAGCTGAGATGATAAGATTACCAGGAACCTGTGGAGGACAAGATAGCTCAACTAATCACTTAAGAAATATGCTAATTTCAAACAGATGAGGAAAGAATATTGTTGTCAGAGTGATAATATTTCTCACACGCACATTACAATTACTCTCTTTCATTCCAGTTTTCATGACTGTCATGCAGCAGGACTTACAAGCAAGAAAACCTAATTGATACCAATGAACTGTGATCTAACTATGGTTATATCAGTAAACATTCATTCAGGCCGTTTACCTTCTTTACACGCACATATCCTTCAACTCTACATCCTCCTGCCTTAGGTGCTGGTCTTTTGACATTCTCTGCTGTATTGTTATGTTTACTGTCCAAAGCCAGCTTATGAGACTCCAAGTGAATAGGAGCAACCAGTCCTTCCATAGTCTGCAAAGAACCAAATCTTCAGATCACTCCATGCTGCACAGTGAATAATAGCCAAAAATACAGAAATAAATAAGCCTAAGATTTCAAATTGAAAATGCATCACCTTCACCAGGCTATCTGTATCTCGATCTCCATAATAAGATTCATGTTCATGGTGTCCATGATCATCTCTGCAATAGACACAAGGCAACAAGGTTACTAAAATAATAAGAACCATAATAAGCATGAGATCATATGAACTTATATTTAGACAGAACAAGTGGATTATTGAGCAACTTATTAGTTTCATGAATGAAGAAATACTCGTATTCTGAATTTTTTATTTTGCTTTTTTCTTTCTGTTGGATTTCAGGTCTCGTTTGTACATGGGGAAAACTTTAAGTTATTGCAGGAAACAAGAAAGATAGAAATGTTGCCTACTTTATTTGATAAGAGACACTTTCCATATAAATCTGAATGTCCTGCTACAACAAGAGTGTGCTTGCCTCTGTGTGTATGTGTGTGTGTGTGTGTGTTTTGGGGTTTGGCTGAGGGGAGAAATCAACCTCAGAACGAGTCTTTCCAGATAAGTATACAGAGCAGGTCAAGAAGAACTACAATTATGTAGCTATTCTGATAACATATGTGACAGAAAAGTTAGAGGCTTTTATGGTCAAATACTTTTTAAGAGTTATAAAACTTTCTTTAATAGAAACAGGGTAAAGAAACATAAATACTTTAACACCGAACTAAAATAAAAACTGTGAAAATATCTCATTTACCTAACATCACTTCCTTTACGGAATATGCGAATTGATGGATACGCTTGTATATGATGCCTGCATTAATGATGGAGCATGTGATAACGCATAGGTGATGATCACAGTTGCAAGAATGCAAAACTGGAAAAGGAACAGAAAATCAACCAAAATGAGAAAACATTGATGTAGGACATACCTCCTACACAATTCAACTTCTACAGTGCAATCAACATTTCCCAAAAGAACACGTCCATCCATTTCTGGATCATATCTGTAAAAAAACAAGTCAGCAAAAAGAAATCCTTAAAGCGTGTTATCGAAATAGGGCTTTCTGACCCAACTATTTATAAAATTTAAGGAAAAGAATCAAGAGAAGGAAAAAAAAAAAAAAACCTTTCTCTCAGTATTGCCGCTGCTTTCTCCCATGATGGTTTCTGGAAGAAAAAGAAATAGCCAGGCAAAAAGATAAAAGGGTGAGGAACAAGTGCTGCACAACATCATCAGAGCCAGTCTAATTGTACAGTTAATCAAACAACAGAAAACCCATGCGTGGTTGTATTATTAAAAACACAGAAAGTTCCCAGACAACACAGAGTAGTGGAATTAATCAAAGTAGTAAAGGCATTTATGTGAGCATGTGAGCAGGCACACACATAAGAAGTCCATGTGAATCAATTTTGTAGTATTAGATTTAGCAACTATATCAACAGAAACATGATAAAGAACAGGTAAAACTAGGCAACAACCGTTTTAGAGAAAAAGAACAAACTTCAAGAAATAAATGGTGATGAAAAAAGTACCAGCCGTTTACTCCAATAGCACCATGGAGCGAAAAAAATTGACAGCTAAAATAGGATACCTGGAAAAGAAATATTTAATACAAATCAAAGAAGGTATAACCAGAATTTCCACCTAACAAGAAAAAACTTGTGATCACAAAATTAAAACAAAAGAATTTAAAAATTTTTCTTCAGAAATGGTTCACTTACTGATGTGCATAAGCATCAAAATTAGTAGCAGTTAGTGACACAGAACCTTCAACAGATTCTTCATCAACTTCCTCCCCGTGTTTGATAAAATGTGTAACGGGCACCGAGTGAAATTCAGAACCAGTGGGTCTTAAATCAGGATCTATAGAAAACTTGCGGATAGTTTTTGTTATATTTAACCTGTTCTGAAAACAAAAACAGCACAATATCAGGCCTGTTGTTGCAACATACAGAAGCTTAAAGACCAATAAAGGATCAGTTGCAATAAGGGATAATAAAAGGAATGAGGATGGAATATTTTTCTTTCTTTCTTTCCCAGCTGAATCCAATTGAAGAGAGAGAGAGAGAAAGGGAAGAACAACATAGAGCTCTCACAAACAAAATTGTTCTCATCAACCTCATAGGATCAAAGGATAAAATCAAAGGATATATTGCATGTTTAAACTAAGATCTAGAATTATCACCAAATAAATGCAGGCTGTTGACAACTTAAACATTATGCTTCCACATAAACAAAAATTTCACAAGATTAATTCAAAATTGACTCAAGTTTCTTAATTGCCTACTTCATTAAAGAGATCTCTTCTGTTCTCTTGAAATAAATCAATTGGATAAAAGTATTACTAAAAGAAGTGCAAAACTAAAAATTTTAAGTAACTCAATGACCACATCCTAAATAAAATATAAAGATGAAAATAGAAGCACAACTTTGTTTGTACCATGCAAAAGGAAAAAGTATCAGAATTTGATAACTTACAGTTCCCAACACGTCACTCACGTCAACTGCTGCAAATTCACATGAGAGTGAAGGAAAACTGAATGACAAGTTGAAGATGGTTAGCTAGCCCAATTCATTGCAAAAGATATATTTCTAGAGAGACATTACATGCATAAACATTGCAGAATGTGAGACCAATTAATTGACTGACGAGACAAACAAATGTGAAATTAATAGCAAGAGCTAGGCCATCAAATTTAAAAACATAAGTAAACAAAAAAGATAGAAGCATGAACCCCATAACAGCAGACTGCATGTAAATTTAATTAAAATGCTGCTCATGAGTAGCAACATAAAGCCGATCCCTCCATATGTTATGTGGAATTTATTCAGAACGAAATGGTTAACAAATAACCATGGAAATAATGTCTATCTCATGAACAACAAGGCTGTTCAAACACAATTTCATTGTCCCCTGCATCATTCAAGCGAAAACATTACCCCAATTTGCAGCATTCACTGTGTGCAGTTCTTGCTATTGTTACACCTATTAGTTTTTGAAGACTGTTGAACTTATTGTTGATCCTCAACTGACTAAAATGTCCAGATGATAAACGAACAAAACATCTCCTTGTCAACATTTAGGCTTGAAAAAATGCAACTGACCTATGCCTACAATGTCAATACGTCCAATACACTAAACATAAGTAACAATCTTAATAATCATTGAGGCCCATTAATACAATCTACATTTCCTGCTTTGAACTTTATGGTCAATTCTAATCCATTAATAAATGAAATGAGTATTATATCACATTAGAGCAACATAATCGGCCTAACTCCAACTCAAGAACAGAAATACACACTAGTGGATACCATGAATATAGTCTAAAGGAAGAATATCAGAAATAGACTAAACATGACTTGAAAATACTTTACAAGTAAGTGAAGATATCATTTAATTGATATCATAGAACTCTACCTGATATTAAAATCAATGCGTAAGAAGTCCCCATCAGAACTCCTGTCAACAATAACAGCTGTCGAGGTTGTCACTGTTAAATAATTATTCAATTCCTGCAAAATGAAAACAATTATTTACACAAGGTATCTGACAAGACTAAAAATTACCAAAAGAGGCAGCAAGACCCTAGGAAGAGAGGAAGAGTTATGCACCTATAGAGAAGCCAAAAAGCGGGAAAAAAAAATTGAATATAGAATAAAAGGAAAAAGAAAACTCCATCAATGTATTATCATATACAAGCAACCTATATGAATAATAAAATACTCTGCAAGCTGATACCTACCATTCCAAACAAAAACATCATAAAAAGGGCAGCTATTATGGATAATCCTGCACCAGATAGTGATGCCTCCGTCAAATCTCTTGGAATTTTCCTGCATCCATAAAAGAAAAAACTCTAGCATTATATATCTTAGGTTCCTAACTGTATGACATACTAATACAGTCAATGTATTATCTTATAATGTTCCTACCAATATAAAAAGAAAGATACCCTCTATTGTATTCATCATAATTTCATCTCTAAATTCTACTTTTTACTCAGGAGGAACTGAAAAGGGCATTGATAAAGTGCATGGAAATAAGATTACTCCAATTCCTTGTCCAACCAAGTGTTCATCAAGCACTTACATTCCGGTGGCCCAAGTTCAAGTTTTTCTCAATATATTTATATTTATTTCAATACCAGCCGTGTACTATCTGTGCTCTTTCTTCCTAAGAAAAGCACTCTTCCTCCCATTTACATTCCTCTTTCTCTCTCTCAAACTTAATGGTATATGGTAAAAAATACTGAGAACAAAATTCTTTAAGAAACTAGTGTTCAGTCTAATGCTACAACACTTCAATATATTCACTACTATATTAACCGTAATTCCAGTAACGGATTATCATATTTTCACTAACATTGAAGCTAGAGGGAGACTTATTAACTTTGTCCATATTAAAATTATTCATTTCGTTTATTTTTCAGAATGAAATAAAAAATCCCAAACATTAAGTACAATGAGCAACACAACGTATTAACATTAGAATTTCGTTTAACATTCATTCACTAAAAAACAATCTAAAAGCACCAAAATCCAAGAAAAATTTCACGGAAAAACCAGATAGACTACGGTTCAATATTTGAAAATATAAAATAACGTAAAACAAAATCATAATTAAATAAAATCACTGGAAAAAGAAACTTGCGGTTGAATATCGAATGCTGCGGATCAGTAGAAGACATGAATACAACGAGAAATGAAGATCTGACCTGTAAAAATCGACGGATTTGATCTTACTCGAGGAAATCATGATTGCTTTTTGGTACGAAATCAGATTTCACAAGAGAAATGAAGGCATAAGAGATCTGGTGATGAGATGAGAGCAGAAAGAACGAACAAACGAAACGAGTTTCTCCTCTTATAAATTCATACACTCTGAAATCTGTATTAAACGACTCTCTCTCTCTCTCTCTCTCCGGTGCGTTTTGTGCTGATTTGGGGATAATACCATCCCGATCCCTATTTTGTTAATATTTTCAAAAATAAGGAAATAAAGTTTCATTTTTTCACTTAAGTTCCCCGTAGGCCGTAGGCAGAATGGCAGAATCATATCAAATTTATAAAAATACCCTTGCAGTATTGAGTTCCGAATTAATACTAAAAATATATCGAGTTATTTCAAAGAGTGTACTGTACTGTGGGGATCCACATGTAAACATTTAACAATTAAACCCTTAAAAAAGATCCGGATGTTATTGTTACCGTCCCATTTTATATTTTATTGCAGTTTACGGAGAAAGTGGGACCACGGTTGTGTAACAACAGTACATGTACGAGTGTAGTGAGATCTGGGATATTAGCCGACTGATTATAACACTTTCCGCGGGAAGTGATGCTGTCGTCCTGATGTCATTAGTTCTAATAATAAATGCTTAAAATGAACCGTAGGACCCAACTATCAAGATATAAACGTTCTGTTTTTAATGCTAATCCCTAAAATTAAGTTTGCCCGTTATCTACGGACTTGAATTTTTCGGACGTATTTCTCTATATATTCCCCAGTAGCGGAAAGAGCAAATCTAGGAGTGCACGTGCAGCACGTGGCATACTCCTCCTTGACTTCGTTAAATATAATTCCTTTTTCTTTTTTTAATTTATTAAGACAGGTTTGGTAAATTGAATAAAGTCAGTGTGAAATCAATGTAAAGCAATTTGTAATAACTTAACGCGATTTTATATAAAATAACATTTTTTTATAGTTTGCTCATAACAAATTGTTGTAGGTTAATATATCACTAATAGTAGTTACGTTGTATTCTTAAAAGGTATTAGTGATGGTGGGTGGATTTAATAAATAAAATTTTATTTTCAATATCACCGTTGGAGGATTTTGCAATGAACGAACGTGAGAATAATAAAAGCGTAGTCAAATTATAAACGGGAGAAGAATATAATGTTATTACTTAAAAAGAATAATACTCTATTGTTATTAAATTATGAAAAACTTTATAAATATAATTAAATATTCATAACTTATACCTACAAAATCGAAATATAATTTTAGATGAAATTACCACTTTATTTATTATTTATTAATAAAATATTTCCACATTTCATTTTATTTTGACCAATTGTAGTAATGATCATATTAACAATAAATAAACTAAAACATGTAATATTAAGGATAGGATCGACACAGCGCCTATCAAATGTTTACTAGCCCAACCTGCTTGTGGGCTGGGCTTGTGTGGGTCACTCGCAAGTCACAAACCCACTCATCTTAATTTCGAATTGGAGGACCGATTGTGTCACTCGGGCTACCAGGCATAAAGTAAGAGGCTAACCCAACCATTTTACGTATCAGACCGAACTTGTAAAACAAAAATGAACACTTGCCTGACCCGGTCCGTTTGGCACCCCAGGTTTTAGTTTTTACAAAATTTCGCTCGCACACGCAGCTTTGTTTCATTCAATTTAAAAGGTTGGCAAACGTAAGTTCGCGTCTCCGACACCGTTTCGTTTCAGGTTATCGTTTGACGAAACAGTCAAAAGTGCTGCTTCATCATCATCGTCATCAACATCTCGAAATCCAGAGAATCATTTAACTAAAAGGAAGAAATGGCAGCTGGTGCAATACTTAGAGCGTTCTCAAAACGACCTCCCCGTTTCCATACTACATCCATTTCTCGATCCGTAAGCTATTTATTATCTCATCGACTCGAGCTCGACACTCTAATTTTCTTTTCTTAATTATTGAGTCACGGAAAATGGAAGTTTTAATGAAGAAAAAACATAGAAATAGTTTCCACATTTTTATTTTCTCAAATCGAAAGTATTTTCTGCAATCTCAGCTATATTTATATGTTTTAATGTTCATAAATAGGTTAGCACGTTGGTTTTAGCCGAACATGAAAATGGTTTAATCAAGGCTCAATCGGTGAGTGCAGTGGAGGCTGCAAAGTCATTGAATAATGAAAACTCAGTTTCAATGCTATTGGCCGGGTCAGGTCCTTCACTTAAAGAAGCAGCTAAACATGCTGCTTCCTGTCACCCTTCAATCTCTCAGGTATTTATGTAATATCTTTTATTTTAATTATTATTTGGTTTTGAAATTAAGTTTTTCATGGAGCCTCTCTGAGCCAGGTTCTTAGGGACCGAGTTTATTTTGCTAAGGATGCTTTATAAGCCCTGTTAAAAGAGCTGGTGCGCAAATTGCCAAAATTACTATTTCCTTTTAGAACAAAAATTCATTATGTTCTCGAGACATGAAAAGATAAAAAGAAATGGTTGTTTTCAACATTTATAGAAGAAGCATTACTGAACAAATTTGCTTCTTACTTAAGCACTTCTAAATGCCATCCTAAGTCAAAATATGGACTGGGTCACTGGGGTAGCAGGTACTATGTGGAGTTTGTGGTTTATTAGTTGTTCAACTCTAAGATTAGTATTTTTAATTTTTTATATATGATCAGTTCACTTTTTATGGATGGATGGCATAGTTGTAACTGTACTTTGATTGTTTCAGTGACTGATGAAGTTGGTTGCTTTGACATGTTTAATATTCTGAAAAGAAACAGGATGCATCAAATTTTTTGAATTTGATTTCATGGACTCGGAGCAAGAACCTACTAGATTCAATTGCCTTCTACCTGTCATGTTTGATTATTAAAGAAGTTTAAGACAGATTTATTTGTACATTCTTGCTGCATTCTACAAATAAGGTGTAAGAACAAGAATAGTAAACTGGATTCTTAAAACGTTAATATGTAATCAGGGTTTAATATCTGTTCAATACCTTTTCTATGTAGGTACTTGTAGCTGATTCAGATAAATTTTCGTATCCTATAGCTGAACTTTGGGCTAAACTAGTCCACATGATTCAGCAAAGAGATGGATACTCGCACATAATTTCTACTTCAGGTTCATTTGGCAAAAACACACTTCCGCGTGCAGCTGCCCTTTTGGATGTTTCTCCAATTACTGATGTTATCGAAATTTCTGGTTCTAATCAATTTGTCAGGTGTGTTTTGATGTTCTCTGGTTTCTTTTGTTGCCATGACTACTCTCAGTGTTTTAGAATGTTGTCTACTATGTGAGTTAATGCTTTCTCCTTATTTGATGGAGCACTTGATATACTTGAAATTCATTGGCTTCATTTCTTCGTTTATTTACAAGTCAGTTGTTTCCTTCAACATGCATGAGAGGAGCCAGCTTTTGTTTCCAGAGAATATCAAAGCTTAAAGCAAGGTGTTGTTTTATGTTGCAGGCCAATTTATGCCGGAAATGCTCTCTGTACAGTTCGATATACTGGTGCTAACCCTTGTATGTTGACCATCAGAGCTACATCTTTTCCAGTACCCCATGTCTCAGCTGATTCAAGATCCAATGAAGCTCCAATTTCCCAGGTTGATCTCTCAACCTTAGGTGAAGGTCTGTTTGCCTTTTTCTTCTTTATGGTTATCGTTGCATGTAGGTTTTATTGCCTAATATGTGCTACGCGTATGCCTATTAATAAAAGGAATTAATGGAGCATTTTGTCCTTATCACTGTTCTCTCAGAAAATTATGATTTATCGTTTGTTGGGTAATTCAACTGATTAGTTTGTTTGGCTGTGAATTATTAACTGGGTAGTTAGTATATCTGGTAAGTGCTAACATATATTTATGTATTCTAGTGCAGATGCTATTGGTAAGTCCAGATATGTAAAGCATACATCTCAGGATGCAGAACGTCCTGACCTTGGAAGTGCACGTGTTGTAGTCACTGGGGGCCGAGGTTTGAAAAGTGCTGAGAACTTCAAAATGATAGAGAAGCTCGCAGAGAAACTGGGTGCAGCAGGTATTGCTTCTGTAATTCTGAATTCATACTTAATTTCCATAAAAGATATAGAACTTTGTTGTTCTTATTATCATAATCTTAGGAGTAAAAGCTCATTTCCCAAATTTCCAATCATTTTAGTGTTTTCTTTTGTATTAGCTTAGCATTTGATCATAGAATTTTTAAAATTAAAACATTGAAGGGACTTTGTGTCTGTCGTCCTTCGTTTTCATTTTTTTGATAAAAGAACTACAGCTATTGTTGATGGTTGTAGCTCTTCATTCATTGTAATCCTCCCTTACCTCAGGTTGAACACATAATCTGTCCCTTGTAAAGGGGAAGAAAGACCACTTGGCTACAAAAGCCATTGATTATATCTTTCTTTGTAATGACATTTCACTAATCAAGATGGCTTTTATCTTTCTTTCTTATTTTTATTTATTATTATTATCATTATTTTAATTGGATACAAGAATGATTTATTATTATTATTATTATTATTTTAAATGGATACAAGACTGATTTTTTATTTGTCTTTTGTATAGTTGGAGCTACTCGTGCTGCTGTTGATGCTGGATTTGTTCCAAATGATCTCCAGGTAACCTCCTATACTAATTCTTTCCAAAGCATGCATAACTTCTCTACCATGACATTATATTCTCAGATCATTAAATCAACATTTTAATTCTTGCCTCTGGTAAATACAATTGCTATTATTTTCCTTTCTGCTTACTTATATGAAGGAAACCACTTAAAACTTTCATTGATACTGGGTTTTGTACGATGAGCTTGAATTTATCATATATCCTTGCCCTCACCCTTTTCTCCAAACTAGGCTATTAAAGGAATTAGGAGTATTTTAAAAAAAGGCTATGGTTTCTTTGCTTCATGTCTGAATATGTAAAGCTAGCCTCATTCGAATGAGGATCTGAAAAGTCTCCAAAGGCCTTAAATTTTAGTGTTGGAAAAGCATATTGTGCTGCTGCTACGTCTTACATATGTTTTATGGTCTTTAATTATGATTGGTTTGCTCATCAGGTTGGTCAAACGGGAAAAATTGTTGCTCCAGAACTATACATTGCTTTTGGTGTTTCTGGAGCCATTCAACATTTAGCTGGCATGAGAGACTCCAAGGTCATTGTAGCTGTAAATAAAGACTCGGACGCACCAATTTTCCAGGTAAAGTTCCAAAACCTCTGTAAATCGCTTTCTTTATTTATTTCCTCTCTTTGTTCATTTTGGAATGTTAGTTCCTGTTGACTGCAATATAGTCTTTGCCTCTTTTCGGTTTCGCTGATTATGAACTCTTGAAATGCAGGTAGCTGATTATGGACTTGTGGGTGACCTTTTTGAAGTGATACCAGAGTTACTAGAGAAACTCCCTGAGAAAAAATAAAGCCTGTGGACTTGAATACCCAATGCCAAGAAATTGCTGGAAGATATTTCGGTGATATCCCCAAAATTAAAAATAATGAAAGAAATAATGCTTTTTCTGATTTCTGATTTCTGTGTATTAACACGAAAGCTATTGTATGTCATTCTGGAACCTAATTTTGCTTCTGCCGCCTGATCATGGGTCGATGAGCAGTGCATGCTTCTGAATTGATAACATATAATTACCCTGAAAAATTATTTCACATTTCTAACGTAATATGAAATATGACATTATAAACTAGAAAAAGCATTTTAATTTGACACCTAATAACATGGTTGTTCGTATTATAACAACCATACATACAACCATGCATAAACTCAAAACGCAATATCAGCGTCATGTTCAATGGGCGGGCCCTTTGGAATGCCATTTTTGACGGGGACAAAAAGCAGATGTGACTCTCAATTCTTAACCATGTTCATGCATGTTTGGTGTATGCATCACATTTTAGTTGATCTTTCTATTTTTATAAATTTGAAATTTAATCAGAATTTAGTGGCCGGTGGATCAGACTAGTCTCTAATTGAAATTAATTAATTAATATTGCATTAAGCAAGAATCTTGCTCTACTTTTGGAACTGTAAGAATGACAATTAGCAATTTAATTAATAATTAATACAGCTTTGTTAAATATATACAAAGTCCGAACTTAAAATTCAACAAAAAAATTATACCCACCAAGTGCTATTGTCATTGCGGCTTTAACAAAACAAATTAAGTCTAATATGAAAATGATAGGAAGTTGAAATTAAAAATTAAGAGTTATATGGTATACAAATACAACCTTCCCTTGTATGTGTCGGTGAGTGGGAGTTGTTAGAGAGAGTTGAGAAATGGATATTTCATATATGTTTAAATTATCATCATGAAGAGAAAGAACCCATATTTGGTAAGACTTAAATGGAACCGAAAGATCATGAAATAATCAAAGGTGGTTTGACCCCAAATATGTGATTATAAAACACTAATATTATCTTCAAATTTTGCTTAAAAGTCTCCATTTAACCTTGTAAATTCTCAATTGAATAATCTTTTATCTTTTGACGTTGCGTGATTGATTCAATACATTTATATTATAATTGAAAATTAGAATGCAAAGAATCTTTATTTTTTTACACAAATTCTTAATAAGTCATTGGATTCTTAATGCTATATATAATCCTCTAATTTTTTCCACAAATCTCCCATACATATCCTTAGATGCTGGGAGAAATCAGAACTTGATTTGAACAAGTAAATTGAACTAAACCCGTCAATTCATAAATGAAAATGACCAGCTAAAGTTAGATAGAAATGCAAGACTAAATGATAAGGAAACTGGAAGTTAGAAGAAAGTAATTAAATTTGTGTTTTCATCTACGCAATAATAAAGCAGAAGTTGGAACTGATCAGTCATTTCCAATGTAACTTCAGCAGCTAGTTGGTTTTAATACGGAGTTAATGAGCATTAAATTAGCACCTTCAACTTCAAGAAGAGATCGTAATATATTTCTCTCCCTTATCATAACACATCAGAAATTAATGGCTTTTCGATCAGCCAACGAGCAAGCAAAAACAGTGAGGAGGGTTTCTTGGGAAAAAGAACGAAAAGAAGACTGCATGCAGTACTCCTTTTGACATTAATAATTATAAACAGACGATAAAAAGACAGATGCTGTATACATGCATGCTATTTAAAGATAATTAAACATTATATGTGATGAAGAATTGAGTTTAAGTAATTAATCATATTCATTAATTATATATACAAGAACATATTGCAGTACTTCACGGCTAAAGCAATCTTACAAGAACTAATGATCTTTTTTTTAATTATATAGATTGATGAGAGGAAGAAGAAAGAGTATGAAATCAGCCTAAATAATCTACTATCATTGATAATGGAACTAAGCATAGACCCCTTTTCTTCAGTTCTGTTTCATTGTTATTCTCTCTTCCAATTGATGCATTTCTTTCTTCCATCTGTGCTGATGAGCTATTTGCTTTCTCCTGTACAGAAAGCAAAAGCCAGAAGCGTTTTGTTATTTTAAATTTCAAAAACTGTTTTCAGAAAACACCTGAGCAAGTTTGAAGAAATAAGTTAAACAAAATCAACTACAGCTTTGATATTATTATTTTACCTGAGAATTAATGTCGATCTGCTCTGGTTTCCTATTCATGTACTGGCTCATCGGATTGCAGACCTTTTAAAAAAATATTCAGCGAAATAAGAAAATAACTAAGATTAATTATAAAAATGGAAAAACAGCTAAAAGAATTGATTTTCACATAGAATCTGAGTAAGAAAATAATCATACCTTGGGACTGTTAGCAGGAGAACTAGCAGTATCCTCCAAATCATCATCAATCGCAACTACTTTAGCTTTTCTTTTCTTGAAACTCAATCTATCACTGTTTTTTTTCTGAGAAAACCCCGTAGCTTGTTCATGATTATCAGCAACCTTATTTTTGAGAACAGAAGAAGCAGCATCAGAGATCAACGAGCTTTCAAGACCAGAAGAGAAGCAGCTGTTTTCATTATTATGCTGGTTAAAGAAATCATCAAAATACATAGTCCACCCACTCTCTTCAGGAGAAACATCATGAGTACCACTTATTCTTTCATTAGAAGAAATAACTTTGCTCATAGAATCCATAGAGTTCTCCATAACAACAAATTAAAGAAAAGACAAAAGAAGAAGAAGATAATTATTGTCGGATAAGGAAGAAGAAGGAGAAACTAGTTCCGTAGAGTTCCACAGAAGCACTTCTGAAGAAGAATATAGATAGAGATGATCATATATATAAGAAAGAGAGCAGAAGCAGCAACAGCAGCAGCAGCTTGGTATGTGGGGCCATGAAAAAGGAGTTGGGGAGGAGTTAAATTTGACCTTATTTTTTTGTGTTAGAAATAGTTAAGGGATTAGATATACCAACAGAGATTTCATTTGCTAATAATTCTTGAGTGGACTTATTTTTTCAACTGAATGGGTTGAATCAGTGACTTCATTTGCCAAGAGCTCTTAATTTGCCCAATTTTTGTTCTTGTGAACGGCAGAAATTGATTTCTCTTACCATTGATGTTGATGATAAGAAATGTAATTCTGAAATTACAGGGGATTAGTGGAAAATCTCTGGAGAATTAAAGGGATAATGGAGAAGATAGCTTGTTCATTTTCTTGGTCTGCCGTTGAAAATGAGTAGAGGCCTCCATCATTGGATATGTGAATGATGTAATAAGACTATTGACTTGAGTAAGTAACTAACATTTAATTAAATATTAGTTAATTAAATTGATTAATTAATCAAGTTGAAGAGACACAATTTCGAGGATTAATTGATTAGAATATAAATCATGGGTTATGACTTTGGTTTTCTCGATCATTTTTATTAGACTCTTTGAGTTATTGTTCGGTACAGCTGACGTTCATTTTTTTTTTTCAATTGACTAATTTGGCATCTAAATGGATAGAGGATCCCAAATTACAACCATTTGAATTAAAATTTTTTTACCGTTAATTAAAATTTCAATTTCTTAGAAATGACAATATTACACGAGGTACAAAACTGTTAAAGAGAAAAAAAAAATCAATTAATAAGAACTTAATTCTCAAGTAATTATAATATTATAATTTCATCAATTTAATTGGAAGAAACAAATTAATTAACTAACGATAGTTCAATAATATCAATTAATTACTGTCTCCAAAATGGGGATCTTTTAGTTGGAATTGGTGAAGGGTCATCTTCAACATTCATTGTCCCTCCTTTAACAGATCGATCTTCACCTTTTTTCTACACAAACAAGCATGTTAAATGTCCCTTTTCTAATCTTTCAATTTGGTTTTCATTTAAACCCACAAACTCAATTCCTATTTCTAGAAACCCTATTTTATATTTCTCAATTTTAATTATTTTAACTAATTATTTATCATTATTGACCTCGCATCTCATTTAATTTTTCATTATTAACATTCTTAATCAAAAAAGATTTTGTGAAGATCTCATTTCATTTTTATATATTTTTTATGACTTAATTAATAAACCTAATCTCTCCTCCCTCATCTATCGTATAATCAATCAAGGAAATTAATTTCCTGTATAAGAGCTACATGGAATGAGATCATCATATTTGTGACTCCCACTTAGATAAATTTGTCTCATTTATTTAAGGCTTTGAACTTATTATAAAATTATATTTTGTAAACTTGAGATGGCTATATACCTAACATCTGTGTGGTTGCCAAATTTGAGTGACCTATAGGAAGATGAGTCAACTTATTTTCCGTATTAGTTTAACCATAATTCAACTTCAAACAAAGAATTAAAATTAAAATTTAAAAATTTAAAAAAAAAAAAAAGAAGAAGAAGAAAGCTTGAAGATAGGAAATTCATATATGAATATATATCCGGGTCTCGTTTTCAATGACATGGGGAAGTGATAAACAATTGAAGCTAGGCACCACTTAGTTTTAGTCGTGGGGTCCAATATAACATGATTTCCAAAGAAATTGCTCTAAAAATTTAGGTCAAATACTTTGTATTTTAGTTTTCAAAGATGTAATCTAATAATGATTTTGGTCATAGTTAGAGGAATGGCTCTTTCAATTCAATATGTTTTTAAGAATTATTATTCTTTTTGTTTTATTTTTGGAATATTTAACAACATATCAATGTAATTGCACATGGGCACTCATGCCCACGTGTGTCCTTTCCACTATTTTGCACATGCATTTACCAATAATGTTATACTCATGTATAGACAAATTAACCTAATTATATTCTTTATTATCTTAACTTTATTCATTCATTGAAAAGAAATCAAGTAGTTTTATTAATAAAATATCAAACCTTATTTATAATCAATCTCTTCCGAATATATAGTTAGTATTTCGAATTCAGATTCTCCAACCTATATAGTAGAGTAGGGACATTAATTAATTAGCTCTATGGTCCCTATTTGTACAGCATATATATGTCTTGAAGCACATGTTAAATCTAGAAGCTTATCACATATTTGGAACTTGATGTATAGGGCCCCCTTAGCTTTAAAATTGATGTATAGGGCCCCCTTGGCTTACTACATGCATACTACACGAATTGCTGAAAAAGACTTGCCATTATCTATATAACATGGCCCCGAGCAAAAAATAAGTTTAAAGCCTGAAGTAGTGTAATTATTAACAAATTTTATTGATCAATGGCTTGGTTTCAGCACGTAGGGCAGATGCTTCCCATTCTATTGTTGTGAATAATCTTGTGGTATTTATGATTATATATCTGTTGTACTGTTACATGTTTGTTTTTTTTTTCCTGAAGAAATAAGGAAAACACATGCACTTTATGAAAACATGTGGTCTGTGTTTGATTGTGTTTCTGCACTCCGTTTAAATTTGAAGGTAATAATACGTACCCAACAGTACTGTTTGGTTTGTAATTTTTTCTATGTTTCGTCTTTTGTTGGAACATATAGATTGAGAGACAACTTCATCTGTCAATTTTATATTCTCGAAGGGCTTCAAGAGTTCCAACTATTTTAAATTCTTCTATTATTGAAATTAATGCTTACTTATTTAAGGGATTGGGATTACTTGTGGGTTAAAAGTGATTCTATAGCTGTCATCCAATACTTAATCATTCTCGAATTGGCTTAATTATTATTGGAGGTTGTTTAAAGATATATGTGCAGATATATATGTATCACATATTTTTGGAGATAGGAAATTTATTAGCTGATCATGATTGACTAAAATGGGTTTGAAACCTTTCATTAGTAGAATATTCCTTAAAAGGCTCCTTCTCAATTTGCGGAAAGTGCCTTCATTTTGTTGAATTTCATCCTTATTTCTATTACTATTAATATAGTTAATTCTCTCTACTTAAAAAGATTACGTAAACAAAAACTTGCACATCCTCAACTACCCAAATGTGAAACTAATGCTTCTTGTTAAACTTTTTTGTATGGGATGAGACTCATAATAATTATAATAAAAAAATTTAAAACGTGCTTTTAGCTTCTGAAACAAAAACTATTTATATAATGATATTTTTGTATCTTAATTATAGGGAATCTTATTTATCTTACAATGAGCAAGTAAACAAAGATTATCATTAAGATTAGATTCCAGCGCATACACGAGCTAGTGATAGTGAAGACAAGAATTTGATATGTATATCTATATATATATAGATGGCCATTGCTCAACATCACATCACTCTTTTCTGTCAAATGATAAAAGATCGATGTAGAATGAAAAGTACTTGGGGGGCTGCATCAGCTTTAATTTGAACTTATTGACTCATTACCGGCTAAATTTATCCGGTATCAAAGCGGTCTTAATAAGTGATGCAGTCCTTGTGAGGATGTTGTAAATAGTATTCACAGATTCTTGAGGGATGCATTCCTCCGTAGATGTGCGATCAATAATGTGGAATGCTATGGTGAGAAGGCTACCACAAACATCTTCATGTGCAAGCAATGTTGGCCTGTCAGGTAAAATCGCAAAGCCGCAGGGTAAAATGTGTACAATTTCAGTGTTCCCACCGTTAAGTACCCCGGACATAGCATAGATATCAACAGGTGCATATATCACATATGAGCCTGTATCATCTGTGAAACTTTCTTGCAAGTACAAAATTGCAATTTCCTCTGGTGTCGCCTGTAAATTAAGCAGTTTTTATTCATATGCATCCACAATTGGAAACATCAGATTTAAGCTTAATATATATAAGGAATTTTAGTAGGATAAATAAGTTAATAACTTACATTTACTTGCAAGATAGATACGCGGTTTGCTGAATTCTCGCCATTGATAACATATGCAAGTTCTCGAATTATATGTCCATGTAAACGTGTATCCCACTGCATTAATTGTCATAGAACATAAACAAGATTTAGCTGACAACTTTAAACAAAGAAAAATAATATAATAAGTCTGAACCATCAAGGTGATGAACTCTGTGCAATGACCATGTGAAAAAAGAAAACCTAAGCTGTAGATTTAAGAGTAATGAGCCATTCAAACTTGACCTTGGTTCGAGCATTCTCATCGCGAAGGAAATCAAATAATGTCTTTGGTGGCACGGGAAGCAAAAGAGAAGTAGTAAAAACTATCTTGGTACTAGGAGAGGTTCCAGGAACAGGTATGCTGCCCTTGGTCATGACCCTAATGTCTTCAGCTCCTCTTACAGGTAATGGCATCCATAGGTTTGCAATAGAAGCACTAATATCCCCCCAGAAGCTTCTCGTCATTCTCTCAGCCAACTTCAGCAGATTCTCTCTCCCAACTTCGGGTAACAATACTGTGCAGAAAACAAATCACGGCATCAGAAATCTCTCTTACCATGTCCTCTTTAAGATAAACAGTATCGAAATCCATTCAAATAAGATGATAAAATTAGTTCTGGTTAATCAAAAGTAGAGTACTGCATATATGTATATTTACCTCCATCATGAGTAGGAGTGTTTCTAGCACTTAGAGTTGAAAGCCATTGAAAATGTCGGATTAGAGTGGCAACCCAACGTTTTGCACTAAATGCAAACCCGGAATTAACTATAGGCCGATAAATGCTGTGAACCAATCGATTATCCACTAAAACGTGCTCAACCCATATAACCTAAGATAAGATCAATTAAAAGTATTTAATGAAAATCATGTTATAGAAAGGTAAGCTAAATCCTTCTGTAATCATAACATGAACGATTAGATTTCTTGTATCACTTCAAGAGATAGAAATAATGACATGCAATTCAAAAGGAGAAAAAAAAAAGAGCTATATATATAAATGAAAACTAAGAAAACTGTAGAAGTTGTACGAGTGGACATATAATGTCACCTTAGAGCATCCATTTGGCAATTCTTGAATTAAACAGCCAGATGGCCTTCTTCGAAATCTTGATGTTGGATAAGGGAATAAACTCTCCAAGGATACATCAACAACTCCCCATGTCCCATAAGCTAGCCGTTTACAGTACCTTACAAAGTGGCTCTCTCGAGTAGGAACAAGTGCTGTAGGGAGATGAAGTTCCACTGTCATCTGAAGATTGATATTAGTGAAAAATTTCTTAGAAACAAACTAATGATTGTATAAATGAATGCATTTGTTGTATGTCCAAAAAGATATGGATGCACGAAACCAAGTCATTGTAAAAACAATTTAGTAGTTGCATAATTGCAAGCAGTTTTTTTATACTAAATACTTAGGTTAAGTTTAGTATTGAGATAATATGGCTTTAAAGCTTTAACTAGTGAGATGAAAATATAAGTGAAAATATGAATGAGTATTATTCAAAGTTGATGTTAATACTTTTTCGGCTTTTAAAATATGGTAAAAACACCATAGTTTCAAACGAAACCTTAATTTCTATTATAAACTAGAATTCAACATCAACATTGTATTATTTGAAGAAATATAAATACTTTGCCTATGATATTAAGATGTTTAATAAATTTAAAATTTTCTCAATAAGAATATATTGGATGCATGGATCACGATATGTTTATAGTTTCATATGCATAATTAATTGTTGCATTCAAATATATTCAATGAAAGGAAAATTCAAATAACATTTAATTGTTACCAGTTGCAGCCTGCCATCACAGTTCACATCTGCTCCTGTTGATAGAACTCCCAGTAGTTTTGCTCTTGAGATAATATTGGCAAACGTTAATGACCACTGGTTCTGATCATCAAAACAAAGGCAACAACATTTTACTTGCTCAAAATGAAATGAACACTAATATAATTAGGAAGTGAAGAAATTAAAGGAAATATTTGAACAATACCACATCCATGAGCAGTTGAATAACTCTGATAGGGTTCATACTGACTAAACCTTCTTGGCGCGAAGCTTCGGTATGAAGATGTTCCTCTCCTCGTTCATTAGGTAACATAGGCCTATCTTGACCTCCAAATGAAAATTCAGGATTGGAGTCTAAGTTAGGCAAACATTGAAGTTCTCCTACCTCAACCATTCTCATAATTTCCTTCAATGTCGTATCAACACTCCCAAATTCCTTCATATATTCAAAGCCATTTAGAGTCTCAGTTCCAATGTTCTCTCCTTTTCTATGCCATAGAGGTTCTCCCTCGAGGGCCATTTTGGTTAGTTCCTCCATTGCTGAACAGGCAAGGTCGCTGATCTTTATCTTGTTTGAATCAGCAGAAACTGAAACCGCCATAAATAGGTCACTTGCTCGGTTGATGCCAGTTCTAACATTCGTCGATGACCTAGAGTCAAGCGAATCTTGAGGCGAGTGGAGAACACTAACTGAAGGGGACCCAATATCTTCATCATGCTGCAAGATATTATGATCAGCCTGTTGTTATGGAAAACATAAAGATAATTAAATTAGATAATAATATAAAAATGAACATAAACAAATTAAAAACATTTTCAACCCTAATTAATTGCCAGGGAGTCTCTTTTAAGTACCTCTATATTCACATCAGGTTGAAACCCTAATTGGCCATTGACCTCCATTACATTCTCATCACCTGAGCTCGGTAACCCTTCGACAAAACTGATTTGATACCAAAATAACAAAATCAATAAAATAATTAGCGTCTACTAGAAAAAATATATAAATTCTAAATATCTCATTCATCTCTCTATATTTTCAATGAACTAACTTTAGCTCAGTGTTCAAGTCGTTGTCAAGATCATGTTCCATTCTTTGAATATTTCTTCCGATCTCATCCTTATCTTCTCATCTGTAACATTACAATTTTCAGTTGATCAAGATCATAACGTATCTAACAGCGTTAAAATTAAATATATTTTTTTTCTGCAAACGATCTACAATCAAACTGAACATATGGGATCAGAAAATGATCGTATTTATATGATCAGCCTAAATAAACTACCGAAACAAAATTATGGAAATGAATAAAACTCATGTTGAATTCTTGCATATATATATTTAATTTAAACCAAAACTAAATTAAAGAAGAGAATATGAATGTAAATTAAAATAACATCAACATACAGGATGATCATGATAAAATAGTTATCAGTAGAAGGGATCAATGTCTCTCTAGAATTATATCGAGACGGGGATTTTGTTCTTTTCTTTTTGATAAAAATGATGTGTGGAGAGAGTGTGAGGATAATGCATTTGTTGGGCACACGTAGAACTAGAAAGGAGAACAGAACACCAGAGTGAAGTTAATTAATTACAAATAGTGCTGTTGATGTTTGGTGGCAGTTTGACGTGAAAATTTAATTCGTTTTGATTGGTGGGGATTCAGAACTTGGAGCAGGTGAGTTGCGTTACGTTACGCTCTCGCCACTCACTACTCAATTCATGGAAATGCGGGCTTCAGGTGGGATTATATTATGTATTACAGTGTATTGCATATATGCACCTACCAACTTTTTGTGCACACAGAAAACATGTCTTATGCAAGGGAAATATTATTTTAGCTCTTTTAAGTCCGAAATCGTGAAATTGTCCAATGGATCATCGAACTGCTTCAATAATGTTTTATTAAAAATTTGGGCCTTCAATAACTTTTGTACAATTTGGGCAAATATTAAAAACTCTGGATGCAAATTGTCATTTACAGGCAGCCCTTTTTTCCTGTTTAATTTAATAACATTTCACCAGGCTCTCTCGACAATGCCATATATAATAAGAAATTTAAAAAGTAAGTTCAAGACAATAAAATCTGGTCATCTTATTGATCACTAATATAAGTTACAAAATTTGGATAAATAAGTTTGTACTGATAATTTACAATTTTGAAAATTCAAGGCCATCTGGTACAATACAACATAGCAGGGAAAACATAAGTTCAGCAGTGTTTTTTTCTCTGGGTATGGTACATAAATAAACCCCGAGACCAAAGAAGAAACTGATGAGTTTCTACACCAGAAAATCCAAGATCTGAAAACACGAGACTTTCTTTCTAACGAAATAGGCTGCCATTATTTTCCTGGACGAATATCTGACATTGTAAAATCATGGAAAGGCGGACCTGAAATGAAAAAACATCAAGAGTTCAAGTTTGCTGATTAATGAGCAAAAATTTATGCCTTGCTCTCATTCACATAATCTGCATCAGAATATTGGATGAGAGATAAGACCACCAAGAGGAATCAAGATGGTGTGGTGTTTGGCTCGCGTACATTTCCATATACACGGCGAGTGCTCAAAAAGTATTGATCATTGATCAGCTTAATTTAGGCATAAATGTTTTGGAACAAAAGCGACGCATATGGACTAGAGAAGCAAATATAGAACTTGTCAATTTAGAGATTTAATCCTGACCTTCTTGCCCACCAAGGATGTAAAACGGAATATGTGCAACCATCTTTGTTCTGCCTTCACTCCAGTTGACAGCACCTGGATGCATAACACTTTGTGAAGGTTGTGATGGACCCAAAATGGACAAACTAATTGCAGGGTCATTCATTAAACCCAAATAATCATGTGCACGCTTCCAGACCCTCACATCTGAGATTCGAGATCGAGCTACCTGGAAATGAAGATTCAATTTAATTAATGATAAATTTATGCCAACCCACCTACCCATAACAGATATTAAATCCTCTCTTCCTTCTCTCTCCTTTCTTTTCTGCTTCATGACAGATAATAATCAAACTAATAAACAGACCTTGCCCAAGGATACACGTGCCCTGGGTAATAATTCATGGTGATATGTTGCAAGCTTTGCAATAGCCGTAAGAACAAAACATAAAAGCCTTGACTGCGATGACTTGCGGTAGTTTTCACTATTAGAGCCTACAGTTGCTTCCTGCCTTAAGCCAAGACGGCTTTCCAAGTAAGCAAAAATGATAGTGAGCAAACACATAGCAATGATCACAAAAAACATTTCCATGAGCTCAGACAGCCAAAGGTATTGAAATTCATACCTAGATGAAAGGTTTTCATATAAAAGCAGTTCTAAATTTTCAAAAAGCTCACGAGCTGCATCTTTGTGAGATGCACCACCTCCACCATGCTCTCCAATTGCCCAACACAATTGTAGTGCCAGTTCCATCTGTGCATGAAGTATATATGAAATCATTATCTAACCCAAAATTTCGTCAGCGCAACAAGAACCTAACAACTGACCTTAGCAGGGCTATCATAAGCTTCTCCAAGTCTGTCCATTATAGGCTTCTGCAAAGGAGTTATACTGGATTGTAATCAACGATAAGAGCAGTTGTCTCAGAATAAATTCTAGGAGAAAGTATATTCACTAAATTCCATTGAAAAGAAATTTATATTGCCTTGACAATTATCACTCAGATAAGATTTATGTCTGAAATGTAGCAGAGAGGCAGTGCCAGTATTTTAATGCAGACTCGTAATAAAGAACTCACAGCGAGATTAGCTTTTACACAACATTAAGGTTGGGTTTCTGTAAAACAGATCCCTATGGGCATGGACAATAGAATTTGGCAGCACTAAGAGAGAAAAAATCCCAAGGGAAACATAATCAAGACAAATCAGCATGACAGCCATTGCAGCCAGCCAAGCATTTTTTTTCATATTCAACTAGAGGATTATTCATTCAGAAATATGATGATGCAAAACTTTGAAGGATAATTATTGCATGGATGAACTGTGATTCACATATGAAAGTATAGCAGTACATGTTACTGAAGAGACTTATGTTGTTGAACTCTCTACAACTAAATGTAGTGAATTCTAGAATCTCCTCAACAAGATTCCAAAACTATTTTTTAAAACGAAACATATAATCGTACAAAAGTGTTTGTACTTCAGCCAATTAAGTCTCTAGCTCAAAAGTTCTTTTGGCATGCATAGAAATAGTTTTTGACAGGTCAATATATAATCCAATATTTTACAGATGGGCAAAGATTTTAGCAAGATGATACCTTCAAAAGGGCAATAAAATCTGGAGACCGCTGGAATGAAGAAAGCATGAATTCTAAGAGTCTTCTGCGAATCTACGGGCATATAACTCATTAATAAATAAGACAGCAATCCGATCAGACATTAAAAGAGGTTCACAAAAATAAAGCTAAAAAGTTTAATTTCTTATGAGCCACCATGCATTATTACTCCTGAAACTTAAAAGCAATATATTGTACAAAAATACAATGTCATTCTTCCTAGAAAAATAGTATAAAGGTTCATAATAAATCCCATATAATCTTCTAATAAATCCAATAAAAGCCAAGGATATTGAAAGGGAGGTGTCAAAATGATATAATGAAATAAGTTTAATTTTATGAACACTTCAGCGAAAAGGAGTGAATATATATTCTTGTGGCAGGTTAATCTAATGCATTTTTTTCCTCTTCATAATGATGCATTTATGCATAACACAGTAGTCCATTTGGACAGCTCAGTAAGGGAACTTATCTTACATAAACCTTAAAAGGCAAAGTTAAAGAACTGAACGGGAAAATCAGGCTAAAAGCACACCTTTGCTGAATATGCATATTCGAAGTTTGTGTTTCTTATGAGAACCAATGTCTTATGAACTACTTTCAAATCTTATTATCGTTTTAGCAATGAAAAGTGAAAACAAAATGCCAACCCAAGAACTATAATAGAATAAAAGCTTCAATTTTTTGATATGTTAGTACCTCATAAGAGAAGTTTTTGTCAGGAAATAGTGTGGCATTTCTTGTCATAAGCAGGGGAATCAGTGCACAGATTAAAGCTGCCAAAGATGGGAAAAATCTCAGAATGGCCATCAGCTTAACTGGAACATAATACAACTATTAATACAATTGTATTCTGCAGAAGATGAGCTTCAAATGGTAGAAATGGCGAATATAAAAGGACAACTCAAACTAGTATCAACATACAATTGTTGACATCACGCAATGTTATAGCAAAATATATGTCCAGAAGCCGAGGTGTCATATTGAGTATCTGTTTCAACCTATCAGACCGAGGGGCATTTATAGCAGCTTGTAATGTTGCAGCCATTCCTCGAGAAGCCCAGTGTCGCTCCTGACGCAAAATTAATACAACTGTTAGTTTGTTTCAACAATCTGTCCACTAAAGATATCTAAAGTGAAATATGATTTTGTAGTTCTGAAAACCTATGCGAATCCAATTTAGATATTTTGCAGCCTCTGAGAAAAAAATAAATAATAATCAAGCTACAATTTAGAAAGGTTGCAGCATCTGAAGACAGAAAAAAAATAATAATTGAGTTGCAGTTAACACAGGCTGAAATTGGTTGCAGTCCTTCCACATTGACAAGGAAAATATTTAAACTGAGATGAAAGGAAAACGAAAGGAATGCATAAAGAACAAAAGAAAAAATCTGAAAAAGATCTTGTAACTGTACAGAACCATATTCCTGCACTCTCAACAAGATCAACAACACTTTACTTGGGTGTTGTTATTTTTAATTTTAAGTTGCAAAACAGAAATTGCCAAGGAAAGAGCCATACAGCTAGGCCATCATTTTCATCCTTCAGAAGTTCAAGAAACAGAGGATCAGCTGCATCTATTGTGCTGCTATCTTCTGATTCAGAGTCTCCCCCTCCATCTGCTATTGTTGAACCGGTATAAGCTTCATCCATCAGTGCAAGTAGCATCTGCATTTGTATGCAATTAGTATCAGGAGTTGTAGAATACAAAAGTTTTTACTAGACTCGTGTATTTTCAAAGGTCTCAAGTATAACCTCAGGAGCCGTACTCTTCTGGATCGTAGCTATGCTGCTTCCAATTAATGAGCCTGAACTCTTTTCTACCTTTTCCAATGCCACGATCAAAACTAGAACAGACAAACATAAAGAATGTTAGAAGACTAATTTAAGAAAAAAAATCATAAAGATTCACCATGAAACATATCTTGACACATTTAAATTAATTAGGGCACAAATATCAAGATCATACAAATTTCTGCTTTAGTGCTTTAGTAAAAGGTAAAGCGGAGTGTCTGGGACAAACTAAACAGCGGACATGTTCCTGGGGAAGAAATATAATAAGAAAATGTTTGAAAAGATGGTGCTACATAGGCACTAAAATATCATCCACAGCAACTCCAATGTAGAGGAAAAAATGGAAAAAGAAAAAAGAAAAATGCAGCAGAGTTTCTACATTTTGCACGGCCTTTTTCTGATCCTAATAAATTAAAATTTTCCATTGAAAAATAAAAACATATAGGAATTGTATGGGATGGAGAGAATTGATCCCAACACAAGAACTGAACTTTTATGCATGCATATAGGGAGGGCATGTTTAGAGATTATTGTTCCCAAAGATTCAATGGCTCATCCAATATAGGAAATTCTATATGATGACTATACATGCATGTTAATGTTGCCACACTTGAGAGTTACCAAGGAAGTCAAATCTAGAGGTAATTCCACATATATGCCTCAAGCCAGGTTTGAATATCTCATTAAACCACGTGAAATGAACCAAATGGAACACCTATGAGTAGGTTCGAAAAGCCTGGAAGTGACTTATCTGCAGCCCTGTACTTCCTAATCACATAAAACTAGGAAAACAAAGTATGCAACTCCAATTAGGGTATAAACCAGGTTTTGAGAGATATATAAGCCAAATGATCATGTTATCATCACTCTGTTAAAACATAGTAGACTGTTCAGAAGCTAACTACACAACTCACTTGGCAAATCCACCAAAGATGGAAGTAGGGGAAGAAATGACGCGGGCGATATCAGAGCTGGAAAAATCTTCAGGAATGCTTTTTCCAATCTGCCATTCAAGGTGAATTTAAGATAATCAACTGGTCCCAGTTAGATGGTCCATTGAGAAATATTAATCAAAAGTACTTTGTGTGATTTAATATATAATAAGCAATCAAAGCAAATCATCAAATGATGAGCCCATGGTGATTGATTTTTATTTCAATTTAATGTTTATAGTCCGCAGAAGGTATTCACAATGGGCATCCCCAGATCTCCTCATAGGAAAAGTATTTGTTTAGCATGAATAAATCTCACCATTGGAAACTTGAGGGAATTAGTAAACCAAAATAATGAAAACTGATTATCTATAAGCAATAACACATAAAACTCTGATTAAGATAAGAACTTACTTTTCTCCATTCCAAGCTATTAGCTTCAACAACAGCGGAAAGAACTGAAAAGACATCATTGCCATTAGATAGAGATGCATTATTACCATAGTCTCTATCTTATATGCAAACACACCGGTGCTTTCTAAAATTTTCAGCAATTGAATTAGAGAACCAAAAGCCAGAAATTTTAATTTCTGCATTAGTTGACTACAACTGAGATAAATGTTTAAATTTGCAGTAGAAAGAACTGTGACGTGTCTAGGATTGTTTAGTCTAAGAATGATTGTTAGCTCAGATTTATTTTATAGCATAAGATCACTAAATGTGTACTAATTAAAAAGTTTTCTTGCAGAACAAAATCTCTGACAGGTGAGCAATAAAAATTATGCACAAACTTCGAATGTCAAACATTTTTCTTCCATAAGTTCTGTAGATGTTCATAGATGATATCTACTTACGGCATTGCACTGCATCCTTTAACAGGAAGTGGTGAAGATATTAAATCATACCTGAGGCAGCAGGGTAGGGAATGAAGTCAGAAGTTTTTTCTTGTTTGCATTCAGAAAATCAAGGGCTGCCTCTGCAACAACAGGATCTGCAAACTCACTGTAATCAACATTAGCATCAGACAGGAGTGTGCAGAAAATGAAAATTACCAAATTCAGCATTGTTTAAAGAAGACGCATAATAATGTTTGAACAAATTGATGTTGCACAAAAGCTATTACTAAATGTACTGTCAGCATCAAACTTGATTACCAGTGGCAAAATTCTTCCTAGTATTTTATGGGAACTGCTAGATGCATTCTTTTTCATTTTCAATTCACTTGCACTCTAGCCTGATCAAATACAATTTGAATATAAGATTTTGATCATGATCTGGCCTGATCCAGAAAGAAAACTGGGTTAATTCTTCTTCACAAAGTCCTAAAACAACTAACCAGCTATTCCAGTTATGCGCTAGTGTGCTACAGAATCTGCCTTGCAACAAGATTTCAAGATATCACCATGATCCGCTATAAGGCCTTTGACATCAATGAGGACAAGGTCATACTATATTGACAGATTGGTTGCCAGTCATGACTTTGGCATTACTCTAATCTCAAAGAGTTTCCGGGTTAGTCATTTCATAGCAACCCAATAATCTTAAAGGGGCAGAAGATTTTAACACCATTTCAAATTTGATCCATCTAACATTATATATGTTACTACATCTCTATATACAAACACTGATAACAGAAATCATTTAACTTGATCAAATTCATGATTTACCGGCTCAAACATGAACGAAAAAATGTCCTTAGACTTGGATCAGCATCATGAAGAACAGTCTCCCCAAAGTCCAGGAAGAACTGAAGAATAGTCTGTTGTACAATGTAAACCACACAAATTTAAGCAATATTGGAAAACTATAACGTTCATTTAAATCAACTGACACAGCTAACTACAAAGAATGAGAGAGAAAAAATCAACACAAACAACAAAAATAAAAAATATGTTTGCGAGTGCCTTTGCAAAATTGAATAAAAGAATCCTTCTATAAAAGCACTAAGAGCACTTTCTGTAATAGCATCTATTTTGTGCTTATTCAGCAGGCACTTCAAGTGTTCTACTAAACCAGAAAGCGGTTTCTTAAAGGATCGATTAAGTGATTCTACAAAAAGCATTAAAAATAATTATCTCTTTAACTAAAAAAGGATGCTCATATTTAGAGCCTAAACCAATCAATGCATTTTTGGAGACGCCAAAAACACTCCCAGAGACACCATATGTATAGCAATCAAATAAATAAAATTAAGAACTGAAGAAATAAAACTCATGACACTATTGCATTGTTCGAACTGACAGCATTAGTATAAAAATTCCTCCTTTACAACTGAAGTTGCCAAAGACACCTTCTGCCACCAAAGATCACGCAATTACTAGTTTTTTATTACAAGAAGTACAAGTTCGAGCAGGCTGAAACTAAATACAGCAAAAAAGAACATGAACAAATTTAAAAAAAAAATACCAGCAAGAGGAGGCCATTAGAGGTGCGAGATTGCGATAGTGAAGCAACGGATCGTTGAAAAAGCTTGTTAACGTGCGGATAAACTCTGGCCACCAAGTCCTCGTTTTTCTCTTCTTTACACAATTCATACAACCTTTTAACCTATTAAGAAACAAACACACAGAGAATGACAACCATGAAATCGGTGAAACGAAACCGTTTACGCAAATACGTATAAATTTACACATAAGCATGAAAACTATGTACAGAGTTGAGAAGAGAAGGATCGGCCGCCGGGTCGGTGGCGACACTGGAGTCCCGAGTGCTGTTGGATAAGGTTCGGAGATAAAAATCCCAGTCTCTGTCTCGATCGGACATTGTTTACAGACCGAATTGCAAGTGCTTTTTCTCGTTTGCTGGAAACAAAATTTTTGTTTTTGATTGAGAATGATAATTGGCGTACGAAGTTTCCTCCTCCGACCTCGGAGTCTGTCCGTACTGTCACTGCTAAGATTCCGATTCCCGGGACCGCTTTTGTTGTTCTAACTAAAACGCAGCGTTTTTACTCCATGAGGCCGAAATATACCTATTTATTTTTTTGGGCCAAATATGAGATACTGTTGAGCCGTGTGCAGATAAAACCCATATTTGTGTTGGCTTTGCCCGTATAGACACTTGGCCCAATAGCATTGCGCCTCTACCGAGATACTGTACAATGTAAACGTAATAAATTATTTTATTAGTTAAATAAAAATTTATTGAAAAATATGAAGCACTAATATTATATTATTATTCATCTTGATTGAGTTTTGTTACTGATACATCATACATACATAATAGGAAGGTATTTTAGAGATGATGTTCCAAATATGAGATGCATAGCGAATTCTTTGGCACCCAGATAACCTTAAAAGCCGATCAAAATGTTGCATGGCAATCTTATAAGGACCCTTCTGAATTAAAGTGGCTACTGTTCTTGTATCTATCACTCAACCCCCGGTTCCATTTGTCTTTAGTGCGAAGTCCAATGCGATGATCTCCAACACTGATGTCTGGTAATACATATAAAATTAGCGGATATGTTTTCATGCATGATTGGGGTAGTTCGAAAATCTCTTCTGTCTGCAATATCACCTTGGCCGAACATTAATGGCCTCCGTTACCAAGCGATAAGAGAAAAGGCCTTGAACCCTGTTTCTTAATTGGCCTAGTAATGAAAGAGGCGATGCATTCATTCCCAAAATGCCAGAAACGTTAGTTTCAAAAGGAACATTTCGGTTGTCATGTGAGCAGCCGAAGATCATACCATGCATGAACGGAAGTAGATCTGCTTTGAGATTGAAATGTAAATGTCTCAGTAGAGGCAAAACCACTGGTGTAGGCTCCACTCCACGGTTAAAGTGGGTTCTCTAGATGCATTCTCCATTTTCACACCAAAAGTGTTGACGAGAACGGGAATCGTTGCATAACTAGATGAAGTATTTGGATTAACTATTGGAGTTGTTTGATTAAAGCAATGTACATAAGGTTGGCATTGCGTCCAAATTAAAAACCTACCAGCGTCAAGAACCAAGTATTCGTACCTAACTGGTCCAAGAGATACTGCGACAGAGAAAAAGTAGTCATCTTGATGCACTCGAAGGGTGTGATATTTTCAAGCTCGGCATAAGCATTTGATTTTGACATTGATGCTATATAGTTAGCCCTTGCTTTGGAGCTGATTTTGAACATTTTATCAATTCTTTCAAATTCGGAGGGATTTCCGCGGTATAAAGGAGATTCCGGAGAAAATAGAGACATGAGTTTTAGATTAAAACTGATTGATTCTGTAGAAGAGCAAGAAATGAGCTACGGAGAGCATTATGAAATAAAAGAAACAAATAGCCATTGAGAAAGCTTGAACATGGGCCATTTTCTTGATGGGGGTAGATATTCCTAACTTTAATTTGCGTTGTGAAGCAATTATTTATAAAATTGATAGACGATGAGCTTCAGAAGGCTGAGCCATTATACAAATGTTGAGGCACTTATGAGCTAGATAATATCTCGTAAAGGAAGGTAAGACATGCATTTATTTTGTATTAACAATACGCTAAATTATGCTTATTATGGAGAAAAAGCATTGATCACTATCTGTCCAATGCATATGTAGTGTAATTAATTATGTATGTTATCAACAATAACGGCACGTTAAAAATACGAGAACAACAAAATTAGCTAATAAAGAGTTTGAAAATATGTGATAATTATGTGTTTTTTTTTAAATAATAACAATATGTGATAAAAAGATTATAAACAAGTTACAAAAAAAAAAAAAAATCAGTTACAACAATTATTCCAAATTATATATATTGATTAAAGAATCCTTGTACAACGAGTTTCATCCTCAAAACAAAAAATTGGAGAAAAGTTTTTTTTTTTAAGAGAGGAGAAATGATGTAAAACAAAAAGAAAGAATATCAAATAAATTAAAAAATTTATTTTAAATCATATTTTAATTTCTTACAGTTTTATTTTATTTTATTGTTTAAATGCTTCATTCTAATTTATTATTTTAGTTAAAATTTATATTTTTATTTAAGGGGAATTCTTATACTTTTATAACTAAGACACACACACATATATATAAATAAGCCGACTCTATTATTAGTAGCAAAGTAATAGAACAGTTTATTGCTTGGATGATCTGGTCTGGTATGGAGAATGAGAAGCGATTGTTAAGTTATTATTTTGTGATGGAGGAAGCGAATGCTAAAATTCAGCAATTAACAGTGGTTGATGATGATAATGCAATTGCATCTGGGTGCAGTAGTAGTAGTAGTAACAGGGTAGATTTATCCAAGTATCCATTCTTGATGGAGAGCATAATAACGAGGAATTATTAATTGATATTGAAAAATAGATAGCACATAATAAAGCAGTACTGAAAGATTTATCAAAATAAAAGTTGATTTGAAAGTATCTTTACAGAAAAGATTTACCATTAACCAACAGCGTTGATTTATATATCCAAGAATCCATCCTTGATGGAGTACATAAGACATGAAGGATTGGATTTGGATGAGGATCGTGTTGAAAGAGTTAGATGACATCTTGAGGGTTATGTGGATCCAAGGGATGCTAGCTCATCATCATCATCATCACCATCTATAATTAATTAATTTATTCAAGTATTGCGACTTGCTACCAATATGGTTTTTCTATGACTTTTATAATGATGTTTGTCTCTATTACAATTGATCATGAGTTCTAAACTCAACTTAGTTTTTCTTCTTAAAAGATTTTTGGTTTTGTTTAAATAATAATTAATCAGATGGTATATATATCTGTTTCCCCTTCGATGGGTGGAATTATAATAATTGTAGATTCTTAGTGAAGGGAAGATAGTCCCAAATTAGTTTATAGACGCACGTCTCCTAGCTTTCGCTTAATTTCTAGGATTCGCCGTTGTAATTGTGAGATATCAAGTCATCAAATTCTTGAAAATGATTTCTTATTTTCTTAAAAGCTTATTGCTTTAAGAAAAGTCCTTCTTTGTTTGATAGATGGATTTTTTTTTTCCTTTCTCTTTAATTTATTGAGTTTTTTCACCAGCAACATCGGGAATTAGTGCAGAGAACATTCGATATTAAGCACCCTAACAAACATGAACCGAGTTAGCATAAATTAAGGGCGATATGATAAGAAATGCTCTTCCTCAGGAATGACATGCATAAATTTAGGTTCTATTTATAATTAGTTAGGTAGCTCCTTCATTCTTAGGAGCTGATCATTTGAAGGTAGAATCCCACATACATAAATATCTCCTTCGCCAAAATGAATGATTTTTCTGCAAGGTGTTCTCACATATTAAATCATGACTTCTATAAGCTCTTTTATGATTTATTAAAACTCTCTAATTCGCAGTTACTTAAGATGTGGATTAGGATATGGTAGTAGTTTGCGTCATTAGCCAAATTAGTGGGTCAATTAGACTGAGTTTGGAACAACGTTGATGCGGCTGTTTATAAGTAGAAGAGGAGTTTGTATTCATCTATTTTCATTGGAAAAATGAGCATTACTAACGTCAATGTTTTAAGATATTCAAATTAGATGATTTAATTTGAATTTCTTAATTTATAAGATGATTTAACTTAATTATAACAATTCATTTTAATGATTAATATTTATTTACTTACAAACTATGTTATATTGTCTGTCAAATTTTATTATCCTACTAAAAATGTAGGACATGTGGCATTAAAACAGCACCCCTCTTCTTAATTAAGAAAAGTAATTAATATAATCAAATTTGATAACAAACAACATAATTACAGATTATATGCATGAAGGCTTGGATCAATGGGATACGCTAGCTAGCTGATAACCCTCGGAAACTATATGGAAATAATATAAATATAACAGAATAATAATTAATTGTGTATGAAAGATCGATATTAATTACTTCGATGATCTGGTATGGATAATGAGAAGCCATCGTTAAGCTATTGGTCAGGTGGCGGAAATGAAGGTTCAAATTCAGCATTTGAAACTCGATGATGTTCCCGAAGATAGCTCTTGAAGATTGAACGATTGGTTTTCGATGAGAATCGTTTTTAAGTCTATGGGGAGCTCAAAGTAGGAGGAGTTTGATGATTAATTCAGGATTTTTTGGAGCCAAGTGATGAGTAGATTTTGAAGATCAGAGATACTTACAAATAATAATGCGGCATTGTTAATGCCAATCTTTTTCCCAGTTTTAATTTGTTTCATTAGTTATCGACAATTGAGTTCCAGCTAAACTCATTTTTTTGTTTCTATTGGTCTTAGTTTTTCTCAACCAACCGCTAATAAATTGTTAATTAGTTATTGTTATCTACCTCGTTCTTCCAATATCTCAGGCGCTATTTACTGTCCTGTCTCGGCCCATACAAATATCGTTGATTCATCGTAAGCAAAGTTCACTTTATAATCATCTAGTGTAGACGGCAGACGATGTGGGGAAGATAGTTCTTGAGAGAGTATCAACCGCGGAGAATGAGACACAACTGCCCATCTTCCCCCAATAAGATTTTCCAGGGAATTGCTCTGTCGGAAAGGCAAATTAAAAGTTTTCGTAAGTACAGGAATTCGTTTTTTTGCAATATTTGGATTAAATATATATATTTATTAGTAGTTGTTTTATTAAACTTAAAATTTACACAATGCATTCAAACGAGAGCATCAGCAGTATCAAAATTAAAGTAATAATTCTGACTTGAATTAATTAATGTAGTTCCAAGAAATACTTCAACAGTCAGTCTTGGTTAGGCATATGAAGATGGATTCTTTAACGCGCTGCGAAACTTGTCCTTTGATGATCCTCCCAAGTTACTTCTTTGTTTAAAGTTTTTCAAAGCCAATAATTAAAGAATGTACGGCAGAATCTAAAGCTAGTGCAATATGAAATCCTCTCTTAAATTCACTTGACTAGAATGGAAATTAAACAGCAGGGTACAGAAACAAACTTTAAAGGGTTAATTACCTAAGAATTAATTAATTAAGCAACAATTAATCAAACAGACTAGTAAACATATGTAACGTTAATTCCGGAGAGAAAAAGCGAGACACAGAGAGAGAGAGAGAGATTACTTACATTCTTGGAATGAATTCAGAATCCTCTTGGAAGAGAGAAACCTGTAAACAGTTTAAGTGTTTGACTAAAACCCCTTGCATCTGCATAGATGCGCATGCACTTTTGTTAGTCCTTGACGCGCTTCAGAATTTTAACTTTACGGAAACCCTTACATCGACTTCTTGTTCTTGAATTTAATCTAGAGTTATTATACCTATATGATATCTATTTACAATATCTAAAACCTGGAGATGCCATTTGGGGATAACAATAAACCAAGCAATAATGTACGTCAGAAATGTTAATTTGAAACGATAATTTCGGCTGTCGTTTGAGCAGCCAAATAAAAGATCATACCAGCAGGTATAGAAGTGAAATTATTGCCCTATTAATTAAAGGACTCAATTACAGAAAATAAAGTTTATGGACCTATTTTTTTCAGTTATGAACAACATATAATAAAGTTTATTACCATACATTACTGATTAAAAGTGTTCTTAAAATTTCATTGCATTGGGTAAGAGTGATAACATATAAACACATTGGCTACATTTATTTGTAGTCTCGATCGTAATTTGCATCGTGTATATACCTGATCTGCAATTTGATCAAATACATTGGCCCAATACAACATTATTGACTCCTACAATGATGTTGGCACAACAATCTCAATGGGCTCATACGAAATATGTACAAAAGTTGGATGATAAAGACCTCCGAAAGAAAAAAGACCATGATGTAGGTGCTATGAATGGTAAGAGTAGTATTTCTTCCTTCGAATCAATTGAATGTGTTTGGTAATTTGTATGAAAAATAATTTTTTAAAATAAAAATAGTGATAACGGGTAACTTATTTATTTAACAAAAAAAAATAATAATAATCTTGAAATCATAATCTATAAATAATGGATTTAGATATAGTTTTAGTCTCTTTCATTCTTAATTTTTAAAGATCTATTGACACGAATCATTACTTAAAATAAAAAGTTGATATTGTATTTTAATATATTTTACTAATTAACTATCATAATTTATTATATTGAGAGATAAAAAAATTAATTGGTAAATGTTTTTAGAGACCATCTCATCCATTCATTCTTTAACCGTGTCATGTGCCGTTAAATTCTTAAAAGTATGGATACAAATCCATAAATAATTGAGTATATGTATATAGTTTTGGCCCATATATCAGAATTTAGACAGCGTTTTTAATTTTACAGGATTTTGAAATTTGTAGACAATATATTACTACCGGCCGATTGCTAATAGGAAAATTGTGTTATATGTTTTTAAATCGAATGCAATAACCTTTAAAAATAAAACTCTTATTCTTGAATAAAGTAACTTTCCTTTAAACAGAGTTATTATTCTTCTACAATTCCTCTCAACCTTTTAAACAGTTATTATTCTTTTACAACTGTCATGCTAATAGCAAAGTTAGTTTTTTTATTACAACAAAAATAATTTTACAACTCTACGAAAATATTAAAAATCCGAATTAACTTACCTATTCCTATAGTAATCTGATTTCAAAAATTGTTACTACATATACACGCCCTGATTTCAAGATTTGTTGGTATATATACACGCCCTCTATTATTCTTTATCAGTGCTTATAGTCAACAGAGCACCATGCAAGCTATATTACCTCCAGGTTGCAAGATAATATTCGATCCTACTGATCAACAAATAATACTTGATTATTTGTTGAAAAAGGTTCTTCACAATCCCCTTCCATCTGACTGGGTGATTGAATGTGACATTTATAGTGATAGTAAAATTTGGAAGAAACTGTTTCAAGACAGAAGGGAAAACACGCTCTACTTCCTTACAAAGCTGAAGAAGAAGAGTGAGAAAGGCTCAAGATTTGACCGCGTAACAGAATGTGGAACATGGAGGTCGCAAAAGGATACTAAAATCTATTGCCTTGGTCGCGAAAGAAAGCATATTGGTTCCCGGAGGAATTTTACGTTTGTGTGGAAGAAAGGCGTTGATAAAGATAAGGGAGTTCAATGGATTATGCATGAATTTCGCTTGGATGGTTTTTTAAGGAATAACAATTGTACTGATGATTATGTCATCTGTCGAATAAAAAGGAAAGAGAAGATCAAGGAAGATGATGAAGAGGAAGTAATGGCATCTTGTTCTTCCAGTGATATAATGAGAGGGTTTCAAGGGAATAATATGTCTACAATTGAGTTATCGGATAGTCTGTGGAGTTCTGCTGGGAGGTTTCAGAATGTGGTGCCTGCAGAGGTAGTGAACATGGGGATTAATGGTGAAGGATTGTTCTATTCTGAAGAGATTCATCATTCCAATCTGTGCTTGAGTTTAAAGGACCTGCAAGATGATTATTATAAAGTTGGTAAATTTCTATTGCCTGATGCTCAGGTTGAAAGGCCTGTAAATATTGTGGAGGTTCAGTCGAATACTGCACCGGCTGCTGATTGGAATACCTCAGAAGACTTAGAGAAATTCCTTTTGGATTAGGAAACTTGAAATCCAACCTTGGAATAACACAACTGCAATATTGAAGAACTGGATGTTGACGTTCCTGTTAGCTAGCTTTACTCTTATTAATTAATTTCCACTGTTAGTTTTAATTTGTTAGTATACATATGTAAGTTTCGTAAAATTGTAATGATTTCTTTAACAATAATATAACACTCTCGTTTAGGTGCTAATTGTCACTTAGAATTTCGTTTATAATTACAATAAAAAACTATAAACATGTTTCTTTATAAAATATTATATACAATTAATATCTAAATTTATATTGATTCAATATATATATATACGCATGTATATCCTTTAAATAAAATTTATGGTATAATGCATGCTTTCTTTATGTGTGTGTATATATATATAGACTATATATGCTTGCTGAGGGTTAAGATTTAATTAAGCTTCTTCAAACTATAAGCCATGGAAAACTCTTCATTGTCTGAAGAAAAGAAGAAACCAGCTTCATCTCTAAAGCTTACGAAAAACAAAGAATCAGTTTTATGCTTGAAATGTTTTGGTCCAGCATTGAACAAAAGCAGTAACGAAAAGAAAAGGAAAATTATTGGCCTCAGCATAAGAAAGGGTTCCACTTCCACAGGCAAATCTAACCTACAGAAACAAGACAGTAGTATTGGTGCTTACAGCCCTTCAAGCTATGCTAAAAATTTTGATGATGGATCTCTTCCATAAACAAATTATGTTATATTGATTGATATTCTACATTTTCCTTCAAATATCTATTGCTCTTATTAGCAGTTTGAAAAAATAGTTGCAATCTTATGTAATTATTCAATTTCTTTTCCAAAATCATTACTAGGTTTTCTGAGATCTGAGTTACATATAATTTTAAGTTTAATTACCAAAAAAAAAAATCGTAGGAGCACGTACGTATGGTATTTTAATTACAATAGTTTTTATTGTAACTTGTTAAATGATACCTGTCTAGGTCAAGGTCAATCAATATTGTATCTAGATTATATAATTCAAAGTCTTATCTCAAGTGGTAATATGTCGTTAATTTATCAATTAGATAATGGAGTCAAGACCACAGAAAACAATCCACAATCAACGTCTTTCTTTCTAATTGCATATATTTATATACAAGCAAGCTTTCCTAATTGTGGTTATTCAGGATTCGTTTTCGCTTCAGGATTTTACCTCTACATAGACGTTTCTATTCTTATATTGAACATAATTTAATTTGACAAGCTTATTTAATTGTAATTCTACTAAAACTCTTTTAAATTTTATTTATTAATGGAGTTAATTTTATTTGATTATTTGCAAGATATATATGATGTACTAACTCAGCAACCTTTTAAAAAGTTTCATAATAGAATAAGAATCCTTATTGAAAGGAACTTCTAAGCAAGTAAATAAAAATAAAAAGTCAGATTTTACAAGGAAATATTCATGATGAAATAAATAAAAAGTAAGGGTTGTTTATTTTTCTGACTGAAATGTGAATATAATTATTTATATATTTAAGAGTTGTTTATTTTTTTATTTATATTTGAATATTTATTAAAAATATCTAAATATAATTAAATTAAAAATTTTAACTTAAATTTAAAGGAGTAAATGTTTGAATAATTTAATATTTTTATCTTTCAAAAAGATTAATCTCCACTTTTGTGGGCAGCATCCCTTCTAGCAAATGAGAGTTAGATATCATCTAATGTGGATATAGATTTTCGAGCTTCACCAAATTAGGACTCTATCTAAACTTTTGGTAGACATTCGTTGTAAAATTGGTAACTTGTACTATTAAAAAAAAGTTATAATTATGAGTATTAATTAAATAATGCAATAAAACGCATTGTCCATTTTCACAACGAAACGGTCGGGGACAAATTTAAAATTTTAGTTTCATGTTTAAATTTCATAAATAATAAGGACTTAATAGATGAAATTCTAACATAGAAATTTTCAAACTTTGAGAGTTTAAAAGTAAGTGTGAGAAAATATAATTTTTATCAAACTTTTGGGGTAGTTATATCATTTATCTATGAAAAGAAAAATATATTACAAACTTCTTTTGAAGATTGGCGAACCGTTACCATTTACCACGTTCAAGTAGCTAGCTAGCTAGGTTTGTCAAACTTGTCATTACATCTACTAAACATAACATGATGAATTAAAAAAAATAAAATAAAATAAAAAGCTATTCGGACCACCATTACAGAAGGGATGATTGCAAGTAAGTTTTAGTAATTAAGTAGAGGAAGCTGGAGAATGGTAAGGGGGATATTTCATGGGATAACAATTTATGCAAGGTTGACTTACACTATGTCCAACCACCGCTGTCTAGCACAAATTAAAACACACCTACAGGTGGCCGGATTCCAATTCCAATCTGTACTATATAGAAGTAATTATCGCGATCTACAAGAGCCAAAAAATAGACGACAACAATCTTTAGCTTGGAGAATCGAAAATGTCTTTGAAATCTTTCTAATTGATATAGAGGAGTGGAGTCTCTGGGGATGAGCTTCAGGGTAAAGCCACAAGGTTTTGAAGAAGAGAAATGGAGTTTGAAGATAAGGATAGGAAAAGAAAAATAACAGGTGAATAATTTTTTCTATGCCAGCTGCCATTTGCAAAACAAGAGTGAGTTACTAAAACATGACATTAGTAGGACCTGCATTAATAATAAATAATTCCAAAAGACCATCGTCACATAGCTTTCTATCATGAAATATTTTTCCCTTCTTTTGCCTAGCTAATTAAAAATTGATTAAAAACTTAAATTCTCTTTTTCCTGTTAAGCTATATATAATGAAAATTATTAATTTCTTTCGAACAATTTTTTCTGCATATATTTGTGAGTACTTTGAGTTTATTTCTGTCCATTCCATGTGTTTGATACGAAAAGAGAATTTGGATATATATATTTCATTTGGTTGTTTATTTCCATGTTTGATAAAAGTGAGAATTTTGATTTCTTTTTTTTCAAAGTTGTTTCTTTCCTTATTTGGAAAAAAGATAATTTTGAATATTTTTAGTTGGTCATAGTTGCAAATGTGTCAAATTTATTTGGTCTTTCTATTAACAGACAATCGGCAATATTTGTTAGGACAACAAAACTTACATGTCATCATAGTTTTTAAATTTGGGTACTCACACACATATATATTTTTAATTTCTTTATAAAAATTACAATAAAATAGATCAAACTTCTCTAATCCGATGAGTGATGTTTGAAACCATAGGATTATTGTATCACTACTTCAAGAGATTTTATTAGAATTCTATCGTCTAATTTTTTATGATTTTTAGGGTGCTTTATGCTTCTTTCTTAATCTTTATTTTTTAAATATAATATAATGATTGCTATTTAATATTTGAGTTTATTTCACCTATGAAATTAAGATACAAATTAATTTGATACTAATTATTTATTAGTGTGTGTGTATATATATATATATATATGTTATATCTCAACTTAATTAATATGTGTAATATTATTAACAATATTTTGAATTAAGGGAGAGGGTGTATGTTATTTAATTAGTTAGATTTTGTACACTATTGAAACGTTGCATTCTTATACAAAGGGCGGGCCAGAGAATTCGTAAGTTTGCATGTTATGGTATGGATTTAAAATTTGTTCAAGTAGGATTGAGACTCTTTTATCCATTTTATATTTGGTTTGAGTTAGATTGAATTTCTGGATTAATTATCTTGAAATTGGGAGGCTAGGGGTTTCCAGTTGCAGCTGGATAAAAAGAAAGGTGGCGATCCGAAGAAAACAGATCAATAAGTTTCATCTTCTACAATTCAATATATGAAAAATTAGACACTTATTATTGAAGGATTATGCATGTATAGATAGAATTGAATATCACTTAATTAATTAAGAACCTCGGCAGCACAATCCTCGTTATAAAATTGAAGTACTTGACCTTGACTGCCTCTGGCATCATGAATGATGCGCATATTTTGCTGGTGCACAGCTCCTAGTACAGATGCCCATTGTCCTGGCAGTATTCCTGGACAAAAAACAGGACCATTTCTATCGTAGAGAACATTCACATATTTTCCGTCTAGTACGTAATCAGCTCCTTGGAGATGGTACGTCATTGAAACAAAGTTATTAAAGCCTTGATTCACCCGATAACAAAGTTTCAAAGTATCAATTTCCTCAGGAAATCTTTCAAGACGAAGTGAATCATAGTAAGTCCGAAACGCATCCAAAACTACTTGAAAAGTATTGACTCCATTACTATCTGTGTCAAGCAGAGTAATTGGAGCTCCTGAGTCTATGAAAAAGCCAAGGGTATTGCCGCCTTGCCTTACTTGAAATGTCCCCGGTGGGAAATTTAAGCGTAAAGATCCAACACTTATATCTTCTAATTGCAAGAAATGATAATACATACCAGTCACAGCATAGACTGGTGTTGTTTTAACGTTCTCTGGGACAGGGGGAATATCATTGCCAAACCTTAGAAAAGTAGGAGCCACGATTGTTCGTGAGAAAGGAATAACACAATATGAAAATCGGCGATCAATCTGATCAAGTAGTTGCACGAATAGTGAATCCGGACTTAAGTTTAAACCCGCAATACCAGCAATCAGACCATTACGAGCAAACTGATCAAAGTTTTGGTTATCAACTGCGCAACCGAAGATTATATTCTCTAGGGTTATGACATTATCATTTGCATCAGTTGGAAAAGTGAATGAATCCAGGGAAGCAAAGCCCTTTGCTGGGCCTGATGTTCCACCACCATAGCTAAGACTGAAGATGCATTCACCATTAACACAACTGTATAAGGTACCGGGACCACCAGAACAGAAGGGATGATCGCAAGGAAGTTTTCGATAAGTAGAGGAAGCTCGTGAATCATAACGGGGATATGCCTGTCGATAACAATTTATGCAAGGCTCGCACTGTGTCCAAATCATATTACCACCGGTGTCTACCACCAAGAGCATAGTTACAGGTGGGGTTCCAATTTGAATCTGTGCTACATAGTAGAAAAGATCGCGAGCTACATTAGCAAAAAAATCAGGATCTAATATTGTTGCATTTGGAGAAGATAACAATTTCAAATAGTTATCTTTAGCTTTGGAGAATCGAACCAATCTTTGTAATCTTTCCAATTGAGTAAGGTTACCCGGATATAGAGGAGATTCCGGGGAGTCCCTAGGGATGAGCTTCAGGCTGAAGCCGGAAGGTTTTGAAAAAGAGAAATGGAGTTCGGAAAATAAGAATAGGAAGACAAAAAGAACAGGAGAACAGTATTTTTGTATGACTGCCATTTGTAAGAGAAGGGCGAGTTGCTAAGACATTATGAATAGCTATAATATATAGTTCCATGAATTATATCATTAAATAGTTTTCTTTATTTTGCCTGGGTGAAAAATGATTAAAAATGCAAATTTTTTTCTGTTATCCTATATATAATGAAAATTATTTATGTTTTTAATTCTTTGAACAATTGCTTCCGCAATTGTGCCTTTGAGGTTGTTTATTTACATGTTTGATAACAAATGATAATTTGAATATATTTTATTTGGTAATTATATCATATATAGTTAATTGCATATGTATCATATTTTATTAGATTAATTATTTACCATTACCAGGCAACTAGCTATATCTGTTAACATGATTTATACAAAACTTACATGTCAATGATTGAAATTTGAATTTGACTGAAATCTCAATATAATTAATATGTTTATTTTTTATTTTAACTATTTAAATATAAATACTAAGTTGTTTATTTTTATAAAAAAAAATTAAAATTGATATATTGACATATTTATTTTAAAAAATCTTATGCTAATATATTAAGTTATTAACATATATAAATATTAAGTAATAAATTAAATATATTATTGACAAATAAAATATTTATATTATTCAGATATTTATTTATTCATATATAAGTTAAAATTTTGAACTTAATTATATTCAAATATTTTTAATAAATATTCAAATATAAATTAAAATACAAACAATTTTTATACATCTAAATATTTATATTAAATTTCAGTTAAAAAAATAACTAGACTTTAAATAATTTTTTAGATTAAAAGTGATTTTATTAAAAAAATAATAATTATCATGTGATTGAAGAAAATTATTATTTTATTAAAATATTCATAAATTTAATAGTAAACTTTATCATAAAATTGAAGTGCTCCGAGGTTGCCATTATAAATTATGCCCTTATTTTGTTGATGCCAAGCTCCTAGTAAACTGCACCATTGTCCTGGAAGTATTGCTGGACAAAAAATAGCACCAATATTATGATCCATAAAAATATACATGTTATGAAACATCAAACAACCAAAGCAAATAGAAAATATAAAAACACAAACAACATTGGATTTAAGTGGAAAATCTTTGAAATTTTCAGGGGAAAACTGCGGGAGAGAGAGACAGATTTCACTAAGATGAAAAAAATAGTATATGATTTGTCCTAAAACCCAAATATATACTCCTGGATTGGGTCGAATTCAAAACTAAAACCGGGTTACCAATATATTGTACCTCGATTACATCAGCATACTCCAATATACTGTACCGGTTACTAAATATAGGCTACAAATTCTACAGTACACAAAGATTTCATCAAGTACATAATCAGCTCCTTCGAAATGGTACGTCATTAGCAGACAGTTATTAAAACTTGGCCTCCCCTGATAACAAAGCTTCAAATTGTATGGCGCCTGAGACTCAGGAACTCTTTCAGGATGAAAAGAATCATAGTAACTCCGGAATGCATTCAAAAGTGTTTGAAAAGCATTGATTCCATTACTATCCGCGTCAAGTACAGTAAATGGAGTTTAAGAAAACGCCAAGGGTTTTACCGCCTTGCCTCAGTCGAAAGGTCCCTGGTGGGAAATTTAAGCCTCGAGATCCAACACTTCTTAGAAGTTCAAGGCATAATAACCTAATACATACCAGGCAGGGTATAGATTAGTGTTGTTTTAACGTTTCCAGGGACAGGAGGAACATCGTCGTCAAACCTTAAGACAGTAGAAGCAACGATTTGCTTAAGAAAGGAATCATAAAATATGAAAATCGACGATCAATTCGATCATAAAGTTGCATGAATTGTGAATCTGGAGATAAGTTTAAACCCGCTATCCTAGATGTCAAACCATTACGAGCAACCTGATCAAAGTTTTTGTTATCATTGGCATAACCGAAGATTATATTCTCTAGGGTTATGAAATTATCATGTGTATCAGTTTGAAAAGTGAACGAATCCCGGGAAACAATGCCTTTAGCCGGGCCTGATGTTGAGCCACCATAGGAAGCACTGAAGACGCGTTCATTATTAACACAACTGTATAAGGTAACCGGACCGCCACGGCAGAAGGGGTGATCACAAGGATCTAAGTTTCTGACAACTAGAAGAAGCTCGTGAATCATAACCGGGATATTCCTGTCGAATTACAATTTATGCAAGGCTCCGACTGCGTCCAAATCATACTAGCACCGGTGTCTACCATCAATTGCAAATTTACAAGTGGGGTTCCAATTCCTTTCTGTATCATATATTATAAAAGATCGCGACTTACAGGAGAAAAAAAAATCAGGTTCTAATGTTGCATTTGGAGAAGATAACAATTTCATATAGTTATATTTAGCTTCGGAAAATCGAACCAAAAACTTTCAATTGTTTCGATTTGAGTAAGGTTACCCGGATGTAGAGGGGGACTCCGGCCGGGGAGTCCCTAGGGATGAGCTTCAGGCTGAATCCAGAAGTTTTTGACAAAGAGAAATGGAGTTTGGAAAATAAGAATAGGTGAAGAAAAAGAACAGAAGAATAGTGTTTACGTACGCCTGCCATTTGTAAGAGAAGGCCGAGTTGCTAAAACATTAGAAATAGCTATAATATATAGTTCCAAAAAAGCCATATCATTAAACAGTGTCCCTTTCTTTGCCTAGGTGAAAAATGATTACAAATGGAATGTTTACATTCTTTTCTTTTTTTTTTTGCTGAAAAATTTAATGAAAATTATTTATATGGTTTTTAATTATTTGAACAATTGTTTCTGCATTATTCGTGCCTTTCACACAGATTTCTTTCCATGTTTGATATTTAATTTCCATGTCGTAACTACATCATAATTGCAGATGTATTGAATTTTATATGATACTAAACAACTCAACTAGCTAGGTATATTTGTTAATAATGTTACACACAAAAATAAGGTGCAAGATTTATATCTTGAATAATGTGGCATACCAATGTTTCCATATGTATTCTATGTATAATATAATACTTGACTTTATTATTCATAATAATTAATAATATTGTAATTCATTGACAACTTTTAATAATTGACACATTAGATATCATATTAGCTAGTTAGAATAATGTTAGAAACAAATTTTTTATATAAAAATATATAAACCAATATAATTTGAAAATATTCATTTTCGGAGAGTTATTTTGATTCAGTCGATACCCAATACACAACACAAGCACGGATCTAATTTTTGTAATGGGATCAGCACAGAATGTTCTATAATTGCTTTGTGCTTATTAAATCAATACATTTGAAATCAAATTTTTTATTACCACCTTTATAAAAAATTTACAAAATATTTTTGTGATGATCAGAAGAATTGAAGCAATAAAAGTAGGTTGACTGTAAACAAAAAGCTAGCCCCATTATTATTATGGGGAGATCGATGTAAACCTTATGTAATCGGGTGTCTTTGAGTAATCCCGATTTAAAGATTATTTTCAAATTGCTTACTAAATCAGTACATTAGAAACTAGATCTTCAATTACCAATTAACAAATAATCTTCTTCTTTTTTCATTTTAACAAATAATAGGGTAATTTTAGTTACATTTGAAGAATTTAAGTTTATTTTGACCTCTGTACAAAAGTCAAACACTACTCTCACGATAGTTGTCAGCCAAACTTGACACCCATCCTACACTACACGCGTATGTAGCGTCAATGAATTGAATTCCAGTCAAAGTCAATATAAAACACTCCACTATCATTCTCACAGTGCTGCTCGGCAGGCTGCCTCGGAATCTGAACCCCACGTGCATGTCACGTGTTAGACCAGGCGGCTTTAACTACCTGGCAGGCACTCTCGTAATTCCTTACAAGGCAAAGGGTCTTTTCTCTAATTAGTAAGATATCTATATGAAGTAAAAGTGGATAAGCCTCTTCTCCACTAAAGAAACTGAAGGAAGAGGAAGAAGATGAAGATGAAGATGAAGAACATAATAGTTGGTTTGATGATTGTTGTTGTGATGTTATCTCATATGGAGAAGGTGGAGCCTTCGGCTGCTGATTGCTACGACGCTTGCTCAACTGCCTGTGTTCAACCTAACAGTAAGTTCAATCTTTCTCTCGTTCAAATCCACAGGCTTTTTTTTTTTTTTCTTATTTATATAAACTGAAGAAATTTTCATCTTTACAAATACAGCAAGGCTTATGCAGCGGTGTGATCGTAAGTGCCAGATCAGATGCCAACCAGGTAATTAGATTTTACTTCTTTGGATTTTATTTTTGTACTGATTTTAAATTTTATCTGGTGAGTGGTTATTAGTAATTCTGATAGCAAATACATTAATTGATAACTTATTTGTTTAATTTTTGATTTAAAAACGGTAAATTTCGACTGAAATATCAGAGAATTGAATAAATGAAAGCAAAATCCCATAAGAAATTATGCTTTTACAGTAAGTTTCGAATCCTGTTTTTGAAAATAAAAAATATATTTTAGAAGTATATTTTTACAACCGTGATAAAACACTTGAGAGGATGGGAATGCCAACAGATTAGTGTTTTGAATTTTTTCTTACAATATTATTTGTATGTTGTTATTAGTCTGATAATAACTACGTAATTGGCTCTGTTTGTGCAGCTTCTCAAGTCGAGGGGAATCCGGGTCTAGTATAATTAATCTTCCAATCCGAGGAAATCTGGAAAGGGGCATAAAGCTCTGAAATATGTCTGTAATTCTCGTGCATAGATCTACACGGGGTGTTTAATATCTCAGTTTATGTTATGTAATAATAAGCAAAAAATTTAACTTAATGCTTTTGTTAAAGTTGATCTTAATCTTTCATTTCATGGTTGAAAATTGTATTTATTGTTTGTTTATTAGGTGACTGAATTCGAGGACGTCTAATGTACAAACTTATTAAAAGTTTATAAAATTATTTTATTAATAAGATCATACTTTAGAACTTCATACTACAAATATATCATGAAATTATTAAGGATGACTAGCACAATCCGCAGTATAAAATTGGAGAGCATGTATGTTATTATAAATTATGCGCTTGTTCTGTTGATGCCAGGCTCCCAGTATAGTCATTCCCCTTACCGGTAGTATTGGAATACAGAAATACCCTTCAGTGTAGTTAAACATGTTCACAAACATTCCATCCAAATGATATGAAGCTCCTTCAAAATGGTAAGTCATTGATGCAAATATATTGAAGTGTGATGGGTACGTGTAGCAAAGATCAAATCCTTCAGGAACCTTACCCCTTATTCTCTGTAGCTTCAAGGAATCATAATACTTCTGAAATGCTTTAATCACAGTAGCATAAGAATTAACCCCGACTGTTGTTTCATTAATGCGAGTGATCGTACCTCCTGAGTCTATGAAGCAACCGCCTCTTCCGCCTTGCCTGATTTTGAAGGTATTCGGTGGAAATCCTAATCAGCGAGATTCAACAGTTATATCTATCAAGTTCCAGTAATAGAAAAAGGATCCAGGCTTTGTTACAAACCTTGTTGTTTGTGTGTTTCCCGGGGACGAAGGAATGTCACTTCCAAACTTCAGGTAAGCATAAGCCCAGTCAGCAAATGGTACTAAACAGTATGAAAATCTTTTGTCAGTTATTTGCTGAAACAATTGTGAGGCTAGTGAAGCCGGAGATAAACTGAATCCGGAGACTCCTGAAACCAAGCCAGTCTTGGCGAAAACAAAGTTTTGGTTGTCATTAGAACAGCCGGAAAGAATACTGTTGATGATTGTGATAGGACCACTGTCAGGTGAAAATGTGAAGGATTCCAGGGATGCAATGCCTTTGGTGCTGCCCATAGACAACATTGTAAACAAGCTGCGAATTTACACATTTGAAAAGGTTGTGGTCACCTCCACAAAGAGGGTGATCGCACTGAATCTTTGCGCAAGTAGATGATGCAACTGAACTATAGAGAGGAGATGTTTGTCTGAAACAATTTATGCAGGGCTCGCATTGTGTCCAGATTAGGCCATTACTAGTGTCCATAGCTAACAACACAGAAATTATTGGGGTTCCGATCCCAACCTGCATATAATAAAGGCTATCTTCGCGAATCAATGGAAAGACAATCCTTTTGGCAGCTGCATTTGAAGTAGAATAAGATTCCAACTAATCAGCCCTTGTTTTGGAAAATTCAATCAATCGTTGCATTCTTTATGGGTGAGTGAGATTACCAGGATATAATGGAGACCCCGGAGAGTCCCTATATATGAGCTTAAGACTCAGACCAGAAGGTTTTGAGCTGGTGAAATGGAGTAATTGGGAATATGTAAAGAGGTAAAGAAACAGAGCAGCTACAAGAAAAGCTTTCATTTTGGCCATTTTAGAGGCCAAGAAGGAGCCTTATGGTAAACTCTAAAATGTTATGAAGCAGATCATTAAAGTTTGGCAAAGCATAGCTATATTTATACACATATAACAAAACCAACTTCATTAACAAGCAAATAACATTTTATGGCGAGTAGGTTTCAATGTTCGGAAAAAACTAACTTTGCTTGTTTCTATTTGTATATCTACGCATATAAGGTTTGAGGCTTCTGTTTGGCAAGATGTCATTAATTCTATAGCTATAAGGGGGGACTGTTCAGAAATTAATCACTTTAATTAGTGGTAATAAATGCATTAATTAGCCTTTAATTTTAGAAAAATATAGAACTTAATAGTCATCTGTTAGGTATATGTTGACTTGATCATCCCTCATTGAATTTAAATTGATAAAAACAACTTTAGAATTAATGTATTAACAAGAGATTGCATGCATATGTAATTTATTTATGCTCCAATGGCATGTTCATTCTCTAAGAATCAGAACTGCATACATACATTGTTTTGAAGCAATATACTAATAAGAAATTTTATTCAACATGTATCATAATATTGGACACGAAACAAGGCGTACAGAGGTGAAACTAAATCACGATTCATTGGGAACAATTAAGTATCGGCAAAAACCCTTCAAAGTAGTTTCATAGCAGCTGCTGAAAAAGGTCCCATTCTGGCCAATTTTAAATTTAATGGTGATGAATGAGAGTATGGGGATTCATGGCTGCTGCGACCAACCATTATAACGTTAGTTTCAAAAGCCAAATTCACTAAAAGACAAGCAAAAGTTTGCCCAAAATGGGTTATGGAATCAAAAGTCTCAACCATAATACTAAACTTCCCAAAAAAGGGTTACTGAATCAAAAGTTTAAACCAGCAGCAGTCATTAGTTGTCATGTGTTATTTTTATGCATTATCAATGCACTAATTTCGTAACACTTGCTAATAGATGACATGTCAAATCGTATATCATTTACAATTCAAATTCTCAGTTGCTCGGGAACAGAAAATTTTGAGAATTTGCCCAATTTTTTTTGTAATTAATGAGATGAAAACGTTCAAAGCAATACTTTAGCGTGCAGACGCTTCCTAGCCAGAATTTTTAAGCAATGCATTGAAATTAAATTTAATTCACATGCATTGTCAATAATCTTGAACACGAGATTAAAAGCCGGGCTTATATATATAGGGAAAAGAAAACTAAATCATGGAGGAGTATCATTGGAACATATATCAGCATAAAATTGGAGAGCATTGATTCTGCCATCATAAATGAGGCGCCTGTTTTGCTGATGCCAAGCTCCCAGAATAGTTCTTCCATTTCCTGGTTGTAATGCAACGCAGAAATATCCTTGCTCAGTGTTGAAAAGATTCACAAATTTCCCCTCTATCTCATAAGTAGGTCCTTCAAAATGGTAGGTCATGGTTGCAAAATTATTAAAGCCTAGTGGGTTCTTGTAACAAAGCTGCAATCCTTCCGGAACCCTGCCTATCCTCTCTAGCTTCAAGGAATCATAGTAACTCTGAAACGCTCCCATCACAGCCCTGTAAGCATTGCACCCAACAGTCTGTTCGATTTTAGGGATTACAACTCCTGAGTCGATAATGCAACCACCTTGACTATTTGGCCTAATTCTAAAGGTACCCGATGCAAATCGTAAGCGCTGAGATCCAACGCTTATGTCCGTCAAATTCAAGTAATAAAGAAATGATCCAGCGGGCGTTACAAACCTTGTTGTTTGAACACTTTCTGAAGGCGGGGGAATATCACTGCCAAACTTTACAAAACTCGGGGCCATCATTGCATCTGTGAAAGGAACCAAACAATATGAAAATCTTTTGTCGATTTCATCATTCAATTGCATCACTAGTGAATCTGGAGAGAAGCTTAACCCCAAAATTCCAGAAATCACTCGTCTTTGGGCGAATTGTATATTTTGGCTTTCGTTCGAGCACCCAAAAATTATATTATCAACAATCCTGGTACTTGCGATACCAACGGAAAATTTGAAAGATTCGAGGGATGCAACGCCTTTCGTAGTGCCTCCACCACCATAGGCAACATTGTAGGTGCACTGCCTGATTTTCACATTTGTAAAGATTATGATCACCTTTACAAAGAGAGTGATTGCACGGAAGCTTTCTGTAAGTAGACGATGCAAGTGAATTGTAAATTGGAAACCGCTGTCTGTAACAATTTTTGCAAGGCTCGCACTGTGTCCAAATTAGGCCACCGCCAGTGTCCATCAGGTAAGAACACATATAAGGGCGGGGTTCCAATTCCCACCTGCACGATAAAATAGAATCCATGACGAAGTAAAGGGAAAATAATCCTGTCTGGTTCTACTGTTGAATCTTGAGGAAAAAATGATTCCAAGTAGGCAGCCCTGGCTTCAGAGAATTTGATCATTCTTTTTATTTTATCAACTTGAGTGAGATTTCCAGGATATAATGGAGAATCCAGGGAGTCGCTGGGAATAAGCCTGAAACTCAGTCCAGTAGCCTTGGAAGTAGTAAGATGGAATTGAGTAAATGTTATGAAGAGAAGAAATAGGATAGCTGCCGGAAAAGGACCCATTCCGAAAATTTTGATGGTGATGACTGATGAATGAGACTACCAGTGGTAGCTGCAATTTTGTAGTAGTTTCAAAAGCCAAATTCATTTACATAAAAGCAAAACTTTTGTCGTAATGGTTGTTAAAATATCAAATATTATTATCTCCTAAATAATTTTGCATAATTCTTACAGCAATTCTCTTAAAAATATCTCCTATTTATTTTTCATACATATATATATATATTATATTTATATTATATTTATATTGTATTATTCATTCAAGAAATACATGAACATATTATTTTATATGAAAGCCAAATTTTTTCTGATCTTTCTTTTCGCTGGAATGCATTTTGCGTGCACGCCCTGCTTTTACTCTAATACTCTCTACGTATTTTATTTATTTATTTTTTATGTCAGTTATTTCCTTTTACTCTAGTTCTAGTACCCTCAGTGTTGGGCTCGCTCAACTCCTTGTCGCATGAGCTCCTTTAGTGAATTATAGTTATGTCCTCAATCTTTGTCATTCGGATATATCCTAGAATTTGTCATTCAAGTTCTCATAAATTTTATCTATCAAACCCCAATATTGTTTATGTAACTTGTCATTCATATCCTCACCTTTTTTCATCTAAGTCCCTCAAAAAAATTTGTACTTTTTATACGTGTCTTTAAATAATCCCCTCACACCCTTGGCGTCTTTGGATTTCCATCAGGCCTTTCAGATACCTCGTATTTTTGTTGGGACATGGACGCCTTGAATTTTCAGGCTTACTTCAAGTTGAACAAGTCACTTCTCTAACCTCTCTCAACACTCTTTTCTCAGTTCTTTCAAACTTGTTTCGCCATCTTCAGTTTAAAAGAGGATGTTAGAATATCAAATATCATTATTACTTAAATATTTTTGCATGGTTCTTACCATAATTCTCTTGAAAATACTTCTTATTTATTTTCCTTATCTTTTTTTCTTTTTATTTGCGTTGTAAAGTTTATATAAAGACCATTTGAGTTCATATTTTATAATTCATCCAAGAAATACAAAAAAAATTTTTTTCTTAACAGTGGTATCTCACAAAGTTCAGAATTCACAATGGGATAACAACATCAGGATCCTATTTTCAAACTACGTACTTTGATTTTCATACTAATATCAAAAAATTGGTAATTCGTGAACAAGACTATTAAGGAGTCTAATAAATTATAAAATTATATTAGTTATTATGTAAAAATAATAAGATTAAAATGATAAATTTGTATAACTTTTAAATATATAAGAGTAAAATATTTATTTTATATAATTGCATAATAATTTTAGATGGTATTTTTTTTTATTTTAGAGGGATATTGATATTTTTTAAACTTTAGAGGAGTATTCATTAATCTTTTAATTAAATAAGAATAAAATAGTTATTTTATTATTATTTAAAAATGAAGTGATGACTTTTAATAAAAGATATGCATCTTTTATATATGTCAATAAATTAAGTGGTAAGATTGAAATTAACTCAATTTTTTTAATATGAAAGTAAGTTTTTATTCATTTTCTTCTCTCTTGTGATCTCATCTAACTTCATTGACAAAAACAATAAACTTAAACCAAGAATTTTCAAATGAGTTCTGGGTTAGTTCCTAAAATTTTCGAAGTTTATGGCTTTATTGTCGTTGTTGCTACAATATAAACAGGCTATTATTACCCTTCATCAGAATTATGGTCAAATTTCACTTTGTAACTCATTTCTTTACTCATTTTTTTACTAATCACCTATTTTGGCATATGGTTATTTTCTTAATTGGCAATATAACTTTATAACTTCACTTTAATTCTCTTGACTCTTGGTTTTCTTAACTACCTATTCCTTAATTACTTTCTACATAAAAGGAAGTTTCGATTTTACTATTTTAGTAGCTTTGTTTTGATATTCAATTAAGAAAAAAATGAGAGGAGAGGAAACTATTTTGTGTTGTGTAGTTCTTTTTTTCTTATGAATTTCTACATGTGAATTGCTTTTTCCCTAAGGTGTCAATTATGAAGGTAATTGAAGTTCTTTTTTAAATAGAATCTTTTGTTTCTATAAAATATTAAAATATGAATAAATCTTTCCATTTTTCTTGAATGGCTATTAGGGTTGGGTAAAAATGTTGAACCGAACTAAATTGAATTGAACAGAATTATTCGGTTTGGTTTTAATAGATTTTAATTTAACGGGTTAAGGTTTGGGTTAGGTTAAAAACTAAAATTTATTGTAAAATTTCACTGAATCCCTTACTTTTTTGTAAATTATAAATAAATAAAATTTTATATTTATTTACATAAATTTATATAAAAATAGGAAAATTTGATTATAAATTTTAAAAATTATTTTTTTTATAGTTATTATATAACTTAGGAATTTACATGAAAATATTCCAAAAAAAAATTTGAAATCGAGGCTAAGAATTGAAGTTGAATAAAAAAATTAAACATAAAATTGAACCGATCCAAATCCAACTAGTTTAGTTTGATTCAACTCAATTTAATATTTGATATATTCCAGGTTTTGTTTGGTTTTTATTGCCTATCTCTAGTGTCCATAACTAACAATACTGGTGTTCTTTGTCTTCCAATTCTTAACTTTGCACCATATAAATAAGTAACTATATATAGAAAGAATCGAATATTTTCTGTTGAATTAGGATTTTGAAATTGACTTTAAATAATAAGTTTTAACTTTTGAATTTTTAACAAGTCTGTAAGGTCTTTATGATTCATTAAGGTTTCTGAGAGAGTCGGTTAGGATGAGTTTTAAGCTAAATCTAGTAGATTTTGAAGCAGTGAAACGAGATTAAAAGAGGAATACCGTAAGATAAAAAATGAATGTAAGAGGCAAAAATGATAGATGAATTGTTTGGGCCATTTTTATGCGAAGGCTGAGTCCCGTGAAATATATTATTAAAGGAAGGCATGAAACGCTTTTTATAATGATTTTTAGATTTATATCGCATCATATTAAAAATTATGTGAGTAAATAAGATGATAACTTATAAAGTTGATCCCCAGTCCCTACTCTTCTATAATAAGGACATAATATAAATGTTAATTTATAGTATATAAATCTCCAACTTTATGAAGATAGCAAAATAACGCATTATAATAATATGGAATTTTGACCAATATCACAATATTAGATCTAGTATGCGACTTTGAAATCTTTAATACTATAAATTATAGGTACTTTAGTCATTCAATTAGAGTTGCCTGGCTGCAACCTCAGAGTGAGGAACGTAGGTGTTACAAATGAAAAACTATACCCTTATTTGTGAAGGTATAAGAATCGCAGAGTTTGAACATCTTTGCTTGCTTAATTTCTGTATACATCTTACTTATTTCTTCGTCAGTGCTTTGGCAGATTTTCAAATTAACCATTGGGCTCTCCTTACCAGCGTTGGGAAATTGGTAACTCGTGAATGAGTGTAACACTAAAAGTTCAAAATTCAGAATTTAAAAACAATGGGTTATATCAACTAATTCGCAAATGGGAGTGTCTTAACAGGATTTAAATATAGCTTGCATTAAGCTGACTCGATCAACTTTGAATTTATATATATTATGCATCTAGAATAGAGCAGAGAGCAAAAAGATTGCAATTAACTAGCATCTAAAACACAATCTTCAGTATCAAATTGGAGTTCACGATTGCTGTTATCATTGAGGCATATGCTTGGAATGTTGGATCACATTTGTAGCAAAGCTTAAATGCTGATATATGCATTGATACCTACTAAACCTGAAACGAGCAAAATAATTCTCAAAAGCTCTCATCACAATTTGATGTGCAATATTTCCTGAAGAAGTGTAGCTGGTGTTCCAGAATCTATGATGCAACCACCAGTTCCATCCCTTTTCAATAGAAAGGTCTCTGGAGGAAACCCAATACGTTGTCCATCATAATACTTATATCAATGTAAATTTCTTCCTGGAGTATCAATATCCTGACCAAATCCAAGGAAGCCGGTAGTGCTATTTGTTGTACTAAAAGGGATAACAAAAAAAGAAAACCGACGGTTAGTCATATTTGCCAATTGCTGTACTACTAAAGACACTACTGGGGACAAACTCAGTCTCGATGAGCTACCACTAACGAAAGCTCGACTATAAAGGCATGTTTGATTAACGCATTTGTAGAGCCTTGGGGTGGAAAGACAAATAGGATGATTGCAAGGGATCCCTCTGCAAGTCCTAGAAAACCTGGAATCATAAATGGGAAGAATTTGATGATAACAATTCATACAATGTTGGCATTGTGTGCCTTGCTGCTGCGTGCAGATGCAGTCAATTCGATCATTTTCCAGTTGTGGTTCATCTTTGTACATGTCACCTGATATTTGGATGCCTTCAATGTTAATGTTACTGACTGTAGCCAGTTGTAGAAGAATGGAATATGCTCATGGACCAAGGTTGGTTCCATTCCACTTCCACCCTCAATTCGAGTCAATAATTAAATAAATTTACTTTATTAACAGAAGAATCCACTTTTTCAGACTTTTTAATTTAGCCGTTGTTGAGCCACTTGGCCGCCTATAAATATTAAATATTAAATATTAATAATATTAAAAACTTAGAAACCCAACTAAAAGTTTAGAAATTGTAGAAAGGGCTCGTTTCATGCCCGACCGATATTCTAACATTTATATATTTTATTTTATACCATAATTGATTTGATTTGATTTGATTTGATCCATCGCATAAAATAAATAATATGTTAAGTAATGATTGTTTTTTGTTTTTTATATAAAATTAATAATTATTAACCATGAATGTTATTGGTTTTCCATGTTTATATATTCCAAACTTTTCAGCTATGGAGAAATTACTATTTTTAAAAAACTTTTAATTGAAAATGAATTTCTTTTAATTTTTACCAAACATTTTTATTTTAGATAAATAGATACGTTACAATTTCAACATTAAACACCTAAAAAAAATGTCAACATTAATAACCAACCAAAAATAAAAAAAAAATCAGAATCTTTAATTTTGAAAATCAGGTAATTTCCGACTCAGATCATGCCGCAATTTGATCAAACGCTTTATACTAGTTCAAATTTGGGTAGTTGGACTTGGAACTCTATTGACAGGTACCGGACTTACCTAACCCCTTACGTGGCAACGTATGATTTGCAGTTGGACGTCGACTGTAACAAAACCTGTCCAAACTGGAACCAAACTCTTTGTAAACCAACTTTCTCCGGTCTCTCACATAGGACCCTTTTCGAATAGAAATTAATGAAAAACGATCACATTTTTTTTTTAAAATAAAAAATAATTATTCTAATAATTTATAATTAAAATTAGTCATATTTTTATTTATTAGACTAAATTATCCTTTAGTTATAAAACTATTTCAAATAGAATTAGATATATATACTTATAGTGAACATTCACCATCTCTTCCTTCTAATAATATTCTCACGTCTTCGTATTTCCAATCATTTATTATTGTAAAAAAACAAGTTAGCGTTTAATATTTTCAGTTAATGCATTAATTACATAATTGTAGTAGAGAGAGATTGAAGAAGATTAAAATTACATGAAACTGAAGGTGGAATGAATTCGAAAAAGGTCGGAAAAAGGTCAAGTTTTGTATAAAAACGATGTAAATACAGTTAAGTCACGAGCGGGGTATATTTCTCCCGTTCAGGGAGCGAAACATGCAGCTACTGCACTCACGATCTGAGCCATTTCACTCCGCTCATGAGTGCACTCACGAGTTGGGGCAACATGTCTGCTCGTGAGTGCCACTCCTTATACTTACGAGTTGGGGTATTTTGTCCCAGTTCGTGAGTGCAAGCAAAACACTCAAAAATAAGGCAATGCACTCACTAGTGAGTAGACTTGTTAGTGAGTGTTATTATACTTACTAGTAAGCTATGCTCGTGAAAATACTCTCCTTTATTTGTTTGAGTGAGTAAAATCTGTTTCTCTTGTAAATACAGTCATGAGCGAATAACTTTGTATTTTTGAGTGTATTATACTCTCGAAGTAGGATAGAACGTTTATATATTTAAAAGAGGTAATTTCGTTCAAAAATTTTTAGAATGGTCAATTTTAATTAAAAATTATAACCGTGATTATTTTTTAATTTTGAGAGTAAAATGTGTCAATTTTCGGTTAAATCCTTTTCGAATACGGAAAGGTGATGAAATAGAAATACTTTAATGCAAATCACATGATTGTTTGTTCTCTGGACTGATATTTCAGAGAAATCTTAAACCCAAAAAAATAAAATTTTTAGTAGTAGATATCGAAGTGATCTGTTCTTGTTCTCGTCCTCTCCAAAAAATTATTTTTTTATTGGGATTTCAAGTTAGAAAACACCAAATATTCTCTCTTTCTTCACTTCATTTTGCAAGTTCTTTTGATCTTGCTTTGTTAGTCATCTTTGAGTATTTTCAACATGATCTCCTCTGTTAGAAGCTCTGTGGCGGCAACGACTATTAATGGTTCGGATTCAATTTTTCGGAAGAGATTGTTTTTACAGACGCCGCGATCTTCGTGTTTGCCGTCGTTACCACCAAAGAATAACCCAAAAACAGCACTTTCAGTCTCGAAGCCGCTTCATATCTCATCAGTTCCTAGGTTTGAGCCGCTAAAGTCTCAGACGTGTTTGACCAAATGCGAGGCTTATGAAGCAGACCGATCGCAGCCTATTGATGGGAAAGAAGAGAAATCAGAGGCGGCGAAGAAGATCAAGATCGGTATTTATTTTGCGACTTGGTGGGCTTTGAATGTGGTGTTTAACATATATAACAAGAAGGTCTTGAATGCGTACCCGTATCCGTGGTTGACCTCGACTTTGTCACTGGCATGTGGGTCTTTGATGATGTTGATTTCATGGGCGACGAGGATTGCCGAGGCTCCAAAAACGGATTTTGAGTTCTGGAAGACTTTGTTTCCTGTAAGTTTGTGAACATTTTTCTGGGTTTGTTTGGGCGGTGGTCGGTGAGCAAAGTGAGAAAAATTGGAGAAAGTGATGTTTTTGGTTTTTTATGGGTTATTCTGATTTTTTTTGCCCTTTGTTTCTTGAAGATAAGTACGGTTTGTTTGTTTGATGGGAAAGTGAGAGAAAGGAAAAAGTAACGTGGAATCTGATTATTTCTTTCGCTAATGTTTTATGTTTTTCGGACTGGTTCTAGGGGAAAAAAACTTAGAAATTAAAATTTTAATTTAATTTGATGCTTATTATGTTCCCAAATAATGAAAACATGTACTATAATAAAATTTTAATACTATTCTCCGCCCTCGACAACCAAACAAATAATTAGTGATTTTTCTGGTATTTAAGGGTGTATGATTTAATTTTTATTTGCAGTCAATACAGTGGTCTATGTGATATTTGTGGTAATCTAATTTTGTTGTATATAGGTTGCTGTGGCACATACAATTGGGCATGTAGCTGCTACGGTGAGTATGTCTAAGGTTGCTGTTTCATTCACCCACATCATTAAGAGCGGAGAGCCTGCTTTCAGTGTCCTGGTTTCAAGGTTTCTGTTGGGTGAGACCTTCCCAGTGCCAGTTTATCTGTCCCTTCTTCCGATTATAGGTGGTTGTGCTCTTGCTGCTGTGACTGAGCTAAACTTCAACATGATTGGTAATGAGAATTTTCCTTCATTTCTTGAAACTGAAATAACTATACCTAGGATTTATCATATCTGTTATCATGTAAAACATGGTATCAATCATTCTTATAATATAGGCTGTTCAATTGCTTGAGATAGAGATATGATAAATTATTAATCTGTGAAATTTATCATTTGGGACTTAGGAAAATGAGAACTGTAATGCTATTATGTACAATTGGCTTCCTTCCCCTTAAATCTAAGGTAAGGTGTCAATGCCAGCATTTTAGGTGAATTCTGTTGATGGTTGAGTCATATGGGTTTTGACCTAGTGGGAAATTTCTGTAATTGAAGCTTGGAAACATGACTTCAATCTTTTTGCTTTTAGGGATATTTTCTGACTGATGAACTTGGTTTTTGGCTACTTATTGCAGGTTTTATGGGGGCCATGATATCAAACTTGGCATTTGTCTTCCGGAACATATTCTCGAAGAGGGGTATGAAGGGGAAGTCTGTTAGCGGGATGAACTACTATGCATGTCTGTCTATATTGTCCCTCTTAATCCTTACACCTTTTGCAATAGCTGTGGAGGGACCACAAATGTGGGCTGCAGGATGGCAAACAGCCATGTCTCAAATCGGACCGCAATTCATATGGTAACTGAAATTGCAGACTCTGTTTTCTTCATATTGTTATGGTTGCTCTAAGTTTGTCCGCATTTAGTTGTTCTGACGTAGTGGGATTTGTAAAGGCACTCGGTAAATTTAATTTTTACACACATGTTTCATAAAAATTGAAGTGGAAAGCTTCACATCATGTCAATTTCACTATGACAGCATTATGGAAAAGTGGACACTGCTAATGATTTACTTGGGATGCTGCTGGTTGTTGCCTGATGTTTTTTGCATGTGCATTGGGAAGTGAAGAGTTTATGGGTATCTAGCATATAGTTAAGATTTAGGAACTCATTTTCCCATTATTTTAGAGTTCCTGCTGTATATTAACTAGATTGGTATAGTGGAGAACAAAAAGTAAAATCATAAGTTTTGTATCAGCTGTATAATTATAATTGAATGCTTGATTATTCTTCATGTTTGCTTTCATTTAATTTTCTCCCATTGCAATTTTTGAAAAGTATAATATATGGAAGCCACACATTTCCTTTTTGTTTACCTTCAAATCATTAGATGAGTGAACTTTAATTCATTATGATGATAATGCTACTATTATCTTTGTTTCTTGTCTTTTACTAAAGAGTTATTTGTGTGGCTGTTATTTTACATGATAGGTGGGTGGCAGCACAAAGTGTGTTCTATCATCTCTACAATCAAGTGTCTTACATGTCCTTGGACGAGATCTCTCCCTTGACATTTAGCATCGGAAACACCATGAAACGTATATCTGTCATAGTCTCCTCAATTATCATTTTCCACACACCTGTGCAACCTGTCAACGCTCTTGGAGCTGCAATTGCCATCCTTGGAACCTTCTTGTATTCCCAGGTAAACTCATTCTCTCTATGTCCTAAGTATGGTTGCTCATAACTCTCCGCCGGCGCAATGTCTTAGAAAGACTAGTCTGCCCTTATGACTAACTTGATGTCCAAAGTAGCTGATTGGGACTAGAGATGCTGACAAATTTTATATTGTTTTACTCTCTTTCACTTCACTTGTTGGTATTTCTAAGATGCCAACAAAAGACTGAAAAGCTTCTCATCCATGTTTTGGAGGATTCAGATAGGATAAGATATGCCATTGACTGAGCATACCATACTATAAACATTGCAACCTAAGCAACCATATTGTCACCACTTTTTGGAAATATCATTGATTCAATCCAGTTGAGATGAAAGACAGGCATGGCGGAGAGCACAACTGAATTTATCTGAACCTGTTTTGTCTATTAATTAGTTGTGTGCATAGAAGTGATCAATAGCAGATGAGGGTTAGATGAAGTCATGGTTTAGACTTGAAAGTGAGCTATAAAGAGTAGTATATTTTGTCTGAACAAAATTCAGTGGTATGGACCCTTAATTGCATTTAAAATATTCTACTGAAAGAGTTTTACCATTTATTCTTGATGTTTAGATCAGATGTTAGCTACCATTCATGTGTTAGTTTCCCCTGTGATGGTTGATTTCCTTGGGGTTAGGTGATTGTGATCTATCAGTTATATTATCTCCACCAATACCTACCAAATTTTCCCGCCTTCAATTTATAGGTGTGCAAGGATACCAATTGTTTGAACAGTGTGTCGAAGTTAACCTACCAGGAGAGTTCTGTCTTGATGTTGACCCATAGGTTTGTATTAGGTGATTTGTTTTACTGCTTAGACAAGTTGGACTTGATGCCACCTAACCAAGGCGTCTGATACAATCTCCCTTGGGTGACATAAACAAAGTATAACTTTGGAATAATTTTGGAATATGCTTAGCTTTTACAAAAATGACAAAATCTTGATGATACCACTGTGATATAGACTGTTTTAAAAATAACCCGTATTGTTATAATCTAATCCCACGATTCTTTATTTTATTTTTCTTCAGGCAAAGCAGTGAGAAAGCTGTCTGGGGTGGAAAAATTTAGATTCATCATGTAACATTGATGATGAGAAAGAAAATGTTGTCAGAAGCGTCGAGTGCAGAGGAGTTTCGATGGTAGCTGTCTTTTGGGATCCATGCTCGCTGGATTTTGATCAGATGGACCAGCAGGGTGTCTTGCTGTAGATAAACAAAAATAATGATAATAATAATAATTGTGATGATTACAAGCAAACATTATACAGGCAGTTAGGCAGTTTCTTGTTATATTTTAATGAGGTTGAGAGGGAAAATGTCCCAATAAACAAGGATTATGTTTTAAGACCTTGTCTGTTTCAAGAGACATAAAATAACAATGTGCACAATGCGATTTCCTTTCAATTCTTTTTTTCTCTTTGGTGCCTTTTTGTAGGTTATTTGTTTTATTTTAGGAAAGTGGGGATATGCTTCAACTACGGCAAACCTTTTAAACAGCCGTTAGAAAAGACGAAAGTCTGTTGGCGCATTATTGTAAAGCATTGACTCCATCGATGCATAACCCATCAAATGTGCGGGAGTCTCTTGAGAAATGTCTGTTCATGCATCGAAAGGGCACGTTTCTCTTTGCCCCCGAGAAGAAAAAACACATGCATTGAAAAGCTAACCAAGCCTGACCCTTGGGGTTCGTGGGATAAATAGTGGTGTAAGCCCTAATTGGGAGGAGGAGAAGAAAGATCTGCTATATTAGTTGGCCTTTGTATCTCTCTACAATATCCTCCAGCATTAAGATAAAACAGCAATTTCGCATCTATCTGAAATGACAGCTCTGAAATGAGTAAGTGTAAATTCACTGCTTGGACCATGCGAGAATGATTTGGATCACTTCATATCTTCAGAAGAACGGGCTTTCCTTATAGAAAACTTCAGGAATTTCTATAAGGTAATGTCTAGTCAAAAGCATCCTCAAGGAATACACCAAGATACAATGAAAACTACATTGAATTATATCCCTAGTCTCGCCAAGAGAACAAAAAGGGGAAACGAGAAGGATAAACAGAGTAGCAGTAGATAAAGTTTTCTAAATTAAATTACAATAAATAGTTCGGAGTCTAGGAAATAACTTATGATACAAAATTGCAAAAAAGTAAGAATGTAATATAGACCTCTCCTTGAGATGGTATAATGCATGTATTTGTTGGCCGTAAATAATTTGGATTGCCGCATGCAAGCACTACAATCAGACTTGCAAATGTTTGATAGCTGTATGAACATCCTTGTCACCTCTGCCACTGCAGTTAAGCACGACCTTAGCTCCATCTGGGAGAGTCGGGCACAGCTTCTCCAGATAGGCCAGTGCATGAGAAGTCTCCAAAGCCGGGATTATGCCCTCCAGTCGAGATAATCTCTTAAAAGCTGCACAAAAAACAAATCAAATAGACATCAGAAAGGTAGCAAGATACAGATTTGGCATAGACGGTGACAACTCATATGAATGACAGAACATTGTTATCCAACAACTTAACAAAAGCATTATAATGAAAGAATCCGCAGGTTGTGTGCACTGGAAAATTCATGAAACCATAAAAACTAAAGTAGGTTAATCCACTTAAAAAACGAAGGGTGTCTAATTGATTATTCTTCCAATTAAAGAAAAAAAAAAACTCCTAGGTTCGCCTTCAATTTTCAAGTAACTGAATTAAGCAGTTAGCAACTCTTTCATGATAAATGATAGCCTGGTTCTTCAGTGAAAAATTCCATAAAGGATCTAGAACAAAACCACTATATATCAACAGAAAAATATTCATTACAGGCCAAAAATAACAAACCATAACCCTTTGTAACAGGAAATTCTAGTATAATTCCATACCTTCCAATGCTTCATCATCTGTGACACTGTGATACTCGGCACGCCCTACATCTTTCAGAAAACTGTGCTCAGGTCCAACTCCAGGGTAATCCAAGCTGCATGCAACAATCATAATTCATAAAAAGTTGATTGCAGTACAATAAAATGAGCCACAGAACAACTGACAACCAAAGAAGAGAGAAAAAAAATAGTCTCACCCAGCACTAATGGAATGAGGCTCAACTATTTGCCCATCTTCATCCTGTAATAAATAGCTCATAGCTCCATGCAAAACCCCAACTTCCCCTTTGGTCAAGGTAGCAGCATGTTTGCCACTATCTACCCCAAAACCTGCAGCCTCCACACCTATCAATCTAACATCCTTGTCATTCACAAATTCATGGAAAAGTCCTATGGCATTTGAACCTCCACCAACGCATGCAACTAGCACATCTGGTTTCCCACCCCATTTCTCCAATGCTTGTTTTCTTGTTTCTTTACCAATCACTGCATGAAACTCTCTGACCATCATAGGGTATGGATGCGGCCCAGCAACAGATCCCAAAATGTAATGGGTTGTCTCCACGTTAGTCACCCAGTCCCTTATAGCTTCTGATGTCGCATCCTTCAGTGTGGCAGTCCCAGAATGGACAGCTCTGACCTGTAGTGAGATAACAATCATAATAATATAAAGAAATTGACTAAAGATTGCAAGGGGAAAATTTATCCAAGATTAATGTGTGCAGTAGCACCATGTTGATTCTATACACTCAGTGGCTAAAGATTGCTCTTAGTGGCTATATTACTCAATAGGGATCTCTTTCTCCTCATCCAGGATAAAGTTAAGACATGTATTTGGAAAATGTGCAAGGGCAGCCACTCATAGGTGCATAGAATACAACTATAAAGATGCCCATGTAATTGAAAATAATTACAAATGATAACTGCAATGAACAAACCTCTGCACCCAGAAGCCGCATTCTGAAAACATTAAGTGCCTGTCTTTCCATATCCTGGGCACCCATGTAGATGATGCATGGCAAACCAAACCGAGCACAAACAGTAGCTGTCGCCACTCCATGCTGACCGGCTCCAGTTTCAGCTATAATACGTTGTTTACCCAACCGCTTGGCAAGCAAAGCTTGGGCAACAGCATTGTTGATCTTGTGGGCCCCAGTGTGGTTAAGGTCTTCCCTCTTAAGGTAAATGTGTGGCCCTTCACCAATTGGACGCCTGTAATGCTCTGTAAGCCTCTCCGCAAAATAAAGCGGAGTCTCCCTACCAACATAGTCTCTCAAAACTTCTGATAGTTCCTTCTGGAACAGAAATGTTTGTCCCAAAAATTAGAATCACTACTAAGCACAAGCACGAATAAGACAGCTTTAAAAAAGAAAAAAGGTTCCTCCATATGAAACTAGTGACAGACTGCATTATACAGCACGAAGAAATTATATTAATTTCCTAAGAAGTTTCTAAATCCTTCCACGCATTCTTACTGGATCACCATGGACCACTGATAAGGAGCTAAACCGATCAATAACAAACGAGGTATCCTGAAATTCTGGCGGTGTAGGATGACCCCAACTCTACACTCTCCATCAAACAAACAGAGCATAATATTCACTACAAACACAACTGATTATTATGAAAAAGAATGCGTAATCAAATCATATAATGCATCAAACCATGCCGGCAAAAGCACATTACTACAGTATTAAGTCCCACATTTTGTCATTTAAGGCCAAACCAGTGCATAAAATTATGAAAATGATTTCTAGTATGTGCACGAAGATGAACCTGAAAATCCTGATCATCGGCGAGTTTATGAAATGCGGACTCGAGCTCAGAAAGCGCGTACATTAGCGTCTCAGGCACGTACTTCCCGCCAAACTTACCGAATCGCCCAAAGGCATCGGGTCTCAGCCACATAGCCGGGTCGGACTCTTTAGTGGTCTCCATTTCAGTAACCGATTCTCGCGCAATAGTACAGCGAATGGAAGACGATTTAGCAGAGAACGATGCAAATTTCTTGAACTTGAAGGACAATTGCGAGGGAGAAGATGTCGTGAAAGCGTAAGGTTTTGTGATTCTGCAACCAGAGCTCTGAGTTGACTTAGAAATGGCGGCAGTATTAGCGACAGCCATAATAGGAGATTTGATAGATTAGGGATTTGTTTAGATTTTGGAGCTTTATTTTCAAAGCCATCGAAGTTTTGGATTTTATAGCCTTTTTTTTAATTATTGATTACTATTATTGTTGTTTTATGATTTTATCCGTAAATGGAATTGGTGGTGACGATGGTGACTACATGTGTCGGCTGCTTAGGAGTGACGTGCCAATCTGCTGCATCATTAGTTAGCTTGTTCGTAATTGCATTCTTTCTTTTAATTTTCTTTTTCTTTTTCTTTTTCTTTTTAATGGCAAAAAGAAACAACCTCTCGTAACAGTAAATTTGTTTAAAAATAATATTTTTCTTAGGTAGCATTTGTTTTTTTATTTGAATTTTGAATACGAATTGAAATTTGAATTTTTAAATAATATGTTTATTTTTTATTTTAAAATATCTAAAAAATGGGTATTAAGTTATTTAATTTGATAAAATAAAAAATTTTCAAATTGATATTTAACATATATACCCTTTTAAATACTATACTTATATATATAATAATTTTGATTATAGTAGCATAATAATAAATAAAAAAATTAATAAATTATATTAGTATGTATATTATTTATTTGTTTGATATATATTTTTAAAAAAATACTTTCTAATTGATGATATAAAGATCAATAAAAATAATAAGTTATATTATAATATAGTTGTAATTATGTAAATATATAAGTTTATTACAATAATTAAAGTATAACATAGGTCAAATTAAGAAGACATGTAGAAGGGACCATTATAGAGAAGAGATGCATTAAAAATAATTAACTTGAGTTTTAATTTTGTTAGTAAATAAAATAATAAAATATGGGTTTTAAATAATATACTTATATTTATAATAATTTTGAATATATTAGCACAATAATAAATAAAAAAATTAATATATTATATTAGTATATACATTTATTTTTTTATTTGATATGCGTTTTTTAAAGGAAAAAGCTCACATACTTCTCCTGAAATTTATAAAAATCCCAATTTAATAAAAGTTTGTAGAAAGAGATACAAATCTCTCCGACAAATAATAAACTTATCAAAATATCGTAAATTTATTTTTTTTAAATTACAAAATAAAATTATTAAACTATAGTAAAAAAGTAATATTTTAACCATTGTACCAAACACATTTTAAATATATATATTTTAATTTTTAATAAATAACTCTTTTGAAAATGTATATTTAATAATTTTTTTAATAACTAAAATTATTTTGTTATTATAAAACTTATAATTAAAAAATCTATATAATAAATTGAGTTTAAAATTATTATCAAATAATAATAAAATTATTTTTAAATAATTATTATAGAAAATAAATTTAAATGGTTATAAAATAAAATTATTCTAAAATTAATAATTTTAAAATATATTTCTTCAGTAATTGTTAAATAAAATAAATTATTTTATTTAAAAATTTTAAATAATGATAATTATTTTGAAAATTTATAATTTAATGATAATAATATATTTAAATTCAAGTTATAATATAAAATTTTAATGATTGTAAAATAATTTTTGAATTATAAATTTTTTATAGTAGCAAAATAATTATAATAATTATAGATTTTATTATATATGTATTTTTGAAAAAGTTATATATTATGAATTAAAAAATATATTATTAAATTTGTTTTAGTATAGTGGTTAGGGCATTGGGATATAGTGGATTAATAATGGTTAATCAAAGTGATTTTATTTTATAATTTTAGAATAAATTTGAGGTATTTTAATAAACTTATTATTTACAAAGGAGATTTGTGTCTCTTTTCATAAACTTTCTATCAAGTTAAGATTTTCACAAACTTCAAAAGAGGTATGTGAATTTTTTCCTTTTTTAAAAAAATACTTTCTAATTGATGGTATAAATATCAATAAAAATAATAAGTTATATTATAATATAGTTGTAATTATATAAATATATAAATTTATTACAATAATTAAAGTGTAAAATGGGTAAGATTAAGAAGACCAGTAGAAGAGACCTACTATAAAGAAGAGATATGTTAAAAACAATTAACTTGGGTTTTAATTTTGTTTGTAAATAAAATAATAAATATGAATACTTTTAAAAATAAAAATGTTAAATTATTCAAATATTTGCTCAATCAAATTTAAGTTAAATTTTTTTACTTAATTATATTTGAATATTTTTAACAAATATTCAGACATAAACTAAAATTCAAATTACTCTTAAACATCTGAATAATTATATTTAGACTTAAGGTCTTTTTTTTTTTAAGTTTAAATAGAAATATTCATACATGTAAGAGCCGTTTATTTTTTTAACTTATATCTGAATATTTGTTAAAAATATGAATATAATTAAATTAAAATTTTTGATTTAAATCTGAACGAGTAAATATTTTAATAATTTAAATATTTTATTTATTAATAATACCCTTAATTTATTACTTAATAATTCAATATATTAATATAAGATTTTTTATAATATATATGTCAATATATCAGTTTCAAATTTTTTATTTTTATAAAAATAAATAACTTAACATTTATATTTAGATATTTAAGATAAAAAAAATAAATATGTCAACTAGATTCAAATTTTAGTCGAATTTAGATTTCAAATAGAAAAAAGAAAAACTATCTTAAGCCGAAAAGCAAACAATCTCTTAATTAAAATTATTTCGTAAATTAAAAAATAAATCGTATGAAATGTAATATCCCTTTGTGATAACATTATAATTTGTAAAATAGAGTATTTTGCTTTTATTAATGTGTGTGTGTATATATATAATGATGGGCAAAATAATATTAAATATTATCGTCACGTAGTTTCAATTTATCAAACAAATTTTTATTAATCTAAAAATCCTCTTTTTCCTTTATTTTTAAAAAATAACACAACATAAAAATCTTTTAAGTAATGTGAACTAGGATCTAATTAAATTAAATGTTTTATAAAATTATTGTTGAATGTTTTAAAAAAAAATTAATTATATAAAGTGTGGAAGAATAACTTTGTAAATATTTTAAAATTTATTTTAAAATAATTTTTAATTTACTCCTAATTATTATTAATAAATATCAACTCGTTGTTAATTTTTACAAAAAATTTTGCCCTGGTCTTAAACGTTAACTTACACAATTAAATCAAATAATAAAAAGATAAAATTATAATTTTAAATTAATAAAAATATTTTTTTCTTTCTTCTTCTCTTATTTATTTATTTTTTCATTTATCATAATTGTCTGCAGAGCCATGGTAGCTACCACAAGCAGCCATCAATGGTTGGCTGCAGCAGCTATTGTGCCTACCACAAGCAGTCATCAATAGTTGTTTGTCCATGAAAGGAAAAAAAAAAGAAAAAAAAAATTGAATTTATTAAATATAAAATTATATTTTTTCAAATTAATTTGGTTATATTTAACGGCCAAACGTTTTGAGGTGAAAGTGAGAATTTTTATAACACTGGGATAAATTTAAGATTGCCCTTTATTTTTTAATTCGCGAAATCATTATCCGTTTTACAGGAATACCCTCGAACGTACTTCAATTTACAAGTCGTCTTTACTCGTCGAGTCTTCGTTAACTCGGTTAAAACTGAATATACAGAAACAGAACTCCCAATCCCCGATATCGTCCAGTCACCGCAGCCACTTCCGCCAAGCAAAACACAAACACGGCATTTCTTTCAACAATTCTGGTTAGCAGATTTTTTCTTTTAGTTTTAGGAATTAATTTAAAGCATTGAGTATTCATTCCGATTTCAGGGTTTAAGGAGGGTTTGCTTCTATAATGAATGGTCAATGATTTCTGGTCGCAATGTTGAAGTTTGAAGCATTTGATAATTTCGAAATGGAATTCGGAATTAGTGTCCTAAATTTTCTATAGTTTTCTCGGCAGCTAAAAAAACATGGTTGGATTACAATAAGGGATATCTTGGTATTTTGTGAGAGGATCATCGTGATTTTATTTGCTGGAGTTTGAGTAGGATAATTTCACCTAAAAAATTAACTAAACTTTTAGCTTTGAAATTTTTTTCAATACATCAGTCGCTTGCTTTAGTTTAGGTGAGTTGTTTATTTATTCGTTCATCTTTTATGAAACTGTAATGTGCTTAAACCCATTGAACATTTATGTTATTGTTGCTATGGTAACGAGCTATGGCATAGTATGTAAAAGTTTAGATTACTGTATATTTATACAAGTCAACACGTGATGGTTGTGTTTTCAATTCTCATTTTAGTCTGCTTTGGAAATATATTCAGATAAGTTGAATGGACAAGTGCAAATGGGGCATAATTTAACCAACCATTCAGAATCCTCGCTTACGGATCAAGAAGGGTCTCCTCACAGGAGAAGTCCATCTCAAAGAGAAAGTTCATCCGTGTGGCACGGAAGCTCATGCAGGGGTAGCTCTGTGGCAAGAGAGAAAGAGAAATATCCACATAATGATAAACCTTCAAACCATGCATATTCACGGTACCCAGTTTCTCACTCGCCTTCCCCGCACACACAAGAGGATTAATGAGAGCCTGGGATGAAAGTGAGGTGGAGAAAGTGAAAGAAAGGAAGATGGAAAAGATCATGGTAGGGGAAGTGACAGGTGAACTCATAGGCAAAAGTCATGCCCTCCTTCCCCTTGTTCAAAACAGTTGGCAAAAGGTTGCGATGAAAGGTATGCTGAGCAGGTGACAGAGAGTGAGCATGAGAACGATCACAGTAGGGAAAGTGATAAGGGAAAAAATAGAGGAAAGGTCAGTCTCTCCCATTTCACACTCTCCTTCCCCATACAAATCGATTGAGGAGAGGCCAAGCTGAAAGAGATGCTGACAAAATATCTGAGAAAGATCGTGAGAAATCATGGTTGGACAAGTGACAAGTAACTACAGTTTCCTATTTCTCAGTCTCCTTCACCATGTACAAAAAAATTTGAGGAAAGAAAAACCTGAAAAAGAAGTTGCAAAACTGATGGAGAGAGAATGTAAAAGGAATGACAGTAGGGTAAGTGGCAATGGCACACATAAAGAAAGGGTTTCGGATATGGGAGTGAGAGAAAGGAAAGACAAGAGGGATATGGAGGGTGACAGAAAGAAGAGAAAGTTGGGAAGAGATGAGACCAATAACAAATCTTCCAGAGCAAGATATGATCGATCTTCTTCTCCATTGGATGCACCTCACAGGAACTGGCATTGATCTCACTCACCTCAATCAACTAATGGTAGCCGAGCTCATCACAAGGTTTATGGTGATAAGCACCCCTTTCAATTTCTTTTTATTTTAAAAGTCTATATTCATGATTTTGGAAAACTGCTAGTTCACCTTGTTTTTCTTTCAAATAGCTAATGCTTTATTATTCTTACCTTATATTTAATGCATCTAATTGATACTATGGAAGTGTTGATATGAAAGTAGATGTGCATCACAAGAATTTCCATTAAGTCTGACTAAATAATAAAACATAACTACAGCTAGACTTGGTGATTGGACAATGAATTGAATTTTCTCCAAGCAGTTGGATAACTCTTGGTATATTTAGAAATCAGGATGTGTAAGTGAATGTACTTGTTCTTGAAATGAAGATAATTGTATACAATTTTGGACTTTTTAGGCTCAGGGACTAAATGAAGCTTTAAATTGGGGAAAAATACAATTTGAAAATGATTTTATTTATTTATTTTTATAAATATTAGCAGTTTTGATATTGCAATTGATGCAAATAAGGATGCACACAAGAGCAAAGATCCAATTCAGCTACCTAGTGGTCCTATTGTAAGAACAAGAATGAAGAAATTCAAGGATGCATTGAATGGAGTGATTCAAGGCTTGTGGAATGGTCTTTCAACAATTCATGAGTGTAAGGAAGAGTCAAATATCAAGCTTGGACTTCAAGACAATAATCAAAGTTTGGTAACATTGACATAAGCATAAGAAGGCAAAACTTGAAGATTGAAGCTTTTATAGGATTCGAATTCTCAAATCTGTACAAGGCTATATTCAGATGATGTTTCAAGGCTAAACAAGCGTGCAATTGGAATGAGATCTTCATCATGATGCAAGTTTCGGATTCTATTTGCCATTTGGGCTAACTTTGCTACTCAAGCTCATTATCTATCTAAGTCTTATTTATAAACATATGTTAGCTAGTTAATTGTGTGTTTGGGCTGTTTATATTAGTCATTAAGCTCAAATTCAATTTGTTTTAATTTTAAGTTAGAATAAGTTTAGTGTTGTGGCCAAACACTCCGATTAGGGTTACCTATTCTTGTATCCTTATATATTCGGTTATGTGCTCTAGTGGAGGAGATTACTTTCTAAATGAAAATTAAAATTAAGAGTGTTTCTCTTGTTTTGATTCTTACTTGAATTAAGGTTCTTACAATCAAAGCTAATTACTTTGAGGATATTTTATTCCAAGGTTCTATTGCGCAAGTTGAAATTGGATCGCAGACTTGGTTAAATCTGATTTAGCTTTTCAAAGAGTTGCTTCCATGTGTAAAGATATTGGGTCTGAAGTTTAGTAAACTAGGAGTTCGTATCAGCAATCATGCACCAATCAAAGTGTTTGATTGAAGTCAACTTTTTTGCAGGTGACGAACTCCATAGGAGCTGAAGACAGGTAAGCCACTTCTTGAACTTTAAACTTCTATCTTAAGCATTTACAGAATTGTGCTGGCAAAAATGTGTTTCTTGCCCTTTTTGGCACCTTGTTGACTTTAGAACTAGTATTTTTAACAGATATCTAGCTTGTTATTCCATTATATTTGGAGGATGGAAGACGAGTAATGGTGTTATTGAAAGAAATATGGTTTTATCAATCTAATAACACCAATAAAATGCTGATAGTAATACAGTGTGCTTCTTTTATGACATAACAGAACTTTCCAGATGTACGGAGATACCATTGACAGAGATCAGAATATGTATATAATGTTAGGCATTGTGTGAGTTTTCCAGAATAAAACTCCTAATATAGACACTTTTAAGCCTTATTGTTCAGTTTTTGCATATTTAAAATCCAATTGAAGTTACTATTTACTGAGATATCTCAAAATATAAAAGTTTTAGTGGGAATATCAGATGACTTCATTAGCCTGGACTGTAGTAAAGTTATGCTGGGGCAAGATGGAGCCTTGAATGGAAACTGAAGATTTTTGTTAATGTTTGTTTGTGGATGAACATTGAAAACAAGTGCCCATCTTTTAATGATTCCATTTCTACGATTCTTTCTGGAGAAATAGTTCATTACTGCTAGAATGTAATTGACATTGAATGTGATTAACACTTTCTCTAGAAACAATGCTGACATGATTGGATGAATGAATGGATGGATGGATGGATGGATGGATGGATGGTGAAGCATCTTAAACCTTTTCCTTGTATTGTTAAGCTGTGAAAATAATCACGGGTTGTTGAAAATAAGCATAATCTGTTCACTTGATATGGTTGTATTTCTAAGAAATCTACTTCCATTGACAGGACCTCTCTACATAAGCTGTAAAAGTTGTTACCTTTCAGGAGGGAAAGAAGGGTAGCAGACATTCCTATGGATCACCAATCTTGCAGCAAACAACATGCTTGATTCAATTCCGGTAGGTCTGTAATTAGCAATTTTATTTGGTTATTGATGTTCAGGGACATTATGTAATATGTTGTTTCTTTTTTCGCAGGCAAGTATAAAAAGAGCAGCCTGATGTTATCTAAGCAAATAAGGTAAGACTAGGCTGAGGTGTGATACAGGCATTGGTTGGGAGAGATTGTTTTTGAGAATTAATACTTAACCACCCATGTTTTCATCATGGCAGGCCTAAATTAATGGACCTTGGAAGCATCAATAAGACTTACCTTGATGTAAGAAGCTCTATTTCTTATTTCCATTTGTTGATCTGAGCTTTGATTTGCGTTTGTAATAACTTTATCTAACATCTTCTTTTGCATTAGCAGGAGAATCCAATTGAACCTCAACATTATTATGAACTTTTTGAAAAAGACACCATTAAATTTGGTAATAGTTGGTATGGTGCTGATCAATACTTAACACATGCTTAAATCTGCTTATGGATCAATCTGATAATTTCATCCTGCTTCCGGTATTATAGATATTTTGAAAAGTGACCATTTAGTTTGGTTGTATCAGGTTGATCATTGTTCAATTTTGACATATGCTTTCCATTTGCATGGATCATGATTTATTAACATTTACATGCAATTAACAACATATTATCTGCTCCTCGTATGAAGCATTTGCATTCGCAAGGTCTGGAGTGATGCCATATGGTTAATGCACGCCAAATTTAGAAGCTAGTCAAATAATTTTAGTGAACTTGTTTCCTCTCCTTTCATTTTGCTCTACGAGATTTGAACCATTGGGAGTTGAAAAACTCTTTATTTGGGATTTTACTGCCTCGAGTATGCATTATTGCACGAAAACTCATATTGATGGATTCAGCGTCATAAGGCTACTCAAATCTGAATATGTTCCTCTCTCCAAGCTGGATGCGTCGGGAATCTTTCTCTGAACAACTTACATTACGGTTGCAACAAGAGCCGGGAGAAATTATCTATCTATTTTGTTTCCAGCAGTGATTGGAAAGGCCTGTACAAGACCATTATCAAGTACTTAATCTTGTACAAATTTTCGTGAAAATTATGACATAATTTCCTCGTTATTTTGGGAATCTTCCAGTCGTCATCCGTTATTTTTGGAATTGATGGCATAGAAATTGTAATTTCTTTACCAAGAATTTCATTCTGCTTGAAGTGTAGAAACTAACTGTGAACTATTTGGGGCAAGTTGAGCATCGTTGACATATATTGCATACTGAATATTTAGTTATTATAGAAAAAGAAAGAAAACGAGACGCAAGTAATACTTAAAAGTGGGCAAAAGGTTTGAGGGTCCAGAAAAAATTTAATAAGATATTTAGAGTTTAGTTAAAAGGGGAAAAAAAGGAAGAGAATTGACGTTAGACGTCATTTTGTCAACATATTCTTTTATTTATTATTTGTATTATTTTGAAAAATATTGAAACCACTTTTTGTTGAAATATCGAGAAGAGTCGCCATTTTTCCGCCAAAAACCCAACCGCTAGAAACGGTTTGAAACAACGCTACTATTTGCTTCTTGCAACCAGTTCTCTTTTTTATTTCGGCACTATTAAATCACAGCAATTGAGTGTTCTTACATTCTTGGATTTTTCCTATGGTTTCCAAGAAACGCAGACTAAAACCAATCTTCACCGTGGCTGATAACATGGACATGTTCTCCAAGTTACCAAACGACTTAATCTGCATTATCATCTCCTCCTTACCCTTCAAAGAAGCAGCAAAAACCAGCATTCTGTCAGGACGATGGCGCCACATTTGGCACGCAACCAAGAAGATAGAGCTTCTTGAGAGTTTCTTCGTCAGACCTGGTGAAAATGAAGAGATCAAGGAGTTGCATAGGAGGCAATTTATTAATTTTGTACATCAATGGATTGGAAACTATGATGCACTCATTGTTAACACATTCCGCCTCGAGTTCTCCAGACCAGGAAATTTCGTTGAAGATTTGCACAACTGTATCACATTTGCCATTTCACATAATGTGAAGGAACTCGCCCTTGATTTTCATGATCCCATGTGGCAAGAAACTGATCTCCAAAATCATCCAGCAGTGCTTAATTTGCCAGATCATGTTTATAGCCACAATGATCTTGAATCTCTGGAATTGTTTTCCTGCAATTTTGGTGTCTCAAAATTCAGCAATTTCATTGCACTGAAGCAACTTTCTTTAGGCTGGATTGAACTTAGTTTGCCTTCTATCAGGGACTTGTTGCAGCACTGTCCACTGCTGGAGAGTTTGCGTTTGAAGAAATGTTGGAACATCGAGGAACTTGAGATCACTGTGCCTAATTTAAGGCTTAAAAGATTGGTTATTGATAAATGTGACTTTATCCGAGATTGGTTTCAGATTGAAGCACCGAATTTAAGATTCTTCAAGTATTCTGGGAGCCTGGGTCGTTTTGTTTTTGACAAACATGATTTCCTTGCTGAGGCAGAACTTGACTTTGCACTAGAGTTGGAATTTGATGAAGATGGTGAACTTCTTTATGAACTCTTACAACAGCTTGAACATGTTAAAGTGTTGACGGTGTGCAGTTACTTGCTTCAGGTATTATTTTCTTTTGAGTTTTTCTCCCCTCCTAAGCTTTGAGCATTCAGATTTAATGTTTTGGTGCTATTAATTTTCAGGTTGTTCCTCATGTGGAGGAGCCATTGGGCACGACAATTCCCCTGAATGTAGATCATCTCATTCTGAATACAGTCATGCACTCAAATGAATATTTTGGAATCAACTTCATGCTTAACAGTTGCCCTTACTTAACGACTCTTACAATTAACATCGGTCCTGGTACAGTTTTTCCCGTAAGTATAAGTTGTCTAATTAATCAGTGAAAAGTGATTTTAGAAGTACTTGTGGTTTTCAGTATGACAGCTTTTCGTTTGTTGACAGGATTACACACCACCAATGCAATTTAACCCTAATGAATGCTGGACGAGGAACTTCGTAGTCTACTCATGCATCCTGACAAGTCTTAAAGTAGTTAATGTGAAAGGCTTCAAGGGAAGAACGATTGAAGCATATTTTCTGAGGTATCTGATATTGTTTGGACATGCAATGGAAGAAATGAATATCTATCTTTCGAATGAAGTTGATGCAAATGGTGGCAACAGAGAAGTATACATGCAAAGAGCTCAATTGGTGCAGCAGTTCAGAAGATGCTCACGTCATTTGCGCATATCAATCTGCTAAAAAGGGATTCTACACAGTTCCAATAAGAAAGCCAGCCGTAGTTTTGAGTTTCAACGTACACAGAGTCTCAATAGGAAAGCAGTAGTTTAGATGCTCAATTGTGGGCCTTTCTTTGTTTGGAATGCATACAGGTCAAATGGCATATATTAGTGCCATCTGGGGAATATGTTTTGGATTGTTTTCCCTTAAAGAATTGTAAATATTTTGACTAATGAATTGCCATGCAAAAGCACATACAAGAAGATAATATTAAAGAAATAGCAAATGGATATATTGTAATCCAGGAGGTTCTTCTGAGACCAGTTTTTTCTTTATTATTATTATTATTATTATTATAATATGCATGAAGAAAAATCAACTGAAATTTTATTTATAGAAATTTCCTCTGACATTCATGCTCCTATGTGTGGCATCTGATTCCACTAAAGAAGAAAACGATTTTCCTAGGAAAAGTATATGTTATCTTATCTTCTCGTTTAATTTCTTTTCACTTTCTGACTTGACTATGTACAAGAAAATGAAATGAAAATCAAAATCAGTAGTAAATACAGTATATATAAACTTCAGAAGTCGATAATGGGCTCTCCGATAGTCAAGTTTCTCTCTACCGTCCAGGGCAAGTTAAAAAGCTTGGCCATTATGAACTTGAAAATTTTGTTCACATTTATGTTGTGTGTTGCACTCGAGAAGAAAAGGGTTGCTTTCATTGCCTTTGCATATGCCCTTGCCTGCATCAACATATAGCAGATAATATTTGTCACATTTTCATTACATTTTGATGAAAATTCCACCTCTTTTTCCTTCTAATGTGAAGGAAACAAATGGCAGAAAATCAGATTGACATGGGGGTAAAGCATACGATAAATTTTATGCTGTCTTTAGGGAAAGTGTGTTCAATTCAATTCTAAGCTTAAACTTTAATGAACATGTGGACCCTTTTTGCTTATTATCTGATAACGCGGTGAGAGAAAGAAAAAGAAGTCGCAGTTTGTCAAATTGTTCCAGAATTGACAAACCAAGAAGAGAAAGGTTCCAAGTCCTTCAAGACATTAATTCCTCAAATTTTATGAATGTCACAATTATGCCATTACTTTATTAATTAAATACAAATCAGCTTAATACACAAGCCACACTATATATTAATGACTGAGGTCTTGTATAAATTGACAAGTATGTAGATATTAATTTATAGTCTTTTTCTTCCTTCCACCATGAGGGATAGTCATGAATTCATATGTAATGGGTTAAATTTGGAAGAAATTTAATTAAATGATGCATATGAGTTAGGTTAAAGATATTACCTGAGTTACAATAGTCCATTGCAAATCTGGTGGGAGTCTCACAAAATCATCAAATTTGGTCCCTATTAATATGGGAATGGCTGTCTGCATATAAAAAGGGTATAGATATAATTATGTGCTTTTATACAAACTAACACGAATTAAAGCTCATTAATTTGGAAGAAAACAGGTTCTGCCCCATCATAATGAATTTTAGGGCTCCACTCCATAAAAGAATGCTGGTGAATATCATAAAAATCTGTTCTCGACCTTCCTGGATTTGATTGACATCAACTCTCTGTTTAATAATCTAATAATTAACAGGATTTATTCAAGCTTATTGTTTTTTTCCCCTCTATTTCATGAACTAAGTACACTAGTCTTAAAATGTCAATTATTGGCAAGCATAATTAATCAGCTAATAATTGCAAAAAAATGAGACTCTTCTTTTTACCTGATTCCACTTTCTGGCCTCACTATACCACCCAACAACACTGCAAAACCATCAAAAAGACATTCACCAGTTTTGATTAACATGTTTATCATTTTGTCCAATAATCAAGTTGAGAACCTATATCATATCATTGTGATTATGATTATGATCATGGTCATACCTGTTAAGAGTACATCTGCTAGTAAGATCAAACATGAACAAAATTGCTACTGAATCTTTACAAGCAATTGGAACATGATCGTATGAACTACCATCACCTGCAGAAAAAATAGTTTTGAAGCAAGAAAATACAAATAACAGAGCCATAAGAAATGCTGAAGACCGAAAAATCATGTCTTCAATCTCCAGAAAAAGTTAACAGGTTTGAACAAGATTTCTCAGCCTATGTACCTCCAACATCCCAGATACTGAAAGCAATTCTGGCTCCCTGAACCATCAATGTTTTATTTATCAGATTCAATCCTGTCATCTGCAAGCTTTTTTCCTGCTCATTCCCCACATACTTGATCTTCATACACACAAAGAAATTGAATTGAACTCAGCATATTTGTTGCAGAAATTATTCAAGCAATGGAAACAGAAAACACACTCACCACAAAGCTTGTTTTTCCAATTTGGCAGTCACCCAACAAACTGATCTTCAAAGAAACCAAATCCGAATCCGTATCATACCCACTACTAAACGTCCTTGTAAGATCCCCCGGGCCGGCCTCAACGACCTCCGGCGCCGGAGAAGAATCCGACAGCCGGCGGTTTAGATTCTGGTACCTCACAGCAGGCTTCCCAATAGAGCAAACAAGAATTCTATCCCAAATAAACCTGAAAAACCTCCGGAAAATCGACACTCTATCGAGTAAACTCCACCTAATATTTACATGAACAACTTTCCGACAAAGCTGAGTCATGTTTTCAGTAGCTTCATGGATGATTTTCGCCATTAAAAAGCTCTGCTTCAAGCATAGTGTTTCCTAATATCTTTAATGTGGGGAGTTTGTTTCTGTTGTTTGGTGTTTTAACTAACCAAACCAAACCAAACCAAACCAATCCAATAAAGCTATGCTATCATCTGATGGAAGGTGACTGTGTCCCGACGGTTGACCGGTATTTTAATCGTTTACGATTCCGAAATAGTCCAAATTGCCGGCTTCTCGGGTTCTACGTTGTATGGGCAATTGAGTCAATTTTGGAGTCCAAGGTTTTGATTTAAAGCATGGGGGAAGGGCTATTTTTCATAATTTTTTGGAAAAGGGTAGTTTCGGAAAATCACTCGCTCACAAAGATAAAAGTCTGTGCATAGCTACAGTGCACAGGCATCTTGTGAGGTGTTTTTGATAACAAAATAAATTAAATAATAAATAATTTAATGTTTATAAATACGTTGGAATTATTACAGTGTGGTTATTATACGCCAAATTACAGTATGAGCCAGCGTGGTTCTTGAATTTTGCTTGATATAAATAAAATTTCACTAAAAATTGTCAATAAATGTTATTTAAATAATTTTACAAAAAGCCATAAAATTAAAGGATATAAAAGGTAATACAAAAATAGTGAAACTTTTGGATACGCCAAAATCTATCTAAATATGGATATGCATTAACTAATGAAAATGACTAAAATGCCTAAAGGGACCGATTATGATAATTTCATTACCCAACAAATATTTGTTTCTAAAACTTTCCAAAATCAATCAATGACAATTGATTAAATCAATTGACTAATCAACCTTTCTTTTTATGTATGCAATGCAAAATAATGTTGAAAACAATGACAATGAGACACTTGGTGATAATAGTAGTTTTGTATAATACATATTAATACATATTGTGTTACTAATAAATATTGTGTCATTTGTTACAAATATCTAAGTCTTTTACATTTTAAAATTTGTGCATGACTTGACTCCTACCAAGTGAAAACAAAAACCAAAATAAATTAAGAAGAAAAAAGAGAGAGATGGGTGAGGCATGATCAGTGACATACACAAGAGCAAAGTGTTGAATTGTAATTGGTAGATCTAGATCAAGTGATTAATTCTAAATCTTTGAGAATAAAGCAAAAGCTGCAACACACCATCACAATGACCTATACACCCTTTTATCCTTTTCAACAGATACAATAATAAACAAACATAGAAAATAAAAACAAATCAAAAGAAAGCCTTTGATTACTTGGCTCCTTTCCCTTGAATCTTAACCTTCAATCAACCCATATAATATATTATTTGAATTTCTAGTGTTTTTGGCTTTTTACTAAGAGATGTTATAATTAGATGCACTCATGGTTCATAGGGTTTGTTCAAATTCCCAATCAAATAGGGTTTCTTTTTGCAACAAGCTTATTTCTAATTAATACTTTCTATGTTTCTTAAAAGTAGAACTTTGGTTTGGATTTCAAAACCTGAGGATAATCACATAGACAACATGCATATGGGTGGATACAATCTTGTTTCCCATAAATCTTTTACTTGTATTTAAATAATAAATATGTAGAAAATTTAAAATAAATAAATCAATCATAATCATCGAATCTAGTAATAGTGATAGAATCTAAATAATTATTCTATTTAATGTTTAGAATTTAAGAACTATTTATAAAAATAAAATAGGGGATGGAAGGGATGTCCTTATCCCAAGAAAATATTGAAATGCTTAACTACTAAAAACATTTGGTGGGGGGGAGAGGAGCAAGCCACCAAGGGTGGACATCTACACTAAAACCACCAAGCAAAAATATTATAAATACTGGTTAGTTACATTACATACATATAAAATAAACGGAGTTGGGTATGATATCCAAAATGTAACACCAAACTTATATTATAATTAATTAGCTTTAATCTTATCAACTTATGTAATAATCTTAATGGTCAATTAATTGAAATAAATATGGAATTATTGTTGAACATCTCAACCGAGTATGATTAGGTGGCATTTCTTTTTTCTTTTTATTTTTTTTAGTGAAAATTTAATTTAATTTAATTTTGGGTTTTCAATTTCCGTGCCAAACTTTAATTTGATGTGGGTAATTAGATTCATACACGCGTTGAGACATTAAGAGAAAGCAAATTAGCTTACTAATTGTGTGTAATTGATGGGTCCTTCTTGAGAAAAACGTTACAAGGAAAGACTTTGTCAAACAAAATCATATATGTTTTCATTCATATCACAATTCAAATTTTTGTTTGTTATTTTTGCCTTTTCTTGAGGGCAAACTAGTGGGGAAACCCCAAGTAGTACTTAATTCTTAACCACAGTACAACAATTGAGTTTTAGGGCTTAATTGTTTTAATAAATATTTCAATGGAATGAAATGAAAGATGGGTTTCTTTAACAACTTGAGGCGTATAATCAAAGATGGAGAAGTGGGGAGGGGAGGGGAGGGGAGGGGCCAGTGAAAATGATACGAAAGGAAGAAAAGTTGGAAATTCCCATGAGAACATTTTTCAATGGTTGTTGGTGATTGACAAGGACCATCGACAAGATAAACTATAACTATATATATATGTATCCTAATATAATACTACACTCTCATCTCTCTCTCTCTACTTGTTCCAGCTTTCTTATCATTGTTTTTTTTTTTTTTGAAATAAAGTGATTAGCACATTTCCTAATTATTTGACCAATTGACTGATATTGTCAGTTTGGGGAACATGTTTACTTTGATATTCATCCTGGGCTGTAGGCCACTAAAGTATCGGCCCAAATGTAACCGGATCGGGTCCAATTCTCCTCCAAACGCCAAGCTTGAGCCCAAAGACACTAACCCAGTTCACATAACGAAGTTTCATAAAAAGCCCTAAACTCGTGTACTGGATTGCCAATTCCTTGCCGTTCGCCGTGATAATGTCGTTCTCATGGTCGTCGGCGCCAGTTGGTAATTCCCGCAGTTTCTTACTTCGTTGCAAAAGGCGAGACGCGCGCTTTTAGTCAGCAGCTATTGAGCCACACAGCTGCGGTCTCTTAAACCTGGTTTTGTACCCCTGCTCGTCCCGGATACTCCAAACCTGGACCCGGCTCAGAGTATTTTCCATCCCTAGTCGCTTCACTACTGCCTGAAAGGGTGACCAAAAAAAAAAAATAAGTTTTTGTAGGAAAAAAGTCGCGGGCTTGACTTGGGTGCTGTCGAAGTTTGGGAGATAAAAATTTAGAGGGCTGGCTAAGGTTTTTAGTTATCAATTATATAAAGTTTGTATGTTTTAATGTGGCAAATTTAGTTCGTTTCATTCAGATATACAGTGCATAGCTTTTGTTCGAGAGAATGCCTCATGCTCAGCGTGTATCCGTATCTGCTTGTTATTTTGTGATAACTTGCTAAATATGTCCAATTTCTAAATGTTAGATAAGCTCAACGTAGAGCAGGTTGGGGTGTATGCAAGTTGAAAGAAGCAATATATGGATTCACAAACTGAAAATCTTGAAGAGAAACTGAAGTCGCTGTTAGGGCAGCTTCAATTAGAGTGTGGAATTTTTGAAAGACTGGTTTATAAGAATAAGAACCAGCACCGTAGATCCTCTTATTTTCAATATTTACTCAAGGTTAGTTCTTATTAGTATTATAATAGGTTTTCTGGATTCTCTTGAAACTATTTTTGAGTTTAATTTTCCGTTTGGCTGCTGGAAAACGGAAGAATAGAAACGATGATGAAAATATTTGATTGCTATATATGTTTTCTGTTATTTTAAATAGTAGTAGAATACAAGCTGTGACAAGTTTGGTAAAGTAGCTGTAATGGGGTTTGTCAGTTGTGGATTTTTGTTGAGTTAGATTATACTGAACAGCACAAAAGTGAATTTTTATTTTCTCAGCTGCCAAACATAGATTATGCTTATATTTGGATATATTATTGCTGGACTGTTTTGTTTATAACAGTTTGTATGTCAGGTTAGGAGGGATTTGAGACTTTTGCAGTCAGCTAAATTGGAGGAGTTATTGATTTCTTGCTTTCAAGTGATAACAGGGAAGAAACCTAAGCAGAAAGTGCATCTTTTAGAAAGGTAACATTTCTCTGTAAGATATATATTTGATTTTAGCACATTACACAAGTCCTTTTATGCATATTTAAAAGTACATCTGAATCTGAAATACACATTTATAATTCTAAGAATAGAATGATAAATTGGATCATACAATTATAGGTGTTTTAGATGGTGTATTTGAGTTCAAAGAAGAGGTTATACATTTTTTTATCAATATCTGATGTTCAGCTCCTTAATTTACTAATACGTCTCAGTTTGAAGAGGAGAAAATGTGATGCTGGAAAATATAATTTTATGGAGCGACTTTTAGGAGCTGCACGCTTACTGTCACAGGTGTTGTTTCTCCTCCTTTTTATAATTTTAATTCCTTTCTTATCAGACGTACGCTTCGTACAAGATACTGTCATCCTTGTATGTATTGGTTTTACAAAATCCAGTTCATACACATTATTAATCCATGTTTCCTTTTCCTAGTGTATTGTAATCACATATGCTTTGTCTCCATTGCAGATGGTTGAGCCAATGTTGAAGGCTGCCACGTATCCTTAATTTGATATTTCTAATTTGTTGACTATATTTTATTTGTTGAAAATTATTACAACAATGATAAGTGGAACTTGATGTTTTCGTTGCCTATATCTATCTTGGTACTAAGCAAAGGCTACATTGATTAAGTTTTGAGCACACATTCATTTGTCTTGTCCATCTGTTCATCATTCATTGCTCCTGGTTCTGTTGCATTTTCATAGTTTCACTTTAAGGTTTTCTTATTGTTGTACCTTGGTTAGTTGAAGTCGGTTCATGAGCTTTGTGCACTGGGCTAATCTACTGCATTTTAATCCTTCTTTTTTCAAGGAAAAAAAGAATATAAAAATAGAAAACAACAAGTTTCCTCCAAACTTTGGTCCAAAAAAAAAAAGTTTCCTCCAAACTTTTACTTTCGGTGGTTCATAATTTGTTTAGATGCACTGTCTTGTGTGTCAACATGACAATATGCGAAACTCACTGCCTATACACCTGGTCCATTACCTACATATGGTTAGTTAGTTTGATCATGGCACTATAAATCAAAGAAATGTGTGATATTTTTTGTTTCATCTTTAACTATTTTTCAGTGAGGTATCTACTTTGCTTGCTCGTTCATTTTTTATGGGATTTTCTTTGACGGTTTTGGCGCTGCTTGCACGGCTACGTGTTTTGGTTCAACAAGTGAGTTCCAGTTCATTTTCTACAACTTGGTTCAATTTCAAATCTGTGTTGTGCCAAGGCAAATTGAGTTAATTTGTAGTATATGAGACGTTACATGAAAAGGAATAGGTGTAATTTCGGCATAGATATGGAGGTATATTGATATTTCATTGAGAGTGAAACCAAGTAAAATGTGGACAACGGCATGGGATTCATTTGAGAGAAAGTTGCGAGACTATCCTTGATCTTGTGGTGTAATACATTGATATAACATTTATAAGCTTGCTCTATGTTGGTACCTTGACCGTCCTCAAATTATTGCCCAATGGTTGGGCACTCTCAAATTATTCAAGAGTGTATTATGTAGTAATTGCGAGCATAAAACATAGGATTCCTCTTACAATTGGCTAGCTGATTTTCTTTTTCTTGTTCTCCAGATATTACTAGATGTTGTGTCAGTATTCAACACAGTGTCTACTCTCTCCCAAAAGCAGCATTCTGTAAAAATAAATCAGGAAGGAATTGAGGTTGGTCTGCATCTCTTAAATTTGCAAATCCTTTATTTCAAAAGCTCTCTACTTTTGCCTTTTAGCTTATATGTTGGTCCTACCGTCTTTTCCTTTACATTGACACAGGTATATAGGGAGTTTTATCCAGTAAATGAGGAATACATCACCCTAGAATGTGTTTGGAATACAGATAAGTTTGTTTTACTTGAGAGGCCTCATAAAATTGAGAAGAAAAATCAAGAAGGAGATGGTGGAAGCAATTTTCCTATAGGAGATTCTGCAATACGGTACCAGAGTATTGAGTCTTTTCTTGGGGGTAAGCACGTTCTTCATTCTGTGTGCCTGTGCTCTGGTCTGGTTCCCTGCTAATGTAGGTGATTATGGTTTATTACTTTTCACTAACTTGTTTGTGTGGTTAAATGTTTATTTTAGATGATGAACAAGATTCTGAAAAGGCACATGTTGAACATGCTGCCAGAGAAGGTCCAATTAACATCAACAAGGAGAAGACAGATTTGTTAGCAAGCCCACCCATTCAGAGCAATGATGTAAGTCAGGTTGAGAGTAGTCTGAAAGTGGAAGAAATTTCAGGGACATCAGCAGCCTCTGGCCAGATGTTCACTACAGAAGGTGGCTCGCTTGCAACCTCAAGCTCTTCCCCAATCTCAAATCTTTTGAAAGCTAAGTCTGGCACAAAGAAAGTGGCATTTGTCTCAGTCAAAAGACCTGCACCAGCAACAACGAACTCATTGGATCTTCATATTAAAGAACCTGAAAAGATAAGTGGTGATGAGGAAGATAAATTTTATAATTTGCTCACTGGTGGAAGCCTCAAAGATAGTCTCTTCTGATGATAGAGCCATTCTTTCAACTGAAACGATGTCATCATTTCTTTATCTTTTTCGTTCTTTGTTTCTTGATTCGTAAAAAAGTAGAGTAAGGAAGAGAAAACCTGAAACCTATCTTTCTAAAGTTTTGCTCTTGTTTCCAATCACAACTCATAAGCATGCAAGGAAATTACACCCCAATTGTACATATGCCATTAAACATTCGAGATGAATGAAATTATTTTTTTTTTTTTTACTTTGGTTGCAATTTGCAAATTTACAAATGAATTAGCCTTTTTTTTTAAAATATTTTATATATATATATATAATATAACTATTGATATTATATTAAAAATTTATTGAAAGTTTGGATATTAATATTTATATAACTTACCCCAAATAACTACATACATGTACGAATTCTACCTTCACATTGAAGGAAAATTTGTGCGAATTTAATCCTCACATTGAAGGAAAAAATCTGTCCATATATTAGTGAAAAGTTGAATTCTACCATCACATTGAAGAAAAATTTGTGCGAATTCTGTCTTTAGATTGAAGAAAAAATCTGTCTACATATTTGTGAGAAGTCCTACTTGGTGTTCTTACCACCGGGCGAATGGCAGGGTGGCACGAATTGGCGCTTTGAGGCTTAGATAAAAATAAGACAGTGATTATTAGGTTTCATTCACCATCTTAATGTTTGGAAGTATTGTCATAGAAAAACCAAAGTACTTTCTGGGAAAGGCATTTTGAAAAATATCAAGTGCTTTTATGAAAGATATCTTAAGAGTTGACTTAAAAAATGTATGAATATGAAAATTATTTTTATGTTTTTGAAGATATTCAAATTGAAAGAAGAATTTATGGACAGGACTGTCAAATATATATAAAACGTAGGAGTAAATGTTATAAACTTAAATAGTAATCATTATTAATATTTCAAGTTTATCTTAATAATTTATTATAGTATTAGAATTAGCATACGTGGAATATCAGGTGGATGGGAACTCTCCATTAGTTTGTCTTTTACAGGAGAAAAGAAGAGCGAAAATTCGGGAAGAAGCGCAACGGTAGTAAACTGAAGTGGATCACTCGACTGTGAGTCTCTATCTGTAGTTGAGAGAAAGAGCTCTACGGAAAGAGAAAGTCTGAAAGAGAGTGAAATTGAAGAGAAGATCAAAGAAGAATTATTTTTGCAAAAATGGTAAATGTTATACCTCATATATCACCCGGTCTCCTTCAGTGCTGTGGTTCTTCTTCTCCTCCTCCTCGTACCAATTCTATCCCCAGGTAATCACCAAGACGTTATTGATATGTTTTTTCTTTTGGGTGGAATTTCTATACCCATTTTTTCTGCATTTATGAACTAGATTATCTTGTAGCTGCTGCTTGCTTCTTTTTTCCATTATCTCTTCCAAATTCTTTTGGCTTTGATTTAGTTTTATCTTATGTTTGTCTGGTGGATGAGAAATCATGGAAAAGGAATTAACAATTTCGGTGCATTGTTCTATGTCTATGACGGCACTTTGAGAACATGATTATGAAAATAATACCAAACTGTTAAGAATTTAGCTTTATGCTTGGGATTGGTTTGATGGGTAAAATTTGCTGTTGAAGTCTTTTAGTGCCTGAAAATGCATCCACTTCTCAATGATCACTGAATGTTCCAAATGTAGAAGGTTGTGCTTGGTCCTTTTGGACTTCTAAAATTCATGCTTGTTTGGATGCTGCTTATCCAGAGTAGAATGGTTATTAGTGTGCCAACTGTTATATAATTAATACAACAAGGTCTAGGTCTAATGTGCTTTTTCATTACAAAATTATTCTGGGAACTTGGATGGAATTGGTGGCAATGCCTTGAGCACAATGAACTATATATGGTACCCTTTTTAAGGCACTTAAATTGTTCACATGACTCAACATTTAATCCTTTCTCAGTGCGTCGGTCATCAATGTCTTAGTTCTAAGAAATGAGTGACCTTCACTGCTTCTTTAGCAACCCCAAATGAAAAAATCAGAATTTATTTGCTGCCTGGTTTGTGTTTTTAGCATTTCATTGTCTGCAGGAGATTTACGGTTTTTTAACCGCTTTGATGTAATTTCTATTAAATTATTTATTGTTCTGCCCGTCTAGGGGGAGTCCAGGGAAATTGATGTGTAAATGCTCCTTTGACAACCCTGTCTTCAGTAAGGCTGTGACAAGCCAAGCGAGGCACGTATTATCTGGATTTGCTGCCTCCATAATGATTCTTTCTCAAACAAACCAGGTTAGTTGGTTTTATTAATAGTTTCAAGGGCTGTTAACAATGAATTTTCCGTAAAAATACACAGTTTTTTTACTTGAGGTGCAATCCCCCTCATTTTTTATTGTATTAGGCACCTTCTAATCAACTCTGTTGCTTTATGTCCAGAATATAGACAAAGATATAGCTTTAATCATTCAAGTGCATCATTTTGTGATCCTCTATTCAAAGATAACTCAGATTTCTATAATTTCTAATTAGGTTGATTCCAAACAAATGTGTATTAGATTCTTGTTGAGTTACTCTACTTGCTGGGGCACATTAATGCAATAATACTGCAATGAAATTACACATTTTAATTCGATGAGTTTTTAACGTTTCTAAAATTTATTATCATTTTCCTTGGAAGGTTGTTGCAGCGGATTTACCACGTTCACATAACATATGCCAGCTTGTAAGTACTGCAGATAGGATGCCAACTCTTCCAATTGATCAGGGATCTGATGAAAGAAATGGGAAGCTAATGATGATGAGAGGTATGACAGCAAAGGATTTTGACCCCATCAGGTATTCTGGAAGGTGGTTTGAAGTAGCTTCCCTCAAACGTGGATTTGCTGGGCAAGGTCAAGAAGACTGCCACTGCACTCAGGTAAATGCCATGTTTAGGTATTACATTGACTTGTAATGAAGATAATATAGTCAGTTTCTGGGTAGCTGTTTTACTGGTGGAAAGTAAGGCCTGATTTCTTCCTCCATGTTACATTTTACAGTTAGTCCAAATTCTTAGACCATCTGAATTTCAGATTGATGAACTTATTGTCAATAAGATATGTAAAGCTTGTGCATAGTCCATGTGGGAAGCATTTGAATGGTCCTGTACATATAGGTTGAGTTGATGTGCCATAAATTGTGGAAGATGCATTGAAGTGGTACAGTCATGAATGCAATCCAGAGTTTGTGTTTCTCGTTTTATTCAATTGGGTTCTTTCTGTCAGAACCTTATCCCCTTAGTCCTGACAAATTTTAATATATAAATATGCAGGGTGTCTACACATTTGATATGGAGGCACCTTCCATCCAGGTTGATACTTTCTGTGTTCATGGGGGCCCTAATGGATATATTACTGGAATAAGGGGAAAGGTTCAATGCCTTCCTGAGGATCAATTGGAAAAGAATGAGACTGATCTGGAAAGGCGAGAGATGATTAAAGAGAAATGTTACCTTCGATTTCCTACATTGCCTTTTATCCCAAAGGAGCCTTATGATGTGATTGCTACAGACTATGACAACTTTTCTCTTGTTTCAGGAGCAAAAGACAGAAGCTTTATTCAGGTAATTAGATAATTGAGGAAGATAATGCCATAAAATTTGTCACTTCTTTCAGACTTGTCCAAATCTAATTCTTCAAGGTCTCAATCTTCAACAAAAAAAAAAAAAATTCTTCTAGTTCTCAGGAACTTGCATGTTAGAAATAGCATAATATATTCAATCATAGTGGCTAACTTCTTCAACAATTTACAGCAGCATTACTGAATCAGACATTCAATAATTTTAGATTAGCCAACACTTGTAATTTGATTGTTTAAATTATGCTATTTAGCATCAGAGTTCGGATATTTCAATATTTAAGTTCATTCTTTGACATCAATATTTCAGATATATTCAAGAACACCTACTCCCGGACCTGAATTCATAGAGAAGTACAAATCTTACTTGGAGAATTTTGGATATGATCCAAACGCAATCAAGGATACTCCACAGGACTGTGAAGTGATGTCTAATAGTCAGCTTACTGCGATGATGTCAATGTCCGGAATGCAACAGGCTCTAACAAACCAGTTCCCTGACCTAGAACTGAAAGCTGCTCTTGTACTTGACCCATTTACAAGTATATTTGACACTTTCAAAAAGCTCGTTGAGCTTTATTTTAAGCGATAATTGAACTTATAATCATATTGCTTGATGTGTCTCGATAAGGGAATGTATAAAATTCCATAATCATACATCTCCATTCTCCTCAAATAAATGAAGTCTACACTTCAGAATGAGTTCTGTGATTTTGCTTACACTGCAGATCACCTGAGTTACAATAACTATCTACTCTCAGTTTAACGAGTTCAAAGAGGAATGAACTTTGCATATTTTGGATAATTATTATTAAATCTTAGATACCGCCCCTCTCAGGTTCCCCATGGTTATTGAATATTGTGTAACAATGTGGGAATCAAATCCTTGCCAATGCAAGCCCATTACTCCAGCAGATCGCCAAACTCACTTTTTCAATTACAAAAGTAAATAAATTTGGCATAACTGAAAATGACTGCATATAATAAATCTGTCTTTGGTTTGAATGTTTCAATGACTTGAATGGCATTAGTCATGTGATAATGCTCCAAAATGAGAAAATATATAAGAAGCAAATACCATCTACGGTGTATAAGAACTTTTATGAAAACAAATACAAATCCTCTATGAAATTTGTTATTCTCATCCAAGAACGAAATTTCATTTTCCAAGTAAACCGATACATATTATCTGATACTACTATGTTGAGCTAAATAGCACTGATTCAGCTTAACATGTAATTGCCACAAAACTGGATGCTAATAACCTGATAATTTGCCAACAATGTTACACATTCAGACTCACATATTACGTTGTAGGATGCAAATTTTCTAAAATTCAAATCCAAAATGATAATGTTTCAGAATACATAATTGAGATCATGCCTTCTGAACTGAAAAATTAAGGATGAAGTCCTTGATTTCTTCAGAGGCAGCTCTATCAAGCGCAGTCCTTCCATCTGCATCCTTGACAGTGCGATTAGCTCCGGCTCTCAACAGCTCTTCAATTTTTGGCTTGTCACCCTCCGAAGCAGCAAGCATCAGCAAGATGTCAACTGGGTGAATGTTTTGGCTTAGAAGAGCCTCCATCTTATCATATGTACCCTCAACTGCAAGCATTCCCATGTAGTTGAAGTACTGCAGGGCCAAATAGTTTCTTCAGCACTGAAAAACTTTCTATGCCTCTATGATCACAACACAGTTCATCAAGTATTTTCTTTACTTCCAACAAGTAGCAGTTCACTACTTCTCAGTTCACGCAATGGTTTCTTTGAACAATTAAATCGTAGTAAGTTCAATTTATTTTAATCAAGTATAATCAGGTAAGTTTATAACCACTATCTACATTTCTAGCAGCAGCTACATTGCATGTCTTCAGTAGGTGATAATTGTATAAAAATTTCTGATCACCATTAGAAAACATCTTCATATTTCAGATACCACACACCCTTGTAACAAACAAATATAGAATCCCATAAATCTAATTACTCGAAACTTCATAATTTCAAATCATACATCTGAAACTCATTTAAAGGGAAAAAATTCCCACAACACAGAGATTTAATCTATAAATTTACATATAAAAACCAAACTCCACCGAGAAAAGAAAAAATGAAAACAGAAATGCTATATCTGAATACGCATAAAAATGTACATGTAAAGAGAGAGAGAGCAAGAACCTGCTCAACATCGTCTCTGTCAAAGTCATCCCTTGTCTGACTACCATAAATGCCAGCATTTTCAGCATCAACACCATTTTTACCAAACTTGAACCAGCACTTCGTTTTGGACCCATTAGAGGGTCCAATTTTGAAGGTTCTGAAACATTGGAGACTGCTTTTTGTACCCAGAAATTGAGAACTGAATTTTGCCGAAGGAGATGAAGAATTCGAATGCTTTGAGATAAAGTTTAGGTGGGTTGTAGTGCATGGTATTGAAGCCATAGCTGAAGATTTTTACCTGTAAAACTCGAGAGCATATAAAACTGGTTTATCACTTCAGTTTCAGTCTACATTACACGTGTGTAAATTGTAGTGTTAAGAGTAAGTTATAATGTCCTGTGTATGTGTGCACAAATGTTATTCAGAACTGTAATCTGGACCGTTGACTTGTTGACAATTTGGTAGTCCATAATTCAGGGGACAATGGGCTGGACTGCACATCTCACCACCACATTTTATAGTTGGCCCAGGCCCAACGTTGCTTTCCTAAATCCTTGGCCTTTTTTACTCTTGTTTTTTTAATACCACAATTTAATTACATACGACCATCTGGAACCACACATCAACATTCGAGTGAGAAAGGCTTAAATGCAACAAATGTATCGCAGTTACATTATATATATATATATATATATATATATATATATATATATATATATTAATAAAGTTTTAAAATGTAACAAATATATCATGTCTTTCATACGTTCATTTAATATATTTTATTCATATACACATCCACTTTAAAATTAACTAATTATGAGAATGATAATTATATCGATACAAAAAATTATTATTGAATGATCTTAATAAAATTATTTAATATAAATTTTTTTCTTTAAAATTAAATCTTTCTCCATATTTTATATTATTTAAAAATAATTAATCGTGATAATAATAATAATAATAATAACAATTGAGAGAGAAAATTTGAAACACAAGTTATATTTTTTTAGAAACCCTATTAAAAGGTCCCACAAAAAATTTCCTCCACTTCTGACAGCGGTTCACCTAAAATTTCATTTTCATCTCTGCTATCAGTAGTAGAGTAGTGGGACATGAGCAAAGTTAACAGTCATCATTCACACAAGGGGCAAAAAGAACTGTGAGGTGCTTCTTTATTTCCATTAAATCCTAGCCTACCAATCAAGTGTGGTAAGAAACCAGAAAAAAATGAATCTACTCACATTCTCCATCGGCTATGCACAATGCATTTAAGTCATTTTCTTTTCTCATGAGTCTGAAGAAGTAAATCCAATCACATATAGACTGTCACCATCCCTGAAAAGCAATCAAGTTGCTTCACCAAATCTCACCCCCATCCTATTCCTGTACCTTGCTATTGAAGACATGAAAAGAAAATAACACCCTACTGAAAAAGGTCCATGAGTCATGGGCTCATCCTTCTTTCCAATTCTAGCATTTTCATTGGAAATCGGTTGATATTTTGATGGAAAGTTAGGTTCAAAAGCACATAACAAAGCCTGTCACACAACCATCTCACATAATTCAGAAATTGCAATCAATTCCTGATTAAGCATTGTATAAATTACAGCTTAAATGTGCACCAAACAATTAAATGGGCAAATGACAATAAAAGTGGCAGTGTGGCACTGCTCTTGTTAGGATTTAAATGTTTTACCTGCATGCACGTGAATACAATGACTATATGTCACCATCCAAATCTCTAACCAGCTGCGGATAAAGAACATGAGGTAAAGAATTCATGTGAAACTCTAGGTAGAATAAGACCACTCAACAAGTGTCCCAGACTCAAAGCAACTTCCCCACCAAGACTAAACCCGAAACCTCCACTCTTCATCCACAATCTTCCCTGACTAAAACCAAACAGAACATGTATAAATCCAGCAACATTGCCACTGAAGTTCCAGAAAAAATGGCTGCACAACCTCCGGCAGAAATAGGGACCAGAGGAACCATCGGATCCCTCATACTGAAAGAAATTGAGTACTTTAGCCGGCTTGAATTAAGCTGCCAAGATGGCTCACAGAAGGCTCAAAGTCATGTTACAGACATGGTTTCGTCTAGTAGCAATTCTAGACCCGCTACTACATCTGTGATAACAACCCAAAAGAAGAAAAAGAGAAGAGGCAACAGGCTACCAAGCATATGTTCTATGGTGGAAGTCTCGAATAGAAGTCGACCCATTGGGATTTCAGGGTTTAACTACAGGAACCTGAAATCTGATGTGAAGAAGTTGCAGGCTTAGATTATACTCTCAGATAGTTTTGAGAATCCAAGCTTCTTGAGTTTATTTGTTATGGGGTTAGCCCATGCTCTCTCTGGGTGCCCACATTTTATGTCCACAATTTCAACAATGTTTGGTCCTTTCTTGTCAGATTTCTGCCGGATAGGAGTTCTATCCAGTACAACATTGTCAGAGCCCAGCATTGGGATTTGATAAGTACTTTTGTTGTAGCTTTTTGTTTTCCGAGCAATTTCAGGACTTCTGCGATTAATGTTGTTGTTGCTGCTGCTTGTACTAGCTTCATCTGATGATTTTCTTGGTTGTAATCTTTTAACACTAGTAGCACCACAGGCAACTGAAACAGGAGGTGTTCGAGGTGTCTGGGGTGCAGATTTAACAGATTCCAGTTCCCTGGTCATCAGGGAACTGATCGTTCCAGTGGTACCAATTTTGATGGATCCTCCACCACCCTTGATAGCTTCTAGTTTCTGAACCATGTTTCTGTATATTTTTCAATCAGAGGTCTGAGAGAATATTTTCTAATGATGAAGTTCTTAGCCCTCAAAGCTTTCTTGGAGAAAGATTGCAGTCAAACGGGTTTAGAGCCTGTTAAGCAATAACACCACCCAATACATATAGATGTGAGTCATATTTTCTAGTTGAAATATACCTCATATTCTTCAGAGTAAAGTTAGCATTTTCCCAACAAATTACATACTCAGACTATTATGTACAAAGCTGCATATTCAAAGAAGAAAAGACTGACAATTCCTAGTTGATTTTTTCTTCCCTTAATGCATAAACAAATAACACAGCTTAGATATCTAGCAAGAAAGTGCAGGTTGCAGTATTAAGGCAACAAAACAAGAGGACCAGCAATTACACTTGATAAAAAGAGATTCCAGGATAATGGAGCTCAAACTGCTATATCTGATGACAATAAGCGGGTTGGAACCGAATTAAGAAGAACTGATAGATCATGAATCAACAATGAATCTTTCAATATTGCAGTAATAAAAAATTGGAGAAAATGTGTAAGATCCCCAAGATATGAAAGTGCATTAACAGCAGTAATTAAATGAAATCCAGCAAACAAGTGTTTACTTCACAGCAACTTGACCAGAAATAGTTGAAGGGTTATTAAGATTATTAAAACCTTCACCTATCAGATAAAAGAATCACTAAACACGTGGTAAAAACTTATTGTTCTAAAAGTTCCGGAATGCTTCCTCCTATGAAGTCCAGATTGCAAACTGGGAATGTGAGTCAGCATTTGATCTAAATGAAACCTCCAAACTTTGCATGAAATCCACGCACGAAAGAAAATAACTAAATTTCAACTCATAAGAGAAAAAATAGTACACTGAAGCTGCAAATTGAGGAAAAATCGATCACATAAGCAAAAATAAAACAAGATATAAACTGGCAGAAAACTCTCAGAGCCACCAACCAACCTATATTTTATTAAACCTAGAAGACAGCATTTTTTACAGCTTTCAACAACCCAGATCTCATAATATCCCATAAATCACCAAAATGAACAGAACCCAACAAGAAAAACAAAAGCACAGAGCAGATCATAAATATCAAGATTTTGAAGCATACCCACAAAGCAATGCAAGCAAGCCAGCAGTCAAGTCCAGTCGCATTTCAGCACTTCGGATGAAGACGACAGACAGAAGATAGAGAAATGAAACCCACCCACAATCTTGTTTTGTTCATATAACTGAGATCTCAAGACAGATATTGCAGTAAGTAAAGACTTAAAAAACCTCACATGTAAGATAATGTCAACTTCAAGAACATATCTAATATCTTTCTACTGATATCTAATCTTAACTTTAATTGCCCTTTTTACGAAGCTTGTCCGTTCCGTCTGTTTTGTCTTTATACACAAAGTATGAGACCAGTCAACGGTGCAGTGAATATGTGAATAAGACTCTCTTCCTCCCGTTTTTAAAACCGACCATTTTTTTCACGTAGCTTTCATATGATTTACCAAATACGATCAAATATATATATCTGCATTAATAAATTCACAGACATACGGCCATGATTCATGCCGAAGGAATCTGTAGTAGTCCTTATTTCCCTAATTTTCTTAACGCTAATCATACTAGCTATATATTATGTATAGTGATGAATAATATAAAAAAATTAAAAATAAAAAATAAAATCATTAATGATATTAAAAGCTGAAATAGAAATGGTCTGAGTGGAGGTGTAGAGCGTTGTTTGTCTAGTTTGTGTTGTTGGATTGTGAAAAGTGTGCGTCGACGTGGGGCCCCGCTGGGGTCAGTATTCTGGATAAATCTGATTTTCTAATTGCACCACACAATTGCTAAGTGAACCATACGATTTCTAAGTGTAGTGTGAACTGTACTAAGTAGACCGACAACTGATCCGATTTTCAGGCCAGTTAATATAATGAGTGAAAATTTAGAGGACTGCTTAACTCCTCTTATTTCTGAGAACATGAGGTGACAAATTATTATCCGTTATTTATATAAGAAGAATAAAAGTGTGGGTATTCAGCAATCAGCATCACCAAATTTATGGGCAAGTTTAAATGAGTCATTTTCATTAAGTGGGTGATAAAATAATGTCATAAATAAATTTAAAAATTGTAAAAATTTATCATTTATTTATTTAATGAATGCCGCCATAACATTTGAAACCAAAATTACATATACTTGTAATAATATTCAAATGTTTAATGTTTTAGTTCAAAGTCTTATCCAATTGCTTGAAAACAACCTTCTTTGACTTTAAAAATAACACAAAATAATTTGAATGTTGATGATTTTCTTGTAATTTTTTTAATAGAAAAAAACACTGTATATTGAAACATGAAAGGATGCTTCAAATGTATCAAAATCTATAGGATATAAAAAAGAAAAAGGGTACTAGAATCAATCATTGAAAGAAAGGCAAATACACTTAACCCACCAACCAACATTACAACAATCTTCTCATTCACAAATGACAAATCACAAATTCATTGCCAAGTAACAAACACAAATAATTCCCCACCAACACCAACAATAATTTTAATTTTCTAAATTCTTTATCAATAATATCAATACCCTATACAAAGAGGTCCCACTTATATATAATAATTGATTTCATATCATAATACAAGATCACAAATCAATGGTTGTAATCACTTTATTAAATAGGCCTCAATTGATTCTTATTGTGTCACAAATAGTTAAAATTTGAATTGTCAAATTTGCAGATATTTAAGTTTACATGCCCTAACCTAACCCTAGTCCCTTTATGCCTATACAAATTAAACGCTCCAATCGTCTTATCCAATCCCTAATTGGTCAATTACCAAATTCATAATTTTCCTTTTTTTTTTTTTTAAAATTCAATAATTTAAAAAAATTGAAAAATACAGATCTATCTGGTTTTCAAAAGATACAACTTTTTGTATCGTTTTCGCTCACTTGGTAGTAGTAACAACAGTAACAGATCTCAATTTCCCTTTCGATTTGATTTGATGCCTTGCATTCCCCACATTCAATACCTGCTAGAAGCCTTAGTTTTCACTCCATCTCTTCCTGTAACACCTACATTCTCATTTCTCTTTACATTTTCAACTCTCTCTGCCTCTGTTTCTATGTAAAAGTTCAATTCTTTGTCTCTATAAATTACATTGTTAATCTCTTTCTGTTTCTGCAACGCTTAAGCTGTTAAATTTAGAAAACCCATTTCTGTGTGCTGTTTTTGAGCTATATTTCCACAATGTGTACAGCCCCATTTCTGTAAAAACCGATTTCGTTTCTTTCTTTATCGTTCAAACAAGACAAAATGAGTTCGCAAGCAACCAAATCGACGAAACCTACGAAATCCACTAGCCAGAATCAGCAAAATGCATCAGCAAGTGTTTCGAGATCGTCTTCTCTGTCTTCACACTTGGCTATGGTTGAAATGAAGCAAAAAATCCTCACTTCTCTTTCGAAATTAGCCGATCGTGACACCCACCAAATCGCCATTGAAGATCTTGAGAAGACTATTCAAACTCTCTCTCAAGACTCTCTTCCCATGCTCTTGAACTGCCTCTACGAATCCTCTAACGACCCCAAACCAGCTGTGAAGAAAGAGTCGGTGAGACTTCTCGGAGTTGTTTGTCAACTTCACAGTGACTTGACATCCACACACGTCACTAAAATTATTTCGCACATTGTTAAAAGATTGAAAGACAGTGACTCTGGGGTTAAGGAGGCCTGTCGTGATGCGATTGGATCGTTATCTAAGCTGTACTTGAGCGGGAAGGAGGAAAATAATGGGAGTGTTGTGGGTTTGTTTATGAAGCCTTTGTTTGAGGCAATGATGGAGCAGAATAAAGGGGTGCAATCTGGGGCTGCTATGTGTATGGCTAAGATGGTGGAATGTGCCTCGGACCCGCCTCTTGTGACGTTTCAGAAGCTGTGTCCCAGGATTTGTAAATTGCTTAACAATCAGAATTTCTTAGCCAAGGCTTCACTTTTGCCTGTTGTGGGGAGTTTGTCTCAGGTTTGTGTGTAGTTTGGTTGTTAATGTTGTCAATCTACATTTTCTCCTTGGTTGGTCTGTTGTGGCAAATTTCTTGATAATTGTGCAGTTTAGATAGCCTATATATGTCATGAGAGAATGCATTAGCTAGTAAACTAACTTTATAGGGTTTAAGATTTCATAAGAAAGGAGCAAATTCAGGGACTGTAACATTGTACTCTTGCTGCAGGTGGGGGCAATTGCACCTCAGAGCTTGGAACCATTGTTACAAAGTATTCATGAGTGTCTTGGGAGTCCAGATTGGGCAACACGTAAGGCAGCAGCTGATGCTTTGAGTGCCTTGGCATTGCATTCAAGCAACTTGGTTACAGATGGAGCTGCTTCTACGCTGACAGTGCTAGAGGCTTGCCGATTTGACAAGGTAGCTTTCCAGAGTTAGTTTCCTCGCATGACCATCCTATTTTGCTATTTTATTTCTATAGATCTATTTTTATAGTCTAGATCCAAGGTTATCACATTTCAATATATTCTTTAAGTTTGTGCTTTTTAGTTATGTTATTTTGGACATCACAATAGGTTGGATCATTTGGTATGAATTATATATACTTCTATTGATCACGCATTGACCTCTAAAGAAAATGTCCTAGTAGAAATTGATATATTTTCAAGACCATGGAATTTAATAAACTATGCCAGGTTTTTTCTGAAATAATATAATAAATGTATAGGGGGAGAAGGGCACTTTTCACTGGTTTGCTAGACTCAACTGGTGTAGAAGCTATCACTGACACTTACATATCATGCTTTCTGGTAGGTGTTTTAAAAATTTGATGCATAATTTGTGAGAGTTCATCTAAAAGAACTGAGGAATAGGTTTGTGTGGGGCGGTGGTCTTGGGACTATCAATCATGTTCAATTGATTATCTGTCGATGGTTTTGCAGATAAAACCTGTAAGAGATAGTATGAATGAGGCATTGCAAGCATGGAAGAAGATTGCTGGAAAAGGAGATGCAGGATCAGATGATCAGAAAGCTTCTCATGGTAAGATGTTACTGGTATTTCCCTTCTTCAATGACTCTTCAAATTCTAATCTTTGTTTCTTGCCTGTCATTTTTTAATGTTGCAGATGGTGACTCTTCTGAACCGGCTGAGGACCCAAAGAATTCAAATCCTAATGATAAGAGATCAGAGTCATCAGCTAAGGATCCATCCAATAGTGCTTCCTCAACTTCAGAATCTCTTTCTAAAGGAAAAGCTGGATGCATTTCAGATAAAGCAGTAGTCATTTTGAAGAAGAAAGCGCCTGCTTTATCTGACAAAGAGCTAAACCCAGAATTTTTCCAGAAGCTTGAGACAAGGGGTTCAGGTGATTTGCCAGTTGAAGTAGTTGTTCCTCGTAGATGTCTCAACTCTTCAAAATCAAATAACGAGGAAGAATCAGAACCAAATGACTTGGATTTGAGAGGAAGGTCAAATCGCATGGGCAACAGCCAGACAGATGACTTTTCTGGGTCTCTTAATAGTAAACATCGTAGTGTTGACAGGGGAAGTGCTGGTATAAATGGAAAAGATCCAAGAATGAGGACATCTGATGTTGAAAGGGACTTATCTGGCAATCGTGCTGGTTTTTCCAAGACTGATAGCCAATCTGAAGGATCCTTTATTAACAACAAAAGTAGTTGGTTGGCTATCCAGAGACAGTTGATGATGCTGGAGAGACAGCAAGCTCATCTCATGAGTATGTTGCAGGTATCCTTGAATTTCTCATTAGGAAATGGTTCCTTTACATGCTTTTGTAATTGATATGAGTTGTAAGATGCTTATCTTATTTTGCAGGATTTCATGGGTGGGTCTCATGATAGCATGGTGACTTTGGAAAACAGGGTTAGGGGTCTCGAGAGAGTTGTTGAAGACATGGCTCGGGATTTGTCAATATCATCTGGTAGGAGAGGTGGTAATTTTACAATGGGGTTTGAAGGATCCAATAACAGATCATTAGGCAAGTATAATGGTTTCCCTGAATACTCTGGTGCCAAGTATAATGGTCGGGTTCCGTTTGGGGAAAGATTTGCCCAATCTGATGGTGTTGCTACAGGTATTAGGGGCAGGGGCCCTTCTTGGAGATCTGACATGTCTGATGCTTGGGATTTTCCTGCATATGGTGCTTCCAGAAATGGACAGTTAGGTTCTAGAAGAGCTCCAGGTGGTGGTCCTATTGATAGTAGGTCACCTAAATCAGAGCATGAGAGTGATCAGGTTGGTGGCAGGAGGGCATGGGAGAAGGGGACTGGACCTCTTAGGATGGGTGAGGGGCCTTCTGCCAGAAGTGTCTGGCAAGCTTCAAAAGATGAAGCTACCCTGGAAGCCATTCGGGTGGCTGGGGAAGACGGCGGAACATCTCGGTCTGCTAGAGTTGCTGTCCCTGAATTGACTGCAGAAGCTGTGGGAGGCGACAATATTGGGCAAGAGAGGGACCCAATCTGGGATTCTTGGACTAATGCAATGGATGCCATTCAAGTGGGTGATATGGATACAGCTTATGCTGAAGTTGTTTCAACGGGGGATGATCTCTTACTTGTGAAGCTAATGGACAGATCAGGACCTGTAATTGACCAACTGTCCAATGAGGTAGCAAATGAGGTCTTGCATGCTATTGGGCAGTTTCTATTAGAGCAGAACTTGTTTGACATTTGTCTCTCTTGGATTCAGCAGGTATGAGCTTCTCTTAGTATTCAGTTTTGATTTAAACTACTTATTTCTGAGTTTCTGCATCGTATCTGCATTTCATGACCTTCCAAATCTTAATCCATTGCATCTGGATTAATTGAAAATGCTTTAGGTAACAGGCTAGTACAATGCATTGATCTTGGGAAAGAATATGTAGCAAAATATGGATGTAAGATTTGTTGTAGACCAAGTTTCTTGTGTGAATTTTAGGATCTTTCTAAAATCTTATGAGTACCAATTTGCAAAATAGAGGTTAATATTCAATAATACCACTGCTATTCCTTGCATGCAGTGTTCCTTTAGGCTGGAAACAAAATGGGCTGATTATAATGACAAACGTTATTGGTCTCACAACTGAGAATCGTCTAGGGCATGACTAATGCTATTCAACAATAAACAGTTGTTGCAAATCATGATTATTTTCAATTTGAAAGCATAGGTGGATCTGCGGTGTCTTTTCAACACTAGCATCAGTCAAGATAACCCCCACTCAAGATAAACAAACATGTAGATAGATAGAGAGAGAGAGAGAGAGAGAAGAGAATTCTGAGTTGAGATTCATGTGATTCTGGCCCTAAAATTGATATCAGTAACCAGAATTCCAATCAGCCGTAGTTTCCAGTTGACTGTTACTCCATTAACCGCTGAAGAAGAAAGGGCTTTGATTATTACTTAAGTTGACCTCTTATTGCACTGTTTTAGCCTGCTACTTTCCCTCTCTCTAGAATTGATGTGTTGTATTGCTGCCTGCATTTTATGATCTGTTCTTCAACGCTATTTGTCTATATAAAAGACATTCAACCAATATTTAATTGAGTGCTTCACCTCTATTCTTTTTATATTCTTCAGTTGGTAGAAATAGTGCTGGAAAATGGACCCAATGTCCTGGGAATTCCTTTGGAATTGAAGAAGGACCTGTTGCTAAACTTACATGAAGCTTCTTCAGCTATGGACCCACCTGAAGACTGGGAAGGTGTGGCACCTGACCAACTTTTGCTGCAATTAGCATCAGCCTGGGAAATTGAACTGCAACAGTTTGAGAAATAGTAAGCCAAAGCGCCTATAACGTAATAGGTATATGGGATTCTGTATTGTTAGCAAAACTTTTGCTTGGGGGTGCTTAATTTGTCCATCATGTATTTTACATCAATGAAATGGCAAATGAACAGTCTTTTAAGATTTTAGACAAATATGCAAGTTGAGGATCAATACATTGATTGGTTCATAGTGGATAATGTTTATAGTTTTCATATTTTCAATCAATATGCAAGATTATGCTTTATTTTTTGGTGTAATTATTATATTGGATTAGTGGAGAAAGTATGAATAGAAGAGGATACAGTATTGTGCTATGTAGCAAGTAGCGGAAACAATGTCTATTTTCTGTTCATTTCATTCATCAGAAACATATAAATTTTTCAATTCAAGGTTTTTTGCAGTTGACCCTTCTAGCAATGTGTAAGCACTCTAGTTGCCAATAATGAAATAGCAAGTTCCCAGGTTAGGGGTCATCAAAAGTCTGCGTAGCTTAAGCAGTTTAGTCGTTAATAATGGCCAAGCTATTGATAAATGACCAGCTTATAAATAATTGCATATAACATAAATCAAGTTGGATTGTTGCATTGCATGTTTAAATTTACAGAATACAATACTTACATAATAAAAATCTACTATACATTTGGTACAATTTTCTCCATGCCGTAATCTTGGATACAACTCTTACAGATATCCAAGCACACTCCAGTCAATTACATCCGCACCCTTAGTCACTCCGATTGTCATGTCATCAGTGGAGCAGAAATTTGACATGAATTCAATATGTTAGCACTTATTCCCTAACCAACAAAATTTAGGGAATTGGACTCCGTTATTGCATCATCGTCAAAAATCTCTGCTTTTCAGTCAAAATCCACATCTGCCCCGAAACAAATCATCTATTTGGCAGAATACCAGTTTTGAGCACACTTGGCATCAACAGAGAGATCAACTCTAAGAATATTCTTCCCATTGAAGGGTTTGGACATGCATTCAACAACTATGGCCTTGGCAACTTCAGCTGACTCGCTTGGACCTTCTAAGATTACTTCATCATGAACCTGCTTTCCACAGAGTAATCAATTTTTGCAATAAAATTCAAACTTGAGATCGTTTGGAGAGAGTCTGAGATGAATCAGATTATAGAAGTAAAATTCCAGGAACATGTCAGACAAAGACAAGAATTTTTGTAGAATATAATGCAACCAACAAAAGGCCTAGGTAAGTACTGACTGAAATGATGCATAATGAGGCTGGACAAGTTTTCTCTTTGATTCTTTGCTTCTGCACTGTTATATAACAACTGAAAAAATGATATATACATCTGCTTTACCAACTTTTTAGAAGCAACCACTCAAAGGACAAAGAAAGATAACACTCTATACATATGCATTTGCAATTAAAGAGGGAATTCATATTAATTTAGATTTTTGCCAAGAATTTTCTAGACAGCAGCTGCAAGAAGTCAACTGGAATGAGTCCAGAGGTTTATATGGAATTGGATCTGACTAAAACTCAATATTGTTAAATATCTAAAGGGAACAAAAAGCAACACTACTCCCAATGATAGAAAAGAAACTAAGCACAGACAAAAACAAAACCTGCAAAAGCAATCTCCATCCAAGCTCTTTCAAACGGTTATTTTTTGATATTTCTAACATGGCACACATGGCAACATCAGCAGCACTACCCTGTGACAATCACCCAAATGTGTGAGAAAGAGGAGACAGAATAAAATTTAAAGTGACAATGGAAAAAAAACAACCTGCACTGGTGTATTAATAGCAGCCCGTTCAATGTGATTTCTTTGAGCACGTGTAACAGATTCCATTGATGGGAAACGGCGAGCCCTCCCAAGTAATGTATGAACACATTTATGTTTACGGGCTTCTTTTTTACGGTTTTCTTGCCAAGTAAGTACTTCTTGCCTTTCTTTATACCAGAGATCAACTGTTTGCTTTGCTTCCTCTACCGAAACCTGATAATAGAGATGGCAGGCACCATATTTTCGCGAATCAAATTAATCAATTTGAATCAATGAGAGCTATCCATTCAGTTCAAGTAGACAAGCATACCTTCCAATCCCGAGCAAGGCCCACCGGAGTTTTCCCGTATGCAATGGAAAAGTTAAGCATTTTAGCTTTCCTTCTTTCAGAACCGAAAGCATCCTGACACAAAGTTCGCAAATCAGTTGCAACCAGCTAGCAGAAACAATTATTTCTCATTACCTTCTTCAAAAGAAAACACGGCTTTGCATTAAATGGTTTCATATGTATCAGTTAAAAATATTATAATACATTCTTCGTAGTTACGTCTGGCAGGAAGACTTCACTAACTAGTTTTCTTTGGGCTTGGCTCTCTAAATCCTTTTACGATACTTTGTTTTTCTTTACTCACTTGAAGTGGAAAAGTGTTTTGAGTGAATGTGGTGCTTTTCTATCAGTTTCTTGATATGTTCATACTTCATTGGGAAACTGTTTCAGATTATACTGTATAAATCTTTTCATTAGGCCTTTCCTAATTTTTACGAGCAGCTTATTAACTTGGTGTTTCTTCTTACATAATATATGCTTCTTTCTCTTTTTTTTTTTTTTTTCCTTTGAATCAATTTTTTTTCTTCTAAAACAGTGAATGTGGTGCTTTTCTATCACTTTCTTGATATGTTCATAGTTCACTGGAAAGCTGTTTCAGATTAAACTGTATAAATCTTTTCATCAGGCCTTTCCTAATTTTTACGAGCAGCTTATTAACTTGTTGTTTCTTCTTACATAGTATATGCTTCTTTCTTCTTATTTTTTTTTATTTGAATCAATTTTTTTTCTTCCAAAACAGTGAAAAAGTACTACAATTAGTTTTCATATACTGTAACACAAAATATCTATTCATCTCTCTCTCACACACTAAGCCAATCATAAAAATTTAAAAGAACCAGAGAAAATATTATGTGTTAATACTTTTCACGGTATGTACTTGTCAGTGAAGCAACTGTGCCCTCAACATACTCCAGATTTTTGAAAAACTCTACCACAGCACATTCTAAGCCAACATTCTATTTTCTTATCCTTCTCCCTAAATAAAGGGAATAAACTGCGGCATGCCATTTGAGAAACAAAAAGAAGTCAAAAGACAAACAGCTGAAACCAAATGATAACGACAAAACTGATTACTTGTTCTACCATTTGAAATAATATTAATTACCACATTATCAGAAGATTTTGAGGTTTACCTTTAATAATGGAACTGGAGGTTTTTCTTCACCAGGTTGGGGATGCCACTCAAGAATTACTTGCCCAGCTTCAACGGCGTCACGTATATGTGAATACATATTCATTGCAGTCCTTGAATGGAAATCTCCACCAGCTTCGAAGGCGTCCAACATGCTCTTACATTTTGCAAGATGTGCAAGAATTCTAAGTTCCAGCTGTTACATGAATAAACATTTCAAAGGACACATTAAATTTTAAAAAACAGGCACATAATTCAATCAACTTACCTGCCCATAATCAGCAACGATAAGAGAATTTCCAGGGGCAGCTACGAATGCCTGACGGATTTTATACCGGTCCTTCTCCAGAGCAGGTTGATTCTGCTTTGCATGTAAAAGACATTAATAACAAATAGTTTCTATCATGTTTGGGAAACAAAATGACGAATAAACATAATTTTACTGTCATTGGTCCTTATGTCATAGAATATGACTACTAAAGAACTCAATCCAGATACAGCCTAACCCCCTTATACTGTGAACCCAAGCAGAAATTTTTTTGAAGAAAACATGGATGGCTTTTGAGTTGAAACTTGGAATTAATTGGTTCCATAGGAATTCAACATTACAGTATGCAATTAGATTGATAGAGCATTCTTAACAATCATGGATTTTAAAAATATGCTTGCATGATAACTGAGGTCATGTTTATTCAATGATAAGCATCAAAAGTGATTGTGACCAAGCAAAACATTCATATTACTCAATATCTTCTGTCCTAAAGCTCTTAACATTGAAGCAAAGAGTTAGAATGCTGTGAATATAATTCTATTGAGGTAAATCATTCAGATCTATGACTGAACAAGAGAAACTAACCTGCAAATTTGGCCTCCTTGCAGACAAGCGGCCCAGTTTCTGTGTTGATATTTAGTGAACAATGAACACGCCCATTCTTGCCTGATACATTACTCCCCTGTGGTAGAAAGAAACAATGTTATCTTCATAAATTTGATGTAATAAAGCTAAACAAAGAACCAATGAAAGAAATAAATTTTATATTGTTAAAAGAATATAATACTGGATGTTTATGCAGAGTCAATCTTACAAAAATAAAGGGAATCGGTTCTCAGGAATGAAGGTTTTATCCTTCTTCCAGATCCAACATTTGCATGCTTCAGATGAAAGGTTTGATTTCAGTCAAACCAGACATGTGTAATAATTTGTACTATCAGGAGCAAACTAGTATGCTAACCACAGGGAAGTTAGAAGAGGACAAACGGATAAGAAGCATAAAGAACATCAGATTTGCAAATAATGAGAACTCCTGATGTAGATTAACAGAAATCATATATCAGATCTACAAAATACTCTTGAATCATTGACAAAAAATATAACACAAAATAATAGAAGAATCCTGCAAGGTAAATAAGCATCATGTGAAAAACAGGTTCTATTGATAATTTCAATACATGCTTTTTTCCCTAACTTATTTTTAGATAGGCAAATAGCAGACAAAATCTTGAAGCACAGCGGTAGACATAGCTAGTGGTAGACAAAATCAAAATACAGATTTAATTTTCCAGTAAAATGGAAGACCAACATGCATAAATAGTGAAAGAAGGCAATAGAAATCACCTGCAAGGGAAGGATGAAGTTGGATATCAAGGAGTCAATAGAGCAAACTTCGCATAAAGCACCAATGGCTTGGCAAGCTTCCCTTGCCTCCTCCTCTGTTCCAAATATTTTAATATTTGCTCCGGGTGCAGATGTTTCTGCTTCCTTGTGCACAGTTGAGTCATTTGTTTCAGAAACATCTGTCTCTTCTGTACTTCCAGAATCATCCTCTAAGGGCAAGTCATCAGTTGCACCCACAAAATCATACTGTGCAGAAATGTTCCCAGCCAAGGACTTTAAAGCATCTCCACTAACTGAGGGCCAACCAGTGGCTGTATACTTCTCAGTGGGCAGACGAACGCCAATGCTGCACAGCCTGATATTGCGATATTTTGAGGGAGTCTTCTTGCCTTCTTCAATCACTCCTTCAGAGTTGGGAGCTTTAAAAATTCTCTCATCTGGAAGACTCTCATTGCAGTCCTTGCTAAAATAAGAAACAAACAAGTCAGCCCTCCAAAGCTTTCCTTAGCAACATTAGACTAGGGTCGCTATATAAGAAAGCAACAAATCTTGCTTGACAATGTTCTAGAATTTAAGTCATATGAGATTTGACTCTTTTTTTTTTAATTAAAAAAGAAAGGAAAAGGGAAAAATTCACTCTTCCCACAGGTCACAGAAACATGATACTTTTGCTTTGTGACCCAACTAATAAAGCTAACTAGATGCTGTCTCTCAACTGAAGCATATTGAAAATTGGAGCTAAAGAAAATGTGGCAGTGGCAAATTTGACAGTCTGTATGAAATATGTAAATCCTCCAGTTGTAACAACGAATCAGTGAACTTGTAATGACTTTTTAGTCTGAAAGAAAACTTTTCAAGGGCATTGCAGAATTCATTTTTAATATTCTAAACCATGAATCAGATCATATTACACAATTGAAATTCTAGGACAATTCTTTTGGTTGGGGGGGGGGGGGGGGGGGGGGGGGGGGGGTGGTGGGGGAATTGTGCGGGGTGGCGCGGGGAGCGGGTGGATTTCATTCTGAAAAGAGTCCTTGGTAATATCAAAGACATTAAGTCATAATAAAAAGTCAATTTGGCACTGATCTTTCTCAAAATTATGGTTTTGATGTTAATCACATTTCTGTTTGCAGAATGGAACTAGATTACATTTCATTATGCAACTGAAAAAATAAAATCCTCCATTTTCCTCAATGGTACTCATTTTCACGGTACAATGCAACAAAAAAGAAAAAATCATTACCTACAACATTTAAACCTTTCACTGCCCACTGAAAAATAAACACAAAATAAATGTATTGATGCATCAAAATGAGAACTATTTGTTTTGTACCTATTTAGGGTGCCACCAAATAAGAGCTGCCGAAGTTGTGAATCACTTCCTACATTCATATACCTGGCATCAGGACAATACTTACAAGCCCAATTTCGAAACCTGTTAACAGCAGCTTCTTGCTCTGCTTTGGCCACCTTCTCAATCTCAGCAAGATAAGCGCGATCAACCAACATCCCCTCAGTTTCCATTTTAACTAGAATCTCACCAAATGGTTGCCAGTATTGCTGATAGAAGTCAAACATGGATTTTCCTAGAACTGGTTTCCCATCCAATATCCATGCCATATTTGATAGTTTCTTTTTCAAGCTCTCAAAAAGGTTCAGTGTACTTATTGCATCTAAGGCAGAATAACAAATCCACAATTTTCGCACTTCTCTTTGAAGCTCATCTACAGGAGGAATAGTGATCATTTTGCCTTCAGATCCATCTTTTTTCACTTTTCTCCTGCCAAAAATTGTTTTCATTGATATTTTACCCATCAAATCCTTTACTTGATAACCTGTCTCAGCCTTAGACACAACTCTCTGATCACCTGTAAGTGCTTCAAGACTGTACCCACCCTCTGTTCGTCTTGATGAATCCCAAAGTCGTGCCATATGCATTGTGTCAGCTAAAAAACCAGAAATCTTAAGCCCATAGTTCTCTATAACATGGTTATCAAAGCTGTAGTTATGCCAAACCTACAAAAATGGTAGCTGAACTTCTTAATTTAAGATCATGAGAAAGAAGCAGACAGCATAATTTATCTTATATGGAGCAAAGCAATCAGAACTGTACAATCCAGTAAAAGAATTAGAGCAGATACGTCTGTAAAACGTGAAAACTGCTCTAATAATCTCAACTCCACACACAAGTACACACACACAAAGACAAAAACAGAAAGACAAAAGCAGAAAAAGAGAGAGAGAGAAGAAACGGTTAGTATAAAGATGTGACTAGGAGTAGCGTATTTTACTATCTTTGATCAGGTTATGACATACTTATCCCTCAGCTAATATGAAAAGGTAACTTGGGGGGAAAATTGGAATTTTAAATTTGCATCAAGTCTGTGGACAATTGATGTCTTTAGCAAATGGGTTAGAGAATGTAGTGCAAGCTTGGATGTACAGGGCAACTTGATAGAATACAACAGGAATGCTAACAACAGACTTGAAGAGAAAATGCAAGAGTTAAGATGATCACCCTAAACCTATCACTGCACAAAAATGATACTAAAACTCCATCTGACGATACTATAACTTTTGCAATGAAGATAAATCACAATATGCCAAAAATCAATTGTCCAGAATTTCCCAATCAGAGAAAGAAGTCACAAGTCCAATGCGTGAAACATGCAGCAACCAGATAATGACTAATGGATATAATCAAAGACATTTCCAGTAGCCATTTCTTGATGCTGCAAACCAGATGATAATATGCCAATCCAAAGGTGCTGCAGATTGAGAGGAAAACAAACAGGAGAGAAATTCAGTGGACTGGGCAGGAGGGTTCACCTTTTTGATGGATGGATCCTCAAAAAATGGAGCAAATTCATTTAAAAGACCCCCGCCATCACCATCAAGAAGATCAACCCAGATACAGGACTTCCCATTTCCAAAATTTGCTGTTGGTCCAGAATAAATACTGAAGCATATCATCTCTCCATGATCTACAGGTGTTTCTTGCTTCACATCAATCTTGGCTACCTGTAAATATGCTATCATTAGATTCATACATGTACAAATCCAGAGTATGCATCTTGAATAAAAGGTGTGCTTCTCTACTGCAACACAACACTATATAATAAAGGGGTAAAAGAAACAGCGACTACGTACCTCAGTATCACATGCATGGACAAGATGCTTATATTCATGTGTAAGCTTCCTAACAACTTCTTTTGCAGCAGAAACATTATCAACAACCATGACATTACTGTAGATGCTAGCAAGTTTCTTATGAAGATGAAGATCTGCCAGTGATAGATTTGTCTTGTCTACCCTTTTGTTACCAGTAAATTTTGGATCAGTACTATCTGTCATAGATTCTTCATGGTTAGGATTTGAACCACACTCTACACTGCTTCTGGCATGCCCTTGTTCCTGATTATTATTCTTATCCAGCTTAACTTCCAGTAGATGACTTTGTTTAGGATTCATTGTTTCTTGATTTAATGAATAGGAACTACCAGCTTGGATGCACTCAGGCTTTGATGAAGTAACTGGTCTGTCACGCATAAAATTCAGCACATTGGTAGTGGTTACAGCAGCGGCTTGTTTGCTCACTTGAGCTTCTGCAGTTGCTACTTCATCTTGTGAGCACTCAGTCTTAGATGAAGTAACTTTTCTATCGTGGATGGATTTCAGCATTTTGGATATGGTTACACCAGTGGCTTGTTTGCTTTCTTGAGTTTCAGCAACTCTCACTTCACCCTGCAAGCACCTAGTCTTAGAGTGAGGAGATGCTTCTACTTTACTTTCCCGCAGTCTTCTCCTTTCTTGATCCCAACTTCTTGGGGTGCAGTTAGTACTTTCTGCTGGCATTGGTGCATAAGCTCTATGAGGATTGTTCTGAAATTGTTCATGACCAAAATTTCTGAAGCCTTGTTCTCTTTTTTTGTCTACTTTTGGCTGGCTAACAATTACATTTCGAAAAGATTTTTTGTTGAAACTATTTCGACTTTGGTTGCGGGGGATCATCTTAGCTGGTGATGCATTCGCATTAAGTATATAATCACATTTATTAATGGGAGATTCCCCAGCTAGGTAACATGAACCATTAAACTGTGAGTAAGTACCGAACATGGTAATCTTGGGAAACGTTTTGTTGATTAGGCAGACTTCTCTCCTACATTTCATATCAATAGAAACATTATCAAAGACAGTAAAAGGTCAACCAACCATAATAATATATTTCTTGTTGCATGCAAGGTAAGACACAGAGAACACTTCAAACATCCACAGCAGCAAATAGAATTTAGCATGGCATGCATGGGTCAAATAACACAGGAATAGAAGCATAGGATACTGTATGAAACATCCTACAATCCACAATTTCAATTAATCTCTGGCCTCTTTAATTTCTTTCTTTCAACACCATCTTCCACCAGACCTAATCATCCCATGCTTAATTTACCTTTTGACTCTATATTCAGTGATTACATATTACATATCCAACGCAGATAACAAGGCTAAAAAATGGGACACTCAAAAAGATCTATACTCTTTAAAGCCAACTGCAATGAAGCCTATCTTACAGTAATTATAGATGACAAATTAGCAAATTCTTAGCACAAATAGTCTAAATAGCTAAACAATTGCGGACACTGCTAGTATTCTAGATCCAGTTTGATTATTAAAGGCCTTTAAATGGCTACCTCAGCCAGTTATATTGATTTCCCTCTAAGCCCTTTATTCACCAAAGTCATTCATAATCCAAATGCTAAAATCTTTACATGGATGTAGTTCGAGGAGATATGTGAGGATTTATCTTGTCTTACTAACTTTTATCAATGGTTTTGGTTCTACTTCATAATTTCTTTTCTTTTCTTTTCTTTCTTATTTTATCCTTGGTTCAGTGACCATATAAGAGCATACCGGTGTAATTTCTTACACGTTTAAATGGAATCCAACCTGTAATTTTTTAACAATATAAATTTATACAAACTGTGAATTTCATATACAAGAGAGTATCATCAAACTCACAAATCAAAACAAAATGAACACCCAAAATATGACAATAATACATAAACCCCAAGGGCTTCACATTCCGCAAACAGCAAAGATATGTCATGCCAGAAACCTTTCATTGATGTTACAGCAATAAATGAACAAGTAAGCATAAAATCATAGTAAAATCCAAATGCAAAACAATAAAAAACTCAAAATCCGATAAGCAAACAGAGTGGTCTGCGTTAACTCTGCTTTAAAGAACCAAAAACCACAACAAAACACCCAAGTACTAAATAATCTGAAATTCTAGGATACAAAATGCTATATTAATCAAAAAACACATGTTCTTGAGTAGTAGTCAAAGCTAAAGGAGTGTTTTATAAGAAAAACAGAAAGAGAGAAAGCAACAGAGAAATAAACCCAAGACTAAAACGAGTGAACATGTAATCTTTAAAACCCACCCCGTAAAAGTTATAAACAACATGAAAGAATGTAATTTTTAGTTACTTGAACGATACAAATAAAATGTGGGTGTCACATAATCTTTAAAGCCCAGATAGATAAAGCTACACACAGTACAAAATACAAACCTTTAACTTCTCCGATGAAACAAAATAACAAGTGGGCATTACATAAACCTCAAAACCCCAGATAGCAAAAGCTATAAAGAAAATAGAAACCACAACAGAAAACGGCATAAGATAACAAATTAGACAGAAGCACTGAACCTTTTCCGAGGTTTAGAGGAAGAAGCGAGAGAGATAAGGCGAGAAGAAGAGGCAGTAGCGGAAAAAGGCCACTTTTGAGTGGCGGGAGTGGAGGAGACTCCGATGACCATTATCAAGTCTGCAACTCTCCTGCTATGCAAGAGCTTGTTGCTGCTGTGAGTGCTTGCAAGAGCCGTTTTGAAAGGTTTAAAGGGGGTAGAAGTGTAAAAAAGGTTGGATTTTGAGGGTGGGGTTTAAGAGAGCGGCGGGTCTGTGGCTGTATCTGAAGCTGAAATGCAGAAGAAACAGAGTGTGGCCATCAAGAGTCAGAGAGCGAAACGAAGCCAGAAAAAGGCTAAAACCCTTTCGTCACTGGGCGGGTGCGTCGAAAGTTTTTCTTTTTATTTTTTATTATATTTTTTAGGATTAATATTAGCTGGCAAATATTTGTCTGCATTGACTACTGTTGTTTTACCACGTGGCGACATTTATCTCTCCTTTCTATTTTTTTTAAAAAAAGATATATTAAATATAAAATCATAAATTACATTTTTTTTTTTAAATTTCAAACCCAAAAACTATGCTGTTGTCTCTAAAAATTTTACAATCAAACTAATAAACACTGAGTTTTTAGAGATCTTTTCGTATCTTTCATTTACTAAGTGATAAAATTGAGGGAAGTCTCGTTCGGTGGTAGGAGTTCTTTCTTTGCACTTGTGACAGTCACTTCTTTATCAAATTTATCGATAAATTACAGAGGAATAATATATTGCTGATTAAAATTTTATATCACTAATTTACTGTTTAATTTCATGCTTCCATTTTTCTTATTTTTATTTTCTAACGTTGAATAAAAACTTTGGTTATTGTTCCAACATTAGACATCATATATTGGGCACAGGATTTTGATGATTCCATCACATTAATTATAATATAATGGGCCATTATGCATCTTTCTCCAATTGTTTTGCTTCCGTCTTTCCGACCAAAATGAAAATTTTCAACAAGCTAAGTCACAATTAAATTAATAGTAATAGGGATTGATTTACAATGCAACATGAAAAAGGAACTCCGTAAAAAGTAAAAACCAGTGCTTATAAGCTCCATTAACATTTGTTCTGTTTTCTGCTATCCCTCAACGCCATCCCGTTCCCGCCTATTTATTTCTGCAAGTTCTTCACTAAATCTTTCAGGAGGGCTAGAATTTACAATGTCTTCGATACCTGCCTCCTCTCTCTTGTTAGCTAAATACTCTAGAGCCGTTACGACGTCGCTCATCAATGGCCGGGTTCCAGCTTCTTCTTGCAGACACATTGCTGCCACTGCAAGTGCTTGGTACAATCCCTTAATTGGGTAGTTTCCTTCTAGCAATGGATCTGCCATTAATGTGAATTTTCTTCTGTCTTTGAACAGTGGTGTTGCCTGCAAAACCAAATACCATAACTAATATTATTAAGGCTACCAATCCTGCGATGGTTTGGAACATTTAAGAGCATATTTTACAGTACATATACACATACCCAAGTAACTAGATTTTGTTCTTCTGTTGGTCTGGAATTGTCAATGACTCTTCTGCCTGTGATTATCTCCAGGAATACAACACCAAAGCTGTAAACATCGGATTTGGTTGTCAATTGGCCAGTCGATGCATACTCGGGTGCACAATATCCATAAGTGCCCATCACTCTGGTGGAGACATGAGTTTTATCCCCGGTTGGTCCAAGCTTTGCTAGTCCAAAATCTGATAGTTTTGGATTGAAATCTTTATCTAAAAGTACATTTGATGCTTTGAAATCGCGGTATATCACTGGAGGATTCGCTGTTTCATGCAGGTATTCCAGTCCTTTTGCTGCACCTTCTGCAATTTTCATCCTGGTATTCCAATCCAAGGGTGGTCTCCCTGGTGGTAAATCTAGACGAACCAAAAGTTTAACCAACCAGGATGTCAATCAAATTTGATAGTTTTTTTTTTCTTCCTAAAGAAAATGTGAAGATTCGCAAAAGAGTATTTCTTGGAAAATTATTTGTTGGGGAAATAACTTTGTACATACCAAGAAGGTGATCTTCCAAGGAGCCATTGGGCATGTACTCATAAACTAAAATTCTTTGATCGCCATCGGCACAATATCCAACCAAACTGACAAGGTTAGTGTGGTGAAGCAGGCTCAACATTAGAACCTCTACAAGAAATTCTCTATTTCCTTGAAATCCATTCCTGTCAAGTTGCTTAACAGCAACAGCCTGAATGCCAAAACACACAGCAAGAATATTAAAAGAACTCTTTTGAGTCAGTTTAAAATCATACTAAACGACCACTAACTCATCTTTGCACAAATGATTTTTTACTTTCTGTGTCCGAAAAAAAGAACTTGTACAGGAGATAGATGAGAGAGGTACTTGATTTGGGGTGTCGAGCTTTCCTCTGTACACCCTCCCAAAACCTCCTTCGCCCAGAAGATTTTCAGGGTTGAAGTTTGATGTTGCCACAGTTAGCTCACGATATGAAAAAATCTTAGCAGTAATATTCCCTTTTCCGATTTTTCTTAATTCTTCATTTATGTATCTGTGCTTGCTACTTTCTGCAGGAAAAAAAAATCCCAGTTAGAATTCCACTGTTTAGAACTTTACATTCCTGGTGGCTTTTTTTGAGGAAATTTTCATAAAACATGGGAAGGTTCCCTTTTTACAGAATACAAGCGCCATACCCAAACCATTAATTTTTTCCAAAGGAGAAGTAAAAACAGAAAGATACATCAGCAGCAGAATGATCTTGATGATCTAAAATTCCTAACAGGATATGAGAGTATACTGTAAATAATTATACCAGTTTTAAAGGAGATGTTAGCAAAGGAGGTTAAATTTTTGGCATCGCGATAGGCCTTGACACTTTTCTTTAAGGATTTTCTGCTAAGTTTATCGTTTGAAACGCAACAATAATGGAAGCAGCCCATCTTGACCTCTTCAGTTTTCCACTTCAATCCGACCACCATCCTCAGATTCAACAACCATCACAACCTTGAACGCAGTCCATAACTATACGAATATACAACAAGTATCATGCTATATATATAGTTCAGAACCAATAAAGAATTCAAGAATTATCAATGAATGGATTGAAAAATCTGAGAAATGGATCTGCCGATTGAACTTTGGAAACCTTTAGCCCGGAAGAACTGAAAAATTCTTCTGGTTTCTCAGGAGAAAACAAATCATTTTCCCTGTAATCATTGTATTACTTCATCTCTCGAGAGGCCCCTTGGAATTCGGACCGCAAAAGGAATCAGTCAATTTTACTAAATTAAGATATATAGCTAGACAAGATATACTTATTTTAGGCTTAACTGTTTTTCTCATCCTTTTCAAACAGCTCTTCAGCTAAAATCTAGATTTAATCTTTTCTTTTTGTTTTCTCACGCGTATTATCTGCATTTACTTCTAAGTTCTAATCTAGCCAAGCCAGCGCCATAAAGGCCAAAATTGGCGGAGCCACGTTGGGGCCTGGCTGCTTCCGCGTTAAATTTCTTTTGAAATTTTTTGATAAAATTATGACTTTTTAAATTTTATTTATCTTTTTTGTCTTGATTCCTACACAATTTAAATCCTTACATTTTAACCCGAAATGGAAAAATATTAATTCCAACTCCGCTTCTGCGGCCTCCCACAAGTATCATAATCCTGCATAATATATGCAATTTTGTGATCGAAAACCAGGCCAAAAGTATCATGATCCTGAAACGTAGACTGAATCTTTAATTTAAGCAATTTCCCACTGTGTAAATTGATATATTAGGCAATTCTATATAAATGGGAAAAAAGGTTTTCTCAGTGCTAAGTATAACAATCTAAATCATTAGATGCACAACTCTTTGTTATAATTAAAGAAAGCAAATGAAGTGCACTGGTGCGTTAGCCACCACACATTTGGCGGCACGATTTTGGATTTTTTTTAAGCCAATTGCTTATTTGCTTCTGTTACTAATTAATATTTATAATGAAATTAATTTGTCTTACTCTTCAAGTATAGAACTTTAAGAATGACTTCAACGAAGGCATCCACCTTTTATATGATATAATTCGAAGAAAGTAAATAATTAATATAATTAAACTATTCAGTACTCTATTACTTAGATCCGCACTAAATATACCGCCATAGAAATTAATGATCAGGAAAAGATACTAGCAACTTTGCCAAATAAGATTTTGATCCCACTATATTGGTGCTGTCAAATGCATGCGATTTAGATTGAGAAAATATTCAAAATAGTGACAACATTATAAACAGCAGGCTAATGATTGTACCATTCTCTCAAGCACATTTCTCTTTGCTAATCAAACCAATCATGAAACTTGCCGTTGCAACTCTTTTCCCTTCAGTTACTTGGTCTAGCAAGCATCAAAAGTAGCTTCTGTAATGAAAGTACTTAACGTTGGTTGCATTGAGAGTGAGAGACAAGGTTCAAGCAAGATCTCAAAGATCCTTCAAACCGGCTTGCCGCTTGTCGTAATAGTGATGGCGATTGTTGTGCATGGGCTGGTGTTATCTGCAATAACTCCACAGGTCATGTTCTTGACCCCTCCTCCTCAGAAATCCTTTCATGGATGGAGAGGAAGGTTACTGCAAGCCAAAGTTTATTGGTTAGATAAATCCCTCTTTGCTTGATCTTAAGCATTTGGTTCACGTAAACTTCAAGCATTTGGTTTACGTAAACTTCAAACTTGCTCCCTTATTTACAAGTGTTAAAATTGTCAGATTGTAGCCTACGTCACTTGCCTCTGCTGCCGATTGCTAAGTTCTCATCTCATGCCGTCCTTGATCTTCATCGCAACGGATTTTACGACTCTTTGACGCCCAGTTGAGCTTTTGGTCTTAGTCATTTAGTCTCTCTTGATTTAAGCTATAATAATTTTCAAGGTCCAATCCCTGATGGACTTCAAATCTTGACTTCTGTTAAACACATTGATTTATCTTTTTGTATAAACTTCTATCAAAGAACTCGATCTCTCATACGTACAATGAAATGAAAGAGGAATCCCCATTTCATGAAGTAAACTTTGTAACTTGAGGTCCGTATTAGGGCTGCCAAAATGAGTCAAGGGATATCCGAAGTTTAGATATTTGTTCAGGATGTATCTCTGATGTGATAGAGTATATTGACTTAAGTCGCAATCAACTTTCAGGTTATTTGATCACTCAACTTGGGAAATTCAAACATCTGCGGACTCTTTTTCTAAAAGAAAACATGATTTCTGGTACTATATTTCTTTATAACAAATTAAATGGAACTCTTTCTACAATTCATTTTGCAATCTCACAAGCTTGTTAGTATTTCACGTATGTGGGAGTTCACTAATGCTGACAGTCAGTCCTTTTTTATTCCTCCTTTTAAATTGATCCAAGTATTAGTACTAAGTCCTTGTATTTTAGGCCCTCAGTTCCATCTGGACTTGATTCATTAAAAGGATTTGAGCTTTCCGGATATATCCAACTCAGGAATTATACATAGATACTATACCCTATGGAAATCTCATCACCAGTTAATCGGTTTAAGTATACTCTCTCACAACCAAGTCTATGGGAAAATTCCTAATTTATGTAGGCTTACTCGAGTCACTTGATTTCAATTCGAATAAATTATCTGATTTACTGCCTGTTGTACCCTTCAGTGTATATGCATGCGCTTGACTTTTCCAGCAATGCTTTCACTGGATCTATATTCCATTGCTTGTGTTACGGGAGAAATGAATCAAAGCATATGATGCAAATTCTCAACCTCAGAGAAAATTTTTTGTGTGAAGAATTACCTGATTGTTGGATGAATTGGCAAAATTTGACGGTTCTGAATTTAGGTAACAGTGAATTTACCTGTGACCTTCCAGTTTCCGTGGGAACTCTAACTTCCCTTGAGTCGCTGCACCTCGGCCACAATAATTTTTCTAAAACAATACCTGTACCACTCAAGAATTGTACAAAGTTAATGGCATTTTACATTGCTGAAAATGGGTTCTCCTAAAGTATTCCAGCATGGATCGGGGAAAGCTTTCCAGGATTAATGATCCTCAACCTTCTATCAACCAAATTTCATGGCCATATACCCCAGTTTAGTATATTAGGAAAATATTTAAGTATAAATTACTACAACCTGGATAGGGTTCCAAACATGTCTGATATAGAACCGAGTAAAATAAAATCAAAACATTACTTTCTCTAGTCAGATGCACCATTTCTCGCCCACTGCAATTAACATGAATGTACGTTTGTCTTCAATAATACAATGGTAAGTCTCTATATTTTATAGAGCAATCAATTTGTTATACATATGTTTTGAGATGCATTCTGTTAATATTGCTTTCATTATTCTAATTCAAACATAAAATATAAAAAAAAAAGAAAAAGAAAAAATTTCTATGTTCAAAAATCATGGAATTGGAGTTTTATGTTATTAATGGAAATTACTAGCAAAGGCCACCCTGTTTTACTCTTTCTTTCTATTGCACCAAGAAATGTACCCAAAAATAAAATAAAACGAACAACTCATTATCTTTATAATATTGATTTTTTTTATGGTAGTTCATAATATTAACCGGCCTATATAAGATTATTGTGGATTATAAAATAATTTACTTATATTAGGTTATAAAAATAATCAACTTTAAAATGAATTCATTAATTGTTTGATAAATTTTATATTAAAAAATATTAAGAGTTTGAAAAGCGCGCAATTTATATCTCTTTGGTACGTAAATTTTGCTAACCAGATATTATAATAATTATGTACTAAAATAAATATAATATTGAATAGGAGTGAAATGCTAACATGTTACTATATTACATTATAATCAGATGTGCATAAATTTGATAATTAAGCATTACAAGTTAGTCAAAGTACATTACAAAACTTGGAAAGCGTTAAAAATTAATCAAAAGGCATATAGCATTAAACATATAATCGAAATTAATATACATATAATATTCCAAAAACATAAATTAAAATCATAAAATCATATTGTAATGTTCATTTTTTATTAAATATGCATAAATCAGGTAATAGTATTGTATTGAAAATGTTGACGTTGACAGTGGCTACACCAATGATGATTGAAGTAGAAAATTATATTTTCAAACAATAAAAAGTATATAAAAAAGGAAAAAAAAATTGTTTAAAAATTAGAATTGAAAATTTTGGTTTAGGTTAATTTGGATTTTTATAGTTATTCACGATATATATGAAATTATTTGTAAAATTAAAGTGAATTTTGAAAATTAGATTCTAGAAAATAGTAAAGATTTGCTTTCGAAAATATGTTGTGAAATAAGAAAATTTGATAGAAAGCAATTTTTTTAAAAAATATATTAAGAGACCTAAAACCAATTTTAATGGTCTAAAATCTGAAAAAAGTTCTAAGTAACCAAATATTGAGAGGTATTCATACAATTAAAATTTTTAAATATTACAAATTATATGTATAATATATCAATATTACTGAAAATTGTGAGAATTGATTGGATCTAATTTGGTACTATTCAAAAATTAATAGTTAATTTGGATAAAATCTACCTCCACAATTTTTTGAGAAGAGTTGAACCCACACCTTGTATTTGCTCAATTAAATTAATTTTCGCAATTAATTTAATAGGAAATTAATAATCTGTTTGTTTGATTGAAATATACAAATTATTTGTTTAAATGTCTGAGGCTTAATTGAAAATTGATGTGGTTTGAAACTACAACAATGATCACATCTCATAATAATCGTTTTATTTTTTATTTATAGTCGATATTCATTAATTTCATCTGATAACAATCGTTGCTTCACAATTAATTTTTATTTATTTATATTAGTCAGGCAATTCATCTCAGTTCGTGTATGAAAAAGAAAACGTGTGCTAAATATTAACAATCAAGCAAATGATGGCAATTGTAAGCGAGTTAGGCACCGCACGTTTTTTTATTTTTTATTTTTAATTTTTGACCCTTCTCTCTTTGCTATTCCAATTTAATACTCTTTATTTTTACATTTAATGCAAACGTGATTCCTCACTAAAATACTGCTATAGAAGAATATATAACAACAAAATGTCTTTGTAATCTTCATGCAAATTAATAATTTTAAAAAAGAAAAAAAATATATATAGTAGCAACTTTTCCAAATTAGATCTGGAATATTCCACGACATTGGTGCTATCAGATGCATGCGTTCAGATCAAATGCACTTGTATAAATAGCAGGCTAATGTTGTAGCATTCTCTAATAAAACCAAGCATGAAACTTGCTGTTGCCATTCTTTTTCTCGCTCTAGCAACCACCAATATAAAAATTAGCTTCTGCAACAATGTTGGTTGCATTGGTAGTGCGAGATGAGCACTTTTGAGGTTCAAGCAAGGTCTCAAAGATCCTTCAAACTGGCTTGCCTTTTGGAGTCATATTTGTGAAGATTCAGAAAATGTTGTTTGGTTACTAGGAAAGTAAAAGAAAATTTCTGAAGAGAGAATTTGTGTTTATTGAATCAAATATTATCTTGATCTTTAACCAGTTGACAGAGTACTAACTATTATACTAAAACAGAATCCGTAACAGAATCCTTCAAGTTCGTTAAAGAGTAGCCAGCTCATCAGTAATAACTAAGCAAAGATGTATTAGCTCCACGTCAGTAACAACTTAAGAATTCAACCCATATCAATAGCATTTAGCATCAGGTCAGCAGCAACTAAGCTTCTGGGCAGAGTTTCTGGGCAGTGAGTTTCAGGTCAACATCAAGTCAACAGCAACTAAGGTTCTGGGCAGTGAGTAGTATCTTCACATCCCCCCTCAAGCTCAAGGTCGGGGAAGAACATTGAGCTTGTGACGAAAGTAGCAGAATTGTGGATAAGGAAGAGCTTTAGTAAGAGCATCAGCTATTTGCTCATTGCTGGGAACATACCTGACCTCTAGTTGCTTATTCAACACCAGATCACGAACAAAATGCACATCAAGCTCTATGTGCTTAGTGCGAGCATGAAAGATTGGATTTGAGGCAAGAGAAGCAGCACTCTGATTATCACACCAGATGATAGGATAATGAGAGAGGGAAAAATGAAGTGCACTAAGCAAAGATTGAATCCAAACAAGTTTTGAAGATGCAAAGGCTAGAGCCCTGTATTCAAATTCAGTACTTGATCGAGCAACAACTTGTTGCTTCTTGGAAGGCCATGAGACCAAATTACCACCAAGGTAGATACAAGACGCCCCAACTGACTTTCGATCATCTATATCGCAACCCTAATCAGCATCGGAAAAGGCTGTTAACTCAAACGAATTAGAATGGAAAAATTGTAAACCAAAAGTTGATGTTGCTTGTAAATATCAAAGTAGCCTTTTACAAGCTTGCCAATGAAGAGATGATGGAGAAGACAAAAACTGACTTAATTTGTTGACAGCAAAGGCAATCTCAGGCCTTGTCAAAGTAACATATTGTAGACCACCAATAATGCTACGATAGAAAGAAGCATCAGGAAAGAAATCACCACCAGATTTTGATAGTTTCTGACTTGAGGCCATAGGAGTATCACACCTTTGCATTCTGACATGTTAGCACGAGACAATAAATCCTTGATGTACTTAGTTTGAGAGAGATGAAGACCATTTTCAGATGGAGTGATTTAAATACCCAAAAAATAACTAAAGGAACCCAGATCTTTAAGAGCAAAAGTGGCATTAAGTTGCTGAATAAATGAATTTATGGCACATAAATCAGGCCCTGTGATCAAAATATCGTCAACATAAATAAGAACCAAAAGCAAGGAAGATGAATGATGCTTGATAAACAAAGAAGTGTCTGCCTTTGAATTTAGAAAACCCCACTGCACTAGAGTGAATTTCAGTCTGTCATACCAAGCTCTAGGAGCTTGCTTAAGTCCATAAAGAGCTTTGTTTAGTCTGCAAACATGATTAGGATAGAGAGAACTTTGGAAACCCTCAGGCTGTACCATATACACATCTTCTGTTAACTCACCATTCATGAAAGCATTATTGATGTCTATTTGTCTTACACTTCATCGCCTTGTAACTGCAATGCTCAAAATTATTCTGACAGTAGAAGCTTTCACTACCGGACTGAAAGTCTCAAAAAAGTCCACACCTTGAGTTTGATGAAACCCTTTGCTACCAACCGAGCTTTATACTTAGAAACAGAGCCATCAGTATTGTATTTAACTCTAAACACTCATTTATTGCCAACCAATTTCTACCCAGCTGAGGCAGGAACCAAATCCCAAGTATTGTTTCTGATAAGAGCCTCATATTCTTCTGTCATGGCATTCATCCAATGATGACTTGTTAATGCTTCTTTAATAGATGTAGGAGTTGATATTGACTCAGAAATAGAAGTATGTAATAGAGCCTTAGGTTTGAAGACACCATTCTTAGCTCTAGTAAGCATAGGATGATTATTTTGGGTCATGGATGTAGCTCTTCTATCAACAGGCTGGATAATAGATGTAGCATGGCTAGTAGTATTACAAGCTGACCGAGAGGAGTGTACTGGTGAAGAAGTTGAGAAATCATTGTTGATTAGAGAGTGTGTTAGAGCAAAAGACTCACATGGAATGGAGATTGTAGTAGCTAAAGGAATATTTGAATTGGGAAATAAAGGACAACAGGAAGAAACTGAATTGAAGGATTCTTTATAAGGAAAAGAGGTTTTATAAAAAATAACATGTTTGGCTATATAAACTGTACCAGAAGAATGCATACACTTATAACCTTTGTGAAGAGGGCTATAACTGATAAAAGTACACTTGCAAGAGTGAAAATCAAGTTTTTGTTTATTATAACATCTAAGAAAAGGAAAACAAGAGCAGCCAAAAATCTTTAAAAGGGCATAATCAGGTTGTTGTTTGTTTAAGGCTTCAAAATGGGAAATGTTAGCTAAAATAGAAGTTGGCAATCTGTTAATAAGATACACAGCAGTATGAAATGAATCCCACCAGAATTTTAATGGTAAGGATGTTTGAGAGAGTAAAGTAAGTCCTAACTCAACTATGTGCCTATGTTTTCTTTCAACGACACCATTTTGGTGATGAGTATAAGGACAAGAGTATTTAAAAAGAATACCATTTTGTTTCAAGTAAGAAGCAAAGGGTAAAAACTCTCCTCCTGAGTCAGATTGAAGAGTTTTAATGAATAGATCATACTGTTTTTCAACTTGTTTCTTGAAAAGAATAAAGATAGAAAGTGCTTTAGACTTGAGTTTCATTGGAAAAATCCAAGTGTATCTAGTATAGGCATCAACAAAACTGATATAATATTTATAGCCTTGTAAAGATGTAACTGCAGAAGATCCCCATAAATCGGTATATATCAATTCTAAGGGCTTTGAGACTTTGATATTGGTTTTTGGAAAATGAAGTTTATGACTCTTTCCACACTGCCAAGCATCACAGAAACTAGGAGACATATATTTATTAATATGATCAAAAGTGTCGCAGGAATTCAATACACTTTGTAAGACATTGAAACTTGGATGACCAAGTTTCTGATGCAGAATATCTATAGCTCTCGAAGAGCTATGAACTGACCCTAAAGCCGCAAAAGAATTACAAGTAACACAAATGTTACAAACTTAAGTAGAACTCAAAATATTGGGAAAAGAAGTTTAATTTGAGCATTTAGAAGCCATATTATTATCAAGAACATGATCAAGAAGCTGAAATTGAGACAACATAAAAGCAGCAGCATATTTTTTTTGACACACCAGGTACCAATGTTTGCTTGGAAGAATTGATGAGAAGCTTATAGAGTCCTTTCACAGCCACACCCTCCAGCAGCAACAACCCTTTCTTCTTGTCCTCAATATAACAAGATACACCAGAAAATTCAATAGTCAGGTTATTGTCAGCTGTCAATCTAGAAACACTTATCAAATTCTTTGTGATATGAAGAACACAGAGAATATCTTTGAGAACAAGTTTATGTTGATAGGTAGTATTTCTAGATGTTTTTAAAGTAAGAAAAACATTACCGATATGTGAAATACAAAGGCCCTGGCCATTGCCAATGATTTACTTATCTGTGCCTCTAAACTCACCTTTAGTGGCCAAATTATTAACATCATTGGTTAAATGATGAGTGGCACCACTGTCAAGATACCAACCCTCATCTGCTATTCCTTCAGTATTACTCACATAAGCTGCCTTATTATTCTGGTTAAGGCCTTTTGGATGTCTTTGCTGATAATTGTGCTGTTGTGGAAAATAATTTTGTTGAGTCTTTGGAACATAGTCTTTGTTAAATCTGTGATAGCAGATGTTGGCAGTGTGACCAACTTTGGTACAAATCTAACAAATTGGCCTTGTGTTCCCTTTGCTATAAGAACCATTCTTTCCACCTCCTTTACCATAGCCTTTATTCTGACCATAATTCATTCCTTTCTTGGCATCATCATTCTTATTGTACTGCTTGGCCTGAGCATAGTTAGCATTATAACTAGCTTGAGCTAAAGCTGCATTCATAGTATTTTGCTGCTTAATTCTACTTTCTTGAATTAAAAGCATCGAGTAAACTTCATGCATGTTTAGAACATCAGACCTACTTGTGATATTAACCACTACAGAATCATATTCAGTTCCCAATCCTCCCAACAAATATAAAATGAATTCATCATCTGTAACTGGTGCTCTAGCTGCTGCTAGATTATTTGGAGTATTTTTCATTTTAAGAAAATATTCTGCCAAGTATATCCATCTTTCCTAATTGTTTGTACCTGATATCGAAGCTGAAGAGTTCTTGCTTTGGACTGAGATCCAAATTGTTTTTCTAAAGCAATCCACAAATCATAAGAAGATTTACATCCGATTATCAAGCTTAAGATTGCTTCACTCATAGAAGAGAGTAACCAACCAAGTAGTAGCTAATCTTGCCTTTTCCAGATAGTGAACTCAGGATTCTCAACCAGTTGATTGTCACTGCTATCTTGAAGAATCTGCATAGGCCTTGATCGAACTCCATTGATGAAGTCTTCAAGGCCATTTCCTCTAATACATGGCAGGACTTGAGATCTCCAGATGAGATAATTGTTTCCATCAAGCTTTGTTGGAACAACAAAAGAAATGGTTGTGTTTGATGAAGAATTAGGATATGATAGATTGGCGTTGGCCATTTAGAAGCTTCGATACCATGTGAAGATTCAGAAAATGTTGTTTGGTTACTAGGAAAGTAAAAGAAAATTTCTGAAGAGAGAATTTGTGTTTATTGAATCAAATATTATCTTGATCTTTAACCAGTTGACAGAGTACTAACTATTATACTAAAACAGAATCCGTAACAGAATCCTTCAAGTTAGTTAAAGAGTAGCCAGCTCATCAGTAATAACTAAGCAAAGATGTATTAGCTCCACGTCAGTAACAACTTAAGAATTCAACCCATATCAATAGCATTTAGCATCAGGTCAGCAGCAACTAAGCTTCTGGGCAGAGTTTCTGGGCAGTGAGTTTCAGGTCAACATCAAGTCAACAGCAACTAAGGTTCTGGGCAGTGAGTAGTATCTTCACAATATTAGCGATGATAATTGTTGTACATGGGCTGGTGTTGTCTGCAATAACTCCACAGGCCATGTCCTTGAGCTCCACCTCGGAAACTCTTTCGTGGTTGGAGATGAAGTTTACTACAAGTCAAAGTTGCTTGGTAAGATAAATCCCTAGCTCTTTGCTTGATCTTAAGCATTTGGTTTACTTGAACTTAAGTCATAATGATTTTGAAGGAACTAAGATTTATGGATTTCTTGGTTCCATGGAGAATCTAAGATACATTGATCTCTCCTGGTCTGGATTTATGGGAATGATTCCTCACCAGCTTGGAAACCTCTCAAATCTTCAATATCTTGATCTCAATTCGAAGTATTATGATTTGGCTTCCTTGTATTTGGAAAACTTTTCATGGTTGTCTGGTCTTTCTTTTGTTAAAGCACCTTGATTTAAGTGGCGTGAACCCCAGTAGATCATCCGACTGGCTGTCGGTGACAAACATGATCCCTGCTTTACAAGTATTATAATTGTCGTTTTGCAGCCTCCATCACTTGCCTCAACTACACATAACAAATTTCTCATCTCTTGCCACCCTTGATCTTAGTTCAAACGAATTTGACAACCTTTTAATTCCTAGTTGGGTTTTTAATCTTTCTTGGTCTAAGAAAAAACGATTTTCAAGGTCCAATCCCAGATGGACTTCAAAACTTGACTTCTCTTACACATCTTGATTTATCTTTCAACTATTTCAGTTATTCAATACCGAACTGGTTGTATGAATTTGGGCGTCTTGAGCACCTTTTTCTTGCTGATATTGGCTTTCAAGTTATGATTTCAAGTGGTCTGGGAAACCTAACATCTCTGAGAGATATTGATCTCTCTTTCAATACAATTGAAGGGCGAATCCCGAGATCATTTAGCAGACTTTGTAACTTGGGGTCTATCTCTATCAGCAATTCTGATTTGAGTCAAGAAATATCTGAAGTTTTAGATATTTTCAAAGGATGTGTTTCGGATGTGATAGAGATTATTGACTTAGGTTCTAATCGACTGTCAGGAATTTTGTTCAATCAACTTGGGCAATTCAAAAATCAACAAAGGATTTACTTAAATGACAACTTGATAGCTGGTACTATCCCAACGTCCTTCGGAGAACTTTCATCCTTGCAGGATATATATCTTGACAATAACAAATTGAACGGAACACTTTCTGAAATCCATTTTACCAATCTCACAAATTTGATAACTTTTAGTGTATCCGGAAATTCACTAATTTTGAAAGTCAGTCCTTTTTGGGTTCCTCCATTTAAATTGATCAGAATATTAGCATCAAGTTCTTGTAATTTGGGCCCTCAATTTCCATCTTGGTTGGGCTCACTAAAACATTTGGTGTCTTTGGAAATATCAAACTTAGGAATTCTGGATACTATACCCAGCAGGTTGTGGGAATCTCATCGCCAATTAGTCTCTCTAAATTTCTTCCACAACCAAATCTATGGGGAAATTCCTAAATTATATAAGGCTACTCAACTTGAATCACTCGACTTGCATTCCAATTATTTATCCGGTGCATTGTCTTCTATTTCTTTAAGTGTACATGTAATTGATCTTTCCAATAACAATTTTAATGGATCCATATTCCATTTCTTGTGCTATGGGAGAAATTCATCCAACCATTCTATGCAAATTCTCAATCTTAGAGACAATTTTTTATCTGGAGAATTACCTGATTGTTGGATGAATTGGCAAAATTTGTCGGTCCTGAATTTAGGTTACAATGATCAATTTACCGGTTCCCTTCCAGCATCAATGGGAACTTTAACTTCCCTTCGGTCGTTGCAACTTACCCGCAACAAATTTTTTGGACCAATTTCTGTGTCACTTCAAAATTGTACAAATTTAGTAACTGTTGACATCAGTGAAAATGGATTTTCTGAAAATATTCCAGCATGGATCGGAGAAAGGTTTTCAAGATTAGTGGTCCTCAACCTTAAATCAACTAAATTCCATGGTCATATGCCAGCAGAACTCTGTCATCTAACGTGTTTACAAATCTTAGACATTTCTAAGAATAATCTCTCCGGACCTATACCAAGATGTATCAATAACTTCACTGCCATGTTGAACTTGAGCAAATCTACGGAATCTTATATACAATATATATCCAATGCTAGTTATAGTTTGGAACAGTTTTTTGAGGATGAAATAGTCCTGATGAAAGGAAAAGCGATGGAATATAGTACCATTCTTAAATTGGTAAGAATTATGGATCTTTCTGGAAATAATCTTTCGGGAGACATTCCGGTAGAGATGACAGATCTTGTATCATTGCAATCATTGAATTAGTCTCACAATTACTTTAGCGGAAAAATTCCAGAGAATATTGGTGCTATGAGATCATTGGAGTCCGTTGATATCTCCGGAAATCAACTAACTGGCAGAATCCCAGAGCGCATTTCAAGTTTAACATATTTGAGTGTTTTGAACTTGTCCAACAATAATTTGACCGGAAAAATTCCATCAAGCACTCAACTACAAAGCTTTGATGCGTCCTGTTTTATTAGCAATTATGTCTGCGGATCACCACTTCCTGTAAATTGTACCGAGGATGTTCCAGTACCTGAAGACGAAGACGAAGATGAAAAGGATGGCGAAGTGGAGTGGTTCTACGTGAGCGTTGCAGTTGGATTTGTGGTGGGTTTTTGGAGTGTAATGGCGCCTTTATTTCTCAGCAGAAGATGGAGGTACAATTATTATCACTTTCTGGATCGCATTATACAAAACTTTGTCAGTTTCAAGAAATGTTGCTGCATATTTTTCTATTGTATACTTACTATATCTTTTCCATCCTATGGAAGCTTGAGAATAAATTAATTCAGGGACTTTTCTTATATATATTTGCTGTTATTACTTTGAGGCACAAGTACAGGTTTTTTTTTTTTTAAGTTTTTTACACAAATTTTGACCTGCAATTTTATGTATTGAATTAATTCCATATAAATTGTCCAAATTTCATCTATCAAATGCATTATTGATACATTAATCAGATGTGATATAGCGTCAATTATTAAATATAAATCAAGTAGATGGCTCATAAACCTAATTAAAAATTTGTTATATATTTTGATTTCGTTTTGGAGAGTGATTTGGTGTGACTCCCCTTTTTTTATTTGAGAGAATTAACTTCGTGTGTATAACATATTTACAAAAATACCCTCACATGACTGTGCAGAGCAGCCTTACACGGTTCACGCAAAATTTTCCACGTAAAAAGCTACACAACTTGAATGTTGAAAGCTAGCTCATAAAATTAAGTTGATTTCATAAATAATGGAAGATGACAAAACTCACCTCACCCTATTTCTTTTCTTTCATACCAAGAAATCTACGGTTAACTCTCAAATGATAGCGCAGTCCCTTCGGCTTCCATTTTCATCTCGGGAACCCAAATATGTACGCCTATTACCCCCCAAAGCTCTGCAATTTCCCTTAGATTGCGCTCATTTGGTGGGGTCTTACATACAGACTCTGCGCTTCCCTTTTTTTATCAAAAGCTATAAAGGCAGAAAACCCAAGCACACCTTTTTCTCGTTCAAATATCATTTCTGACTTCTAGCGATGGAGGGACAACAGGCTTTGGCTTTGAAGAGAGAGAGAGAGAGAGAGAGAGGACTTCATGATTTCACCAGATGGTGGTGGAAAGTCAACAACGAGACTAGCCCATTTTCTCCAACCAAGGATAAACACGATTGATGCTACAATCTTTGAGCTTCCTTCTCACTGTCTGTGTCCTTTATAACAGCTACGTTTGAGCTTAAATCTGCAACTTTTATGGATGGAGGTCATCCCAAAGAGATTGGAAAAAATGGGCAGGAGCTATGCTTGCAGCTACATGGAATAAAGCTGGTATATGTATGAAGCAATCTTGAACTCCAACTCCCACTTGTGAAATTCGGAGAAACTATGGTTATGTTCTTGGTCTTGCAGAGAAATGGTGTCCTGAAAACAAAAGTTTTGTCTTTCCTTGGGGTGAAGCCACAATTACGCTAGAAGATGTGATGATTTTAGGGTAGTCTGTTTTTGGCGGGCTTGAGAGTGATGAAATGAAGGAAACGGAAGAGAAATTGAATCAAGCAAGAAGGGAATTCAGTACAAGTGCAGCTAAGAAACGTAAGCATAGTCAGTGGATGAAGAAATTTATGGACAGTGGTAGCGAAATTGAACACGAAACTTTTCTTGCCTTGGTGGTTGTCAAGGTTCATTCTTCCAAGCTCCTTTCGTTTACTTGTGAAATCAGTTTTTGCTGTTGTTATATATTAAGGTACCAGAATTACACGAAATATTTGGTCCGTTACAAGTCTGTCAAGATGACGTAATCATCATTGAAACAAGAGGAAATTAAGGAAAGGCCATGATTAAAGCCTATCATTAATCATTAAATTTGGCACCCGTGTAAATAATAATGACTAAAGATTTTCGGTAATTGTTAAGAAATCGTATATCCATTTCCTGCTAGATATAAGATTTACTTAGATGATTTTGATCTTTTTGTGAAAAAAAAATTTCACGTTAATTAGTTACATAATTTTGTAACGAATATATCCACAGTATTATAACTAATGTTTATAAAGTAAAAAACGTATATTGGCAGAAAATCATTTTTAATGAATCTCAAAATGTTTAGGAACCTCCATTGCCGCGTGAGATATATATATATGAAATGATCCCTTTACAACACAGTATTAAAGCAATATATTGTCATCGCATTTCAATCTTTGTTTTTCTAATACACTTCCGTGGAAGTTTTTAGATTTTTATATGTACAAATACATTCAAATTTAGATATCAAATTGTTATTATTGCAAGGCTTGAGACTAATGCCAAAATTTCATAGGTAAATTTTTCACATGTCAAGAGATTCGTGTTTCTGTTTTTGCTCTGAACTACTTACACTAATGACGTTAATATTGCCTTCGCTAGTTATTTTTTTCGAACAATGGGATTGATGATCTTTTGACGGTAATAGCTGCAACAGTGGCAAGAGATCCAGCAATATATTCTGAGACATTTCTTGGAAAGCCAAATCAAAAGCATTGTTCATGAATTCAGGACTCCGAGAAGTGGGGGGAGTTGTGCTGAACTTCATGTCTCCCTCACTAGGGAATGGTTTGATATCCACAAGACACTATATATATATATATAGTGCTTAGGCACAATGCGGAGAGAGATTCCCTCTGCTAGAGAAAAGAAGCTTTTGCAATTAAGCTCATCATCTTCCAAATTGAAAAGTCCTAGAATCACATCTTGCAACACGAGTCCTTTACATGGAAAGTGCTCGATCGCTGCAACCGAGCTTTATTGCCACTTCAGAAGCACTTGTCCCTTTGATGTTCCTGTACATCACATTGATTGCTGGCACCTCTGACGCCTGCCGTTCGATTGATGATCAAGATTATTACTAATTATTGATTGTATAACTATCATGGTAACTAATCACATCGATTATTATAAATAATTAAATAATTAAATTAAATTAATTACCTGTTGTTGGCATGCACGGTTCTTCTTTATCACAATAAAACATCGACCCATCTCAAGTCAAGTCAGGAAAAGCTTTTTAGACTTTTTAGTAATTTTCACTTTAACTTTTAACTATTAAAAACACATATTTGTTTTCAAATATATATGCAATTGACTGCTAGTCTTCCTCGGCCTTGATGTTTGCGACTGCTAGTCTTGACTTCTGTACACAGCTGGGGCCTTTGTTCTTTCAAGTTTTGTTATTTCAACAAATTAAAGGATTATAAAAGAATATTTTATATATATGGATTAGAAAGATGAAGTTTGAAGGATTAATTTATGTCAATAATGTTGATCAATCAATATTAAATATGTATATCATTAAAAAAGGAAATGTTCACAAGAACATTAGTAAACAATTATATTATTATTTATATAACATCCTTTAGTTATTATTATAAAACAACTTGTTAAATTAAAAAACCTCTTACCCGTTATCAAATAAATAAATAGCGACAATGTGAACTTATATAATAAGTTGATCCAATTTAGGAAAATAGCCACTGATTTTGGTAAAGTCTTGACTTGAAAAGTGTATATAATCTTAGCTTTCTTCGTCAAAGTTGTTAGAAATTTTTGTTGATTATTATATGCTACTGTCAAGACTTTATTGTAGTTTATTGCAATTCATGGTTATATGAGTCCAATTGTAACATGACACGAATGAATATACTCTAAACGGAGCCACGGTAAGGACTGCAGCACTTACAAAAATTATTGGGAGTTGGTGGCAAGTAACCGGTGTGTGAATTATTTTAATCTGAAATGTTGTGAGTGATAATGCACTAATTAAATAATTTAGAACAATGACATTTTAAATAGATAGAAAGTGATGGTGTTGACTCATATAATAGATTGAATCTAATTTAAGAGAGTAGTTATTTAGCTTTTTTGTATTTTACAATTAAGTCTTTGATTTGAAATGTATATATATCATGTTAACTTTTGTTTTCGTCATACAAATTGCTGAAAATTTCCTTCAATATTACCAGAAATATAGGAATACATCCCTCAACAAGAGTATTAATAGTTCATATAGCTCATGTCTTTTCTATTTTTTTTTTCTTTGACAACAAAAAGTTCAATATTGATCACATTTCTAAGTGCTCGTTTGGTTTGATTTTTTTATTAGTCAAAAAATATTTCTCAAAATTTTTGAGATCATTTGGTTGTCATCGAAAAAAAAGTTTTAAAAATTAAAAAAATTATTTTTCTTCTACTGAAAGAAATCCAAAATTTAAACTTTTAGCAGTAGAGTTTTTTTAACTTTTTTAAAAAATAAAATTATCTAAAATACTTTTATTTTATTTAAAAAAATTTATATTATTTCTTTAAAATATTACATTAAATACTTATTTATTAAAGTAATTACTGAAATTTTTTCAAAAACTATTTGTGACAACCAAACGATTAATAAATTTTTGTTAAAAATTCTATTTACAAAAACTCTACGAATAAAAGATCTATCCCAAAAAGCTATATTTAAAAAATTATACCAAATGAATTCTAATTATTATTTTGGGGGTATACAAATATACAAGTGGGCACATGTAATATTATATTATTCTTCTAAAAGAATATTAGAATGTAAGAAATATTCAGGTAAATTTATGTACTTTTCAATAAAGTCATTATTCACATAAACAGTACTTTGTATATATGAACAATATATATAAATGAATAGTAATATACACTATAAATATATTAGAATTTGACCTTATCCAAATTTATTTCCAGGATCTACTTTTGTAGAAATGTCAAAAAACAAATGAGAATTATTACAATTATGCAACACTAAGAATTTACTTAGAACTCTACTATTGGAGAAAAACTACAAGCTTTCATAGAGAAAAATTTATTATGTATAAATTTATACTGTTATACAATTTTCTCTCAAAAAACCAAAATTTCAAATATACTCACTTACAAAAATACCCAAAGAAATAACTTCATACAAATACATTTACTTCAATTATTCTACTCACAAGAATAAAGAAGAATTTAAGACAAAATCCTAAAAGCTTGTTTGAGCTACTTCTTGAATAGCTCTGCTTACTTGCTTCAAAGAGGTATCACGAGGCTTCAATTTATAGAAAAAAGAAGAGAAAATCTTGACATCAATTAAACCTTAATTTTCTCAACCGAAAAATCTAAGCTGCATGCGCCCGATTTTCTTCTTCAAAAATGCAGTTGTTGAAACCGTAATGCAGCATAATTCACTTTTCAAATTTTGCTGCACAAGTCTTTCTTTCCTTCTCTTTTTTTTTTTATTTTTTATTTTTATCTTCAATTGTGGGTCCACCACATTTCATGGAATTATATACTCTCACAAATTAATTGGAGAACTTGTCAATTATCTTATTAATTTGAAATCTAATTGATAATTAATATTAATTGAAAAACACGACATGTTAATTTTGAATATTATAAACAATGATTTAGACGGCAATTGAGACATTAATCCGTCTCCACTCAAGGGAGGACTAACACTATCCACCTAACTCCAAAAGACTTCATTAATTTCATCCTTCTTAATTTTCAAGTACTGGCTTAGTCTTTGACTTATTAGTAATATGTAGTTGAGGTCTTTAGTACACTAGTTCTAATCTAAAATTGATTCTTAACATTTAAGTTTCTCAAAGCCTCTTTAAGATTGCGGGAGATTAGAAATTATCCTAAATCATTAAAATTGATTTTAGGTGTCTCGCAAAATTTTTAAATATTATATACATATTAATTTATTAATTAATCAAGCAAATGATCGATCGCAATGCTAACTGCGTTAGGCACCGGGCCTTGTAAAAAAGAAAAATAATATATAGTAGCAACTTTTCCAAAATAGACTGGGAATATTCCACTACATCGGTGCTATCAGATGCATGCGTTGAGATCAAACGCACAATATAAATAGCAGGGTAATGTTGTAGCCTCCTCTCAACCACATTTCTAATGAAACCAACTATGAAACTTGTTGTTGCCATTCTTTTCCTTGCTCTAGCAACCACCAATATCAAAATTAGCTTCTGCAATGGAAGTACTTACAATGTTGGTTGCATTGACAGTGAGAGACAAGCACTTTTGAGGTTCAAGCAAGATCTCAAAGACCCTTCAAACAGGCTTGCCTCTTGGAGTAATATTAGTGACGGCAATTGCTGTACATGGGCTGGTGTCGTCTGCAACAACTCCACAGGCCATGTCATGGGGCTCCACCTTGGAAATCCTTGGTTTTATGGAGAAGAAGGTTACGAGAAGTCAAGGTTGATTGGTAAGATCAATCCCTCTTTGCTTGACCTTAAGCATTTGGTTTACTTGAACTTAAGCAATAATGATTTTGAAGGAACTCGGATTCCTGGATTTCTTGGTTCCGTGGAGAATCTAAGATACATTGATCTCTCAAAGTCTGGATTTATCGGAATGATTCCTCACCAACTTGGAAACCTCTCTAATCTTCAATATCTTGATCTCAGCTATGGTTTGCCTTCCTTGTATTTGGAAAACTTTTCATGGTTATCTGGTTTTTCTTTGCTAAAACACCTTGATTTAAGTGGTGTGGACCTCAGCAGGGTCTCCGACTGGCTGTCGGTGACAAACATGCTCCCTGCTTTACAAGTGTTAAAATTGTCATATTGTAGCCTCCGTCACTCGCCTCAGCTACACACAGCAAATTTCTCATCTCTTGCCACCCTTGACCTTAGTTTCAACGAATTTGACAGCCTTTTGTTTCCTAGTTGGGTTTTTGGTCTGAGTCATTTAGCGTTTCTTGATGTCAGTGCTAATAATTTTCAAGGTCCAATTCCAGATGGACTTCAAAACTTGACTTCTCTTTCACATCTTGATCTATCTTTCAATAATTTCAACTCTTCAATACTGAACTACCTGTATAAATTTAGGCGTCTTGAGCACCTTCTTCTCGTTGATATAGGCCTTCATGATATGATTTCAAGTGCTTTGGGAAACCTAACTTCTCTGAGAGAGCTTGATCTCTCGTTCAATAGAATCGGAGGGCGAATCCCCAGAACATTTAGCAAACTTTGTAGCTTGAGGTCTCTCTCTATCAGCAATGCTGATTTGAGCCAAGAGATATCTGAAGTCTTAGATATTTTCAAAGGATGTGTTTCAGATGTGATAGAGAATATTAACTTACGTGGGAATCAACTTTCAGGTCATTTGAACAATCAACTTCGGCAATTCAAAATTCTACAAAATCTTTTACTAGATTCTAATCTGATTTCTGGTCATATCCCAACATTCTTAGGAGAACTTTCATCCTTGCAGTGTGTATTTCTTAGCAATAACAGATTGAACGGAACACTTTCTGAAATCCATTTTACCAATCTCACAAATTTGTTAATTTTTCTTGTATCCGGAAATTCACTAATTTTGGAAGTCAGTCCTTTTTGGGTTCCTCCATTTAAATTGATCCAAATTTTAGGATTAGGTTCTTGTAACTTTGGCCGTCAGTTTCCGTCTTGGCTTGACTCACTAAAACAGTTGGAGCTTTTGGATATGTCAAACTCAGAAATTCTTGATACTATACCCCGTATATTCTGGGAATCTCATCGCCAATTAATCGATCTAAATCTCTCTCGTAACCAAATCTACGGGAAAATTCCTGACTTAAAGGCTACTCAACTTGAGTCACTCGACTTGCATTCGAATTATCTATCTGGTGCATTGCCTTCGATTCCTTTAAGTATACATGCGCTTGATCTTTCCAATAACACTTTTAATGGATCCATATTCCAGTTCTTGTGCTATGGGAGAAACGAACCCAACTATTTGATGCGAATTCTCAATCTCAGAGACAATTTTTTATCTGGAGAATTACCTGATTGTTGGATGAATTGGCAAAATTTGTTGGCCCTGAATTTAGGATACAATGAATTTACCGGTTCCCTTCCAGCATCGATGGGAACTTTAACTTCCCTTCGATCGTTGCACCTTATCCACAACAAATTTTTTGGACCAATTCCTGCGTCACTTCAAAATTGTACAAATTTACTAGCAGCTGACATCAGTGGAAATGAATTTTCTGGAAATATTCCGACGTGGATGGGAGACAGATTGTCAAGATTGGTGATCCTCAACCTTAAATCAAATAAATTCCATGGTCATATACCAGCAAAACTGTGTCATCTGTCTTCTTTACAAATCTTAGACGTTTCTAATAATAATCTCTCTGGCCCTATACCAAGATGTATCAATAACCTCACTGCTATGCTGAACTTAAGCAAAGCTACGGAATCTTCTATACAATATTTATCGGAGGCTAGTTTTGGTTTGGGTCCAGTTTTCGAGAATGAAATAATCGTGACGAAAGGAAAGGCGATGGAGTACAGCACCATTCTTAAATTAGTAAGAAGTATGGATCTTTCCGGAAATAATCTTTCCGGTGACATTCCGGTAGAAATGACAGATCTTGTAGCATTGCAATCATTGAATTTGTCTCACAATTTTTTCACCGGAAGAATTCCTGAGAATATTGGTGCTATGAGATCATTGGAGTCCGTTGATTTCTCGGGAAATCAACTTTGTGGCAGAATCCCAGAGGGCATTTCAAGTTTGACGTATTTGAGTCATTTGAACTTGTCCAGCAACAACTTGACAGGAAAAATTCCGTCAGGCACTCAACTACAAAGCTTTGATGCGTCCTGTTATATTGGCAATGATCTCTGCGGGTCACCGCTTACTGTAAATTGTACGGAGGACGCTCCAATACCTGAAGATGAAGAAGATGAAGAGAACGGCGAAGTGGAGTGGTTGTACGTGAGCATGGGAGTTGGATTTGTGGTGGGTTTTTGGAGTGTAATTGGGCCTTTATTTCTCAGCGCAAGATGGAGGTACAAGTATTGTTACTTTCTGGATCGCATTATACAAAAATTTGGCTGCTTGTACTAAATGTTGCTGCATATTTTTCCATTGTATACTTGCGACTTCCCATGGAAGCTTCAGAATAATTAATTCACGGACTTTTCTTATTTATTTTTGCTATTGTTTGCTTTAAGGCACGAGTACAGGAATTTTCTTTTTCTTTTTACACAAAGTTTGACCTACAATTTCAATTATTGAATTAATAATACAGTATAAATGGTCCGAATTTCATCTAACAAATGCATTATGGATACATTAAATACACTTGTCATATAATGTCAATTATTAAATATAAATATTAAATGACTCCTAAACCTAATAGGAAAAATTATAATAAGCCCATGAATTATAAAAATAATTTGTTAACGCGTAACATTAACATTTGTATTTGTTAACCATATTAAATCAGAAGAATTTAACATTAATAAAAAAGAACTTGAAAAAGAATTAAAACCTTATCACCAACCTATTCGTTATATATTTTGATTTCTTTTTGCAGAGTGATTTGGGGGGACTCACCTTTTTTATTTATTTGGGACGAGCAACTTTGTTTGTATGGCTTATTTACAAAAATACCCCACCCTAACTAAACTGTGCAGTGGCCGTGCATCTTTACACGGTAGAAGCAAAATTTTTCACATAAAATGCAACACGATTTGAACGATGAAAGGTCATGAAATTGAGTTGATTCTCTAAATAATAGAAGATCGCAAAAGTCACCTCGCCCTTTTCTTTGCTTTCACATGAAGAAATCTATAGTTAACTCTCAAATGATGGCGTAGTCCGTTCGTCTTCCATTTTCATCCCTATCTTTCTCGGGAAGCCCAAATATGAAAGCCTATTACTCCGAAATCTCTGCAATTTGCCTTAGATAGAGCTAATTTGGTGGGTCTTGTGTACAGTATCTTCACTTTCCCTTTTATCAAAAGCTATTAAAGGAAGATAACCCGAACACACCCATTTCTTGTTAAAATACCACTTCTGAATTTTAGCAATGGAGGGATTACCAGACTTTGGCTTTGAAGTGAGAGAGGACTTCATGATTTCACCAGCTGGTGGTGGAAAGCCGACAAGGAGACTAGCCCATTTTCTCCAACCAAGCATAGACACGATTGATGCTACAATCTTTGAGCTTCCTTCTCACTGTCTTTCCTCCATACCATCTACTTTTGAGCCAAAAAAGTGGCCTTTAAATGTGCAATTTCACGGATGGAGATCACCCCAAAGAGATTGGAAAATATGGGCAGGAAAGATGGCTGCTTTACATGAATCTACATGGAAGAAAGCTGGTATATATGAAGCAATCTTGAACTCCACTTACGAAATTAGGAGATACTATGATTCTATTCTTGGTCTTGCAGAGAAATGGTGTCCTGAGACCAAAAGTTTTGTCTTTCCTTGGGGTGAAGCTACAATTACACTAGAAGATGTGATGATTTCTGGGTACTCTGTATTGGGGTCCCCTGTTTTTAGCAGGCTTGAAACTGATGAAATGAAGGAAACGGAAGAGAAATTGAGTCAAGCAAGAAAGGAACTCTGTAGAAGTTCAGCTAGGAAAGCGGAGCATTGTAACTGGATGAAGAAATTTATGGACAGTGGGAGCGAAATCGAACACGAAGCTTTTCTTGTCTTGTGGTTGTCAAGGTTCGTTATTCCAAGCTCTTTTCGTTTAATTGTGAAATCGGTTTTTCCCATTGCTATACATTTAGCTAAAGGGAATAGAATTGCACTAGCACCAGCTATTCTTGCTAGCATTTATAGAGATTTGAGTTTGTTGAAAGAAAAGATCGTGTCTTTAGCTGGCATCGAAAATTGGGAGAATGAAGGCAGTAAGTTTGAGGTTACTATAATGTCACCATTTCATTTAGTGCAAATTTGGGGATGGGAGAGATTCATAGAATTGAGACCGGTGCCTAATTTGATAAAAACTGGTGAGGCAAGATTTGCCCAGTGGCACAGGAAAATTATTGCAGTTGAGAATGTGAGGACCGTGCTGGATTCAGCCAAAGACAGTTTTGTTTGGCGCCCCTACGCTAAAGCTGTGCAAAACAAGAATTTACCCAAGTCTTATGGAGAAAAGAAAATGCGGGAATCCATTGATGATGGTTGTTTTGAGGAATTAGAGTCATTTGCTCGATGTTTGAAGATATCTGAGCTAGTTGGTATTGACTGTATAGAGCAGTACCTTCCTCATCGGGTAGCAATGCAATTTGGGATGGACCAAGATCTGCCAACTTGTGTTGCTCGGGCAAATGACAGTCCTTATATTGCGTGGAGTTGTTACAGTAAACCTATCAGTTATGAGGATTTGTATATTTTACCCCGGCTTTGTAAGGCTGATGTTACCACCCGATACTTGGAGTGGTGGAACAAATCACTATTGCGTCTACAAAGTGTTATTAAAGGTACTTTGCCACAAAAGAGAATTCTCACAAGTGCTAAGAAAGGAGGGGAAGCAGGCAGCTTTTCTGCCTCTATTCCTTTTAGTTATTCTTTGAAGAGTTCTGAAAGGTCATCAGATCCATCAGAATTGAAAAAGAGAAATGCTGTTTCCTCTGCTTCTCTTGGTCTTCCTCTTAAGAAAGCTAAAAAAAATTTCGAGACATCAAAAGAGAAGAAGGAAACTAATGATATCTCTGCCTCCGCCGAATTAGCTTCAAAAATACTGTTACGAAGTCTACTCGTGAAGAAGGAAGCCAATGATGCTCTTGTTCCTCCTGGTTTTCCACCCAAATCTAATTTGGTGGCGGCAAGTAATTCAACTGAGGAAGATAATCTGATGATTGTGGAACTACTCAAAGCTAGGAAGAAGGATGATGGTATTTGGAATGGACAGGTCGGTTTTGGTGAAAGTTTGCGATGTCAATCTGAAACCATTTCTTCAATTGCAGAGTGTGAAGGCATTAAAGTTATTTGTCCACAAACAGAATCAGTGCAAAAGAGAATGCAGAATGAACCCATTAATGTTGGATCAGAGACAGCTATGCAAGATTCAACTGAGAGTAAAGTGGGTAGTCCGGCTCATGATATGGGGAGGATCCAGGGTGGTGAAGGAGATGGAGACAAGTATGCAAGTGAGGTAAGTCAGATGCCGACATTGCAACTTGAAGATTGGGTTAGTAGGCTTGAAAGGAAAATTGCAGAATTAAAAGCAGCAAGATTTGGTCATAAAACGCCAGTCTTAATATCAGAATGAGTCCACTCATGTTCAACGTGATATATGATGTTAATGTAGTTTTAGCACTTAAGCAACACATGTTAGATTCAGGTTTTTACCATTTTGTTTCGAATTGTTAACCAATTAACAATTGTGCAGAATATATTTAACCACAATGAAATATGTAAAGCAAAATATTTTGTTGTAATATTTCTGGTGGAACGGATGAATTTTTCTGACACTGATGATTTGTATGTAGCTACAGATGATGCACATTACACATTTACTAAAATATATGCCCCCCGTCCGACTATTAATTGAATACCGCATGGCTAAAATCTTACAATTGTTAAACTCCTTTTCAGTTATTTCAGTCTTCGTACTCTGTAAAACCTGTTCATTGTCTGCTTCAACAAGGACACCAAATTCTGAGGATATTATGACTGTTGTTTGATAAAAGGTTAGATGTATCTGAGGATTGGCCTGGTAAATTCCATCACTATGAAGGGAAAGGATCATTTAGTTTAATATGCATACACTAAGCAAACAAAGATAGTACATTGATATCTGCATTGCTTGGAGAGTTCACAACTCACGTACATACAGTCCATTCGAAGCTCATTTCTTGAGCTATCAACTATAGTTGCTGCTTGGTGATAGGCATGGCCTGTGGTGAGTTGAGATATTTGGGCCGCGGTTTATAGACTCGATCTAGCAAAGTTTTGTTAGATATTTGACTGGAAAATTTTCTGTAATTAAAAAAGGAAAATTGTTTTTTGCTTTTTAGAAATACAAAATAGAGTCTATATAAAAAATTAGATTACTATTTATACCCCAAAAAAAGTAGTTCTTCCGAATTTTTTTTTTATAAATCACAGGTTTTATGTTATTAAAAATAAATATTACGAATTATAACACATTATTGTTAATGTGTGATATGCATTACCATAAATGTTTACATGTTATTAAACTAATTTTTTTCAGTAATACAACACTATTTAAAAAGTAATTTAAAAAAAAAACTGTTTCGCTGTTATATAAAAAAAATTACTCAGCAACCAAAAGAGGAGGAATTAGAAGCAACTCTTTAATGAATGAAAGTTTTATCAAATAATAAATTTTGGAGAAATTTGGTGTGACTGATGCTTCTGAAAATAGAATAGAAAAATAAAATATATATTTATTGTATCGCATTCTTATTCTAAAATTATTCAAATTATTAAATTTTCATAATGATAAATTACATTGATCTACCATTTAATTAATATCATTACTTAAAATAAATAAATTTTTTAATTCCAAATATATTCGAATAATAATATATTACTAAATGTTGCACATTTTGCTGACTATCTGGTGGCATCCTTACTGTTAAAAGGTCTGTAAGCTCAGCACCGCTGAAAGTTTTCCATTGGATTTGAATGCAAAAACCCAACCAGCGGGAACCTCAATCATCAGAAAGCCATTAACTCGTTCTAGAGTTTTGGCAATGGAGGAATCATCCGAAGTGAGTTTTGAAGTTAGAGAAGAGATGATGGTTTCATTAACTGGTGGTGGAATCCCAACAAAGAGACTAGCCCATTTCCTCAAACATGAAATAAACTGCACTGATGGGTCTGTCTTTGAGCTTCCTTCTCACTATCTGTCATCTATAACAGCTACTTCTGAGCCAAGAAAGTGGCCGTTGAATGTGGAATTTCACGGATGGAGGTCACCCCAAAGAGATTGGAAAAAATGGGTAGGAAAGATGGCTGCTTTGCATGAATCTACATGGAAGAAAGCTGGTATACATGAAGCAATCATGAACTCCACGTATGAAATTTGGAGAAACTGTGATTTGGTTCTTGGTCTTGCAGAGAAATGGTGTCCTGAGACCAAAAGTTTTATCTTTCCTTGGGGTGAAGCTACGATTACGCTAGAAGATGTGATGATTTCTGGGTATTCTGTGTTGGGGTCCCCTGTTTTTATCAGGCTGGAAACAGATGGGTTGAAGGAAACGGAAGAAAAATTGAATCAAGCAAGAAAGGAACTCCAAAAAAGTCCAGCTAGGAAGGCGGAGCACAGTAAGTGGATGCAGAAATTCATGGATAGTGGGAGCGAAATCGAACACGAAGCATTTCTTTCCTTGTGGTTGTCAAGGTTCGTTTTTCCAAGCTCCTTTGGTTTAATTGTGAAATCTGTATTTCCTATTGCCACACATTTAGCTAGAGGGATTAGAATTGCACTTGCACCGGCCATTCTTGCTAGCATTTATAGAGATTTGAGTTTGTTGAAAGAATTTTTTTTTGCTTTACCTGAGATAGACAACTCGGAGGATGAAACTATTACTATACGGTCTTCATTTGTGCTGGTGCAAATTTGGGCCTGGGAGAGGTTTATAGAATTGAGACCGAGGCCTAATTTGATCAAAAAAGGTGAGTCCAGATTCGCTCGGTGGCACAGAATAAAGATCAGGGTTGAGAATGCAAGGACAGTCCTGGATTCAGCCCAAGAGAGTTTTGATTGGCGTCCATATGCTAAAACCGTAGAAAACTGGAATTTGCCAAATTTTTATAGAGAAAAGGAAACTTGGATATTGGTTAATGCTGATTTGTCTGAAGAACTACAATCATTGGTTCGATGCTTGAGGATTTCTAAGCTAGTTGGTATTGACTGTATCGAGCAGCACTTTCCACATCGAGTAGCAATGCAATTTGGAATGGACCAAGACCTTCCTGCTTTTGTTGGCCAAGGCAATGAGAATTTTTCTGTAGCATGGAATAATTACTGTAAGCCAATTAGCTATGCAAATTTGTACATTCCATCCAGGCTTTACGAGGCTGATGTTACAACCCGATACTTGGAGTGGTGGAAGCAATCAATGTCACGTCCACAAGTTGCAAGTGAGTGTGTTCCACAGAAACGGACTTTAACTAGTTATGAGGTTACACCAAAGAGATCAAAAAGATTGAAAGAAAGAAGTTTCGCGGGTTCTAAAAGTACACCAGACACGGCAAAAGAAAGAAGTTTCACTATTTCTAAGGTAACTGCAAACTGGTCGAAAAGAACAAACAAAAGGAACTTCATCACAAGGATTAAGATAACCCCAAAGAGATTGGATACTATGAAGGATCCAGATGGTGCCTTCATTTGTACTAGTTTTTCTCTGAACGGTTTGGAATATTCACCTGAGACTTTAAAACGGAAGAGGAGAGATACTGATGGCTCTATTACTCTTGGTTCTACCCTGAAGAAAGAAAAAAAATCAGTCCAGACTTCACAAGAAAATAAGGAAGTTAGTGATGCATCTTCTACTGAATTACCTTCAAAAACTCTACCACTGAGTGTAATAGTAAAGAAAGAAGCTGATAATTCCCCCGTGCCTCCTGGTTTTCGTCCCAAATCTAATTTAATGGAAGCAGGGGATTTGGCTAAGGAAGATAATGTGGCCATTACAGAATCAGTGGAATCCAGCAAAAAGCAGAATGATGTTCAGGATACAAAGGATGGCGCTGATGAGATTTCTTCATGTCAATCTCCAATTTGTTTCTCTTTAATTGCAGATAATGTGGATGTTAAAAGTATTGAGCCACTGACTGGATTGAAGAAAAAGGCTATGCAGAATGAACCTGCTCATGTTGGAGTAGAGGCAGTTAGGGAAGACGCAACTGAGGATAGAGCACGCTTTTCTGATCATGATATGCAAAGGAACCAGGACAGCAACAGCGACCGCAAGAACTATGCTTGCGAGATACCGAATCTGGATCTCGAAGCTTGGGTCAGTAGACTTGAGAGGATTTTTTCCAAACTAAAAGCAGCAAGATTTGCTCAAAAGAGGCCAGTTTAACAGTATACTAATACTCTCATGTTTAACATGGTCCAAGAAATTCCTTTAGTTCTCCCACTTTAGCTACACATGCAAGTTCAACACTTATATGAAGACTGGTAATGCTATTACTGAAGACAACAACTGCACTTGAAAGCCTTGATCTTATTTTGCTTTCCATATCTCATACAAATGTTTTGTGATGCATGCCGCTGTGCTTTGGTTAGAAAAATTTTAAATTCCCTCCTTGTTGTTTGTGATATTGGTGTTCAAATGTATGTTATAATCCTGATGACAAATGATTTTCGGTTTTCCTTCCATTCGATCTTATGATGCAGCTAGAAGCAGGACACCAGAAATTTCACAAAGTTCATGCAGGCTTCTGAGCTTCAACTTACAGGCTACTCATAGTCTCCACCATAACCCACCTCCTGCCCGTAGAAATTTCCCATCGTCGTTCTTTAGAAAGAGACTACAATTCACAGACTACTCATAGCTTGATAAGTCAGAGCTTTAATCAATCCAATCTATTATGACCATAATCTCAAAGAGAAAAGATCAATCAACATGACCATGATCTCAAAGAGAACAGGTCAGTCAACATAATATAATACCAACTAAACAACAAGGAGAGAAACATTAATATCTGACTAATTTTGAGGTTTAAGCTTACACACAGACCATCCAAGCTCATTTCTCGAGCAATTAACTTGGCTACAGCCTGTAGAACTAACAAACAGTGCTACATGGTAAATTTACAATAGAAAAATCCATGACCCCGAGAATTAGCATATACAAAAGGGCATCAACTAGACGTAATAAAATGAGCACAAGCAGCTATATAATTTGAGATCTCGCAACCCCTTCACAGTACTGTAAAATTGAACTGGTTTGAGGGGATACACATCCAACCACAAATGACAGCAGTTTACTGACAGGAGGACATTATCAACTATTTGCAACAGAGTCTCCAGCCTTGGATCCATCTTTGGCCATGCTTCCGACGTATATATCCATCCTGATAAAATATCACACCCCATTCACTAGCGTGATCCAAATAAATATAACAGGGTTCATTGTATTATGATGACTTAATGATTGAACCATAATAAAATAGGGGTTCAATTCATTAATACTTGAAATAATAATGCACATCCCTCAGAATCACTGAATCATCAAAGATCAGGCCACTACTTTTAGATTCCGTAACATTCATCATAGGGACGTGGACCCTATAATAAAACAGAACACGCATTGGACTCCTCACTTCTCAGTGCATATTGTTTGGTAAAAGAATTCAGTTCCTACTTGGGTGCTTTTAACACGTCAAACCTTTTTCACAGAAATGGAAAACAAATTTCCCAAAATGATAGAAGCAACTGTCAAGTTTCAACAAAGAACGACACGTGTCCACACAAATCAAATTCGGATCCCCAAAATTAATATAAAGGGGCAAGTTAGATGAAAAAGGATAAGGGGAGACAAATAAGTACATCCTTCAGGATTTATATTTCATCAACCAATGATCAGGCCACTACTTTTAATTTGCATTTTATTCCTCACAGGGATGCAGCGGCAATATTGTAAGATGGAACCGGAAAAAAAAAAGGAAGTTCAAATGAGTTGCAGACAGCAAAGGAATGCAGAGGTGAATTACGTATACAGATCATCTATAAAAGAAATAATGATAATAATCGAACAGCCAAATATTGGCAGATATCAGTGAAGCCATTTTCACATAATATTGACAAAATTAGCACATAATGCTCTACATTTAACCTACTGATGCTGACTACCCTCCACAGCTTTCCATTTTCATGCGAAGTCATATTTTTAATAATAATAATTAAAAAAGATCTATATATGCGCGCTAATGAAACTGAGAGTGAATCAATGCAGTAAGAACGTTAACACATATCCCTCAGAATTTGTTGTTCATCAAAGGTGCTGATCAGTCCACTACTAATTTTGAGATCATTCTTCATATAGATAAACGACAAATAGCGGCTAGTCACACGCACAACATTCACAGAAAACCCCTCCATCGGAAAGCAAATGTATGTTTCAGCCAACCTCGGATAACAAAAGTACGAACAAAATATGCCATCAATCACAATCCAAATCAGTAATCACATATACAAAACACCCAGAAACAAAAATTCAACATTCTATTTGAACCAAGATGCAGGTGGAAGGGTCCAAGAGAGGGTCTCTAAATTCGCTTCCGAGAATACTATACTATTTGAATTTAGTTGGGCCGAGTCTTTCGAGTGCTACTTTCTCTTCTTCATCTGATACTTTTCAATAAGATAAAAGCAGATATCACAGTTGGACTTAGGGTTCCAGTTCGCCATTATAAAGGGGCAGCCTAAAAGGTAAATTTGCATGGGTGGTCCCTGAGATATGACTAAATTACAAAAAACCCTGACTACTAAACAAATGGAGGGACTTGTGAGTAATTTACCCAAAAATTGGGCCCAGTTAGACTGATACATATTCAGCTTCTTAATCAATATGTCAGAAACTGTTTAGCGTAAGGATTTGGAGATTTTGAGAAGGGTTAGCTAAAATATCAGTAGTTATGGAAGCTCAGAAGAGAAAATTAGGGATGGATCTTTTTGCTTTTGTCTTAACTACAATATTTGTTGTGTCAAATGTTGAAGCTTGGACCGGTGAGATTCACGGGAGAGTTGTCTGTGATGTCTGTGGTGATTCCTCTATTGGACCTGAAGACCACGTTCTTGAAGGTCTGTTCTTTCTATTTTTCTGATTGCATAAATTTGGATCATTTTTCTGGATATTAATTTGTGAGTTTCCCTAAAGTTTTCTCCTTTTGGTTCATCTGTAATTGATGATTTGTTTTGAGCTTGCCACAGAGCGTAATCGGATGAAGTTCTATATATTGTGTGTAATTGAGCATTTCCTGTACAATTGTGCCTTGTTTAGTTAATCTTTTGTTCTGAGTTCTGTTTTCGAAATTTGAGGTTTTGATTGGCTGGTAATATGTTTATTAGTTTGTTTATGAATGTAAATTAATTAACTTGATAGAACTTATGACCAAAAAAATGATGGAAATTCATTTCTTTATGGGCAAATTTATCAAAACTATTTTTCTGCAATTTTGTAATGGGTATGAATAATTTCTGTAGCTAATACAGTTATAAACATGACAGTATTTAAAATGATTGGGTTTGCTAAAACTTGTTCATTTTGAGTTCTTGACAATCACACTATTGTGGAATTGTGGCAATTCAATTGCACTAATTTAATTGCTGCATTATTTGAGGGGATGCTGATTTGAGCAGTCAGCATTTTGGTTATTGGTGTTGCTTTTCTGTTATAATAATGTTGCTATCAAGCAAGTATTTTGTCTCTTATGTAAATATTGTGAAGAAGGAATTAGAAAAATCTCATCAGTTTGCTTTCAATTCTGTATATTTGTGATTTATGTCAACGTTGTATGTCATTTATTTCATAAAGCTAGGGCAATATCTGGTAGCAGTGGTGTGTTATAAGTGAGGGTGTTGTTTTTTCCTAAATAATATTCTACAAAAAAATGTCTGCACAAACCCAACTCTTATATATAGCACATTCTTGAGTTCCAATTGACGTGATAAAGTTTTTACTTCAGAGTGGTGTCATTATTTGTTCTTTTGCTAGTTCAGTTTAGTTACATCACATTACCTATAGCTTCAATATGTTATTAATTGTCTGATTCTCATAGTTTGGTTTTATCCAGTGTCAAGCCTGATCCTCAGAGATGGCTGAAATGAAGTACAATGATCATTTTGTGATGGTTAATTTCTGCCTGTGGGGTCTCCTATGTGACTGTAATAATCATATCTCAGCGCCCTCAAACTTAAATGTCCTTAATTCCTGGAAGTTGCATAACTAAGGTTTGAGGTTAGACATAATATGTCAACTACTATGGCATCATCTGTCCTTTTGTTTGTTGTGGTGAGGTCAAAATCCCACCTTCTTCTATCTTTTGCAGATAAATGTACTAATTTTGGGAATTTGTTGTAATAGAAAGAAACAATTTTCAAAATCTTTCTGATTGACTTAATTCTTTCAGCATCTCTCTGGTGGTATGCTGTCTAAATTTTTTTTATTTGCTTTTGAAGACATTTTCCATGAAAATTCATTCCTTTAGGCTAGATTTTGCCTTGTAGTGCTATAGAGAATGAAGTATGATTGGTAAGCTGGATTCTGCCTTCCAAGTGCCACAGAGAACATGAGCTAATGTCCATGTTTCATCGTTCGTAAGAACCTTATTAAGCTTTGAACTGTGAGTTGAAGCTACAGTGGATATTTCAAATGCTTAGGTGCTCTATAAGATGGAATTATGAAGTATCTGTAATTTTTTTTTATTGATGCATGTCCATATGCTCAATGAGTTGAAACATAGGTGGATTGATTCTGATGCAGGTGCTGAGGTTGCTGTTCTGTGCATAACAAAATCTGGGGAAGTCTTAAATTATCAAGCATTTACAAATGCTAAGGGAGTGTACACAGTAGCTGAGACAATGCCAGAGAGTGACCGGTGGGATGCATGTCTGGCACGACCTATCAGCAGTTTCCATGAACACTGCACCCATCTAGGTGAAGGCAGTGCTGGGGTCAAGTTCACCTACAATCGTCCATCAGGTTATTTTCACACTGTGAGATCTTTTGTCTATCGACATGGCAGTGTGCCAACTTACTGCATTTGAAATTGGAACTCAGAATGTTTTGTGTGTATATGTTTGTTGAGACATATATAAGAAACCAAAATGTATGCTTGTGTTGAGTGAAAGGGCATATGAAAAAGAGAATTTGTTCATGATTGTACATGGTGTGGCCACTGGGGACAACCTCAGTGTGGCCATCATAAACTTCTAAGTTTCTGCAAACAGCAATACATGAACTGAAAGGACTCCCGATATATATGCTGAAGCCTTGTTTCTTTCAGCATAGTTCTGCAATCTTCTTGGCTGTTAACATCCAGGTTGAGCAGTTTTCCAGAGTGGTTGAGATATGTTGCTGGTAATATGTTAACTTGGTGTATCAGTACAGCATGCATAAGAAGAGGGTCTTTCTCAATGGTCTCAGAATCAATTTTGTAGGTTGATTTTGAGTTCTTAATCTTGGGTGTTCAAACCAAAATCAAGTGATTCTGTAGATAATGCATTCAAAGAACTACAATAAAAAGTGGAATTAGCCAAGTAACCCTCTATTTTGTTTAATGAAAGATCTGATGATCTGTACAAAAATTGCTGAATGCTGATAAACCAATTGCAGTCGTCCAATTCTATGATTCTTTTTCTTTCCTCTTCAGGGAATTATTGCACGCGTTCAATTTATAGACAAGTAATAACATACCATATGGTCTGCATCTGAAAGAAAAAAATAATAAACGAAACATAACATATGATTGGAAATGCATTAATTTAAGAAAAATTAATTGCAGACAATTTATCTTAAAATTAAAGTAATAGCTCATTCTAGTCCATCAAATCTTTAGTTAAAAATAAAAAATTGTTGAAATTCCTTATAGTTTATATTGCCAAATATAGAAAAACAAATTTTTTTTGGGTAATAATCAGATTGAGAAATAAATAAACGATTAAATGCAAAATCCAAACGCTGAAGGCGGACACGGCTGCGACCAAGTTTGTTGATGTATGACAGTCAAGTGGGCCAATGTTTCTGACTTGGCGAATATTAATAGGAGCATAGGACGTGTTCTGGGTATTACGAATCTCCGCTAAATGACCAAATAACCCCTATAAATAGTGACGTGGTCCCCGGCAATTGTAAGCCAAGCATGGGTATTAACGTCCATAAAATCAAATTGCAACCATATGAAAACCGTTAAAACTGATGCCCAGAAGACATGACAGGGATGGTAGTGTAAGAGAATTGAGAGAGAGAGAGAAGAGAAGGAGAGAGTTTCAGTGAGAATGTAACAGAGATTTTTTTCGTTAGACAAATAACAGAGAGAAATAACTTTGAAGATGAAGCAATGGATAAGCCAGTTGAAGAAAGCGTTTGGTGTTCCATTTCTTTGGCTGATTTGCCTGATTTACTTCACCCAGGTTTCAACAATCTCTCTTCATGTATTTTGCTATTTGTTTCTGTATTTCTATCTGCTATTTCTTTGTTCTTTGGGAGTTTTGTCTTTCGGGCTTATGGTTTTGATCAATATTGTGATTTGTTTTTAAGGAAAAAAACATGTTGGCCTAACGGGATGTTTTGATGGGTGATTTTATTGATTTTGCTGTCTCGAGTTTTTAGCATTTATAGATTATTGGTATTTTGGGTGATCTATGGGATGAATTGATTGATTTGAAATTCTAGCCGGTAGCTGGTGTTTATGACACTTTTGTTGCTTTCATTTTTCAGCCCTCGTACTGATACCAATGACTTTATCTTTTGTGATGGACATTTGAATGTAGGGTTTCAGATCATTTGTATGGACAGCAGTTTCATACCAGTTGAAAGACAAGCTTAAGTTGTCACCTTCAGCCTCCCAATTTGTGATTTCAGTAGCATTTTTCCCATGGAGCATAAAACCTTTATATGGGTATGAATATTAGCAATTTGGGTGCTTGGCCTCTGTATTTTTAATACAATTCAATTATCTTATAATGTGACATATTTCCGTGTAGTTGTAACATTATATAATTTTATTTTCACGTAGAATCCACAAAATTGCTATGTAAAATTAACATTTATTTGTAAGAAAGTTCATGTTTATATAACAGCTTGTACCCTACAATTATACTAATTTTTGTGTATGAAAAAATGTGTAGTAACACATGAACATAGCAAAGTTAGTTCAAGAGCTGATGCATTGGTAGATGCAAACTGTGCCAAAAAATTAAGCTGCGTTTTTGTATTATATATCTGAATTTGTTTTCTATTTTATGTGCAGAATTTTGTCTGATTGTATTCCGATTAAGGGAAGAAAACGGATTCCGTACCTAGTGATTGCAACCGTTCTCTCCCTGGTGCCATGGATAGTTCTAGGCCTCAGTGCATGCATGAGGAGTTCTACACGGCACCTAATAGTTTTGTTGACAGCACAAAACCTGGGCTCTGCTATGGCAGATGTCGTAGTTGATGCTATGATTGCTGAGGCAGTAAGATATGAGCGGTACGTCCACTTATTGAGTTGCTTCTACTTTTCTAAATGCATAAACTTTAAATTATAAATTGATTAATCTGGCAAGAAATATGGAGCGGGGACATTCTCCACCAACGCAATGCATTATTTTTTTTATGAATTACTCTTTTATATTCGCTTAGTATGTCTTCATTGGTAATCAGATTTACTTATGTTCCTAGAATATATTATCACTCACAATTACAATTCATCAGGGCTTCATTTGCCGGAGACCTCCAGTCGGTATCTTGGTTGGCAATGGCTTTCGGAGGAATATGTGGGAGTTTGTTGGGAGGATATGCTTTAACCAACTTAGAGATAGACATAATTTTTCTTCTTTTTGCTGTACTGCCTACCATACAGCTATTATCGTGTGGTTTGGTGGAGGAGAATGCGGAAGGCACCAAAGTTTTGCAAGAGGTCGCAAACTCAAATGGCTATCATCTAGTAAATGGGGATAATAGTATTTCGGATGAAGATGGTTCCTTGGGGAAGAAGTCCAATACAAGCACAATAAAACGAAAGAAGAACAAGAAAAACAAGAAAAAGAGAGTGGTTAAGACCAGTAAATCCAATACTCCTGAAAGAGGCAACCCGTTGGTCTTACAATGGTACCACTCCCTGAAAGCAGCTACTTACAGTTTGTATTGCGCATTTAGACAGCCAGTGATCTTGAGGTAATTTCCAAGACTATATTTTAGGTCCTTTTTACAGGCCTTGCCAGTTTCTGTTAAATGAATTATTATATCATTCTAATCATGGCACTTATGATTTTGCTTTACTCTTGGATTCAGGCCCATGGCTTGGTTTTTCTTAGCACATGTAACTATTCCAAACCTATCAACTGTCATGTTCTACTACCAGACTGAGATCTTGGATATGGAAGCGTCCTTTTTGGGCACTGCACGTGTGGTTGGATACGTAGGCCTCATGCTCGGAACTTATACTTACAACAGTTACCTTAAAAAGATGAAGCTACGAAGAATTTTAATGTAAGTACATAGTGTTTTGATTATATACCTTTGGTAAATTTGTTATTTCTCTTAAATTGCTTCCTCTGGTTGGCCCTGATCTATAAATGAAATGCAGGTGGACTCAAGTTGGTCTGTCAATCTTGAGTTTCCTGGATATTGTTCTAGTGTCTCGAATGAATCTCAACTTTGGGATATCTGACAAGATCATGGTGCTATATGGATCTGCTCTCTCTGATGCAGTGAATCAATTCAAGTATGTGCATTTAGGACTTGTTCAATTTTGATTTCGCTAACTCACCATCGAGTTAACACGAATATTTTTTGACGAAGGATTCATGCTCTTACTAAGTTCCTTGTAGATTTATGCATTCATCGTTTTTTCCTTTTGTGCAAAGAAAGGAATGAACTTTCCTTCATGCTCTTACTCTTGTTTCTGATGTAACAACAGGTTCATGCCATTCCTGATATTATCTGGACAGTTGTGCCCACCTGGAGTTGAAGGAACTCTCTTTGCCCTTTTCATGTCAATAAACAACTTTGGTGCCACAGTAGGATCCTTTGTTGGTGCTGGATTGGCCTCGGTTTTGAACATCTCCTCAGGGTCTTTTGACAATCTTCTTTTGGGCATCAGTATCCAAATCCTCTGCAGTTGCATTCCACTTGCCTTCCTATTTTTGATACCAAAAGAAGCTACAGGAGTATCAGCTTAATTAGCTCTAGATTATTTCTCATACGATGAGGAATCGCCTAGCAACTGAAATGAATAGGAAATTTCAAATTTTGGTCAACGTTCAAATGACAAATTCAAAGTAATAGCTTCTGAAATACATAGATGTCAACATAGAGCTTGGTTCCTTCAGTTTTCTGATGTATACATAACTTTTTTATAGAGCAGTTTTAAGAAGCAAATGAATATGAAATACGGATCTTCTATTATTCAGTTTCTGTTTTTCTTGTGTCCTATCAAAGAAAATAGCCCACTGCTGGTAATGCATTCAAAGAACATAGCCACAATGGATGTGAGCTTCAATATAGATTGAGCTGAGATACCCAAAATGGAAAATTTTATTCTGTTAGATTCTCTCAACCTTAGATCAGAATCGGCAAATAAGAAAATAAAAAAACTATTTATATTTTAATTCCCCTAGAAAATACAGATGCTATTGAAATTACTACAAGTGCCTGAATTCCTTTTATAAATGAAAGAAAAGTTCAACTGTTACATATGATATAAGCATGGCATTATTGAAAATCTAATTAAAATGGATTATGTCGTTGGCGTTGATTAGTAGTGTCAAATGAACACCATCTGACTTATATAAAGTCAATAATTAAATAAAAATGTATGAAAAAATAAATATAAATATGATTTATGATTAAATAGCAAAAGAAGAAAAATGTGGAAAAAACTATTTTGATATTTGATTATTTATGGTATGATTTATGCGTCACTAACAATCAATTTTATAATTATCTTAAATACCAAAAAAAAAACAAAATATTCTTTAAAAAATATAAAAAGAAAGGAAAAGAAATAATATAATATATGATTTCCTTCGTTCTAAAACACATACAACAACTTATGCAATTCACTCCGACCAATTTCAGCTCGTCATCTGCTGCAACAACAACGTTAACCGACTCCTCCTCCTCCTGAACTTCTCAAAACCCAAAATAACAAAATTTTTTTTTTAATTGAAAAATGAGAAGGAGACCAGGAATCGGCGGTTTACAGACAGCAGCTGCAGCAAGGGTGGGTTTGTTTTATTCCTGTTTCAGCAACCTTAATCTTCGCGAGAATTCTTAGTCTTACTTTCTTATTTGCCAATTTTTATGATTGTTGATTTAAAAATTGGGATTCTTACTTATATTTTCTGCAGGATCAATATCGGTTACTTGGAGAAAATGTAGCAAAATTAAGAACCGATCTCATGAAAGAACAGCTGGCGACCTTTCGCTCGCAGCTCGAAGACTTCGCCCGCAAACACAAGGTCGATTTTTCTTTTTTTGTTTAAATTTCATTGCTTTGGCGTTTCTTTTTTTCTTTTTCGATTTGGAATATCGTTAATGACTATGAAACTCTTGATTTCCTTTCTCGTGACTCGTAGTTGTTTTTGTTTACAATTTGGATTTTGAAATTTGGTTTCATTGATGACATTACATGTTTGCTGAAGTGAGCTTGTGTTTGTATATGTTTTTCGTTGGATCAGTAATGATATAGCGATGGGGTGAAAGAAAAGAGATCGCTTCTTATGATCATTAAAGCTTTAAAGCTTTCTAATTGTATATTGAACTGAATGTGTTGTATGAGAAATGTTAATTTCAGTTGAAATCGTGTTCTGTTTGTTGGGAAAATGGGCAATAATGAGCTGAGAGTTGACATGGTTTGGTGCAGAATGATATACGCAAGAACCCCACCTTCAGGTCGCAGTTTCATGAGATGTGCGCTAAAGTGGGAGTGGATCCATTGGCCTCGAATAAGGGTTTTTGGGCAGAACTGTTAGGGATTGGTGACTTCTACTATGAACTTGGTTAGTCTCATCTGCTTGAGTTATGATTCATGTCTCATGAGTTTTGATTAAAGCTTTGAGGTTTGATGTCGTATTTATTGTTGCTACTTTTGAAGAATTTGGATATATTGGCAAACCGCTGGTCCCAGCAAGGGAAACATTTGTGTATGCAACCTTGTTTGCATCACAAAATGTATTAGCAAAGAAAAGATATCTTCTCTGGTCGTAGTTTTCAATTTTTCAATGCGTGTTGCCAATTACAGCATCGATGGGATTTGGTAATTCTTTGTAATAGATCCAAAGCTTTTACAGAGGTTGAATGCATATGTAACCTCCCAAAGATTTCTTTTCTGTAAATTGGCTACTGTTTGTTCCTTTATCGGGTGACTGCAGGATGCTTGTGTCTAACAAGTGCAACAAATCTAATGCTGATATTTATTTGAAATGTTCTGTTCAAAGAAAGCGTGAGATGATTTCTTTACGAATTTTCAATAACATTATGTTATTGACTTAGGTTGTTTGTTATATAATGGGATCATGGTTGATCTTGTATGTCCAGAAAAGTTGTGGGAGGGCATTTAACTTCCAGTATTTGGCTTATCAAGCTTTGTAATAGGATTAGAGCTATCTGGCACTGAGGCTCCAGCAGACTTGAAACTTGAGCGGGCCTCTACACGAGATTTATCTTTATATGTTTCTTAATATCAAGCTGGGTACTGCCTTTGAAAAATCATCTGAACATTTTACAGGTGCAGATACAAGTCTGTGCAAGTGCCATAAAATATTAGTTTATGACTTATGAAAGTACTCTGTTATTTTTATCATTCATTTTCCAGTTGCTCCTAGTTATTGGAAGGCATAGATTCTTTATATTAGAGAATCCTTTTCATCATGTATAACAAGTTAATGAAACATGACAACTTGGCTAGACAGGAGTACAAATTGTTGAGATTTGCTTGGCAACAAGACCCCACAATGGAGGTCTGATAAATCTGCTGGAACTCTGCAATCTCCTTCGCCGGCAACGAAAAAGTGATCGTGAAGCTGTGTCTGAAGATGACTGCTTGCGTGCTATAAGCAAGCTGAAGGTATTGCAGTGAATGCCATTTTGGATATAAGTCAGATTGATGCTAGAAGAGTTTCATATACTTTAATGTGTGGTGTTCTATTAACGAATAGGCTATTAAATTCTCCAGGTACTGGGTAGTGGTTTTGAGGTGATTTCTGTAGGAAAGAAAAAGCTTGTCCGTTCTGTTCCCACTGAGTTGAACAAAGACCACAATCAAATTTTAGAGTTGGCCCAGGTCGTATCCATTTTCTACCTATGTTTTCTTTCCCACTATTTCCTTCAACAATTTTTTTTGTTCTGACCATTCTGTGTTATTATATTCAAGATGAAACCCTGTGCTGCTAATAACAAATTGAACAAATATCTGATTGTCTGGCATTGTTGGTTCTATCAGGCTCAAGGTTTTGTAACAGTTGACGAGGTAGAGAGACGGCTTTCATGGACCTCTGGTCGTGCAATTGATGCCCTTGATATTTTATTAGAGGTAACTTGTTGCAGCCACTGGCTTATTTATATATATCACCATTTTCATTTTCTTCTCCATTTCAAGTATGCCTAGTTTCATCCATGGGACTCAAAAAGTGTTCATTGGTTGATACAGGAAGGTCTTGCAATGATTGATGATGGCCACAGAGATGGTAAACGCCGATATTGGTTCCCCTGTGTATCTTCTATCAGCTCGTCAATAGGGGCTGACTCTTAACAGTATGTTTACTCATTCAGCATTATTGTGTTCACCTCATAATATGTTTTGTGGATAGCCAAAAGATTAAAGTGTAAGAAATCATTACTTTTCTTTTTCCTCCTCTGTAGTTATAGTTGGTAGTAATCATCTAGGTAGACAATGTTAATCTTTGAGGCTGAATTGGCAGGAAAATGAGCTTTTCCACAATTCAAGGTAAATGAAGACAGAGACACTAGAAAAGAAGATAGAATGAGCAATCAATGATAGGATGGTCTTCCTAGGACTTTTAGACTACTAAAGTTCGCTCAGATAATTGTGTTGGTGCACGCCAAAATAAAGTGTGGCAGAGAATTTTCTGGTGCTAGTTGCGGTAGCAATCATCAATAGTAGCTTCTGCAATGGAAGCTCTTACCCAGGTTGCATCAAGAACTGAGGAACACTTTTTAAGGTTTAAGCAAATATTTACTCGAATATGCATAACTTGAACAATGCTGTAAATAAATATATTGTTCTAAAATCAGGTCACCCCTGCAATCTGTACCCATCATAATTATTTTTATAGACTTTTGCGTCTAGCAGAGGACTTTGATCCAGTAACGTAGATATATGAATTTGTTCTCCTGCTTCACCTAACAATCTAATAGAACAGAAGGTAAAGCAGATTTAAATGAATTAAAAAAAAATCATAAACATAAATTATCAATGGACTGCAACTTGAGAGCTGGGAATCTCAGTCTCTTCAGTCCAGTCAGAGCTGGGTTCACTCCAGGACCGGGGTCGAACACCGAGTTTAAAGAACAAGATCATCTCCAATGCTTCAAAAACCTTCTGTTTATCCAAAAATTCATTCCAAACTCCACTCACTATGCAGTAGTTGTTGTTATAAGGCGGCCTGTGATGAGCAGCATGTTGTGACCGCGACACAAGCACCCCAACATCTTGTAACGCCACCACAAGGGGCGGCAACTTGCTCTTTGTGCCGTGAGCCCACGCATGAAATTGTTGGCTAAACATAATGCAGCCTGCGCACATACATACGAAGCCATGAATTATTGAATCATTACATAAGATGTCAATAGGCAGCACTGTAAAGGTTATGGCACGAGCCAAGGCATGTAAATTGTTGGCAAACTGACGCCTGGTGATCGTCCAAGGCCATTTATGATGTCCCTGGAATGCTTCAATTTGGTTACCGAAAACTGGAGTCGATTCATCTCCGTAATTATCAATTCCCCAGTGGTAAACACCAGACCCGAGGTCAGCTAAAATGTAGCCAACATAGCCTGCTAACATGGGTTCGAGCCAGATATGACAACTGGCTGCAGCCACTATGGACTTGGCTAGAGAAATGAGAACAGTGGAGCACCCAGTTGCCACCCAAGCTCGATGAGACCACGTTGATTGCAGAGTTGAGTCATTGAGCAAGGGAGGAGAGTTAGTGGTAATAGTTGGTATGACCGGGGTTGATGAAATTGCTAGCCTTGGTTCGATAACTGGCTGGTCAGGATTGGACGTGGGCTTGAGCTTGGTGCTGGTAGTGGCTGAACATGTCACACGTGTGTGGCAGCTCTGGAAAGGAAGGCGACACGTGGGAACTTGTTGTGAGGACCTTATGGTGCATTTGTGATGGGGGAGGACAGCCATTGAAGGATTTCTCTACGATGTCTCTAAGAGAAATCAATAGAACTAGAATTGAGAGAGTGTATATATAATATAGAACACAAAATGTTGAGAAAACGAATAAGTGGCTGAAAACAGAAATGGTTATTCAAGGAGAATAGAAAGTGATAAAAACAAAGAAAAAGATTGTGGTGTGCAAACAGGGTTCGTGGGGTAATGGAAATCTCTCGTGTCAGGAATTGAATTTCTGGCGCACAATCTCTTTCAAGGCTTTCTTCTGTGAATTTGCGTTTCCAATTTGTTAATGAATAAAATAAAATGTATTCCTGGTTCACTTGTACAATATATGTGATAGGATAGGCAAAACAAAACTACTTAAAAAGAAAAAATGTAGATACGTTTGGTTGATGGGGGATGAGTTGGAAGTATTTCTGTGAACAAAATTTATATATTGGTGTTTTGTTTTTTTGTACATGGAAATTCGTACGTTGTAGTGAGACTTTTGTGATTTCTACAAGCAAAAGGAATATTCAATTCCGGAAGCATCTGCATTCTACAAGATCCCTTTTCACGTCAATTAACAATGCAATCCATGTTAATAATGTTTTTTCCTATTATTTTTATTTATTAAATAATACCTGTAGATCATCAATCCATCTACTTAATACTAATAATTACTATTCTAAAAACATATTAAACATCAATATTTTTTAAAATCAGAAAATTAAATTTAATTAATGCAATGTAAAAAAGATTAAAACAATTATATAAAATAAAATTCCAACGTAATCCTATATACATCTTAAATTTTTCGACTCCCGGCTAAACATACCTTAAAAACCTAAATATTCCCCGAAACGACACCGTTCGGTTGGAATTAAAGTCAAAATTAAGAAATTAATGCCCATATGTCCAGCGATAATAATGAAAACCAAAAGCCTAAAGCAAGTTGAGTGCAGAACTGAAAGTGTGTTCATTCCTCTCACCATTCCTTCAATCATGGCGCAACATTCACCATCATCTTCTTCTTCTTCCTCTGTTTGTCTTACGCTTTTCGCAATCGTATGGGTGTTATTTACTCAAACAACTGATTCGTTAAAATGCCCATTTCACCCTCAAGACGTACTGCCTCTTTTGCCGAGACAGGTCTCGTGGCCGATATTGAACTCTCTCAATAGCGCGGTGGACTTGTTGCCGGCATTCGTCGGAGCTGCCTCCTCCCCGAACGACACCGTCGAGTGGAAAGGCGCGTGTTTTTACGAGAACAAGGCTTGGATGGAGTTTCATAATAAGTCTGGCAGCGAGTTTGGTGGTGGGACCCTTCATATCAAGGTCTGTAGCAAGCTTGTTTTTTAGTTTCTGTTTTCTTTCATGCTTATTTTTTCAGAGCTTTTAAAGTACTGGGTATGCTTTAGTTTTTTATTTTGTTGAATTTTACTTCGTAGTTTGAGCTGTTTAGTCAGTAGTTTTGAGGAGATTTTGAGTGGTTGGATTCGTATTTTTTGAAAAATTGATATGAGGTAAATTTGGGAATTTTCTTTTAAAAAATTCTGTATGTTAGTTATCTGATTGTTTCTGTTTTCTTTCATGCTTATTTTTTCAGAGCTTTTAAAGTACTGGGTATGCTTTAGTTTTTTATTTTGTTGAATTTTACTTCGTAGTTTGAGCTGTTTAGTCAGTAGTTTTGAGGAGATTTTGAGTGGTTGGATTCGTATTTTTTGAAAAATTGATATGAGGTAAATTTGGGAATTTTCTTTTAAAAAATTCTGTATGTTAGTTATCTGATTGTTTCGTTAGAAATTTAGATGATTGAGTACGTTAAACTCTGGGTTTAGTTGAACTTTATAGGTAAAGTTCATAATTTTTTTTTGTTCGAAATGATGCTTTATGACTAATTCTGTGACTATTTTCTCTCGTTCTGTGGAAACCTGCAACTTTAGGTACGGAATTTTTGTTCAGCTGTATTTCTGAATTTGACCCATTTCTTGATGAGGAAAATTTTGACTATTATCTTTATATTGGTAGACTTCTGGAGCTGGAATTAAGGTTTTGAAGGGTTTATGACAGCTTAGATGATCTTCTGTGAATGATATTTTGCACTTTTAACTTTTGTTGTGGTTGACTTTGTAAAAAGTTGCAGTCTTGTGAATTTTATATTTAGGGTGCCTTTTAGGAATACAATCTTCCTTCTTAAATCAAATGAAATACATTAATTGTTACCCATGGGAAGCAAGTTTGTCTGGTAATGTTGCACTGCAGTGCCTGTCATGATTGCTTGACCTTATCAAGATATTGGCATTATTCTTAACAGGTTTAACTTTATAGGTATATCAAGTTTCTTTCCTTGTAATTGTGTAATGGAAGTTCTCTTGTCAATGCTACAGTATCTTATGGATCAGCTAGAGAAATTACAGTCATTGTACTTGAAATATTTTTAAAAGGCATTTCTGTGCTTACCCAGGTTAGCAAAGCCCATAGTTGGACATGCATGGATCTTTATGTTTTTGCAACTCCATATCGTGTGACATGGGATTACTATTTTTTATCCCGGGAGCATACATTGGAATTTAAAGAATGGGAAGGGAAAGCTGAGTTTGAATATGTAAGTTGGCATTCTCTATTATTCAGGACTCACCTAATGTTTTAGATGTTATTTGATGCACATGTTAATTTTCTGTTAGTGTTTCTTGTTTTTCTCAAAATCAGGTTAAAAACAAGGGAGTTTCGATATTCCTCATGCAAGCTGGGATGCTAGGAACCTTTGAAGCACTGTGGGATGTCTTTCCGTTATTCACTAATACTGGATGGGGTGAGAGCTCCAATATTGGTTTTCTTAAGAAGCACATGGGAGCTTCCTTTGAACCACGTCCTCAGCCCTGGGTTACAAACATCAGTGTCAATGACATTCATTCTGGAGATTTCCTTGCAATATCAAAAATCCGTGGACGATGGGGTGGTTTTGAGACACTGGAGAAGTGGGTGAGTGGAGCTTATGCTGGTCATACTGCTGTTTGCTTAAAGGATTCTGAGGGAAAGCTATGGGTTGGTGAATCAGGACATGAAAATGACAAGGTAAAGCTCTATGCCTCACTAATTTGTGATGATAGCATGGGATGCTTAGAATCAATCCAGGTGCTGGCCTTCCTATTTGATGTTCCATTAGATGGCCACAGAAGTAACCCATAACAGTTTTGGCAGTAGCGACTCTTCTGATCAACAAACTTCTTTTTAGTTGCTGTAATAAAAAATATCGATTCGCCGCCTTTTCTCTCTCCCTCTCTTCAGCTAAACATTCTATGTTTAAGTCTGCCATTGTAATCGATATACTCTTCATCTCCTTCACAATAAGACACCAAAAGTACATTTAGTTGTTAGGAGGCAACAAATCAAACAAATCTTTTCTTATTCTCATGATCACAAATGATAGTTTCACTCTTCGAAAGCATATCCTAGCATGTAAGCAGGACTTAAAGTGTTGCTTTGTGGAAGTTCTACTAATCAGATGTTTCGGAATTATTAGAAAATAGAGGGGCTAACTAATCAAGCGGGGTGCTCGTTACATTTTCTGTTTATGCATGAGAATTTATGTAGACGTGCTTAAAATATTTTTTTATTGTTTTATCTCATCTTTTTCTGTTTTGCAGGGGGAAGATATTATTGCCGTATTACCATGGGATGAATGGTGGGAGTTTGAGGTCAATAAGGATGATTCGAATCCCCATATTGCATTGCTTCCTTTGCATCCTGTTATGCGAGCTAAGTTTAATGAGACAGCCGCATGGGAGTATGCATTAAGCATGGATGGAAAACCTTATGGTTATCACAACATGATATTCAGCTGGATAGACACTATAGATGGAAACTATCCACCCCCCCTGGATGCTCATCTGGTATTTAAGTTTTTATAAGACATCCAGTTTGACGGTGCATATAATTTTAGTTGTGCTCTCTGTCCCTTGTGTGTGTGCAGTTGCTTATGCCATGAAGAAAGTTTCTTAGCTTTTAGTGACTGATACCTTTGCGGTCCTACCAGGTTGCTTCTGTTATGACAATGTGGAACCACATGCAGCCTGAATATGCTGCTAACATGTGGAATGAAGCCTTGAATAAGCGACTTGGAACTAAGGTATTATGAAGATATGTTTATCTATTTGCCACACCATGCTTCTGTTTTAATTTATTGAAATATGATTTGAATTCATGGTGTTTCCATAAAAGATTAATTATAACGTAATGCAGTTAGTGACCTCTTGGATAACATTATTGATAAACATCTACCTCTATTGTATACTTCATTTATTTGAGATTTCAGATTTGATGCACTTGTCATCTGGCCTTATGAAAATTTAACCACCTTCAAGTCCATGGTGATGCCATAATATACCTTATGATCCAAACATAGATAATAAGGCTTAATGTTATCAACCGGTCTCTGGTAATTACAATCAGATAGCCCTTGTCAGGACATTCTTAAGCGTTTGTTCCGTTGGAACTCATTTTAAGCAAGATCATTGCTTAATACAAACTGTTGTCAATGTTATATGAATAGTTAATATAGTTTGTGTTTTATGCAGGATCTTGATCTTCCTGATATATTGGTAGAAACTGAAAAGCGTGGAATATCATTTGATGAACTGCTGACAATTCCTGAGGAGGATGATTGGACTTATAGTGATGGAAAGTCAACATCATGCATTGCCTTCATTCTTGAAATGTATAAGGAGGCAGGATTATTTGATCCAATTGCCAGCTCTATTCAAGTCACTGAATTTACGGTGAGTTTTTGTCAAAGTAATTCATCTCTGCTTCATTTAATAAAAATTTTGTAATTATTGGAGATTGAATAAAATTCTGTAGAGGTAATGTAAAAGTCCTTTCAAAGTATGATATCGTGGGTGATTTCTGCTAATTAATTTATTGCTGAAACTGCAGATTAAAGATGCCTACACACTCAGGTTTTTTGAGAACAATTCAAGCCGCCTACCAACGTGGTGCAATGATGGCGATATTGTGAAGCTCCCTTACTGCCAGATTAAGGGGAAGTACCGAATGGAATTACCTGGGTATAATACCTTGGACCCATATCCCCATATGAATGAAAGGTGTCCATCTCTGCCCCCGAAATATTCTAGGCCAGCTAACTGCTGAAACCACGGTTGTTTCCATGCCAGGGTTCTTATAATGTTATGCGAGATGTATTGTGGATACAATGGGAAGATATATGCAACAAGAAAATTGGTCAATGCCAGATGTAGATATGGTGATTAGACTGTAGGATTGAAGAGACCTTGTAAGCTTTCTAAATGTTGTATAATGTAAATGATGGAAGATGAGCGTATTTAAAATCATTACCATTCTTTTCAAAATTGGGCTTTCATATGTTAGAATTTAGAAATGAAATGATCCAGGGTTTTGAACACAGAAATATTAGAAAAAAATTAGATGAAGAAAAGTATTGCATATTAGTCCATCCTCAAGCTTGATTTAGTGATATGTAAACTACATCTTAAAGCAATTTAAGAGCAGCAACAAGACTGAAATTTATCTCCAACAACTACAACATTATTTTTGCCTTTGCACTGAGAATATCAAATTTTCTTTGGCAGAATCTGGATAGGCAGTTCTTTAGTTGGGACAGGCATTGGATTCCTACTGAAAAAATTACCCGGACAGAGCAGCTTCCATGTGAATTGAGTAACTAGATAATGGATTGCAACAAGGGTTTCAATTCTAGCAAACTCATATCCTGGACATATCCGAGGTCCTGCACCAAATGGAATGTAACAGTAGGGCGGAATGGATGCTTGGTTCTCAAATCTGCTCGGATCAAACTTTGATTGTTCTGGGAATATGCTATCATCCATGTGTGTCATGTTTGTGACCCAGAATATCTACATATGAGTTGATAGAATATCAGTGGAACAATGGTAAAGCTCATAGATAGCTCAGAAAAATGGAGTTCTGGTTTTCACTTACTTGCCATCCTTGAGGAATCAGGTATCCACCATACTCGATATCTTTCAAAGCCTTCCTGAAGCCACCAAAGATAGGAGGAAACATCCTTAGAGTTTCCAATGCTACTCTCCATGTGTACTTCATCTTGGCAAGATCTTCCCATCTTAGAAACTCTCCCTTAATCTTGCCTTTTGCTACTGCTGCTTGTTCTGAAAACCAAATAAAGAATAATTACAACATATAAGCATTTAAATACATAAAGATTTAAGAAGAGAGTTTTGTGCATAATACCTTGAAGTACAGCTGCATAAATGGCAGGATCATCAGCTAAAAGACGCATCAAGAAAGTGATTAAAACAGATGAAGTGTCATGCCCTGCAACCATAATAAGCATGACATTGTGCACAATCTCATTCTCAGAAATCACTTCTTCATTGTTCTCATTGCGGATGCTTAGCAAGCAAGTAATAAGGTCATCGTGAGGAGCAGCAGTCTTTTGCTCAAGTTTCATCCTCTTCTCTCTTATAAGGTCCTTTACCATGGTTTGGACCCTTGCACTTGCTCGGAGACTGCTACTGAATCGTGTAAAAGGCAAGTTTACTGGGACTGACCACATCCCTTCTACCATTTCTTGAAACCGGTCAATAAATCGATCCCTCTGTGCTCCCCTCTCAAGTCCAAATAAAAGTGAACATACTATGTTGAATGTGAGCGTCTTCATCTGGGGCAATACCTATCAGCAACAAAAGTCTAGTCCACATAAGTTTTAGCTTTTTGTTTAGGACAATTTCAAGTTTTATTTCATGAAGTCTTAACAATTTATAGTTCCTGGTAGGATCAAGACATAAACATTACCGTGACCCCGTCCTTGCCATGCCAATGCAATTCAAGATGCTTCCTGATTTCTCCATCAATCTTCCCCACATACTTTCTCAATGATTCTGGTTTCAAGAAAGATACAAGGGCATCTCTAACGCGCTTGTGATCTAGGCCACTTAGCTCCAGCAGACACCGATCACCCAGAATCATTGTTACTGACTTTGTTTGTTGGTTACCAATAGTGCTGCCGTCACTAGTGAATACGAACTTGTTTGCAGCCTGTCCATAAATGAATACCGTTGGTTTTCCAAAGAGGGATAACTTTGATATGGGGCCATACTTTATTATTCTTTGCTGTAACCATTGTTCTGCAGTGTTGGCTCTCATTGCTCGGAGAAGGCTGAGGCTCTGGCCAATTATGGGAATTCCTAGTGAACCTGGAGGGAGCCTTTTTGATGATCTTCTCCTTGTTAGGAGAAGGAAGATAGGGAGAACAAAAAAGAAAATGGTCAATAGGATATTATTCATGGTTATTATTTTGTGTATTTGAGTGTGAATGGAAGAGAGACAGATAGAGAAGGAAAGAACAAAGTCTGAAAAGAGGCTAAATGGATGGTCTTCAGAGATGTCAAGACATGCTAACTAAAATAGATGCATACTACGGTCTTTCTGGAACTTATTCAATCTTCATTTGTTATTATTTGGGTTGGAATCTCTTCTATTTGTACTTTTGATATGCCTTCAAAACTTTCTTAGACAATGACATGCTATACAATTAATCGCCCCCCAGGACTTTTATTATTTGTTGTGTATTAATAAAAGTTGCTGAGTTTCATATTTTATGCTGTTGCAAGTTTGACATTAACATAAAAGATCGCAAGTCTTATGTCTTAAATCGTAAATATACAATTCAAATTATAACTTCAACATGGTAGGTCATAAATCTAACCAACGAATATTTGCTAATTATTGTCTTTGTTCTAAAATGTCTTAAACTCTTTCCACGTATAAGAAACGCCTCAAGAAAATTCTAATTTCAATGGGATTGATTTTTAGGTTAACCCCAAACATGTGAAGACAGATTAGTTTCCTCGTCCATGGATTTATGAAAAGCCATCAAAATTTTTAATTTCAATAATGCTCTTCCGTTTCATCATTTTTGTATTGTCCCAGAAGAACCCTTTCAGTGGATGCCTATTGTTATTGTTTGTTTAGATTGATGTCATCGCAGAAACATTATAGAAAATATCAAAATCTTTTTGTGAATCTTGCTCTACCTCTCAAATTCTGGATTCCGGAAACAAGAGAGGGCAAATTCATTCAGAAGACATTAAGCAACCCACGAAATTAAAAACAGTTGGAGGATTTTACTAAGCAACTTCAGCTTATACTGATTATATCATTCTTCCAAATAACATGGTAAATCCAACACACCTGTTTTTCCACATTGATTCCATTTCCTCGTGCGGGCTTCTTCTTCCAGAAAAGGGTGAAACAAAAAGAGGAGATACTGTCTTGGTGAACGACTTTTTCTGTTTCATTCTCAAATATCAGCGATGTTTTTGTTCGTACACCAGTTGGAATTATACATAGCAATACATCTTTAATTTGTTCAAGAAAGTAATATCCTCCAATAGAAGAATCTAAATTTCTCTAATCACAACACGTCTTTTGGTACTAGTCTTCCGAAAGATCCCCAAAGCAGTCACTCAGCCTTGGCAGGAATATGGTTGCCACCAGTTGCAATTTTGTACAGATAAAACCCAGTCATGATTGCACTGCAAGAAAACATATTCTAGGTGTTTAGCTCTTGAAAATCAAAATGAATGTATAACTTGGAGTAAACTAAACAACTATATGGTTATTAAGAAATAATAAATGAAGCAGCTTTCTTCATAGACTTCTAGTTGCACCAATAAAGGTGTGAATGAAATATCCAGAAGCAGAGTGGAAGTAATACATTACATAATAACCGAAAATTTAATATAAATGCATGTGAGCATGTAGAGACAAGCAACAGTCAACTCTATCTTGGCATTCAAACATGATTGGTATTATAAAGCAGTACAAGTTCATTCAAACATGCAGGTAACTCCAGGTGCCATAGAATGTGAATGTTTGTCATTCATCATGAAATGGAACCTCTCATAACTGTGCAAATCTTCAGAAAGAAAAAGGGTAAAAGTCCTTTTTTCTCTCTTTTTTTAAAGCATATGGTGCAAGAATCTACCTAATGAGACCACATTTAGAGAATACTACTGCAGCTGTATGACTCAATGGAACATTGAAATCAACATCAATATAAAAGAGGAAGGGAGGAGATTGAGTAAAAAAAATGAATAACAAGTTAAAACAACTAAATGTTCTTCCACTCCAGCCAGTAATTGCTCAATGATCAGGTAAAAAGATGTTCTTATGTTATGGATTAACAAATCAAGTTTGGAAACATCCAGCGTATGAGAATTATGCAATAAAAACATCAGATTTATCCTCAAACTTACCTGATCCCAGCAACAATACCAGCAGGCATAATCTTAGAGGTTTGCATATAACGCTGTCCCATAACCACAGTCAGTACAGCAGCACAAACTGTATCAAGAACATACAACTCAGTGCACATACAAATTCTTGCATTATTGAACAACATAATTGCAGTAAACACATGAAAAGGATATAGAAGAAAAGAAAAATTAGTCAAGAAAACTTTTACCCATCAGTTCTGGCCTAAAATTTCTATGATTTCACTCTTTTATACTCATGTATTGATTAGATTCCAGTTCTTGCTACTATTTCACCACAGTCATATTTTCTGTTTTTGTCTAACCCATAGGTCATAGAGAATCTCCTCTGAGTTTAAGTTGTCGAAAACATATACTTGGTGCTAAGTTGCTAAGCATTTATTTGCTTGTTTCTCATCCAGCTGTTTTCATACTTTTTTGTTAATCAGTGTCTCCTCAACTAAAATGGATCTACAATTTATTTTCTTAGGGCAATACTAGAACATACAATCCTAAAAGAATTAAAATTGCCAAATCAAATAACAATTTTCAACAGGAAAAACTCTTAATTCTCAGAACTACACTTCAGCAATCAACTTCAACCAAGATCAAGATTTCATAAGCTACCAACATATTTCAAAATGAAAGAATCTTAACTAAAGTTAATTTTCCCACAACGTAAACAAGTACATCCTCGATCTACAACAAAAAAACGTCAACAACACCAAAATGCAAATTCACCAATTCTATAATTCCAAATTTATCTTAACATAAACCAAAGCCAATAAAATAAGCTAAAAATGAAGCCATAAACGAAAATCCAGAAGAAGTGTTTACCAGTCTCAACAACTAAAGCAAAGTAAGAGTTTTTCTTTTTCTCAAAAGCTTTGAGGCTCAAATAACCAGCCAATACAAGCAGCAATCCGGTGCCAACGCCCCCACCCAAAGATGCTATACTCCTTTTCTTCGCGTACCCAACAGTGCCTCCTACAATCAGGATCAGACCGTACGGGATCGTGAAGCAGAAATCGTGCATTTTCTCCAAATGGGTGTTTGTTTCTCTGGAAAACTTTTACAACTCGAAAGCTTCTGAATGTGGTGTTATGGCGTGTGGCACTCGTCGGTCAAAAGTTGATGGAATGATTATTTTATGTAGGTGGTCATTTTTTCTTAATTTTATTGGACTTTATAATTTTTTGTTAAGACCAGTTATACCCTTTGTCATGTAAACGTTGAATCTCTCTTTTCTTTTCTTTTTAATATTTTATGATAAATAAATACTGATTGACTTTTGCGATGTATAAATCAAATCCGACAATATTTGAGAAAATTTTAATAAATTTTATAGCTAATTATAAAAGAAAGAGGTCGAAAATAAAGAATAATTATAATTATGTTTCTCAAACAATATTTTACATTGTAATTAAGGTTAACTTTTTTTGGAATATGTAATTAAGGTTAATGTTATTTTGCAAGGGATTGTTTTATAAAATGAAACCAAGGAGAAATTGAATTGTATCTTCAAGATTAAAAAAATTGGTAGTTTAATTTAGAGATGTATTCTTCAACAAAATAATGAAAATCTTTTTGTTATTAGATTAAAGTTAATTAAAGAAAAGTTTTATGTATTTTTAAGATATGAATAAAATTGATTTATTTTACATCAAAGATAAAGAAAATATCTCTAAAATATCATATATTTGTATGAGATGTATTTTTATGGGTTAAATGGTACGAAATAAAAACAACATAGGGAAAAGTCCACATACCTCCCCTGAGGTTTGTGGTAATCCCACTTTGATGGAAAGTATGTGGAAAGGATCATATGGCTTGTTGCCCAATTCAGGGGAATGCAGGGTTCAAGGAACGATTCTTCAAGAAACTAGGGTTTCTCTTCGCTGATATAATTAATTATATCCAATTATATATTAAATAAACATCAGCGTGTGTTGTGATTCATGTGACTCAAATGTTGGCCCATTTCGGGAACCGGATCCGATCACCGACCATCTTCAATCCCCGCCGCTACCAAGGACCCAAATTTGCGCAAATCCTAACAATGGCACCAACTGGCGCCAAATCCAAGCGACCCATCTGCCCATTTTGCTCCAAACCTGCCCGTCTCTGCTTGTGCAACCGAATTCAGAATCCGGGTCTTGAAAGTTCAGTAAGTGTCACCATACTTCAGCACAGTTTAGAGAGGAACCACCCTCTTAATTCTACTAGAATTGCAAAACTAGGGCTCAAGAATGTCACTATAGCAACTGTCTTTGATGTTAATTTTGAGGCACAGTTTGATATAAGGTTGATTGAACCCCGTCAGGAGTCAGGTTCCGGTCAGGTTGTAGCAGGGAGATTGAGCTTCGATCATGAGTTGGGAACTGGAGAGTCCCAGAAAGTGGTTTATGAGGATGACGACGACTTTGGATTGAAAGGAGAAAATGGGGCTGATTTTCAATGTAAGAGATTGAAGAAGGGCCCTGAAGAGAAAAATAGCCTTCTGATTGATATTAATGAAGAATGGAGTTTGAGGAATGATATTGGTGGCAAGTTAGATGCTAAAAATCATTTCAGAGTTTCAACTTCTGCAAACAATTTCAAAGAATTACCAAAAAATGATGTTTTAATTTCAGAGCAAGAAAATGCGACTAGAACTGATGAGAGTTATGGTGAAAATGGTGCAGTAGCCTTAGGAACACCTTGTAGCTGCCTATTTGGGCAATCTAATTTAGGTCATAGACCAATCTCTTATGAAGATTATGATAATCTTGTTACAGCATTGAACATTAGCAAATATGGGGTCATTAGTCATCTTGCCTGCACTTGGGTGCCGCCAACTGACTGCCAGAAGCCAAGTTTTGATCAGATTTTAGGCTCTCAGGTGGCAATGGATGCTTTGGCAAAAGGATTTATTGTAACTAAGATGCAAAAGCCACAATTGAGTGGGATCATGGAACTGGAAGAGTATGAAGAGTTTGAAATCAAGGTTTCTCCGGGGTCCGTACTTCTTTTCCCTAGTGAGGAAGCTGTCTGTATTGATGGCCTCAAAGCTATGAATTTTGAAGTGAAGAATTTAATTGTTTTGGATGGAACTTGGTCCAAGGCGAAGAGAATGTACAAAGAGAATCCTTGGTTGAAGTTTTTGCCACATTTGAAGTTGGATGTAGACAAGGTGAGCTTGTATAGTGAGGTGAGGCATCAGCCGAAGGCTGGATATTTATCCACCATTGAAAGCATCGTGTATACACTAAAGGCATTGGGGGATAATACTGAGGGGTTGGATAATCTCTTGGATGTTTTCGAATCCATGGTTGGAGATCAAAGGCGATGTAAAGATGAGAGATTGAGCAAAGTCTCGTCATCGTGAGACTTCCCCTCAATTTTCTGGAGTCACCCAAATACAGTTCTGAAACGATACTGCAACCACTGAAAGGACAACTGAAATACGTCATTGACAGTATAGTTAGAACATTTCTTTTGACAACTCTTGAAACTTTGACAGTATTCCATGCTAGATAGACACTTTCCTTTAGCAGTTCGAATCCTGAAAGGGCCCTTTTGTAAATTAATGCTCTTATTTTGTGTAGCTTACTGGTATTGGTTGATTTTACTCCATATTTTGCCACTGAAATTCCATGACTATCTGCTAGAGCTGACATCACTTATTTATATGCTAGAGCTGAAAAGGGGCAATTTTATAACTTTTGGTCTTTTAAAATTAGGAATATCGCGAATCATCGTGACGGCCTCAACTTCCCGGCCACAACCTTCAGTCCTTAAAGCATCCCATAGAGTCACAGCCTTAAGTTCTAGCATAGCGGCCTTAACCATTTAGCATGATTTTGATTATACGGAATGCCAAGGAAGAAGTACTAATATGTCCAAAGACAATCTATTCAGAGAAGATACAGACAAAGAGTTCTTACTGTAACTTCCGAAAAGAAATTGCAATGCTGTGGACTTTAAGTTGCCAATATAATCTGAAGACATGGACGGGAATGTTGCAAATGTACAAGGGCATGATTGGAAATATGACTTCTATCCCATGGCCAAAATACCCTTCATGCAAAATCATATGATAAGCAAACATCATCTCCTTCCCAGCTCACGGTATAACATTTCAAATGTTATCAAAACTTAACAAAAACCTCAAGATCCTAACCCTACTTCCAGTCAAAGACCGAAATTCACGACCTTTTACGCTGATCCATTCTTGTTCGGGGTGCATAGACGACGACCCTCCATTTTCTCCAAAACCCCAGAAACCCAAAAACCCCAAGACAGGACAGAACCCACCCGACCCGAATTCGAGCCCGAAGAAGCTCCCACTGAAATCGGACCTTCCTTTTGACTTCCAATACTCATACTCGGAGACCAGTCCGGCTGTCGAGCCCATTGGGTACCGGGAACCGAAGCGGTTCTCTCCATTCGGGCCGGGTCGGCTTGACAGAAAATGGACAGGTACAACTGCATTGGCTCCGAAAGAAGTGGATCCGAGTCGGTTCGCGGAAGGGAGGAACCGGGTTCTCGGGGACCCGTTGGCAGAGGAGGAAGTTGGGGAACTTGTCGAGCGATACAGGCATAGCGATTGTGCCAGGCAAATTAATCTAGGTAAGTTTAATCAACGTAATGCCTTGGCCGAAAGGATAAGTTTGATTGACTTACGCTCAGGTTTTGTTCAAATATATACCGCGCCAAGTTTGTATTTTTACTTCGACGATATCTACCGTGAGGTTTTTGAATTTTGAGGGAGGGTTCCGTGGGAAATTCAGTGAGGTCATCGACAGAAAAAAGGTTAACATTCGAATGGCGGCCTATATGTAGCTAAAATCTGGGAAAAAGCAGATGAAATTATTCGTAATCATCTCCATTATGTGCTTAAGGAAAAGTTAAATTTAATGAACTTCTGACTTAGTTTGATCAACCAAATTGCTTTTACTTGGAATTTCCATTGGTATATTTGCTAGTTGGTTTTAACTGATTTATGCTACACTAACATATATTATATGATTCTATCAGCTAATATATCCATATGGTTGGCTAAAGTGTGGTTGCATTTGACCAGTAGCTAGGACTTTGTCATTGGTAAATGAAGAGGACTTACAAGAGTACTTTCCATTTCAGGGAGGGGGGGAGTCACACACAACACGTTGGAAGACATACACAACCATTGGAAGAGGGCTGAAGCTGTGAGAATCAAGTGCTTGGGAGTTCCAACGCTTGACATGGACAATGTTTGCTTCCACCTTGAGGTTTGAACTAAACACATTGTCCACAAATTCAATTACTTCTATTTTTTTTTTCATATTTTCATAAATTATTAGCTGAGCTGGATGGTAGCTTCTCTGTAGGACAAATCTGGGGGGATGATTATCTACCGAAAGATTAATATCCTTCTTTTGTACCGGGGTCGAAATTATGATCCCAAGAATCGACCAGTTATTCCTCTGATGTTGTGGAAGCCCTATGCACCCATATACCCGAAGCTTGTGAAGAATGTTGCTGATGGCCTGACATTTGAAGAAACAAAGGAAATGAGAAGCAGAGGACTCAATTCACCGCCTTTGATGAAATTGTGTGAGTGAAACTGTAGTTTAGGAGTTTCAGATTTATTGCTACTTTCCTTCTTTCCCATAATATTCACTGAGATTAACTTTCTGTTAGCATGGATGTGCTATCCACTCCAAAATGGGTGCTGATTGCTGTACTGTGTTGTGTAGCCAGGAATGGTGTGTATGTGAATGTAGTGGAGAGAGTGAGGGAGGCCTTCAAGACTGAAGAGGTGGTGAGACTGGATTGCTCGTATGTGGGTGCAAATGACTGTAAAAAGATAGGTGTTAAGCTAAGGGTATGGCAGATCTTCAAATTCAGATATCAAAATTAACAATGTGTTAGGAGAAAGTCGGTTTTTGACTCTTAATTCATGATTGTCATTTCTTTTTCCAGGATTTGGTCCCTTGTGTCCCTATCTTGTTCAAGGATGAGCAGATTATACTCTGGAGGGGGAAGAAAGACCAGGCAGTGGACTCCAATCCCTCAATAGATCAAACAAGTCCTTAGGTTTTGCAAGTATTTCACTCATCACAAACTATGAGCTTAACTTCTTACCAACGAACAATTGGAGCTACTGATTACATGCTGAGTACCGTTTTGGCTCCTGTGAATTGAATTGTTGTATTGATTGCAATGCCTGGACTGAAGTGAGCCGAGGGGAAAGTTGTCATCCCTACACTCCTTTGAATTCATGACTTGAGTCTATATGTTCAACAGCAATGGATTTGGTGGAAGAAATTATATGGTGGGTTAGATTTGTATGCTCTTTGCATGCAGAAAGCACCACCCATAGTCTCTGGGACTGTCACTTTCCTCTCTGAACTAATTTACTATCTCTCGAGTAAGTTGAGATAACAATAGGATGTAATATCTAATGCCCGATGTGTGGAAACCCTGCAGTTCATATTTCATTTTTTGTGGCTTCCTTCGGAGAAAAAATAATAATTTTTGAAGAGTGAAATTATCATGCAATATTGCATGATAATTTAATGCAATAATGCAATTCATTTATGAGGAAGTGGTCACTAGAGCAACCTGTATTGTGCCATGTGTATGATTACAGAGGTTTATTTTCATCTACGGTGCAAATTAGAAAATATTAGGTTCGTGTTTAATAAGTACAGAGGTAATGTTGAAGTATCAATCAGGTGTTAGTTCTTGTTGTAGGGATATGTTTGTGTTCATACTGAAATGCGTGGGGTTGAGTATTGTTGCATAGATGTAAAGGACGCATGAAGCTGTTGTCTTTAGTTGAATGCTGAAATACTCGACGAAAGTTATCTTGAACTTAATGCGCTTACAACACAAAAATCAATCTAATTTGGAGATTCTACTTTAATTTTGTAACTGACTGTTCCTTGATAACCGTAAAGCAGCTCAATTCGTGATACCCTTCTTCACAGATTTCACATATCAAGTTTTCGGACCCAAATACAGGAATATCTGAGAAATGACAAACATTATGAAAATTCATAGCACTCAAACTACAAACAATGGTACTAGAGCACAAGTAAACCTTGTCTCTCTTCACTTTGCTCAAGGATTTCTCTTCAAGACAAATGCAACCGAGGGTTGCTCAGTGCTATAGCACCATTTCATTGTCTCGGCAAGTTGAGAGAAAAGCACTTCTCATATTCAAACAGAAACTTCAGCACTTGCAGAACTATTATATATTGTTGCATGATATATTTACATAATGACTCTCACAGCACAATCATATGGAGATGTGTAGCGGTGGCCCCGTGGTTTTAGAAGCCTATGGTGCCATAAGTATATTTCTTAGTTCATGTCTCTTCTCAGCAAGGCATCCTGAATTCACCAAAGAGGTTACCCAGACCTGATCAGACTTCACTGGCTCATCATCATCATTCCTATGCCAGCTCCAAAATGCATGAGTTGAATTCACTATCTTGAGCTCCCCATGACCAAAGCTCGCTTCACGGAAGACTGACCAATTAGGCTGTGGGCTTTTGTACCTGTCAATCAATTTATGAACTGATGTAAAATTCCAGCTTTTGGTAATCTTCACACAAATGTTATGATAAATTATGAAGTTAGGGCTTAACTCACAGCTAAAGAATCTTTAGTGAACAAATGCGACAGACTACAAGCTAGCACTTATTTGTTATCTATTTATTTAATTTTTCCTTCTTGTTGGAATTTGGCAATTCAAAACATTAAGGTAACTAAGGAGATACCTGTGAGCTAAACCTTCTTTATTCCCCCCATCTCCAATAGTTATGTGGACTGCTCCACAAGGGTCCAGTTTTCCATTGTTAACACGTTTCTGTCAAACAGATTACCAGATAGTATAAGATATGTGATGTACCATGAAAAATAAAGAAAATTTCACTAGTCGCAGCTTACCGTTCTTTCATAAGCATGCACATGGCCAGCAAGCACTATATCCACACTAGCAGCATAAAGCAATGACTCCATGGCTGCCATCATCCCATCCCCTTCACCTTGATGCGCCTCATTACTGTTGTACCAAGGAACATGTACTAAAACAATTAGCCATGGTGTCCTTTCACGATCCACCTTTGAAAGATCGTCCTATTAATCAAGGAAGATAAAACTTCTGTCACTAGATAAATAAAAATGAGATTTCCATCATAAGAACTGTAAAACTGCACCATTTTCATATTAGCAATTAGCATGAGGGGTAAAAGAGAGGAAGACGAATGTAAATTAAATTAAAAATGAGAAAGCCTGCTCCAGACAAGGAAATTCTCATAAACATATTTAGTGTTTCCCCAAATGGATCCACAGAAGATGCCCAAATTTTGTTAAATTTCGGCTGTAATTTCTGACCAGCAAGCCTCTACTACTAGAGGTATGGTATTAGAGGACCATAATTACTAGATCATAGAAGTCATAAAATAAAGATCATACATCTGCAAGGCATGATCATTTATTTAAAATCAAATTGACCAGCTGTTGCAAGTGATAATAGTAGTAAATGAATATACAATTAAAGAAAGACAAACCTTCAACCATCTATATTGGTCTGAGTCCTCATCATAATCTGCATAAGAACCAAGCATGATTATATGAGTCCCTGCAACTTCAAAAGAGTAATAAAGATTTGAGCTTGATCCACTCTCCTCAAACGGCATCTTCCATCTAGCATTGTAGGACTCAAATCCATCCATAATAAAAGGTATGGTCTCCTTTTCATGGTTTCCTTCTGTTACCATCCATGGCCTTGCACTTGCAAGTGGCTGCACCAGTTCACCAAATGTATCCCACCTGTGCTGCATATAATCAGCATATGAAAGATCCCCAGGAAGAAGATGCACATCATATTTGCATCGGTCTATGTGATCTAGTGTTGATTTAGTCCAACCAGTTTGACCCAAGTCCCCTGCCACAGCGAAAGTAATTGGAAACTGAGCAGGAGGGGTCTTGAGCTGGAATTCAGGACCTTGTCCACCACAACGGTAAAAGTAAACAGTGGCATGTTCCAGAGGCCCAATGACAGTGTGGTGTATCATTCCAGAGCTATAGAATAGATATTTGTAATGCGTGCTCTCTCCTTCAGTTGTAGAAGTGTATCTCCCAGGTGATGTTCCATATTCAACAATTGAAGGAGAGGATTTATCATTAGTGATCCATGTGACTCGCATGTGGTTGTCTCCTGCCAGAGAGATATGAACCTGCAAGGGGTAGCTGTGCAGCTATTTCAAACACAAGCCACAAAGGACTTCGAAGATTGAAAAAGAGAAGAAAACTATATACTCATACAACACGTATCCTACAATTCACCTGAGTAGAAAACAAACAAATGATTGCATTCATGACGCAGAGAGACTGAAAATTGTCAGCTCAGACATTGCAAGACTAAGCAAACCAGAAACTCAATTCAGCAATCAAAACATTAGATAATAAAAGGTTATCACCAAACATGACTTAATTTCAAGATTCTACGATGCACATAATTCAAGAACTACCATTTGATATTACGAAAAGCACCCAACTGGCTTACAGTTACACAAGTGACTTCCATAAACATTTCCAATCCCACATCCGTCAAAATCACAACTGCCGCCATAAGCGTCTCCAATCCCCAACCCAAAAACTAAATTCAAACTACTTCACAAAATCGAAATTTCGAAGCTTTCCCAAAAAGCTACGTCGGAAACTATTATCCACAGCACAAAACAGAGTCCAAATGAAAAGGCAAAAACCAAAAAGATAAGAATAAGAAGAACAAGCACGACCCCGATTCGATCACAAGAAGTAAAAGATAGTAGCACGAAAAATCAGAAAATAGAAAATCAAAAGTCAACCCAAAATCCGATAGAAACATTAGTACTTGAAGGAAAATAAAACACTGAGTGAAGTGAGAAAGTGACGTGGTAAATAACCTGCTGAGGATAAGAAGATGGCTTCGAATCCCATGGAAATTGTAGTGTTCTACGAGGCTGAGGTCTAACGTAATCGGCCACCGAGACAGCTGCCGAAATTAACAGACAAACTGCTAAGACTAATTTTGGTTCCATTGGCGTTGTCTATTATAAGTTACGGAGATTTTGCTGATTTCGGCATTAATTACAAGCACTACAGAATATATGGTTTTTATCTCAAAGGAGTTGGGTGGTGCTTATGAGTAAATGACAACTCTGCCCTTGTTGTTATTATAAATATGGTCCAAGGTATGGATAATACTGCCAATTCGAACTCAAATCGTAAATGTTGTACATTTCACTTTATTCTGTTTAGTGTGAAATGAAAGACCTTTAGTACGATGGCTGCAAACGTAAAATATGTCCAAAGTCCAATCAATCATAAATAATAAGTGTCAATTAAAAATAGTATATCAAATTTTTTTTAATATTTGATCTAAATATTTACAAAATGCAATAGTTATAGCACGATCAGAATATTTAGAACAGATTTATTATAAAAACAATCCACCGGAAATTTTGTTAATTTCTTCACGAGAACACTAAAAAAGAATCTTTGACCTTGATGATGCTGTGGCTGTGGGACACTGGAAAAATGATTGTCTCTAACATTTTCTTCAGATCTTGAATTTTAAACACTGTTGGACCTACTGCCAAATCAAGACAAAGTACTTTTTGTTTGTAGAAGGAAACAAAAAGACTGTTTGAGGGGACTACCTTTTCTCTTTTCTCTGATTTCACATGGCTTGAGATTTACTGTGCAAAGACAATTACAGCAGGGGACGTGTAATTGAAGGTTCTCCCTTCTGCGTCCGCTACCCTGCTAAATAAAAACCGACACGTCGTCACCAATTTTTTTCTTTTTTTTTTCTCAACGACAATGTCCAACGAGTAGCAAACTAACAGCGACGCAACATTTTGTTCCAATGACAAGTCGGAGACTATTACAGCGTTAGGCTATGCTTGAAGAAACGAGATTGTGATCACGAGAATTTCTTGTTATCAAGGAAACAAAGACGACAATTCTTACAGAAAGTGTATCAGAAGTCGCAGATATGTATGACACCACTTTATTAACTCCTTCAAGTCCATGGAATCAAATATCTTCTGTATTATACGACCTCTTATCCATGAGTAGACAGCTCAAATGATTCCGATGAAATGGAGTCTCTGCCTCTGGTCGAAGCTCTGATATACCTTTTTGCTGATTTTACCTGCACCGAAAAAGTTGAGAACCAGAAATGAAGATCTTAGTTTTAAATTTTTCTACTCTACTTATCGGTGGATTCCAGTGGCTATTTGAGCCTCTTATTTGAATAACAAGAGCCTTCTGCTGCTGCGATCAGAAACTTTGGTTTGATCGATTATACAACTTTGCCGTTGGATAAGACAACTACGAGAACGAATTACTCGTGAATTTTATTTAAATGACCACATAAGGGGAAGAAAGCCCAGAAACTGGGAGGAAAAGGAAGCATATTATTATTCTGGCTTGGAACCTAATTTAAGAAGTTGGGTCATGCGATCATACAAGAAGTCAATTTACTTCCAGTTGATTCATTTGCATGTAGTTTCATTTAACATATTGGGAAAACAAGTTCTTGTACTTGTTTTGTTAATATTTAATTTTTGGCGATTAGATTTATGATATTATTGGAATATACTGCTGAAATATGGAAATAAAGCGAGAAATCAGAGCTCAAGTACTGAAATTGGCATGTCAACGGAAGACTAATAAAAATGCACCTTTTAAGCCATAAAAAGAATTAAGAGACGCAAAATATGCTACCAGAGAATCCAAAACTAGAGAGTAAACACTTTTTATTTAGTAAGTTTGAAAACAATAATTCAACCATGGTAACACTTGAAGCAAATCCTGGAATTTAGAAACCGATCAATGTCCTGGATCGATCATGACATGAGGACTTATTTATGGGAAGAACGGAAAGCTCAAATCAAAACAGAATGGATTAATGCTGGATTCCAGTTGAAATTGAAGCTCCAGCTGCAGTCCATCTCTTATTTTACCTGCACAAGCAAAGGCAAGCAACATATAGTGAAAAATGAAGAAACTTTTCTCAGTTTTCTTAATTTTATTCATCAATGAACCCCCAGCGGCGATTAGGATCTTATTTGTATACGGAAATATTTTCCACCGCTGTAAGGACAAGCTTAATTGATGGTACTGTGTAGAACAATACATGAATGGCAGTACTAAAGTCTAGTTGAGAAAAATACTAGAAGCAACCGCCATTAGACAGCACATTCTTTCACCATCTAAAAGATTATATTAACACTGAGTCTTTACCATTAGAATTTAGCCAGCAACTTACCTAATAAATTGAAGCATACGAACTTAGTTAAGGAATTAATGGTTGAAGCACTATGTGAGAGGAAAAACTTACCCAAATGCAAATTAATACCAAACTCAGCCCATGCTAATCAGAACCCATAAGGATATATCTGGATGTCATACTGCTCCATATCCTCAAACTCTTGTAGTCTTTGTCTCAACTCTGGTCGAAGTCACCGTAACTCCAATTTGCAGAAACTCTTTATGCGCCAGAGCTCTTCAGGAAGCCTTCTCAAGTAAGCACAAGGGTTGACAATTAAGCTTTCAAGTTTTGGCATGGCTTCAGTCTCCATAGTCCACTCCTCTAACCATAGCATGGATTTTAGATGCAAAATTTTGAGGGATGGAAAACCGCCTGAATTACAAGCCAGCTTTCTTCCAAAATATGAGTTCTGCTTCAGTTTAAGAACTTGAAGGTGTGTTAGCTTTTCCAATATTGGCATGGGATCATCCTTCAGTTCAGTATTTGATAAGCTCAGGTGGGTCAATCTCGGAGGAAATTGGTATTCAGCCAACACCATTTGGGCCTGTGACATCCTGCTCTCATTCACCAACTTCAAGTATTCAAGGTTGAGTAGTCTGCACAGGCTTCTGGACATCCCGGTTTGATAAGAACTCAAATTTCCATATATTTGAAGACTTTGAAGATTAGGCAGTCTGTCCAATATATGTGGAGTACAACTACTGGCATGTAAGGCTGAAATGAAACTGAGTTTCTCCAGAGTGCTGCAATATTTTCCTGGATGTGCAGGCAGTTTAATGTAACCAAAATTTAGATGCCTCAGTTTGTGCAGCTTCCAAATATCATCTGGTGTATCATCTACGTAACTTGACGGCATGTCCAGTGTGTAGAGGTTTTGAAGGTTGCCCAGAGACGATGGCAGGCTTTTGAGAGAAGGAATATTGAGCCTCAAATATCTCAAATGAAATAAATTTTCAATTGCAGCTGGATAATGATCGAGAACTAGAGATCCCAAGTCTAACAATCTCAAGAATTTGAACTTCTTACAAATTTCCTCGCAATCAAAGTTGGCAAGATGGCACTGTCCTGAGGCGAGGCACAATAAAGAATGGAAGGATGACTCAGCATGTTCTGAAGAAACATAATTATTCGGTTAACCAAGGATGGAGGTCCGTTTAAAATTTTTCCACGATTCACCTTCTACCGCGATAATGAGAAATTCTGTCAATTGAGCAATTTCCCTTGTTGTAGAGAACGCAATAGTAGGAATATAGCATCCTTTGATTGTGCCTCCAGGTCTTCTCTTCTTCACTTGTACGAAGCCTGCATCTATTAGTTTTTTTAAGCACTCCTCAGCGGTTGCCTCACTGTTGTCTGGAATGAAACCCTCAGCTATCCACAACTGATACAACTGCCTGGTGGAGATCTCGGAGTGCTCGGAAAAGACAGGCAAATAAAGACAGCACAGTTTCAAGCATAAAGATAACGATGAGGCAGAAAAGAACAGAAACTCGAATGGACCGCACACCATTTCATTTAGTTTTTCCTTTAATGACTTACTTCCATAGTACAAGACCACGAAAGGCCACCCTGCATATGTAGCTCTCAATGGTTCTCCATCAGGCACTAAATCAAGTTGAATTTTGTCTCCGTTCTCCAATCGACAAGAGTTGAGGATGTGAATATCAGCTAGCGATATCAGTACTCTACTTCCATTTTGATGATCTGGAAGAGCTTTTCTAAATTTATCCCATAAATCATGATTCCATACATCATCAAGAACAATCAAATACCTCTTGTCTCTCAAGTAATCATGAAGAGTAGTTATTTTGAGCTCACTATCTTTATCCATAATTTCAGTCAATGCCGAGGGAGGCATCACAGACTTCAGTATACTATCCAACATTGTCCTGAAATTGATGTCCATTGACACCCAAGCACGAGAATCAAAATAATTCTTAACAAAATCGTTGTTATAAGCCTCAGTTGCTAAAGCAGTCTTCTCTAATCCATTGCCATCAACAATTGCAACTACTGAAAGTTGAGCTTGTCCTCCGACTATCAATACATCTAACAACTCCTCCATCTTATCCTCTAGACCCACCTTGTTTGTCTCCTCAGACCCTGAAGCTGAAGTTGACCAAGCATCTTTGGCTTGAGTTTCAATTGGCTTGATCGCGTCATTGATGCTAGAACATCTGGTTTGAACTTGTTGCATCTGCTGCTTAATATCAATGATTTTACTTTGGAGTCCTAGAAAAGCATTGCATGCCTCCGTGGAACTGCTTTCATCTTTTTGGTGCATGACGCCGACAATGAACGTGTCAAAGAACTTGTCAGATTTACGGACAAAGTCATTGATTTCCTTCATAATGGCCACGATATCCGAGCAAACAGACCCTTGTCCTGCCTGGTTTATAAACAGAATCCATGTAAACCTGCTGACATGGTCCCTCAGCAACAAACTAACGATTTCAATCTCGGTTTGCAGGTTCTGAATCCGTTCCTTTGCTGCATCCCGCAGGGTGCCTTCTTCACCTACTAAGAGCCTCCTCAGCCTCTCTGAAAGCAGTCCGATGTTGACGTCCATATCTTCTATCAGTACTCGATGGTGTTAGCATTCAAGAAATGACAAAATTATTATTTCTGCCAATATAGAACTTCCGGGGGTTACATTGATCTAAGAAAAACCCTTATTTGCAAATACATCTCCAAAACTCGAATTTAAACTGTGGACCTGAACTTGCTGTAATGACAAAGTAAAAGGAAGTTTCAAAGACTAAACTGAATTGAGCTATCAATGATGGCATCATGACGGGGCCTGCAGCCAGACTAGCAATGAAAACCATAAGTCTTCTTACAAAGTCGATACCGATGCAATCATTATTAAATAAGGTGAAGGTGCATGCACGTCCAAGAGCGGGGGTTGTAGTCACTCCTGGATTTTAGGGGGGAAAGGAAAAGAATATATGAAAAACAAAATATGAAAGTAAGCCTATGGAGTCAACTCTCAATCACCATTTTGTGAAGTAAGGGGTTACTTCTACTTGTTCCACAACAACGATTGTTGGTGGCAAAATGACCTAATAGTGCAGCAACTGTATATTTTGAAGAATGTTAGACTATGAGCTGAGCTGAGCTGCGGACAGAGATGATAAAAGGTCACATACTCGGCCACTGACAATTAGAAAAGTCGATAATGTGCACTTTCAACGTTGAAACTGCCTCTTTCATAACTCTATTTATGACAACCTGGAAAAGACTCTTCAACTTGATGCTATGCCACCGATAAAAAATTAACAGAACAAAGCAGAGCAGGCAGCAACATGTAATTACATACTGCTAATTGCCAATCATGGAACTTCTTTATTTGGAGTTCTGCCTTGTTGGGAAAAAAAAAATCATATTTGTAAAATAGACTAGTTCTTTCTGCATCGCAAAGCCCAAAAGTCAATGGAAAATATCATATCATATTCCACGAACATCCTATATCAGGAAACTGCAATGATTGGACAAAAACTCAACCTTGACGAACCTTCTATGAGGTACTAACTTATCTACACGTCTCGCAAAGCTTTCTCAAGTCAATGCCTAAAAGAGGAAAGAGGGAGAAAAATTGGAAAAAAAAAAATCTTAGCCGTCTCTCGATGCCCCATATAAAGATCAACCGGTATCTTTTTGACTATCACCATTATCTCATTCTTCTATCTGGCACCCTTCAATTCCAACTAAAAACAGTGTTCAACCCTGTCATTGCGAGTCTCGTTGCTCTACCTTGCACTGTTAAGTCCATCAGGTCTGTAATGATTCATCAATAATCATTTCTCTTGTTAGCTTCGTATTCTGCTTGATGGTTCTTCTAATCCTTTGGCAGATTGTTTAAACTCCACTACTTAGTGTGACCTTTGATTTGTCTATTTCCTTAAAGTAATATCCATTGCCTATATTCCTTCTCCGAAATGTGCTGTGACTGCTGTCTATCCACTCTCGCTGGTTCCGCTAGTTCTGCCATAACATGTATTTTAGAACGATTATGGAATCCAGTCGAAAGGCAGATTCTTTACCTGGTACAATACAGAAGCAATCTGAAAACTCTTCGGAAGGGGGTAAGAGAACTGGAAGCCCTGAAAACAGATATTCTCAGGGCTATGGATGACGCCAAAAAAAAAGGAGAAGAGATCAGAGCTGAAGTACAGAATTGGCATGTTCAAACTATTCAGAATGAAATGGATGCAGATTGGCTGGAAGAAAAAATTGAGAAAAGCAAGGGTTGTTGTCATACTTGGCATCTAGATTGGTGCTCCCGTCGTCAGTTAACTAGACTTGCCAAAAAGAAGAACGCTGACATTGACGCCCAACTTTCTAAAGGCAAGTTCGATAGCGTATCTTTCCCGGCACGCCCTGCAGATTTAAGATCCTTACCCACTCCTGATTTTGTTCCTTTGGAAACTTCATTGAAGGCGTTGAGCTCGATTATGCAGCTGCTAAAGGATGAAAAAATCAACATTCTTGGGGTACATGGCACTGGAGGAATAGGTAAAACAACACTAATGAAACAACTGATAAAACAAGTTGACAAAGAAATATCTTTTGATGAAGTTTTACTTGTAAGAGTTACTCAAACTCCCAACACAAAAAGAATTCAAGATGAAATTGGAAAGCTTCTGGGATTTGATATTGAAGGAGATATGGAATACCTGAGGGCAGCTACTTTGTCTGAGAGACTGAAGCAGAGGCAGAGTATTCTCATAATCCTGGATGATCTCTGGGAGAAACTAGATTTGGCAGCAGTTGGAATACCTTATGGTACGGAGCACAAGGGTTGTAAAATTGTTGTAACAAGTCGATTTGAAGACGTGTGCAATAAAATGGAGTCCAACAAAAATATAGAGATTGAAGAGCTCACCGACCACGACAGATTGAGATTGTTCGAGATAAAAGCAGGACTTCCTGATTCTAATGCTTTTGACCGAGCAGCTGAGGAGGTAGTAAGAAGGTGCGGAAAGCTACCAAATGCAATTGTTATAATTGGAGGAGCACTGCGGAATAAACCTGTTCAAGAGTGGAACAAGGTCATCAAGAAAGAGAGAGAATCAGCAGAAATTAACATTGACGGAATACCTGAAGAAGTTGTCTTATGTGTAACTCTTGGTTATGATCAACTGGAAATGGTGGCAAAAGGTTGCTTGCTATTCAGTTGTTTGTTTCCTCCATATTACAGTGTTTCCATGGAAGAGCTTGTCAGATATGGGTTGGTGGAGAGGATATTTTCTAGTGCTGGTTCCCTGGGGGAAGTTTCGAACCACATGCATTCAGTTGTAGCAGACCTTACGTCTTCCAACCTTCTGCTGGAGGGTGATAAAGAAGGTTGTTACAGAGTTCATGACGACACTCGGAAAGTTGTCAAATTCATTGCGTCCAAAGAAGGGAACCATTTCATTGTTGAAGCAGGTCTGAAGACAGGTTGGCCAATAGAAGACTTGCAAAAATGTGAGAAGTTGTCACTGATTGACAGCAATGTTGCTGCACTACCTGATAGACCTAAATGTCCGAAGCTGCTGACTTTGTTCCTGCAGAATAATTCTCTTGAGAACATTCCAACAGGGTTCTTTGAGCATATGAGGGCTCTCAACTTTCTAGATTTGAGTTACACAAATATTTCACTGTTGCCAATGTCTTTTCAATGCTTGGAAGGATTGCGTTCACTTCGTGTGGAGAATACCCACTTGAGAGATGCATCTTTGATCAGAGAATTCGATGAACTTGAGATCCTTATACTTAGAGGTTCTAGCATTCAGCAGCTGCCAAACGGACTAGAAAAAATTACCAATCTGAAGCTCTTAGATTTGTCAAACAACCTGTTCCTTAAAGGAATTCCACCTAATGTGATATCAAAGCTCTTTCAACTAGAGGAACTGTACGTCGGGAATAGCTTTGGTGACTGGGAGATGGAAGAAACAACAAACCAACAGAATGCTAGATTCTCAGAAGTGGCATCCTTGGCTCACTTGACTGTTCTTTACATCCACGTCAGGAATACTAAAGTTTTGTCTATAGATTTCGATGGGCCATGGAGAAACCTTAAAAGATTTCGCATTTGTGTCAATGATGATTACTGGGAAACAGCATCCACAAAGAGCATGCATCTGAAGAATTTATCAAACCCACTTGGCAATTGGCTGAAACTCTTGCTTGAAAACACAGAATATCTAACACTTACACGTTCCAGGGATCTTGAGAATATAGGAGATGTAGATGTGCAGGGCATCACTAAACTGATGTGCATCCATCTGCGAGCTTGTAGCATTCAACGAACTTTCCGGTCTAGTTTTTATACAAGAGTCAACAATATGGAGGAGCTCCATGTTGAGTATTGTTACTCACTGAGGAAATATTTTGTTCAGAAGAGATCACGGAAGAACGAGAAGAGCTCACAAGATTAAGGGAACTTGTATTGGTGGGCCTACCTAAACTTGTCACTATATGGAAGGGGAATCACTCAGTTGTTCATCTGGAGAATCTCAAATCAGTGAAGGTAAAAGAATGTGGGAAATTGAGAAACCTCTTTTCAAATGCTTTGGCTCAGAGACTTCATACCTTGGAGCATCTAGCCATTCTGAAATGTGATAGCATGGAAGAAATTGTTTCAACTGACGTAGCGGAGGCGGAACGAGGAGCTAGAGGAACGAAGTTTTCTAATGTTCCACCACCCATGTTCTTCAAGAACCTGGAAAAAATTACAATTTGCAAATGCAACAAAATGAAGAGTGTTTTATCTCTGACAATTGTTCAAGGGCTGAACCAGCTCAAAGAACTAGCAGTAGTTAGTTGCAATCAGATGGAAGGAATCATTGCCCTGTCAGACAAGGAAAGAGCAGCAGAAAACCAAGACTTGCTTCCTAAGCTGAAGATACTAGCATTGCAAGATCTCCCGAAGCTTGACACAGTCTATAATGGCAAAATAGCTTTGAGGTGGCCTTCCCTAGAAGAGTTGCAAGTGAGGGAGTGCCCAAAACTCCACAAACTTCCTCTGGCTTCACGTAGTGAACCAAACTTGAGGAAAGTTCGAGTGCAGTCAGCATGGTTTGAAAACTTACAGTGCAAAGATGAATACAGCAAAGTACGTCTGCAATCCCTCTTCACGAAAGAGTAAGCAACTCGAAGCCGAGTTCCTTTGTGCAGTGACATTTATTACAGTTATTTAGCATAACATTCTTTTACACTCAGATTGCCCACAGGCAGTTAACATGCAAGTAAATATTCAATTTATGTGAAGCTTGGTGGCTTCTATAGACTTCACAAAAATTTGAACTTTGTCCATTGATCCATTTTACCTTCACTAAATACAATTCTTTTATTGACTGCATAAAGATTTGTTACCTTATGTGCAGGGAATGATATTATTCGGATTGGAGGTTAAGGCTGAAGTTATTAAGATCTCTCAAGGAGTGGAGGCACTACTGTTCAAATGGCGTCAACGGAAATGTCTTCATTCTTTGTACACGTGCATGTGGGTGTTCCTTTTCTGTAACTGGGTTCGTTTGTTATTTATTGCCCTAAATTGTATCATCTTTAAATTAATTGTGTTGCTCCTGATGGCAGTATTTGTATGTTTGCTGATGGCCTATTAATCCTGTAGCTCTTGAATCCTCTTCATATGGTTTAAGTTCGATAAAGATCATAATTATTCTGCGTAAAGACAATCAATGGTATATGTTATTCCTCTTGAATAGCGTGTCCTATTTTAATAATTATGAAGATTCAACGTGGAAAGAAAAATATAATCTTCCAAAAGCAATTATGAGGAATCCCAAATGAAAATGTCGTTTCATGAAATAAGAACTATTGAGTTGGTGGGATAATGCTGAAAATGAAAATGAAGGGGAAGAGTCAAGAAATCAGAGCTGATTTGATAAGTTCAACAGCACCTAACGAAAAACGTGATAATGAAATTATTTATGTCCAGGCCAAACAGTTATACACTATATAAAGTCACAAAATACTACATATCAGTACACCAAAACCTGAAAGCATTACAATTATTATGGAAAATGACATCAACTCCTCCAAGTTTATGAGAACAAACAAACATCTCCAGCATTATAACAATTTATTAATGAGTATGCAGACATAATGAAAACTCAACTGCTAAATCAATCCTGGGTTTCAGTTGAAATGGAGCCTCTGGTTGTAGTTCTGGTATTTCCTTTGTCATTATCTACACAAGTACAGGGAATAATAATGAGAAATTATTTCTTTTTCCGTTTTTCTTAACAATTAAAATAGGAAATCACTGACTGCAATAGAGCTTGTCCTGGAAAGGGCCATGGTCGCTTATCTCCACTATGATAAGTGTCACGGGGTCTTTTTGATGATGCGGCCTACCCCGCGATGCGCTAAGCTCCGACTTAGCCAGCAACTCACTTCCGCAATGTTTGCCCACAATCTCTCGACTATCTGCACACTTTAGAGAATACGCTCACTCCAACATTTGAGAACACAAGTAAGGTTAAGCAAAGCAACCAATAACAACAATGTTTACAAGGGCAACTCTCCCTCAACTCTTCTTTATTCCGTCAAAGAAAAGAACTACAAGTGTTATGTGCAAAAGGAAGCTTACAAGCCTTACTCCTCTCTCCTTTCTCTCTACACTACCCTATTTATATACAAGGGTTGTTAAGGTCACATGTCTCACATACATGCTGCCATTACACATTGGCTTAGTCAAATGAACAAGTCTGAGGCCACATTATGTGCCACTACCCTTAAGCTAAGGAACCCCTCCACCAAGTCCTCTTAACTTAGTCTTTGCTTGACACCTTATCAAGACTAGGTTTTCCTTGCTTGAAGGTCACCAAGTGCACCCCGTCCGAGGCCTTACCAAATACCCCTGCTCCTACCTTGAGTGCGCTGGCCCATGGCCCGCGTCCGTATTCACCCGTAATGTCTATTTTCGCCACCCATTGCACAGCCCAGCTCCTGCACAGTTGTTGCCTGTACTATCCCCGTTTGTCTCTGTATTTCGGGTCAGATGGGTGCATGCCCGCTGTTCTAGTTGTGCAGCTAGTGTTCCCATACACTAAGCTGTCCACGAATGTCCTCCGACACTCTCCGCAACGTAGTCTCTTTCCCTCATCTCAGTTCGAAGAGACCCACTATGCAGCCTTATGCCATTTTTCTGCAACCTCCCACTTGATGCAAGGCTCACACCAAGCATGTTACGCGCACGATATTTAAGGGTCTAACAGTAGGCACAGTGGTAGAACAAGAAAAAATAAGTATTCACTTTTCACACGAGGATAATGGCACTGGACTTCGATACAGAGAACTAGTGAATGCAGGTTCCTGATCCTCAATTCAATGCCACAATTGTAAATGGTTTCTGTATAAGCCTTCCTTGATTCTTTAACATATGAAGCAGCTTACGCGTAAATTCCCTTTGAGAGTGTTAATGGACAAATGGCTGGATCTTATAACAATCTTATGTATCAGGTTTATCTCCAAGTTTGTTTAGATCAGTAACACAATAAAAATAAATAGTATGATTTAGATTTTCAAAATTTCTTTCATTTTTATCTATGTAGCTGATAAATAATTTTTAATTTAATTTGAATTTGTGCATTTCATGTTATATATAATTCATAAATTAGAAATTTGATGCTGTGGTCTGAGATGCAATCATCATTGCCGAAGATCTCAGATCTCTGTACGTCGATTTCACATTACCATACACCAACATGAGCATTGGAATTAAGGGTGGCAATTCGGATAAACGAATCGAATTTGGGCCAATACGAATACGATTCGTTTAATATTCGTTTGACACGAATACGATTCGTTTATTATTCGTATCAACTCTTTTAAATCCGTATACGATCCGTTTATTTAGATACAATTCGTTTAGATACGATTATTCGTTTAAGACACGATTATTCGTTTAAGACAAAATTATTCGTTTAAGATCCTATTATTCATTTAAAATACGATTCGTTTAACACATCAACACAATTCGTTTAATTTAATAATTATCATTGAAATCCTTCATATATTAAAAATAGTATATTTTATCAAATATAATATATATTTAATAATTAAATACTTATATTAAGAGTTGTTTATAATAAATAAATTTATATTACATATTTTTCTAAAATTTATTAAAATATATTTGTTAAGGATACGATTATTCGTTTAGGACACGATTATTCGTTTAAGACATGATTATTCGTTTAAGACACGGTTATTCAATTATTCATTTAATTAATCGTGTCTTAAACGAATAATCGTGTCTTGCATGTCAAACACGGATACGACACGAATAATAATCGTGTCGATACGAATACGACACTATTATTATTCGTATCAAGATTTTAAATCCAAATCCGTTTAATGGCACCGAATTCGTATCGAATAATCCTGTCGTGTCCCAAATTGCCACCCCTAATTGGAATGATATATACTGCCAAACTTATCAGAACAATAATATGTGGTCTTTCTTGATGATTCCAGCAATTTTAGGATATGTGATGCAGTGCGGAAGCAGCAATTTTAGGGTATGTGACGCAGTACGAAAATAATATTTGATGTCGTTCTATTGTAGTCTTAAATATTTAAGAATAGATTCTTAAAAAGAGATAAATAACCCACGAATGGATCAGATAAATAATTGACAAAGAAATAATTAAAAAAAATATTATTGAATGAATTGATTTCAACTAATGAACAATAATACTAATTTATACTAGTATATACTAGTATATACTAGTATATATCCTATTTCTAAAAGAATGAGGATTTCCATGAATAACGAATTTAACTAAAACTAAAATCCTAATTAAATAATAATTCTAATCAAAATAAGAAATCACAATAATACTAAAACTAAACTTTCTAATCTATTTTACTTTATTTCGTGTCTTACATCAATTCTCCTCTCCTTAGAAATAAACTCGTTTTGCAGCAATCAAAAGATTATTTGGAGAATGAAACTTGTTGTAAAAGGACTCTCTAATCAATGCATAGAACTTGAAATATTTATAGTAATCAAATTGTCTTATAACTTGTTTGTAGTCTTTTATCTTCCTTCTAACTTGAAAATAATCAAACTTCTTTTTCTGCGTGCTTTTGTTTAAAGACCTATAAAGAAGTTGATTTTGGCATAGAAAAACCATCATAAACTTTCTTTGGTTAGTCCTCAAATCTTGCTCAATTTAAATTTCAATTTTTTCCATCTTCTCAAGTTGACTATCTTTAAGAATACTTGTCTTTCTTCACTTAAAGAAGTAAAACCATATCAATCAACTTATCTTCGAAAAGAACTTGTTCGACTTCAACTTTAATTGGTAAAAGATCTTTAAGAACATATTGTTTAGTATTGATCTCACCTTTAATTTTCCTTGAGATCTTCTTCTATGATATCTACCTCATCAATGCAAGCAAGTTTCTTTTCCACAATAGAATTATATTGTATCTTAGAATCTTTTCGTACAACATCCTCATCAATAAAAGTAAACTTTTCTTCCATATCGGAGTAATGTCATGGACACAACAAATCTATTCTTTTTATAGCTTGACCTTGATCATGGTATTTTCTTTTTTTAATCACTAACTAATCTCGTGAAGCGATCTTAACCGCATCATCAAAATCATGGATGTAGTGTGAATAAACTTGTTTTCTTATGTCTGCACGTAAACTTTTTAAAAAATTTTCAAGTAAGTTTTCTAATTTGGGATAATGAAGGTGAGCAAAAAGATCTTGAATTTCACAAGCATATTCCTCGATTGGTCTTCTTTCTCAAATTGATCTAGCAACATGTTAGCATAATATTGAAGGATGAAGAATCTTTGTAACTTTTTCTTCATATAATACCACATACAAATTTTATTTTTTCCTTGCTGAAGTTGTTTTGCCTATAATTGTCTCCACCATGTAGATGCAAATTTATTCAAGTTATACAATGTATAACAAACATGATCTTCTTTAAGAATATTATCAATAATAAAGTCTTCAATTATAAAAATCTAATTGAAAACATTATTCGGATCATAAACAATTTCATTAAAGCATGAAAGATCAACGAAAAATTGTCAAATATATAAATATTCACAATAGTCAAAATTAATTCTCTGTCATCTCCCTTTGATTGTCGAACAGTGATGGAAGAACGATGGTGTGCTGTGATAGGAGATGACTAACGGTTGTTTTGGGTGACTATTTTTTTTTTTTTTTGGTTTTTTTTTTTGGGGTTTGGTTTTTTGAGATTTTTTTGGATTTTCTGTCAAGTTTGATTTCTTTTTTTCTATTTTTTTATAAAAAAAAGTTTTTATTAGTATGGTTGATAAATGGTTGCGGGTGATATATTTAGCTCACAAGATCAGCTCGCATGATACATAGGTCAGCTCTGATACCACTGATATAGAGGTAGGTTCTAATACCACTTGATCCAGTGCGAGAGTAAAACTAGATGTTATTCTAGCGTACGTCTTGAACTACTTCTGATATCACTTGATGCAATATTAAAGTGACACTGGATATCATTCGGTCAATGTGAAAGCAATACTAGATGTCATTTTAGTATACATCTTGAACTTTGATACCACTTGACATAATGCAAAAATGATACTAAATGTCGTTTTAGCGTATCCCTTGATGCAATGCGAAAACGATACTAAATGTTGTTCTAGCGTACGTCTTGATATTCAAGAATAGACTCTCAAAGAGAGATAAACAACCCACGAAAAGATAAGATAAATAACTCACAAAGGAAATAATTGAAGAAAAATATTAGTAAATAAATTGATTCCAACTAATGAATAATAAGTCTTATTTATACTAATATATATCTTAATTCTAAAACAATAAGGATTCTTCATAAATAACGAATCTAACTATTAAAATAATAAACTAGAATCTTAATTAAACAATAAAATTAAATAATAATCCTAATCAAAATAAGAAATCACAATAACACTAAAATTAAACTTTCTAATTTCAGTATGCCGAGCAAATGGCTAAGAGCTTCCATCAAAGAAACTGTTGTATCATTGCCTGAACAAGCTTGTCCGGATCCATTTTCAGCTCAGGATCCCCAAGGCTAGGGACTTAGGATCCCCAAGGCTAGGGACTTTTTAAGTTTTCCACGATGTTGATCATTACACTTGGTCTATCTTTCCTATGGCGGAGGTTCGTTCCAGGCAGGAAATTATGTAAAGGGTAGTCAATGCTCTGGCACGATATAGCAGGATACCAATATCTTAAAATTAAATTCCCTGAATCTAAGAGAATATCAATTGTGTTCTGGCTTAATGAAATTTCACTCACCCGGCAGATAATCATCCCTTCCATTCATTGCTAATGGTAAGTATAGATGAGGAATTAGTTAATGGTCGGTCACGGTTGGCTTCCCACACATACCGCACACTGTTCTAAAATATTCAAATAGGCCAACATAAATATTAACTGACTGCCCTAGCGAAAAAGGCCCAACTCGAAGAACTAACCTGCAGATGGGTTTCTGATAGTACGATGACTTGTCCTTCTGAAATGCTATCAGTGACAGCACAAAAAAGAAACTCTCTCCTGACATATTCTCAGTAGAACAATCAAGACAGGCAGTGAATTGAAACTAAAGCACATGAACTGAGGCCCAGATGGAGCTATCGACCATCAGTTACTGATATTGTCACATCATTTACTGAACAAGGTTCTGGCAACCTACTTGTGAGTAAATTTGTAACACTTCTCAAATATGAAAAAGCAGGCTGTCTGGGAGGATTTAAATTAACAAGCTCATTGGTAAGCATTGAGAGAACTTCCGACATGGTTGGTCTATCTTCTGCATTTTCTTGTACACAGAGAAGGGCCACGTTAATGTATCTCATCAGCATCGGAAATGATGCTTCATTTTGCAATACTGGATCCATTAGTTCCTGAGCTTTATCTTCTTTCCAAAGATCCCATGCCTAAAGAAAAGCAAAACATTCAAATAGTAAACGAATATCAATTGTGAATATTCATATGCTCATCTTAGTTCTATTAATAAAGCAAAATATTTATTACTCCAATTAAGTCATCACAGTTTTGTACATTAGAGATGATTATTAGATACGTTTTATATATGTTTAAACAAGAAACAAAAGCAGAATTAAAGTGTGACATTTGGTCACTTACAAGTCCAAGAAGGTTGAGTGAATCAGTATTGTAGAAGCTTGTGTTCTTCTTGCTACTCAGTGTCTCCAACAGCAATACTCCAAAGCTAAACACATCTGACTTGATTGAGAAGAGACCATCCAAGGCATACTCGGGTGACATATAACCACTGAATTTAATTGTTCAGTATCTTAAAAGAATTTATATAAGCATGACAAGCAAATAACATTTGCAAATAGTCTAGGGAAATCAAATCTACTTACTAAGTTCCCACTATCCGCTTAGTATTTGCCTGCAACTCATCACCTCCAAACATTCTTGCCATCCCGAAATCCGATATTTTAGGATTCATGTCATTATCTAATAGTATATTGCTCGCCTTCAGATCTCTGTGAATAATTCGTACTCTGGAATGCTGATGAAGATATAGAATCCCTTGTGCAATTCCTTCAATGATTTTAACCCGTGTTCCCCAACTTAACAGACCCTTTTTGATTGGATCTGTACGTTACAATAACAAAACATTACATGAGGAATATCCACCATAGGTAAACAAAAGTTAAAACAAATGCTGGCACGTTGATTATTAAATTATTTGCAGCATTACATGGTAGGGAAAATGTTGATGTAATGAACAATAAATCACATACCGAAAAGGAAAACATCCAAGCTTTTGCCGGGCATGTACTCATAGATCAAAATCTTTTCACCTTGTTCTATACAGCAACCTAAGATTCTGACAAGGTTCCTGTGCTGGAGTTTTGTTATAAGCATCATCTCATTTTTAAACTCTTCTAGTCCTTGGCCCGACTGACTCGCTAGCCTTTTGATTGCAACTTCTTGTCCATTAAGTAGTTCTCCCTGAATTTAAATCAAATAATTTCATTAACGGTTTGCCCATTGCATTGAATTCACGAAACGTAGCAAAAAAGAATAACTCTGTTCAATACAGTTAAGGTGACAAGAATGCTACCTTATAAACAGGTCCAAAGCCACCTTCCCCTAGTTTGTTTCTTATACTGAAGTTATCTGTAGCAGCAGATATGCTGGCGAAGCTGAACAACGGGAACCAAGAATCCTTACGCTTAAATTTTTCAGCTCTATCTCCCTTGCCAAATTCATTTGCTCTTGTTGTAATGCTCATATTTATGTCAAATAATAACATATCCTGACATGTTTCCATTTTCTCTGTTTTTGTCAGACAGAAAATAAAATTTTCAGCAATCACACGCACTAATACACACATAGGTATAACATAAGAAAGTGATTCGAAAAAGGTTACCTTTCCCTTTGACTTTCCGCTTCCGTTGACAGTATATGCAAAAAGAAGCAAGAACCACGACCGCCAGAATAACAAATACCACAACTACCCATAACCGCTTCTTGCTTCCTAAACCCCAAAACATACTTTTTTTCAGATGAAATAATTGGAAATCAAATAAATTCCTAACCTGGATCTCTCCAGCAAAAGTGAAGAGAGAGTCAAATAATATATGTAACCCATCCAAACTATGTGTTTGTTATATGTTCTATGTGTTTATTGGTTCCATTCAATTCCTAGGCTAAAATACACGATTCAACAAAACACTGACAATTTTTTGAATGATGCCTTGCTGCAAAAAACAAGTGAATACTGTTATATTATCGACTATGAATCAATCAGCTTACCTTGATCTGAAGCTGACACCCGTATGTAGATAGACAGTCCAGTGTTGGATTGTCTCTTTCTGATATCGATCAAGTTCCCATACCAGGTCACACAGCCACTGCCTCCTCCGGTTACGTTGGATGGAGCATAAGCTCTACAAGAACAGTTCTTCAAACACTCAGCCTCACATTCCTTAAGATTGATACTCTCATTTAGGGAAACCTCTAGAAAGTCAGGCAGTTTAATATCAGCAAGCTTCATAAATCTGTCTCCGCTTTTGCAATCTGATGAATGACTTCTCACACATGCTGTAGACCAATTCTGATTGTGCTGTGATTCGACTTTGAATCCCCCCAGACACTCACAATTAGGTGACTTGTCCACGCTGCAAACACTATTAGCACGACATTGCCCATAATATTCACAGAAATCACCTGGCGCTTTGAACACAATTTCCCATCCAGTGTTCCTCTCATTCCATATTAGACGCTGGATTTGACCTACCGGTTTGAGTTTTAACATCATAATCATTGGATTGTTGTAGGACTCGTACTTGTAATATATTTCATCTTCATTCTGCACTAAAATTGGTTCAAAAAGAAAATTTGACCCTGGAACACCAAGACCAAAGTAAACTCCACTCCATGGTCCAGTACGGGATAACTTTTTAGATCCCTGGTAAATCCATATTTGAGGCAACACATGAATGTCAAGTCTGTAAGTAAAGTTTCCAGGGGATGGATCATCAGCACTTTTCCACGACGTTAAATACCGCTGCAGACCTGTCTTGAAGTCCCAACCCAACTTCATACCCGGTAACAGCGTGTCTGATGGGTAATCAAAGCTCTGCCATATATAACTTTCAGAACTATTGCTGCTAAAATTATCCCTAAGAACAAGGTTTCCGGTATCTAAGAGTTGAGCGACTGGATTCTCTATGTTTTCAGAAATGTTTGAAGACCAGATAATGCCATTTGTTTCGTTGAGAAGAACCAGATTTCCATATTTGCTAATGGTTAATGCTCCATGTGGATCAACAATTGGGTTATTTCTATTCGCTACCCACACAACTGTCTCGGGGCTCTTCTTGTACCATATTCCCAGGTACCTGTTCTTTGAGTTTCCAGGGGAGAAGTAGCCTAACTCAAAGTTTTGGGATGGTGAAACTAAAGTCTCATCATCACGGATGAATCGTCCTGAACTTAGGGTATCAGTTGCTATAGAAAACTTAAAGCTACAGAAAAATATGAAAGAACTTAAGATGGAAAAGAGAACAGGATTCTCCATTCGTAAAACCTTCAATAGTATTGGACGTACATATCTGCAAAACAGAGGCAGAGCTACAGCATGGTCTGGAGGGGCCTGCCCCGGGCCATACAACATTTTATAAAAATATCTATTATAGTATTTATAATTTAGGTCCACATATTAGGACAATTAACTTTACTATCTCTTGAACATGCACTTGTTCAATATTCCACATGAATTGAAAAAGGAAATGGCATCGAAAGCCATTCTTGAGGAAACATTGACTATTTAATTTCGTTTCAAGAGAAAAAAAAATAAGATTGGATACTTTTCCTTTCCTGTTATGATCAAATTTGTCGCCTTGACTAATAGGATAAAAACTTATTTAGTCAAAAAAAAAACTTATAAGCCTTAATTTCAGATAATTAACTTAAAATTTTTGACTTAAATATGATGAATAAATGTCTTAATAATTTCAATAATTTATTTATTAATAATACATTTAATTTATTATTTAATATTTATATATCAATAATTTAATATATTAATATAAAAAATTTTATAAGATATATGTAATATATCAGTTTCAAATTTTTTATTTTTATAAAAATAAATAACTTAATATTTATATTCAGATATTGAAGATAAAAAATAAATATATCAATCAGATTCAGATTTTAGTCAAATTTAAATTTTAAATAAAAAAAATGAATACTACTTTAATATATAAATATTAATATTAATTACTAAAATTTTCTAATGAGCAAAAGTCAAGCCTTTGAAAATATTTGTTTGATATTAAAAACCTCCATGAACACCTATATCAAATATCTTTAACAACTTAGAGAACCTGTCAACACCGAAATTTTCAATTATTTAATCCATTATAATTATTCAATCAAATCCTTTGATATCACATAATCATTTCAGTCAAATCTTTGCATGTATAATCATCATTTGTTAACTTTTAACGATCACAATTCAAGTGTACGTGACTTATTAATTTCATCCCTAATATATTTTAATATTATCACTTATATTCTTATTATTTTAAAATTACACCTTTAATCCTGACATTATAACATAACTGCTAAATATTAGGATATCTTATCATTTGACATATTTACTCTTAACTAAATTAAATTTGTATTGAGTTTAAACTAATAAAAAAATATAAAAAATATTTTTTATTAAGATACTAATTACTTTTATTTTCAATTTTTATTTTTTATTTTAACAAATAATTATTGAATAATATTTTCTTAAATTATAAAAATTTACAAAAAAATATTCATAATTAGTCTTTATAAAACGTCTTATTCATAAACAATTTTTTTACAAGAAATTTAGATTTTATTATATTATTTTTAGTTAATTTTATTGTAAAATTAAAAAAGTTCAAAAGAAATAAACTTATTTAGATTTTATTATTTTATTTTTATTTAATTTTATTGTAAAAACTAAAAAGAAACAAGTTTTTAAATTTTATTATTTTTATTTTTATTAAAATTTTATTATTTTTATTTTTATTAAAATTTTATTATTTTTATTTTTATTAAAATTTTATTATTTTTATTTTTATTAAAATTTTATTATTTTTATTTTTATTTGATCTTATTGTAAAAATTTTAAAAATGAAAAGACTGAAACTTATTTATATGTCAGTATCTATATTTATATTTAATTTTATTGTAAAATTTTAAAAAATAAAAATAAATAAATTTATTATATTATGAATTTAATTTTTTTAGTTTTAGTAATTTTTTTAATTTAAAATTAATTTTTATTAAATAAATTTATTCTTAATGTTTGTTTGAATTTTTTAGAATTAATATTTATTTTATTTTATTTTTTAAAAATTATGTGACATTATCATTATCAATATAGAGATAACATGATCATTTTTTACTCAAAAATTGAACCTCTAACGTTAGTGTTATAATGATAAAAATTAAAAATATAATTTTAAAATAATAAAAATATAAATAATAATATCAAAATATATTAAAAATAAAATTGATATTTTTTTTAAATATATATACAAGGTGAATGTGTCATTACATTTTTATTTTCTTTTTAATAATGCCTGACTGAAAGATTTGGGACCCCGAAACCAACTTCTCACCATTACGGATGAATCCTCCAGGACTGATTGTAGCAGCTGCTAATGACATCTTAATGCTACAGAGAAAAATTAAAGACCTGAAGAGTCAGAGGAAGGGAAGACACGCCATTCGGAAATGTATAAGAAAATGCCAGTCTTGGGAGCTCTCCCGCATTGCAAGTAAAAAAATCTGGCAACGTATTGCATAATTAATCTTTCTTGAATATTTATATGCCAGAAAGATTTTGACAGGATCGGAAAAGTCAAAGGTCGCAACTATTTTCTGGAAAGGAAAGCTTGCTTTTCATTTTTCTTTCAACTACAATGAAAAAACCACCACAAATAGCTAAATGAAGGACCCACAAACCACAATGGTTTGGGACAACTGGCTTTGCAATTGGAATTTTCACTCAAAATTCAAATTAAATTTCAAGATTGGTATGAAAAAATGTAACTGTTGATAAATGCTTATCATAATGATCATAGAACAAAAATCCGTGGTTAAACAGATTAAAGGCTAAATTGCTGTCAATCACAGTTTAGTGCTTCGAAGCAAGGGAAGCAGCTTGGTTATTAACAGTTTTTCGAAGTGCAGCAATGATTATAAGCAACAGTACGAACATGAAAGTTGATCCATGAAATAAACTTTAATTGCTGATGTGTTGTTTGTTCTCATACACAAAAATTCGCTGAAATTGTATTCACATTCACATTCTAATAATTTATTTGCAAGCAAATTTGAGATTATCACTAAAAGTCTGGCAAACCTGAAGCTAATCAATATTCTGTAAATCAGTAAGTTGTGGCCAAGGATTCTTCCGCGGGCCTGTACAGTAAAAATAATTAAGGTTTTGGCTTGACTGTAGATTTACAGAGAACAGACTCCTCAAAAGGTAATCAAAGATGAAGATTGGACTCTTCCAGTCAATCGATTTGTACAGAGTCGAAATTGCCCTGGTAAGAAAACTTGGAAGCTCTACCTGGTTCGGTAAAATAAAAATGATAAACTCCATCATACATCATCACAGAAAGATAAACTGGGCCCTCAATCAGAATATCTTTCTCCTTCTCTATTTCATCTCTCGACCCACCATCCAGGATTTCCTGTTGATAATCTCCCTCTTTCTCCTCTTCGCCATCCCTGAAGATGAATTGGCTTAAGTTTGATTTGATATGACGCTGCTCTTGCTGTTTTGCTTAACTGGAACTTGGTGCACACTGAGGTTAATACCAGTGAAGTTTTTTCCAGCTCATGAAGAAGGCGAGAGGGCTCTATAGGACTGAGGGGAGTGGCTAAGAACTGCAGATGATACACCAAGAATTCAACCTTGCCTTGCTTCTAAATGACTGTTGAAAGATCTCGAGATTCAATCTTTTTTATCACGCTATTAATTGTACCTGTTTCAATATGAATATATGATCTAAAATCTAAAGACCTTGCATTCTCTGAGGAAAAAGTTTTCTTCTTCCCACTTGAAGACAAAACCAGCAAAGCAAAATCTATCTCCAAGTTCACATTTTTAATATAATTGCCATTACAATGGCAACCATTCAACCATTTCACTTTTCTTCAATCGTATTTATTTTCTTTTTAGATTGTTACTCTTGTGAACTAAATTTCTGTCCATAATTTCATTTAATGTTAAGAAATTACATAATACATATGTACGAACAAGATTTAATCACAAACAATAAGAGAATTTAATTTTCACGACAAAAGTTTTTTCCTGAGACATTATTCGGTTTCAATAATACTTCTTTCCCATTCAAATACACCAGAAATATTAGTATCTTTATAGGGTAAGACCTCTGAATCTATTGAGTTCTTTCCAAGCACATTTGAGATTATCACTAAAAGAATCTGACAAGCATGAAGTTCATCAATCTTCTGTAACTCAGTCAGTTCTGACAAAAGATCCTTCCACGGCTGGTAAAACGACCTGTACAGAAAACATGGTCACATGATTTAGATTGATTATAGATGTATGGCAAACAGATGACTTACAAAGCTTGGATAAAAAACAATGTGCTAAAACACACAAGGAAAAGTCAAGGGTGTGGAGTACAAACTCTCATAACCGAGTAAATTGAAAGTACATCAATTGAGGAATAATGGTTGAAATAAATTCTTCATTCATAACCAAAATTTCATGCAAGTCTTTTTTTTTCCCAAGGTGAGGCGAAGAAACAGATGTTGCAGGAGAAACCATGAAATATGTGAAAATATTGTACCAAAACAAAGGCTGCTCAGAAAACTAATAACAATCACACCTCTACATGAATATATCATAGCATTTTCCAAGCTTTTCATTTAAAAGATTAAATTGATTGCAAAAAAGGCAGTCATCACCAAATGTTGTATTAATATAGTAAACAACAGTCTAATTTCCTTTCAGTGACTATAAGGAACTCCAAACTTAGCTTTAGTTTCTAAGTAGACCATAAATTTCATCAACTAATGAAGGCAGGAAGATAGTTTTGCATGTTATCTTTTATGTATTTTTGTACTGGTATACTGTTTGGGTACAGTTAAGCTTGGTTTATAGCTGGAAATTAGCTTTTAATGAGGCTGCTCTCATCACCCTTATGGACCTCTGGTTTACTTTTTGTGTCTTTTCCTCTTCTTATATTAAAATTCTTTCAACTCTCCAAAAATAAAATACATGTTATCATAAAAGATTAATTCCAGTATAAAGTTGTAAATACAGAACAGTGAAACAGACACAAGATACGCAAATGCACATGTAAAAGAATGAAAATGTTACCATCTCCAAGAAGGATTAGCTTCTGCAGGACAACATATCCTTGACCACAATGATGCCAGAGAAGTTCTATGGCCAAGCTTGAAAGTTAATCCTGATTCAACTGAAATACAAAAAATTTAAACTAAGAGAGTATATTTGCCCAAGAATCAAAAGTTTGAAAATTATTTTCACCTAGTCAGATACCAATCTGGAAAGGAAAATCGAAGCACAGTCAATCCACTGAAAAAAAAATTAATTGCATACCTGCACGCTTTAAGACATCACAGAGAAGGATAGAAAGTGCAGATATAACAGAAGGGATCACTCTGCAATTCACACCAAGAAGCTGTTGGAGATAAAAGATTGCGGAAGCTAATATCTCTTCACAATCAAATCTACTTGTGTTGATTCCTTCACATCCTTTTTCAAAATCCTCCAATAAAGACTGCAGAGTTTTGTATGATCTTTTTGAAAGCTTGGAGCCTGGATCATCAATTTTCCGAGAAAGTTTCCCAAGAATTACAGAGGCAACAAGCCAACGTAAAAGTTTTGATGTCAAAGACTCCTCAAACGGTGCATCTTCTGACATGCCTCTGAGATGAAGATGTGATTCCCCAAGTTCACACATTTGTCCAGAGTCAGACTTCAAGGCAGTAGAAACTGCCCAGGTAAGAAAACTTGAAAGCGTTCCTTGGTTCTGCGAAACAAAAATGAAAAATTCCATCACATAGCCCAGAGAATAAAGTCAAGACAGATTTGCCCCATCACAAATTAAGATTGTTAAGGAATTGACAACTATCAACATTTTTGTTTGGAAACAAATAATAATATTACTGGAATTCAGTACATTACCTAGAATTCAAGCTACCATCAACAATTCAAGATATTAATGGAATTCAAATGCCCTCTAAAATTCATGATGGTGTCTCAAAGATAACACCTAGAATTCACGATTTTACTTGAATTCCTGATACCAAGTGGAACTCATGATGGGTATGTTGAAAGAGTATGTACATTTATGCATGTAGAAAATGAGAGGAGAGAGGACGAGGGGGAGAGGAAGTAAGAGAGAGAGAGAGAGAGCGAGCTACCGCATGGAAAATGTCAACTGGGGGTGTGCTCATCAGTATGGCTTTCAGCCCAAGTGCAGCAATTTCACTAGACCTTGCAGTATGATACATATTAACTGCCTGATAAATTTGGAAAAGGCTCTCAAGTGATAGCGTAAAATGTGGCTGGTATAATTTCCTTTTTTGTGATATCTTCAGGGTTGATATCAGAATCAATAACATTGAATTAACCAATGAAACATTTTCCCCCATCAACTTCATGCCACCAACTAGGAGTTTATACAGATGAGATGAAAATTCCATTAGCTGTTCAAGGGCATGTCTTTGCAACCACTCAATGATGTTTCTGGATGAAATAACATCCTTGACAACCTAAAACCAAACAGACACAAGTTAGTGACACAACACATCTAGAAGTGACATAAGATTGCTGACCGTGCTATAAGAATAACAAAAGTCTAGTCTCAGATTAGGAAGAGTGACATACATACAAGTTAAATTTAGAATATCATTTTACAATGGTGAAAAAAATGAAAAAATGCTTAGAAACAATGAAAAAGACAAAGCCAATATGTACCTAATGCGATTCCCTTCTCATTTGTAGTTTCATAATTAACCTCCCAAATTAATCAACCTAAATGGGTTATAGGTGTCAAGACAATTGGCTCTACTCATAATCTGACATTTGATCCAAAAATGCAATATGTCAATCATATTTTGATAAATTACATTGTGAACAAGGACATAAAACAGTTAAAGCATAATCTTGGGAGACACAGCACCTCTTCCTTCTGATGGACAAAGCTATCTCACAAATTTTAACCAATGAAGATCGGTGAAAATGAAGAATATTATTATTTATTGCTGTTATGTGTGAGAATAGAGTAGGAACGGAATACTCGGTGAACTACATTTAAGTCTGCCAGGTTGAAGAGTCTTTTCTCAGATTTCTTTTTCAATATATCATATTTTTATCATCTTTCACGAAATTTTGGGATATATTGGATTCTATGCTATGCTTTAGTTTGTCTTTCTTTGTAGGTGCTCTCTAGTATATCTGCCACATTCTGGGTTTGCAACCCCATTATATAATTGCACCAGTAATCTCTCCCCTACCTTACTAGAAGGTCCCCAAGATAATCAAGAATCCAAATTATTTGTTCAATATTAAATCTCCACCCTCCCCACCACCTCCCCCACCCCCGAACCGAGCTCCAGTTCATATGATTCTTTTGCCTTAAATGTCAGTGCCATCACATGTACAAATGAACACAAAAAGCATAGAGATAACAAGAGACAAAGATATAAATCAGGACAATGTTAAGAGTTATGACCTGAAAAAGAAAATTAAATGAAAACAACGAATACCTCTATAACAACAACTAACTGTGGTACAAAAAACCCTTTGTCATCTCCAAGTAGCATCCCACTGAAACTTGACAGTATAGATGACAACCATGAAAATAAGCCACAGTGTTCAACTAGATAACAAGCCATCTTGTGCAGTTTAACCGACTTCTTCACTATCTGCAAAGCATACAAGTCAAGTACTTTAGTTTACCATAAGAAAGATTTTTAGTTTGCCAGAAGCAAGCTCAAAAGAGAGTCTTTAAGTATTCTAACTGATCCAAGTACTGCTGCAACTCAATGTCAAACTTTAGTAATAATTTTCTTTTTCTATTTGGTAATCAAGTGTTACAGTGTAAACTGGTTATAGGTATACTGTGTTATAGAGAGAGGTGAGAAGAGAGGGGAAGAGAGCATGAGTCATCGTATTAAGCTCAAAAATTACCAGAAGAATTAGTTCCTTTGACTCATTATCTGATAGCGGAGAAACATAAAAACCCAGTAGAATCTCAATTATGGAGTTCCTGATATATATTTGAGCATCATCATCTAAATTGAGCCCTGCATATACTAGACGAAGTATCCACAGCCTCTCTGTTCTGAAATTAACAGAAGTACTCGAGAAAAAGTCATGAAACAATGGTATGCTCTGCAAATAAAAAGCAAATTGGATATAAAACAGAGTTAAACACCGCAAGCAAAGGAATATAAAGCTAACATACCTAAACAAAATATGAACTGCAAAGCATATACCTTCATATTCACCCTGGAAGAGCGCATCAAGAGCTTACTTAAGCTTGTATAATGATCGTGTGAAGGATCCAACAGTAAGAGAGATGTTTCTGCAGCAAAAACAGCTATAACAGAAGCAATTCTCTGCCATGGCTCTTCTATTCCATTTTGCACATAGGTTAACAGAAGTCGAAGACGCATCACATCCTTCTTCTTTTGACACTTCTGTAATAAATGGTTGGCACATGAGCAACAAACAACTTCAAGAATATCAAAGAACACGAAGGAAAACTATTCACCACTAGCAACAATTCCAAAAGAAGTTGCATTTCTGTGGAAGTACAGAAAGAAAAACTATACAATAGGATGAAAAGTCTCTGATTCTTTAAATTTCAGTAGTTGCAAAATATTAATAATCAAATCAAGAAGCAGGAATTTGTAAGTAAATAGATCAAATGTTTTAAGCATAGATGAAATAGCAAAAGGGCAAAGAAAAAAGAATCCTTCTAATTTGAATCAGGTTGATGACCAGCTATTGCTTCTTCCTGTATGTTAAGAATTGCTGTAGAGGTTATCCTAAGGCTTGTGATTAATTTAAAAAAGAAAAAAATAAAGATGAAAATGCTACAATTAACAATATAGTACCTACTTGGAACTGAACAGTTATATGAGTAATTAACCATTGTAATAGTTAGAAGGGTAACAAACAATCATACAGAAAAATTTCTGCAGAAACATGACTGAAGAACCTTGATATTGTGAAATTATAATAAAGCAGAAAATACCCTCAGGCAGACATATAGCATTACCTCAAGTGCAGTCTTAAATCTCCCAAGAGTTTCATAACCTAACTTTCTAATCCCAACATCAGGTGAAGAAATACTAACAAATGCAACTGCAAGCAAGCCTAAACCAGCAAACTCCACAGGTTCAATGAAACCCTCTGACAAACTATGAATTGCAAAGTGCAGGATGAAAACAGGATCATATCGCTGCATATCTTCGAGGTCAGGAGGATGTATCTGCATAAATCAAGTGAATGACTCAAATTATTCGACAGCCAAGGAAGACAAACACCTTTGAATCAATTGAAAAAGCTGTAGCTTCAAACTTCGATAGGGTAAACAAAAACATAGTCTTGAAAAAAAAAAAAGAGAGAGAGAGGGAGAGAAAGAAAGAAAACTAAAACACACCTCATACATATTCCTGAGGTTATCTAGTTGAAGCTTGTTCAAGGATGAAGGTTCATTTCCAGTAGTTCTATCATAGGGAAAATTTAGCACTGTCATTGCAGATACTTTGGGGTCAATGGGGAGGTTTTCTCTAAATTGATTTCTTTGCCGTTCTTTGATCACTTCAGTATCTGCCATCATATTACAAGACGTACTCTGCTCCAAAGCCCGTTCTTTTCTCACTTTTACAGCAGCACTTCCCCACAAGTAATCTAATTGTGCAATTTCATTGTCTGATTTATCGAGAAGCTCAATCTCATGCATAACACTGTAAATCTCCAAGTCAACGTCACTAAGTGTGGCACCATAAGAAGACAAAAGCAACAAACACAATTCTCTAAGATTTATACCACTATCTTTTTCGAAACTATAACCGCAAGTGTGGGGCTTGAATTGAAGGAGTGCTCTGAGTAACTTGACAATTTCTAACTGATTCAGATATAACTCAGTTGTTTTCAAACCGTTCTTGCCATCAGAGGCATTTGGACTACAATGGGGTATAACAAGCAATCTAAGAATGCTGGACATAGGCCTCAAAAACATACCAGTGCCAGCATTAGAAGATCTACAGACAGACTTAATGACAGAGGCAAACTGGGAATGAGCAAGCAACAATTGAAGATATAAAACACGTGAGAATTTCCCCTCCAACAACAAAGTGAAAATACTTCGAAGCATTTGAAGTGTAGTGGGATCCTCAAACCTATAGAGAAGTGCTGATCTGAACAACTGTTCTAGAAAGGGAATAGAGTGCATTTCAAGCAGACCCTCAAGCATCTTTGCGGTTAATTCAAGGATACTTCTCAGAATGAATCCTTCCAAGTGTTTATACAGTGTCAAACTATCTGTGCTATTTTTTCTTTTCGGACCATCAGAGACTGAAGATAACTTCTTAACGATAGATTCCCAAGAACCCACCAGAATATTAATAAAACGCATTCTAGATTTGTCCAGTTCATCAGATCCTGACTCCAAAGAAATCTCCTTTGAGCCCACATCTGCTTCCATTATCAGAGCCTGATTATCTTCTGGAAATAACAATATCCTACAAAGTGATACTTTATTAACAACTCTGTTAATATGGTTCAATGACTGCTTAAAGGAGTTAAATTTTATTTCATTAACATCACAGTCTAGTAGATTGTCATGTGCACCGGAAGATGGGAAAATGAAATTGAAAAGCTTCAGTATCTTCTTTGTTTTCAGTGATTCTCCACTCAATGCAAAATGATACCGCAACATGTGGACTGTTTTTCCAAGAAGACTATCATTGACAAGGTTGAGAAGTTCTTCAGTAGATGATGAGAACAAACCATCATATTCTTCCTGAAATATATATCCAGACACAAAGCTCTTCCAGTAACGAAAACTACTTAATAGTATCCTCGAATAAAAAGAGGTTATATTCAAAAATTGCTTGTGATAACGCTTCTCAAATTTCAGAAAAACTGAATTCAAGTATGATAAAGCAGCAGGCAGAAGCATCATGAATTCTTCATCTGAAAGAGCATAGCCACAGGTTCCCATCAGATTACCTGTAGAATCCTTATCCAAAATACCTAAAAGTAAATTCCCAAATACCGACAAATGGAGGGGGCTCATCTTGGTGAATAGAAACAAAAGCTTAGCTTTTGCTATTGTCGTCTGATAAACACAATGAGAAATCATTTGCATAGGAGTTCTCACTATGACCCTCAACATTACCAAGCTTAATGGATGAAGATTATGCTGCTGCATATAATTCTGACAGTAAACAGCATTTACAGCTTTCAACAAACAGATATCTGCAAAATCCAAATCAAAATTAGCAGCAAGCTTACATATTTCAACATAGATTTCCTCAATGTGGTTAACGCCAAAGGTTTTCCCTTCAATTTCCCAAAGCAAATCATAAAGTACTCTCTTCATAATAGGCTGCTGCAAGTAATTAGACAGAGCTTCAAAAGTTTCACCAGCAATGCATAATCCAACAGAGAGAAGAGATACATCGCAACATTTGCAAATTGACAGTTGACTCACATTAGCTCTCCTAAACATCCAATGTACTAACTCAAGAAGTTCAAAGGGGGATATAAACCTTATGAAAGTATGCAAAGCATAAAATTTTGGAAGGAGGGGCAACACATCTTCAGTTGCAATGCACAGATCAAACTTGTCTCTAATTTCCATAAAAAGCCTTTGTACCAGGGTATTGAAAGCCTTCACAAGTGGCTTACTTGCACCAACTTTGACTTTGAGTATGAAATGTTGGTCAGCAAATGAGGAAAAGAAGTAGTCAAAAGTTGTAGTCAACATATCCAGGACATGATGATCCATTTTATGAACTCTTTGCTGAGATAAACTTACCAAACTCTCCACATTGTGCCCTAAGTTTCCCTTTAGCATTTCCTCATTACAGCTCAAAGGAATAGACAATGAAGCCAACGCTGCAGGATGGGTGAATACAGTTTCAGCCAATTCCCTAATATTCTCTGCTGACAAATGAAATCCGGAATTTGTGGAGCATCCAGAATCAGGCTTCAAAAGCAATAGTTGACGAAATACAGTCCTTACAAGAATCAAGCAAATTTCAGAAAGTTGTTGGAGTTCAGCCGCAGGTTCAATTCTATTAGATGATTGTATCTGATAAAACCAAAATAGCACAAGACGCAGATAGGAAAGGAGACAATCACCAGTCCAATCGGACAATTTGGCCAAAAGCAAGTCTTGCACTTTTGATAAATACGGAACCCCGACATTCATAATTGCAGGAAATAACACATGGAAAGGCACCTGTTTCAGAAGCAAACTAAATGCACCAGCAGCAGACTCAGTTGCATCAAAATCAATGTTACACGGGATTTCTTCAGCAAATAAAAAATGAGATGGAATTCCGTTGGGATCAATTTCTCCAACTTCATGATGAATCATGGATACAGCCAATTCTAGACCAGAAAGAAAGACTTCGGGCCATAGCTTAGAAACGCCAGCAAGAAAACTTTGTTCAAGAAAGATTATTGATGCTAATACTGAGACAGGAACCCCGAGAAAGTTCTGAGAAATAGTCATAACTGATGGAAAATTCCTCAATAACTGATCAGGTGCTGTACACAACATTGCAGAAGAAAAGGCTTTGATTATACCAGCTATTTCAACACTATCGCCACCGCTTAAAATTTTTTTTAACTCACTTAGTGTATTTGCAAATGAACCATCAGCAGGCATGGCTTTTTCATCAATGGAAAATGTGCAATGGGTCTGTTGATGGGATATACTCTGTGAAAAGAGCAACAAATTTTTCAATGGCCTCCACTCACTTAAATAATCCCCAGAATCATCATCTACAGAATAGTGACCCACGCGTCCCTCAGACAAAATGGATTCAATCAGTGCTGATAATGATACCGCATCTACCTACAAAATTCAGTTCTCTTATTATCTCACATACGAAAAGCCTGCAATTATAATCTAAAACAGATAATGTGTACCTGAGTTTGCAAGAGATATTTCAGTGTATTGCTCACATATAACGATATCATTGACTTCTCAGGCAATGAAAATGTTCCGGATTCAGAACTGAGTAATCGTAAGCACTTCTGCAGGACACATATGATGAGGGGGCTGAAATCAGGAGATACATCTGTTAAAAGAAGGGCAAATCAGTAAAGAAAACGATGTCAGCATTCAGCAAAAATTTACTGAGAAGCAAAGAAACCCGGAACAAAAGATCAGATTTTCTTCAATATTAATTGTAAAAGATATGATCTGCTCTTACAATGATCAGAAAATAGACCAACAAGATTTAAAAAGTTAATAATAATGATGATAAGTGAATAAATCTTTAGCAAAAACTGTTTCTTGAATAACAAAAACTTAAAAAGAGGAACCATTCATTGATATGGAGAAGAAAACAAGTAAATAGAGATTGGAATGATGACAAAATGTAGAACTAGCTCAGAGTGATCCAATATCTAACTGTTGAGGTTTATCAGCACAGTGACTTGCACACCAAGAGGAAGAATAAATTTATCATAACACATACATCTGGAAAAAAAAAACAAGAAAAATTCATAACATGAAGCAAGTACTGTAGAAACCAACTTGACCTAGTAATAGACTTCAGTAAACGATGGTATTAAAAATAGATACAAAGATATATATAGAAGGAGAGAGAGAGCTGGGCTGCGTGAATGCCAAGTAGATAATAAAGTTGTAGGATAATTTGATTCAAGAGTTTAGAATAATGAAATCCTAGGTCAAAATGAAAAGATGAGTTTTGGGGCATCCAATTGAACTAATCCTTCATAAGGTCCAACTATTTCTTATTATCCAAACACAAGCAATCCCATTTACCAACAAAAGAGCAATCATAGAACACTATTGTTGTCCAGTTTCATGAAAAATAGAACTTCTTAAACACACTTATTCCATTTTACTTGAGAGGATTAACAAGTAGAATATAAGAAAACTGGAATATTGACCCAACCAAAATTCAAGAAAAGTTCTATTTAGTCAACTTACAATTACGACTTTATTCTCTATAATCATTCCAAATATTCACTATGACACGTCTACTGATAACAGTTGGCACTCCTCATATAAACACACAGGCATTGTATTCATCCTAACACCCTTCTACCTACTTAGATGCAAATGCTGACCCAGTCAAGAAAGAACAATAGATTCATAATGAAATGACAATTGAAAAACCGAAACAGAAACATCTTTGCAGTCAAAGAACTCTTCAAATAGTTAAACAAACACTCTAATCAGCAAATGTTCTCCATTTGATCTTTATTACTATAGCCTATTTGAAAATCCATCAACCACCCTGTAATGAACAGGCTATTTCAATGTAATCATTGGGGTAAGATGCAGCAAGAAACGAAGAAAGTACAAATTTACAATGTCCCTGAAAGTACAATTTGATACAACAAAATAGGCCATAAATACAAAATAATCTAATATGTTATAATGGAAAATAAAGTATATGAATTATTGAATACCTTTAAAACCTTTCAAATGAGCATGTTGCTCAACAATAGCCCAATATTTGAATAAATTATTCCCAATGGTAGAAATGGCATCACATAAGAATGATATAACAACTCGGGACAAGCTCTGCAGCACTGTTATCTGTTGTTCCTCAATACACCAATTATTTGCTCTATAACTCGGGAAAAATAAGAACCATGCACCAATCTCATGTACGTTTCTGTCAAATGCACCAGTGCTCAACATAGCTGCTTGTGCCAGATTATATGCTTGTTTCTTTATCTCATTGACTGGTGAAAATATTAACAAGTTAACAAATGGCTGTAGATGTTTGTACATCAATGGTGGTGTTCTAACAGGGATTCCGCTCCTTGTAGACCATTGAACGTATTCAGTAAGCAGAGAGAGCAGAGAGCACTGCAGATTAGTTGGTAATGCTAAAGGATCAGGCTCGCTGAGAAGATTCATGAAAAAATCAAATGATCCCTCCAATACAGTGGGCATCAGCCGCTGTGCAATACAAAGTACAGTATTAGTTTTAAGAACTTACCATGGAAAATAGTTTATGATTGATGCTAAAATTCAAACATAACCACAAAAAATCCATCCTTCAGTCAGAATTGTGGTTAAAGACTATAATATTAGGATGTGGAGCTAAATATTCATAGCTAAAGGGACATAAATATGAGGTGTGTTAGAATTGAAATTAGACGTATTTAGTTTCACTAGGCTTAATCTTATTAAGTATATATTTAGTTTAAGTATTACAACTCTTTTTTTAGTTTATTCAGGATTCCTAAATTATGTTGCTTTATTATTTTAACCTATATAAAAGAGATTCAATATAACAAATTGTTTATTCTTTTTTTCTTCAAAAGGTGCATAAATTATGATCCATGTAAGCAGAGTAAGATAAGTTGACAAATTACAAACATCGTGAAACATAGTGCAACCTACGATAGCAAATTGATGATAGGAGACTCATATATGAAGTAATATATTTCCCCCATCCACTTCAGAAAGAGGACAAAAAGGATGAGAAAATAAAAAAATAATGGACTAAAATGGATCATATTCAGAACATGTGAACAGAAAAATGACCACATTTAATAAATGCCAGATCCACTAAGCAAGCATTTTGCATGTTTGTCTGCAGTATCTAAATCAAAGAATAGTCAAGATAGAAAAGTTGCACTGAACTAGGTCGGGAAATTTAGGGTAAGGCTGGTCAAAAAAGATTAATGATCAAACAGGCTAAATTATTACCAATCTAGTTTAAACAACAAAGATACCAAGTGACATCTATAATTTCTAACTGGATGTCTGCCTAAATTGCAAATTAAATTATTTTAAAGCGAGACAAAATCCTAGTCATCTCACGTTCACACAGTGAGTTGAAGCACATAGCATAAGACATAAAGCAAGTCCCAACATTAGAGATTAATCTGCAGTAAAACTAAAACCAATATTTTCATAGGGTTTATATACTCTTAACTAGATACATAGCTGTAAAATTTTCCTGCGGGTCAAACCAGAATTTCCACAAGCTCTTGATAGCAGTTACAAATCCAAATGTAACACTACCAAAATCAAAGAAATTCCATCTAAAATTTATTTCTCCATTTCAGAATATATTCTTTATGGCATATCTAACAAGCAAAAGATGCAGAGACATGAAACTTACAAGATATATTTTGAGAGCATCAAGAAGCTTAGATTGGAAGTAAATATCTGCATTACTGAGGGTGACAGCTGGAGCAGAGCATAGGTCCAAACCCCAAATCTCAGATATCACATTCATTAAATCCTTTTCAGTGTCCAACTGATCTGTTACAGGTGTATCTGCAACACTTTCACTGTCCATTGGCGCAGCAATTTGAAGATCAGAGTTTATCCCACTAATGATAATATCCGTATCCTCATTCAGAACACCTGTTTTCAGTTTTTTCCTATCTTTGTTACTACATTCTAAAAGATATACTGATTCCACTTTTCTCTTCGAACGTGACTCACAAGTTCTACTTTGGCTACTTTGCATAGAAAATAGAGTCAATAAGACTTGCGGATCAGGGAGCAAAGTTCGGACTTCATTCTGAATTTCTCGCATAATAGATGCCCAACTTTGCATCATTTCACTGCTAGAAGAAGATCTATATTGTAAAGCAGTTATGAAGGAATCCAACAGCTTCAATACTTCCAGAAGAAGCCTTAAAGTTCCATGCTTCACAAGAAAATCAGAGTGAAGCAAGCCCTTATTGATTACTGATCGGCTGAATGGACGAGGACATATGCAATTCAAGATATTTTGCACATCAGAATTATCAAAGGAAGGCGGATCTTGAGATCGAGTGTCAAGGAAATCAAAAGAAAGGCCCATGCCAACCGATGAAACCACATTTGCTGCCAGAGAAACAATAGCAAACCTGCAAGAGCTTCAGTCACCACATATATACACAGGAACACAAGCAATAGAAATAAATACAAAATATTAAAAAAAAAAAGAATGGTCAAAGAAAATACGCAGCAATATATAGAAAGCTGACCAGTTAGAAGATGCAAAATCTTCAAGGTTGTAAGGAAAATCATCCATGTATGCTGCAGCTAAGGATGGTCTCCCTTGAAGAATAGCCAAAAGCAGAGCTGTATGATAGTTGATCTCTGCTGCTTTTAGCTTCTTCATAAGCCCCAGTAACCTCTTTGGATTACCCCTTAATGGATTTGGTTGTCTCTTCAAGTCTGGCATCAAGCCATTGCAAGGATCTGTAGAAACCATAACTAGAACACAGTGTGCCAACTCTGCAGCAGGCCCACCATTCTCCCTTCCAGAGATGCTGACTAACTGTTCCAATGTAACATTTCCAAAAAGAACACTCCGGAGACCTGGGGGCACCAAGGAGCCTTCTGTCAAAACCCTATTCTGCAATGTGGACAAAACATAAACAACAATCTCATCTTCGTCATTCCCAAGACCACGAAGCACACCAGAATACATTTCCTTCTGCTGTAGGACCCACCTCAACAATCCTGGTTTTCCCACCTCCAAAAATGACATTGCAAACCTGACAAATGACTCCCTCGTCAAGTGTTTCCTCTTCTTGTCACCCCCCCTCTGTTTATACTCTGCAAGCTTGGAAAATACCTGAAGCTTAAAATCAAAATTCTTTGCAACCTCTGAAGCCAATCCTGAACCCCGTCTGATAATCGAAGCCATTAGTAAAAGAGCTGCATTTTGGCGCTTCCCTTCTTTACTATTTAGTTCCTTATAGATATCATCCATCTTTTCATCAATAATCATTCGAGCAAACTTATCAATAATTCTACTAATAACAACTTTATCCTGATCGTTAGGATTATACATTCCCTCGGGATGACTTAGAATAGCAGAAATTAAGGAAAATATATATGACATCCCAGATTTTCCTTGCCGAAGCTTCCATGCTGCCATAAGTTCCGAGAACCTATTGGAAGTGTGTACATATAACCGGAGAAATTCACCTCCAGAATCTCCATTAAGTAACTTGATAAACTCCTTTGCAGCATCCGAACACAATTTAATTTCCAATGCATTTATATTGTGCAATAGTTCTTTGAGTTTAGCTTCGTGGTTCGCTCTGAAAACAAACTCTGGAGCTTCTTCTACCTCCACCTCCACCTCCACCTCCCTGTCACTGTCGTCATCTGGCATAACTGCAATTGAATAACATACGATATTAAGCAAATTATTCCACTTCCATTGTATCACAACACAAAATTTTACTTTGACAAAGAAGGTTTTCAAGTTAGCAATCGAACGTTAAACCATAAAAAAGGCGGGAAAATTAAAACAAAGTTCGCTCACAGTTCATGATCAAATAAAAAAATAACGTCTGCTAAATTTTCGAAGGAATAAAACTGAACCGGAGACGAGTTTGATCTTGTAAAACAACAAGCCAATATTGTTCTTTACGTAAACTTTCATTATTTTGAGTGAAACTTGACTGTACGAAAAGAAATAAAGCGCACCTTTATCACCGGATAGTAAGCTGGGGTCATCCATTGAAGAGAGAAGACGATTTTTGAGTGTTTAACGACCTTTATCACCAAATAGTGTCCAAAAATTATGTAGGATTTAAGGACATAATTAAATTAAGGGATTAGGGTTTTGGAGGTTTTGCAGAGAGCTAGGTTTGGAGTCCGTTTGGCTAGCGGAAAAGTGGTAGCCCTATCACAGATTAGGGTTTCCCTATTCCGAAGAATGGTTTTCTTTTCTTTTTCTCTTCTTTGGACTTTGCTTGATACCCTTTTCTCTTGTACAAAATTTTAATATTATAAAATCCTTAAAATAATAGGTAAGAACCAATCAGGATTCGTAATAATAAACTTAAAAAAAATAAAAACACAAAATTTTAAAATTAACTATTATGATACAATTAAAAGAATAATGCATTGCAATCTAGTATTTTTTTTTTGTTTCAAAGGAATGTTATAGTTATTGTTGTTTCAAAATAAAATGCAAAATACGGATAAGTACAAAAATATCATAATTTATTATTAATAATTATAATTCATTTAACTATTTAGAAAGATGTGATATGTAAAATCACTAATTTTTATACTTTATATTCAAATATTATAAATGAAAATAAATACATATATTATGTAAATAAAATATCAATTAACTTTAATATTACATGATATTATGGTATATTTGTAAGTTGCAAGAATACATATATTCAAGTGTTATGAATGAAAATAAATACATATTATGTAAGTAAAATATCAATTAACTTTAATATTACATGATATTGTGGTTATTTTTGTACGTTGTGAGAATACATACATAAGTAATGAGTATCAATAATTTGTTTGAATTGGTTTTATTATAGACTTTTAAGACAATGAAATACTTCTTTAAATTAAAATTTAGTATTATTTTAATCATAAACTAATATACAATCAACGAAATATTTTACTGAAAATTGTTGAGATTTTTTATTAAACAATTGTAATATTTTTCAACATCACAAATCCTAATCAATTAAAAGTGTTTCAATGAGTTAATTATAATTTTAAAAAATATTTTAATAACAAGTCTAATATCCAGTGGTATTAGTAAAGTGGCACATAGTCGCCATATATAAATTACATGTTTATTAGAAATTATTTGATTGTAATATGATCTTTCAGGAAGTAAACATAAACACTTAGGATCGTTTAATTTCCGCTTTTTTTCTTCGAAGTTGGAACCTATCAAATATCGGAAACGTATGAAGCGTTGAAATTGGGCTGAGCCCAACAATCCTCCGGCCCCATAACAACCGAAGACAATTATCTTATCACGCCAGCCAATAACACCGACTCACCCTATCACAAACCTACCCAACAATGTCGCTCCACGTGTCCTTTCTTTTCTTCTACTATAAATATCCCGCCCAGGCCAAAATTTTTCTCCTCTCTTCGCACAGAACCCTGTCTTCTAGGGCTCGGACTCTCTTCTCCATCGGATCGCAGGGAAAAGCAGCAAATTGCACCTGTGATAAATTTGATTCTCTGTTAGATTCTTTTAACAATGATGCAACAACCGCCAGTACCATCGCAGGTTGTGCCGCCACAACCATCGGATCAGAATAGCCAGTACCAGCAACAGCCGCAGTGGATGACGTATCAACAGACGCAGCAACAACAGACTCCAGTGCCGCCTCCAGCTGGCTGGACGCCGCAGCCGGTTCCGCCTCCAACGCAGCAAACGCAGCCGTATGGTGTCGGCCCTGATATTCCTTCGGATGGGATCCGGTCTTTGTGGATCGGAGACTTACAGCAGTGGATGGATGAGAATTATCTCATCAGCATCTTCGGTCATACTGGGGAGGTATATAAATCGTTCTGTAACTCAATTGTATATACACACAAGTTATATACATATTTGTACGAACTTATATTTTCTCATTAGGTTTGTTTTTGTTTGTTGTTTCTCGTCAGATTCTAAATGTTCGGATATATACCCTTTTAGGAAAATTTAACATGTAATTATATGCATGTTATATTGTGAAAATTTTTGTTCCAATAGCTGGGGTTGGTTATTCTGGTTTTATGTACGTGATTTTGGAAGAACAAAGACCAAAAGGTTCGGAAGTAAATCTTTTCACGGGAAGGAGTTTGATTTTGTGAATCCTTATGGGACTTTGTTGCTTCATTGGTGCTAATTTGGATATTCTTATGGTTTGAATTGATTGTCATCTTTTAACTATTCCTTGAGTTGGGGTTGGCTGCTTGTTCGCCTTGTCTGTAACCTGTTTTCCTCAATTTATCGCATTACAAAGCATGTCTTTCTTCCTTGTCTACCTTGCTTACTGGCTGCTTTATTAGGTTGTTTCTTAGACTCACATTTGTTTGCTTACAGGTTGTTTCAGCAAAGGTTATTCGCAACAAGCAAACAAATTTTCCCGAGGGTTATGGTTTTATTGAGTTTGTCAGTCATGCTGCTGCTGAGAGGGTTTTGCAGACTTTTAATGGCACACCAATGCCGAGCACAGAGCAGAATTTTAGATTAAATTGGGCAACTTATGGTGCTGGTGAGAGGCGCCCAGATGATGGTCCTGATTATACAATTTTTGTTGGGGATTTGGCTGCTGATGTCACAGACTATATGCTACAAGAAACATTTAGAGTTGTCTATCCCTCAGTGAAGGGTGCTAAAGTGGTGACTGATAGAACCACTGGACGTTCTAAGGGATATGGTTTTGTGAGATTTGGTGATGAAAATGAACAACTGCGCTCCATGACTGAGATGAACGGAGTGCTCTGCTCTACTAGACCTATGCGGATTGGGCCAGCTGCTACCAAGAAACCTGCCACTGGCCAGCAATATCAGAAAGGTATGCGTGGTAGTTGTGTTGTGACTAATGCTTTGCTGTAATTACTATGAGAAAGCTGTTTGACTTTTGCTATGATCTGTTACATGTTTGTTCTCTACCTTATCTTACATTATGATATTACTCTAGGATACTTTGAGGTGGTAAGTTTAAGTTTGTTGGTTATATATAAATATTTTAGAGGTGAAGTTGTCAAACAGTGTTCTAGATTCACGTTCTTTCAGTTAAGCAATTGAAGATATGCGGAATTTAAGAAGTCATTTCCTTCCAATAATTGCCTTTGTAAACTTGGGAGCATTTAATTCAATTGAAACATGCAAAAACTTATATAAAACTCATGTTGTCTTAAAGCAGGACACCAAGAGGCTCTCATTTTGGGGGGCCTGGAACTGATTTCGGGTGAAATGATTCCACTTTAATGCGTGGCCTCATTTTAGGTCAGTGATTTTGTTTACGTCATGAGCTTCTCCACTTTCGCGTGGCATTTATTTGCTACATTCGTGAATTACTTTTCCAGTTCCTTATATGTGAAGAGTTACCAGTTATTTTCCATTTTCCAAAGTTCTTTTCCTTCATTCTTTACTTTACGCAAATCCAGAAGAATTGTTGTTTACTTCTTCGTGGGCCAATTTCCATTACGTTTACAATTTTTTCTTTATTTTCTCTGTCCATTGCAATTGTGCTTTATTTTACAAGAAAGGATGTGAGTTTAACTTCGGTCATTGATAGTTGGAACACCAATTGCAAAAGGCCCACACAAAGCGGTCATGGATACAGTCGCTTGCATGTTTATGTGCATTGTTATCTAATCCTTAGGTTCTGTATATTGCCCTGTGATTTGTGCTTCCCTTCTATTCATTTATTCTCGTCTATTTTTGTGTCCAGCCAGGAGGAAAAAATTGGAATGTACTTACTAACACTCCTTAGCTTATGTATATTTGTTCCTGTGCTCAATAAAGCAAGCAAAATCTCTGTGCTTGTTAATTGAATTGTCTTCCCGTTATTTTGTGGATTTCATTTATATATTAGAGAAGATTATTTTCTTGTTTGTTCTGTTGGTAGACTCTGCAAGTTGTATGCTACCCGGCCTTGAAATTCATTGAGAATTAAAATAATGCTGTAAAAGCTGTCTGTATGCAATTTTGGCAGCATCAATCCATAAAATTGGTCGGCTTAAGCGATCTGAAAAGCACTTATGTTGCAGTGGTATGCCTTTTGGCAGATTGTCATGGTTTTATTCAATTATTTCTGTATATATTTACTCTGCTTTCTCTATATTAATTGAGAATCTGAGATATGCTTTGCAGTAAATGCCTTCCTACCAAACTAGTATAGTTTGGTGTTTGTGCATGTGCTTGTGCTTGTTATGAACAAATAATTACTCCTGTTGGTTTGATATATGAATGTAATATAATTCTCAAGAGGTTACCACTAGCGCCTGACGAAATGTTCTTGTCATATTTAATAGTTTGAACATGACACAGGCAGTTAGATGCCTAAATGATCAGTATGGGAATTCCACTTATAAACTTCCCTTCCTTTGTGTTCCTGACATTTATTTGTCATTTGCAGCTACCTATCAAAATACTCAAGGAAGCCAGGGCGAGAATGATCCAAATAATACAACAGTGCGTAGTTTTTTTTTCAATTGTTGATATTAGTTAATTTGTTGCTATACCCAAGTGACACGGTACCCTCTTGAGTGCAGATATTTGTTGGGGGTTTGGATCCTAGTGTTACAGATGACATTTTGAAAACAGTTTTTGGCCAATATGGTGAGTTAGTTCACGTGAAAATACCAGTAGGCAAGCGCTGTGGGTTTGTTCAATTTGCTAACAGGTAAACCGTTGACATTCTTCTGACGGAACTTTTCTTCTGTACAACATTGTATTCTCACTTTATATTGGTGCTTCATATGATGTTCTTTAGAACTTGTGCGGAGCAAGCACTATCAATGTTGAATGGCACCCAATTAGGAGGACAAAGTATTAGACTTTCCTGGGGTCGTAGTCCTTCAAACAAACAGGTAATGTAACTATTATAGTGTCTTTTAGCAATTTTGTTATGGTGCATGTTTTCAAATGCATGATCATTAAAAGTGCCCGTTAATTGGATCGTGGCTTAGGTTCAGCCTGATCAGGCCCAGTGGAATGGTGGATACTATGGATATGCACAAGGATACGAGGCCTATGGATATGCGCCTCCTCCCCAAGATCCTACCATGTACTATGGGGGCTATCCTGGATACGGGAATTACCAGCAGCCAGGAGCTTATCAACAGCCACAGCAGGTCAGCCATAGTTAAACATTTGGTATTTCCATGATAACGATACGAGTCTTTAGAAGCTAGATGGCAACATATGGGTTTGTTTCGTTGTAAAAGCTGCATTATATAAAATATATTTCTCATTATTGGGTTGGCCTTGGAAGTGAGATGTATAGCATCATTTTCTATTGGAAGTGTATGTGGCTACTGTGTGTTGTACTGTCATTTGGATATAACAGACCTAATAATATTGTTGAGTGCCTTTTTTCTTGGGAAGTGGTTTAGTTTAGGCTAGCATTTGCAAGGAATGCGCCTACATATTTTCTTGTTTTTTAGACATTTTGATTTAACAATGTTCTTTTACTTTGTGCAGTGATCTGTGTATGTTGAAGTCTTGAAGCTGGGTTGCCACAATCAATTGAATTTTAGGATCCTTTGGTTGTCAGATGATGGAGTGTTTGGGGTTTTAGGTTTCTTTTTCTTTTTCTTGATTTTATGTTTTTTCTCCTTTGTTTAGTTGCTGCAATTTTGTGTGTTGAAGCATTAACTTACGGGGGTTGTGGTGGCACATAATTTACTGTCTTTTTTTTTTTTTGGTTCTGTATGCTTCATTGACCAGATATTGCAGCTTGTTTCAACTGACTGGACTGATCTTTGTTTTCTGTATCATTTGCAATTTAATTTTCTTATTGTGATTGTGCCATTTGAGGTAATTTGGGGTTCTTGCTGTTGTAATTACTTTCTTTTGACAATTCCGTATTGCATCTTCAGTTGACTTGGGAGGCGCATATGTATGGCTCCTTTTTTTCCGTTAATTCTATGTTTATTTTAACTTAAACAAGAAGAATCAGGAGGAATAGGAACGAGTGACCAGGTGATTTTCTATTTCGAGGTGCCATGAAAATTTGTTGTTTATCCTTCGCCGGCTAGCTCGTGGAGGACATTGGAAAAAAGAGAAAAGAATTCACAAACTAATTCAGTTTACTGATCTATCAATGGAATTTTCTCTGTACAATGGTGATAACCTTGGAGCCTATTAATTCGTGCGTTGCTGCATCAAAATGATGATTCCGTCAAACGACATGATACTTGCTTGGGTCAGTCACAATTTTATTCTTCAGGCCAAATATTCTACTTTAAATCAAACAAAAATGATTTTAAATTCTTCTATTCTACACTCTTTCTAAGTAGGTCACAAAAATAAGACAGATTTTAAATAAACAAGAAAATACTTGTCAAGTTTATTAAACATAGAAATAGGAAGATTTTGTCTGCCTCAATCTAGGGCAAAGATTATTGTACATAAGCATAAATCTTTTCGTTTTAGATTCATCGAACTTCGAACTGAGGAAGAGGGTGATGGGATGGATACTTCTTGTTCGGCATCGGGGCTGAAAAACAAGTGCCATCAGGAATGACTATTGTCTTATAACTAAGAACGAAATTGAATTTTCTTTAAAAAAAGCTAAATTTAATACTAGAAGCAGGAACGGAAGAATAGCGTAAAGTAAAAGGATGCACTGCTGGCTCAAAAGCAATTCTAATCGAGATGATACGAGAAGAGAGATCCTATCAATGTCAGAGTAACAACTCCGTGCATATCCATAGCTAGGAATTTCGCTTTGCTGTGTGGTGTCGTATGCGTCTTATTTCCTCGTACAAAAGCATAATTATTATGTTCTGGGTGTTCAGCTACGAACTCCAATTAATTTTTCCTCCTAAGGAATATGTAGAAGATAGTAACACCAACTCCCAAAATAAAGAGAAGCAAAACATATCCATTGCTTCGAAGGCAGGTAGTACACCGACACCGAAAATAAAGATAAACAAAACATAATTATTGCTTCAAAGCCTCAGTACTCCATACACGTATGTAAGTAGCAGAAAAAGGGAAGGAAAACGCCTAAGATATATAATTAAAGTATATCAGAGAGGGTAGGGAGCTTGATCTCTCCCTTCTTTGACAGAGGGATTGTGAAATTCCCGATGATCGGAAGATCGATTGTCAGACCCAAATCCACTTGATAATCAATGTCCCAATCTGCTCCAATGTCCTTCGCCAGACTCACCAGAATGCTGTACGGCACCTTCATCGGCACTTGCAGTATCGTCTTATCATTTGCTTTCAACGAGCCAGGATCCGGCACTGTTCCCGACGCTATCACTCTTCAACAACAGCAACAGAAACATGTGTTAATTAATTCTATTCTAGAGCAAAGCAAATGATGATGGAAGTGCAAGTAAATGAAGGAAAATGGATCGAAATCCAAACCTGCCGCCACTCGTGAAGGTATAGGAGATCTCGCAAATGGGAAGTGAATGGCTGTAGGGATTATCCACGGAGACCATGGCGTCATACTCGGCGGCTTCACGAGTGACGTTCTTCATATCAACGTCCGTGAGTTCCGCTTCGGGCTTCTTAACATGGGCCACCTTCTCCGCGAGAAAGTTCTTCGCGTTGTCTATGAACTGCGCCATCTTAGTTAGGTAAGAGCAAAGTACGACAACAGAGACAGAATCAGATTTCAGAGAAAGCGGGGAGATTGTATCTATGCTATGCTATGCTCTGCGCTTTCATACGCCTTTCTTCGGGCTTTATATAGGAAGCGGATGTGGGTTGTTGACACGTGTAACTGAGATTTTTTGTACGGGAGACGCGTGGGGAAGTACGTGTGCGGGTCGTGGATTTCCCGTGGAAGAAGGTCTTAGAATTTGGATGGATTATCGTGGGTTTTATTTATTTATTAAGATTTCCGATTACGTATTGTTTAGGAAAAATTTTATGGATTGGATTGGTATCTCTTTCCCTATCCAAAAAGAAAAAGAATTATATATCTACTTATCTAGTCCACCGCCGCCCAAGCCGACGGTAAAGGGTTCAAAAAGCAAAAAATTATAAGGAAGTGGAGATGCGGGGTATCGATCCCCGTACCTCTCGCATGCTAAGCGAGCGCTCTACCATCTGAGCTACATCCCCGCAGTTAGTCCCTTTTTTCTATCTTTGTACCTAAATATAAATTTTTCATGATGTTACCATCCATATGTATTTTTTGAAAGAACAATACATAACGTTGAAATATTAGAATAATTAGAATATAGAATTTTTTTTGAAATAAACAGTAATACTTATTATAATTATTTGGACACACTCACAAAGCATTTTACTATTTATTTGCGACTTCATATTTGAATTTAAAGTAGCTATATTTTTTTTAATTGAAAATATTTTAAATATGAATGGACTTCAATGTAAATAATATATTATTTTTATTTGAAATTTAAATTTAAGTATTGAATTATTTATTTTTTTAACCAAAAAAATCTAAAAATTAATAGTTTTATATTTGTAATAAATAAATAAATTAGATAATGTCAACCTAAAAAGGTAAAAGAATTTGATTTTTTTTTAAACAGAAATGCAACAAGGCATTCTGGATTTTATTTCATAATGTCACGTCGATAGGATAAATAAGACAAAAAGAATAAACAAATATTTGTTTGTAATAGAGAGTACTACTCTATCCGGAAACAGTTACAAAGAATTTTCTTATTCATTTGTGACTTCCATATCTAAATCCAAGTACATGCTAGTTATCATACAACTACGGATCATAAACTGAGCATCCCCTGGATTACCGTTTCTTTCATTTTAAAGAGAAAAAATCATAATATTGGGGAGATAAGTACTTAAAATATATAGTAGCCGATTTCAGAAACAAAATATTGTGACGGGCAAAATTGTAATACCAAAGCTGGAAATATCAGTGTATGCTCTTCCCGGTTGCGAAATTTTCTCAAGAAACTTCAAACTGCTGGAGAAGAAAACTTGTACAAACCACAAACTCAAAAGGTAAAAGTACTGTGTAAGTATGTATTATAGCTTTATGAGTGCATTGAGTTCAACAACTTAAGAGCCAGTGCTTCTTGCTCTTCCAGAGAAATGGAATCACCAAGAGGACCTTTCTTGTCCTTGTTTTCTTTTCTCTCATCGTTATCACTGTCACTATCAAAGTATATTTTCGACTTTTTGTGTCTTCCCTGCTCCATTGATTCTTCATCCGACCCTGAAAGATTATCCTCATCCTCTTCATCATCCTCCTCTTCCATTCCTCCTTTCTTCCACTTCATCTTCTGCTTGATTCGTTTCTCCCTGCGCCGCTGACGATCAAGAAGCTTGTCTTCTTTGTCTGCACTGCTTCAACTCTTCTCTTATCCTCTTATAGTATTCGGTCTTTTGGTCTGCAGAACACAGCACGGGACATTGGAGCACTAGAATATAAAAGACTTTACCATGCAAAAGCTTAAAAGAATATACCCATGTTGCCACACAATAATTCAGGTAATGCAAGGTTAAATAGAGGAATAGCCATAATTTCCTCCAATTCAATTGTACAATTTACAGTGAAGCAGTTTTGATGAATGGATTGCTTCTTATCTAGTATATTCTAGCTTCATAAACAATGGCCGTTATTCAGGCTTGTTTAAAACTTGGAAAGTAACATATAAAAGCTTGTACCTTGATCAAGAGGAACATCAGCACTCTTTGCGTCAGCGACTGTTGCCAGAGGAGGAAGAGTGTTGCCTTCCTCATCAAAGACAAACCTGGTCCCCACCGGTCTATGGACATTAATCTTCAACTTCTTTTTCTTTACAACTCTGGTTGCTGGCCTGAAGGAGAAAAAAAAAAACAACTCATATTACATAATAGCAAATTAATAGCAAAGGTGAACAGGTGATTTTGATGATCTAAACTGTGTCTTTTTCAGTTTGCACATAAAATTCTTCATGGAAGAAATACTTGATGGTAGGGAAGATCAACCATTCTGATATCAGAATCAGCTGTCTTACCCACCATATTTTATTGAAAGCCATCTTTATGCTCAATTTCTAAAAGAAAACATTTTAGAAATGAAGCATACATAACATCTTCCGTTAAGGTAGCTTTCCCATCATCTTGTGTATCCTTTCTTTCAAGAATGTCTTTGTCTACATCCTCTTCCTTCAAATCATCTGTAAGCAGCTTCTCTCTTGGAATCACCGATTCATCCTCCTTATCAGTAATTTCAAAAACAGGCCTTCCTGACACCATTTTCTCCTTGATCTTCTGGTTCAGAAATCGGATTTTTGGGGTCATAGGCAGACCCAATGAAGCCGAAAATTCATCAACTGATAATTTCTTTACATCAAAAACCTCTTTATCCTTTTGAATATGAATAGACCGCAAATATGTGATGAATGCCCTTTGTGCCAGATGCTGCATATCAGGATATTTGACAAGTAAAGCTGCCAATAATCCAGAAACTGGTTGCAGCCTCTTAGTGTTTGCCTGAGAATTCAGCAATGGTTAAAGCAAGGTTAACTCAGACAAGAAAGCTCGACACTGTAACCACAAACTCAAGCCAACTACCATCCAAATTGGAAAAAGGAGAAAAGAAACAAAGTAGACAACTTTCAAAGCATTACTTATCTACCTTGGTAAAATGTATGGGTATTTTGGCTTCTCGCAATTTTTCAAGCATTTTCATTTCTGAAGGCATCAGAAATAAAACTGACCTCCCTCCAGTATTATAGCGGGCAGTGCGACCGACTCGGTGTATGTAGGATGCAACATCCTCTGGACAATCCACCTAGAATAATGAAACAAAGACTATGAGCCAGTTTAAGGAAAAACTTTTGCTCAATACAAAAGCTGCTTTTTTTAACAACCAATACTTTACCTGGACAACCCAATCGACTGCCTTATTAAAATCAAGACCTCTTGAGGCCACATCAGTGGAAAAGAGAACTGACCGCTTCTCACAAAACTGAGCATATATGCCCATCCTTCTCTGCTGCTTCATCCTACCATGAAGACATTTCAATGGTATCCCCGGACGTAATTTCTTAAATGCTTCAAAGACAAATTTTACCTAGCAATAAAGCACAATAGATGGAACAAAAGAGAAAAGCAGGTATATATAAGTTAATCTGATACCAGATCAAAATGAAGCAGACAATCAATATGCCAAACCAATGCAGTCAAATAATATACACATGAAGGCTTTTTGAAGCACAAGGAAGACAAATGTAACATTTGAGCCATGCATACATCATTTTCTCTGGGATGACAAACTGTAGACAAGCTATGAATGAAAAATCAAGTTTTTTCCACATTAACAAAGCACTGTAACAGAGTTGAAGTTATTGGCATCCATAAACTATCAATACCAAGAAGTTAGAATGATTGGGCTAATTGGCTTCAAATACTATCAATCTGAAGTTGCACACTTTCATGTTAATGAGGTTGGGTGTGAGTTTGTTTTCCCATCAACCAAACACATCTTCTTAAACCAAAAAATTAAAATTAAAAAAATATGATAATAACACCAAATTACCTGTTTGCAACTTGAAAGGAAAATGAGAAGCTTTGAATTAAGGTGTGCCTTTATGAAACTCCACAACATGTCCAACTTTTGGTCAAGAGGTACAATCATTGCAGTCTGCTGCAAATGATTAGGAGTGGCTGTCACGGACTCCTCATGCACACCAAGGTACTCAGGGTCCTTCAAACTCAGTCTTGCAAGATCTTGAACAGACTTTGTTTGAGTGGCAGAGAAAAGCAAGGTTTGTCGATGTTTAGGTAACTGCGAGACAATTGCATTTAGAGCCTTCTTAAACCCAACATCAAGAATGCGATCTGCCTCATCAAGGACCAAAACCTGTTTCCTGGCCAGGAAGTTTTCCCCAAATCAGCACACAAACAAACAAAATATGCAACTTGTAGATGTAGATGATTGAAAGTGAGGAGTGGGGTTGGGCTAGCAGAGAAATTGCTGAGATATAGGGAATACCATCCAACAAAATAGTCTCCAGAAAAGGAAAAGTAAAAGAAGATAGCCCCTAATAGAGGACAAGTGAAAACCGTGCAGTCAATTCTGAACGATAAGACAATCTTTTGCTTGATAAATGATTGGTAACGCTAAACAATATCTTTCACTAACTAACAGGAAAAAGAAAGTGACAGAAAAGTTTAAGAACATTTTGGTGACCTGAAGCTGAGAACAATCAAAATTTGGAGTCTCATCCATGTGCTGAAGAAGCCTACCAGGGGTGCAGACCAAAATATTCAGCTCATTTACATGTTCCTTCTCTATATCAATATCCTTTCTACCACCAATTAGGAGGCCAGCACTAAAATTATGGTGCTTCCCAACAGCTTTCAGTACATCAAAAAGTTGATTTGCTAATTCCCTAGTAGGAGATATTATAATGCTGCCAACACCATCCTCAGGACCCCATCTCTCTCTATACAACTTCTCCAAAACCTGAAACAAACAATGAAATTGAGCACTAAATAAGTTCTTCTTTTGCATTAAGCATGAAATGCTTAAAAATCACGAACGGTTTTCACGTTCTTTCTCATGGCGTTGAGACATAGGATCTGCTACAGATGATTCTTAGATTCTAAATTCCTCCCAACAAACTAATACAGTATCCTAATCATATCCAAGAACTTCAAACTGTAATCCAAAAACTTTGCAACTACAAACTAAAACACTCAATAGAAGACACAAGATAACACGAGAGCAATAAAAACAACTCACGGGAATAACAAAAGCCAAAGTTTTCCCCGACCCAGTTTTGGCCGCTCCCAAGATATCTCTTCCACACAACGAATGCGGCAAAGAAGCTCTTTGTATATCAGTCATCTTAACATAACCAGCTTCTTTTAACCCGCCCTTTGTCTTCTTCGATATGGGCAACTGATCAAATCTCGTCGAACCCACATACCTCGAGAACTCATTGTCGCCAATACGCCCGATGGGTTGTTTTTTATCGAGCGGAGGGGAAGACAGAGGATTCGTACCCGACTCCGGCTTTTGAGAGTCGATCCATGAGTTAATTAGCTCGATTTCTTCCGTTTCCATCGTGCGAAATACCTTGCGATTCGGTTTTCGCTTTGATTTCTTCATTTTTTGAGTGGTGAGTGATGATTTTTCGAGAGGTTTTGAATTGAATTGATTAGGTGCAGAGATGTGATGGAGGGAGAGACGGAGAGCGGGAGAATGCTAGGGTTTAGGGGTTTTGTTGAAGATTTTACGGATGTAAAAAATTGGGGCTGAAAGTAAATTTTAGCGACTTTCAGTCCAAAAATTGTAATTTTGATGGAATATTTTAAATGGTAATTAGTTATATAATCTGTTTACTATTTATAAGTAGGTTAAGAATAAAAATAAAGTTTTTTATTATAATTTACCTACCTTAAAAATGTACTACTACTCAAGGTCAAGGAGGATTACAATTACATATATGACCCAATTTAATATGCCAAATTTAGATAAGATGACACGAACTAAATTTTATTCTAATTATTATTAACTTTTATTATATTGTTTACATAATATTAATTATATCAAATTATTCATGTATACAAATTAAAAATATTTTTCTTTTTACGTCTTCAATTATATTTAAAGTATGTTAAATAAACTCTCATTAATTGTCATTCAATTAATAAATCTCATACAATTTGGAATGGATAAATTTAAGATAATATAGTGATACTATAGTATTACTCAAATTAAATACTTATATTAAAATATAAATATACAGAATATATTGAACTTATTTAAATCTTCGAAGATTTAAATTCAAAAACTTTCCTCCTATTTATTCTTTATTATAAATCACCTCTTCAATGTGTAAGTTCTTTCATTAAGAACTCTTAAATTAAACTAATATTATTGGATGGGCAAAACATAAATTAAACTAAAGACTAAGGGTACTATTGAAAAATTACAATACGAAATAAACTTTGGAACGAAGACATGAATGAAACGCACACAATTACAAATAAACGTATCACGTTTCACCTCCTCCTCCTCCTCCTCCTCGTACCGTCTTCAAAAAGCGCACCACTTTCCCAGATCTCTCCTTCATCCCTGCAAACACAGCACAAGGCACTTCTATACAGAACACGAAATAGAGTCTTTTGTACAGCACTAGCTTTGTTTCAATCAATAAACAAAAACAGAGATGGGTTACAACAGAACAGAACAGGAAACCAACCTTTTCAACAATTCATCTTCGTTGAGTGAAGCCTTGCTTTTTGCAACTATGTGCATCATTGGTCTCCCTGTTGATGTTTACGTCAAGGATGGTTCTGTCTACTCTGGAATCTTCTACACTGCTTCCGTTGAAAAAGATTATGGTATGTGCTTTTTTTTTCTCTTTTTTTTGGCGTTCTTTCTTTTTGAGTGTTGAGCTTAGCTAACGTTTTCTGCACTAGATTATGAATTTATCGAAATCGTTTCTGGGAATTTTTCGTTTTGTGAAATTGCATATGGAATTGGATTTTTTGGAATTGTATCTGTGTTTTGGTTTTATTGGGTATCAGTGGTGATCTTGCTGTGACTGGTTTGGATAGGATTTGGTTTTGATCGGATTTGGTTTTGATCCGGTGTTGGTTATCTGATTACTTTGTATATTTTTCTTTCAAATGATCTGTTTGGTTGTTGAGGAAGGGTGGGACTAGCAAGGAAACGAAGAATTGCATTGTTGTTTAGAGTTTCACTTTTATTTTGAAATTAATCATTATTCAGGAGCCCGGAAGATAGAATCTGTTAAGAGTGAGATGGTTGGGCGATGTTTTACATTTTTCTGAACCTAGAATGACTAAAATGTGGGATTTATCATTTTGTTTAATGATTTTGGGAGTAGGCCAGTCTGTTGAGAGTAATATTTTTCATTAATGTTTTATTTCAGCTCTTCTATAGAAGAGAGTGAATTTTATTAGACTGGCTTTGTTTTGGTTTAGGTATTGTTTTGAAGAAAGCAAAATTGACCAAAAAAGGGAAAAGTAATGCAAATGTAGCAAATGGGGCTGTAATAGAAACACTTGTAATCCTCTCGGGTGATCTGGTTCAAGTTGTTGCTAAGGTATATGACCTTCTCTCTTTATCTTTATATTTTTTTAGGACTTATTTATTTGATGTTTGAACAATCTGCTTGATGTGCATATGTGGTTATGTGTACAGAGAGTTCAGCTTCCAGCTGATGGTATAGCTGTTAATTTTGCTGGCGATGATGTAGAAGCTGTTGTGGGCACAGTTCCCCCCACCGAGGGCCAAATAAGTGAGGCAAGAAGACCTATCAAGTCTGGCATGAATAAAAGGCGTAATCAGAAAAGGTATATGATTATTATTAGTTTTCAATGGATGGAAATCTGCGATTATTATCTAGAAACTATGGCGTTTAGTTTTTCAGTTTTAGCACAAAAGAGAAATTGTTAGTAGTCATGTTTTCAGCCTTTAAGCTATGCTTCTTAGGATATCACTGTGGATGTCAATATATCATAAGCTATAGTTTTTTTTTTTTAAGTTTATATTATTGCTGTATTTACAAGAAAGAATAATCTATTAATTTGCAACAAGTGATGGTAATTTGAGGCCAGAGGAATGGTCTAGTTGGTTAGATCTTGTAATGAAGCAAAAGGTCTAGGTATCAATTCTTCTCTCACCACTTTTGGGACTGATGAAATTTAATTTGTGTCTAAGCATGGGATAGGCTGAGGATTAAGAAAAAAGATTGTGGCAGTGATCGGAATTAGTACATAGCATGTTGTTGTACATTTAAGGTTAAGTTAAGAATCAATGATGACGAAAATACTAGAACTATTTGGCCCCAGCTTTTATGTTTCTTTGAACAGTATTACTTGGGGAATTCTTGTATAAAATTTTCGGCAAACATTCCTAAGCATCAGAATCATACCTTGATTTGAAATACAATCAATAATTGCTTTAATTTCAAATATTCAGGCCCTTTTTCTATTGGCATCATTTTACTTGGTGACAATTAGTATGACTTCTTAACATCCTGGTGGGTTTCAGTTAAGATTTTAAGGCCTGCTTGCATAAGGCTTTCATAAGTAGACAATTATGAAGATCCAAGGTAAAAAAGACAGGACAATGTAAATTGTTTGGCTGTTATGAATGGTGCTTTTTGAGTGAAGAGGCTAATCTCACAGGGTCATTTGGCTGCAAGTGTATCAATAAGTAGGAGAATAAATTTTGTTGAGCAAGTCTCCATCCAAGTTTCTAGGGAACCTTTGCATATCATATAAACTGTCACACAATAAGTTGAAAGTTAATTCTGTATTATGGTTCTGCCTGTCAGAAAACCGGTTATTGTTTGTGGAATATTGAAGCAACATGCTTTGCTGCAGAGGTCTCAATACAAGCATGCACTAATCTCTTTACTGTGAAAGCAGGATCTTGGTCCACAACGAGAATGGTTATTTCCCTGGTGATGTGCCCACAAAAGCTGAGAAGGAGCATGAAGGAAAGAAATTGTTAGTTAATAATATAAGAAATGCCATAGAAGTTCAGCATGGGAAAAGAGATGGGATAGATGTGGCAAAGGTAAATTACCTTGATATATATTTGTGCACAAACATGCAAATCAAAGCATACAGGTCTATGGTAAATTATTCTTGGGAAGGGGCTTTATAAACTTATCTTATGTATAAGTGTATGTTAAATATCATACAGATGCTGCCACTATTTTTTTCTTATAATTATGTACAAGTTGCTTGTGGCTGACCTTTTGGACTATTATAGTTTAATTGGATGCTTCTAAGAGGATGCAAAATTTTTTGTTGAAGGACTATCATGCTTGATTTATGCAATTAGATGGCTTATAAGGACAGATATGTCGCATAAGAGATCTTCTGAGCAGTTACGTTGTAAATGAGTCAATTGGTAATGGGATTCCTCATTTAGGGCAAGCTGCCTAGATGTGTGTGTGTGTGTGTGTTATGTATCTTTAAGCATTTTCACGAACACTTTTTTTTTTCTTTTGTGTTTATTTTTTGTCTTCCCCCTTCATTGCAGATTGAAGAAGCTTCTGTTGACCGCATTAATGGGAGGTATGAGATATCATCTTTCTTCTGATTTTTATGTTGGAATAGTTGTTGGGTTGGCCAAAAGAAACTTTCGTCTTAGATTTTGATAAAATTCAATATCTATCAATTCTGGCTTGTACTTTATCCACAAATATTCTAAATGACAATACCTCAGTTTTTGCTGCACATTGACGGATTGATTGTTGCCATATTATGTCACATTGTTTCTTGTGTATGTTTTCAACACTATTATGGTTCTACTCTGTAGATTTTTCTATATTTCTTTGTATATGTCGTGCTCATCCTTTGATTCCTGTCAATTGTTTTTCTGACAGACAGGTTGGAGATCAGAGGTCACAGTCTGAGCAGGATTCTTGTGCACAGACATTTGAGCTCTGTACAGAAGAGAATGTATGTCAATACTTGCTCATTCTTGTTATTGGACCAGGATTAGTGAGAATCATTTAGTTGTGCAGTGTTTAATGCTATATTTACCAGTTCATGTTATTGTTTTCTGCAGGCTGATGGAGTTCAAGGATCAAGTTCAAACTGTGAGTTCAAAATCCTTGGTTCTCTGTCCAAAAGTATTTCTCAGTGGAAATCAATTGAGTGATTTAGGCTTTTTAACATTAGATGGAAATGTTCTTGGTAATTAATTAGCATGGTAGAGTCATGTCGCCATATAGTCATTACTTGGTATTAGAGAAATGGGATTTCAGTCGCTTGCCATCGTCTAATTTTCAAGCAAAATAATATATTAAGTGACAATATGTGTCGAAGTAAGTGGTGGAATTTTACCATGACACTTCTTGGTATTTCCACATATAGGGTTAGCCCGAATTCACTTTCAATCATTTCATCTGTTTGCCCATTATAATGCTTAGCCTTACATGCAGTGGGTGCCTGCCAAGGCCCAGTGATACCTGCTGATGGAGTGCATCTTAGTATGACCTTCAAGCATGTGAATGGTGTATCTCATGCCCCTGCTCATGAACTTGATAAACCAGAAAATCAATGCCGTGAAAGGCCCACTTCAGCTGATACTTCTTCTTTAGGTTCTGCTCAATCAAGTGTTTCAACAACCTCCACTCCAGTTATTGATGTTATGTCGGGGTCATGTTGTAGCTCCTCAGCAACTTCTACTGAAGTGGTCCCTCCACAAAGTTCTCAGTCCAATAAAAGCTCCAAGGTAAACTATAATTTGGAATGATACCCATGTCTGATTTAACTTCAACTTTCAATTGAATCTTTTATTTATTTATTTATTATCTGTTTATTCATTTATTATTTACTTAATCATATCTCAAGGGTAGTTTTAATGTGTGGACTATTTAATTTTATGCATTGGCTATTGGATCAGTAAAAATTGTGTTGGCAATTGCCATTTTCACCCTGTAGGCTTTAGTGGACCAGTACTGAAGTAAGCATCCTCTATCATGTCTTCAGATCCTAGGAAGAACTTATTCATTCCTAGTTGTTTTGTAACTTGAGTTAACCTCAGAGGTTCTCCTCTGCTATGTCAGAAATGAAATTTCACAATTAGGTGATTTTCTGACATGACTTCTCTTATAGGAATTTAAGCTTAATCCAGGAGCAAAGATCTTCTCGCCGTCTTTTGCAAATCCGATATCAGCTACTCCACCAGCAGCTCCAGCCGTTGCAAGCATGGCTTACATGCCAAGTAACTCTCCAGTTTTACCTGTTGCTGCTGCTCAGACGGAAGTTGGAATCAGCCCTTATGTGCCTCATTCTTCCATGCCTGCAAAATTTGTACCTTATGGTAACTTGACAGCTGGAAATGGTGGTGGTGCCACACAATTTTCCCAACCTGTACGTATTGTTAGATTTTGTTGTTTTTTAATCTTTTTTACATTTTTCGAGGTGTTAGTTTATGATAGCTATGCAACCTCTGCTTCTCGGATATCCTCTCCTGCCTCCTTTTTTTCCTTTTGACTTTCTTCCAAGCAACATAATGATGCAAATGGTCCATAACAGATGTTATGTACAATATTTGATGGTACCCAAGGGAACCTTTTTTACAAGTGCTTGAATTCTGTACTTGTGTGCTACACCAGTTAAAGCTTAAGAAAAGGACTTGTATTTAGAATTAGATTGTTGCTTGGGTACATAAAACTTGTCAAGTTGTTCATGGATCGGTATTCTGTTCACTTCACACATTCTTCTTGTGACTCCCTATCTGAGATGGACTTTTCTGAGTTGCATTATGTTGTAGCAATATACTTCTTCACATGGACAATCATACTTGATCCAAACTTTTGTTGACTGAGTTCCTTTCTGCCTATAGATTGTTGGACATGTTGGAAGCAGGACACAGCCAGTTAGATATGCGGGTCAGTATCCAGTTCAGGCTGGACCTGCATATGTGCATCCAAATTCACAAGCTGTAAGTACAGGATCTCACATGCCATGTCTATTGCAGTTTTTTTGGTGTTGCTTTTAAGTTTCTATTTGTTAGGTAGGGACGTTAATTTGCATATGTTTATTTTTAAGTTGCTAATATCTCTCCTCTTTAGGTTATGGTTGGAAGACTAGGGGGGCAGGTTCTCTATGTGCAGCCAGTTTCTAATGTAAGAACCAATGCCTGCACAATAATGATATTTTATGGCTGAATCGCTTTGCTGTTTGAGAGTTTTCTTGATAATATTCAATAAAGTTAAGATACATTTGTGTTGCATCATGAAGATCAGCTGCTGCTTGGTTGAGACAGAGAACTTGAAAGTCGATCTCATACATCCTAAGGGATGAGTGTATTGATCAAGTTTCTTCTGCTAATATTAGTTCTAATTTTATACAAATGGACTCTGGTAACTGATTAACTATAATTTGGAATCGTCACTAATATATGAAGGAAATAAAGACCTAACTTTCCTTGCCTGTTTATTGAAATATAAAATTGTAGCTATATTCATTCTTCCATGTGTCATATATCAAAGGGGAAACGCTATTAGTTGCATTCTCCTTTTCCCTCCCTTCAACATTTTTATGCTGAGAATGGAAGAGATTTGATTTTCTTGTTTGGCTGAAAATGGAAGGGATTGAATTTTTTTTTTTTTTTAATTTGAGCACCTCTTTTCTTCCGGTGAATGTTTTCAGTCTACATTGTGTTTCATTCTCTCTCTTCCTTCTTCCTAAAATTCTTCTTCCATGGTCTGTGATTATATCTTAACTACATTTCATTTCATATCGGAAGGATTTGGTTCAGGGTGTAGCAGCTATCTCACCAGTATCTGCACGTCCTGCATTGACACCGCATCAGGTTCAATTTCCAAAGCACCAAGGTACTAACAAGGATAAGGTTTATTCAGATCCAAATTTGTGATTCGTATTTCTATAAAGTTAAATTTGAGGTCTCACTATTTATTATTTACGATTTCCTGCATTCATAAGGTTTGTTTAAGTCATACATGGCACCACACATGATTATTGTTAATGACATTTTTTCTGCCATAAGGAGATTGCACATTTTACCTTCCTAGTTGATTTTGCTTGCATCTAGGGAAAAGACCTTTGATGGTCAGAAGCATTGTTGTTGATGGATAACCTCTATCCTATAAAATTATGGGATGAATGTATTAGATCTGTAAGAAAGGGATCTACTGCTTATAGGATTGAATTTTTTTCTTAATATTGAATGTTTCCAAATTTCAATTTCATTCGATGGATTTGGTTTCTTATTGCAGGAGGTGCAGCAGGCCAGGCACTGCAGCTGTGTGTACCCGCACCACTTGTAGGTAGTGGACTGCAACCTTTTCCTGTGCCGGGCCACATTCCAGTTTTGCAACCCCCCATCCCTGCTAATCGTCCCGTTCCTGTTCCAGGATCTAATGGTCTCTACAGCACCAAGTTTCCATGAAAATATATTTTTGTCTGATATTTTTTCTCTTTTGTTCAATAAAAGTTTTGGTTATAGCATTCTTTTGGTGAGCATCCAGTATAGGAGTAATTTTGATGTCATTCTTTATATCCAAGAGGGTAACATTTTGTCAGAGGGTGGTGGCTTGGAGCTGAAGACTTTGATTTAGGACTCGAGGAGTGGAGTTTGCTCCTTTGTTTCATTTTTTTCTGTCTTTTTTGGGTGGGGAAAATTTTAGGGAGGTTGCTTCTCTAGGAAGGATAATTGCCTGTTGATCAACTTTAGTCAGAAAGGTTGAACATGATATGCAATTATGAAATGAATATAGCTCCAATATTTTTATTTTGAATGACATTTAAAATTTCTGCTCATCTGCGGCAATGTTTTAGTATCGCTCAACAGCTTAACTTCATCTATATAACTGATTAACATCGTGTCTATCAAACTCTTAATATTATATATTGACAAACCAAAGGACATTTTCGAGCTCAGCTCAACTAGAGGTTGTGTAATACCGAATCAGAAACTCTGCCGCCAGAGGCTAATGATTAGTACGTGATACTCCACCAAATCAAGAGCTATAAGCTACTTAACGTTGCAAACAAGACTGCAAACTTTAAATTTATACCTGCAGAAACATGAATATGAAAACCAGATGTGTCTACCAGATACATTTTTATGGTAACTTATAGGATTTAATTTCTAATGACCAAACTATAAATACCAAATGATAAAACGGCTCTCTTTTCTCTTAACGTCCATAAACTAAGCTGCATTAAGAACAGGTCTAACCAAAGAAAAATTCTCTGCTGTCTATACCTCTTCTAGACTTACAACTTTCTACAAAGACTTTCTGTTTCCTTTTACCTATTATAAGATCACATATCTCCTACAGAGTGGTTTGATTCCAACAAATCAGTCTGAGACTTCATGTGAAATCAAACAGAGACTGCAGGTGCATAGCATCATGCAAGGTACGGCCTGCCATGTCAGACAATGGATGGCTGGGAATGTTTCTTGAAATCATCATTTTCTTGCTCTCCAACCTTGGCTTGTGGCCCCTTCAGCTCATCAAAATTCATTCTTGAATCTTCTGCTGACCCTTCAGGCTGAGCTGCCTGGTTCTCCATCATGTTTTCCTGCACAGCCTGAAACATCGGGAATAGGTCTTTTCCCTCTTAATTTTTGGGCACAGAACATTAGCAAGGTTTAAATATAAAGATTGTTTAAGCTTTATCTTACCCGCAACAACTCAGTCATTTTGCCAGTCCTGAAGTTCTCAAAAGGTTTAGACAGAGATGCTGAGTGGGTGTCGACATTAGATTGCACAACTTGCAGGGGCTCAACAGAGAGAGCCTGACCCTCCTCATCGGTATCATTATGTTTATCCCCAATTTGAGTCTCTACTGATTGTGAAGGGGGGGCTTGAATTCTCTTAATGACTTCAGTCAAAAGTTTCTCAAATGGCAGACCTGGCAATTTCATTGATTTTGCTTCTGCCTCAAGCAATTCCTCTGGCGGCTGGCTTAGCATGCCCTGGCTGTTAGTTTGAGCTTGCAAGGGATTTCCACCCATTTGCACCTGGTTGGTGGGTAGTGATCCATTTGACGGAATAACAGCTTCCATAACCTGCTTGGCTTTAGAGTCTTCCATATGGTTAACTTGGTTAGAAACTGAAGATCGATGGTTGACAACCCCTCGCCCATTTGGTAAATTAACAGGCTGGAATATGTTTCTTGAGATCACTGGGTGAGCGGTTTGGACAGGCACCGAAGCTCGCTGTTTACCTTTTAAGGCCCCCAAATTGGTAGTTCCATTTCTACAAGGTTTAACATGCTGCTCATTCCTCTCTGCCGGGAGGGGAATCTCATTTCTTTTGACCATTTGTACATGTGGAGCCACATCATTGGCTGCTGAAACAGGAACATATTGTCCAGGTTTAAACACAACACCCCTCAATGTGGTTTCAGAGTTGCCAACTTTAACATTGAGCAAATATCCAGCATCAAATGATGCCTCGATAACACCACGAACTACTTGACCCACCATAACATCAAGTGGTTCAACTGGAGGGGACTGATCCCTGTTCATACCTTGAAATCCTGGCGGAACATGAGCATTCTGCATATGATATAGGTTTTGGATCCTTTCTACAGAATTCTCCCCATGATTGAAACTCGGTCTGGGATGCTTTCTCGGACGTCCACGTTTGCGCTTCATGGGAATGTTTGTGGAAGCATCTTTGTCACTCTCTCGATTGTCTTGGTTCATTTTCAGTATTATAGCAAATTGACGTTGCCTTTAACTTTATATGGTTTCCCTTCCCTGCAGCAAACAGAGCAGTTAATTGTGAGTCTAATAAAACCAACCTGTCACCTTTCACACATACACACATACACACAGACACACACATAATACAGTGAAAACTTTCCTTTGCTCAAAACTTTACACGGAAACAAATGCAGAAATTTTAATGATTGTTGTAATAATAAATAACATTATGACCTAATGCAATATCTATTTAAATATTGCAAACAACATGGAAAGAGATTAGTGAATCTATCAATCTTTCCCAATTCTTTAATAGTTAACTGAATATGATTGACCGCCATTCTCCAATAAATTTCGGAAAAGTGTCTTGCGAAACTAAGAGGACCAGCAATGGCATGGGACACGTTTTGGCTCATATGCCTCATTTGCCGGAAGCTTTGAGAACGTTCAGACTCAGCTTCATATTCATTACAAATATAACAGAAACAAAAGTCTGCAAAATTTTTATTGTGGCACAAAATCATGACAGTATATCAGTATAATCCAACGAAAACCAGCCCTCTTGAGTTGCGGTCATTTAGGCACTATGCCACACACTTTTCTGAAATGAGATATTATAAACTTCAGTGAAATATTGTCACAAATTCGGAATTACATCTTGCAACTATGATTAAGAACTTTGATTTGTTACCAATTTGAATTTACTGACGTGAACTTGAAGAAGGACTTAACACTGCGTACCTATGATTATTGTCATGAATAGTCTTCAATACACCGGGTGTACATACGCAAATCCAATAAATCATGCCATATATGAATAACATACACGAGGCATGAGTCCATTGGATGGTGAGCCTACACGCGGTGCAGAAAAGATTTTTCCCTCAAGCAGAACTTCCATTAAAAGTCAACTAAATTTAACAAATTTTACGAACTCAATTAAATGTAACTCCTTGCAAAAATAACTAACAAAGACAAGTTTCTGCCATCTGCTATTAAACATCCTTCCGGAGCAGAAAGCTTAGCAGATAGCTTCTACAGAGATCTCTTAGATGAAAGCAAAATCACAAAAAAGAAAAAAACCACTATTGCCCATACATTATCATTTAAAAAAAAAACACCTAATATCTACCAGCTGGAAAAGAACAATTTTAATAGCAGACATTCACTAAAACATCATGAAACTCAAGAAAGAAGTACACACTTCATATACATACACATGAACTCCAACCTGCAAAAGAAACAAGAGAATCAACCCAGTTAAAGAGGAAAAAAATAATAAAACAATTATACACAAGAAAGTAACCATAAAACAATGATCTACAATTGAGATTCCAAGTGCATAAGAAGCTCAAAAACCAAACTTTACAAGAAAGACAGGCAATTGCATGAACTTTTTGCAAGGAAGTTCGTAACTTTTTGGACTAAGTGAGTAACATGTTCTTACTAAACACAATCCCCAAAACGAAAAAAATAAAAAATTTAAGAAATTAACTAAAGTTTTGATTAGGTTAGGGTTTCGAGACAGAGTTTACCGTCTGGGTAGTACGCTTCAGCGGTGGGTTGACAGGAGGGTGAAGTGAAATTTCATTTTCCTTTTGTTTTATGACTGGGATTTTTTACAACTTTTGGATTTGTTTTTGCTGTTGCCAGAAAACAAAATAGGTTTTAGATTTTGTTTGTCTTAAGGCGACGAGTACGAGGTGGCCTACGGCCCTACACGAGACTGAGGGAAACTAAAGTGACTGGCATGTCTGTGAATGATAAACACACAAAGGGTGAAAGTGCGACTTTTAAATCAAAGTCAAACAAGTGATTTTCAGTGGACACGTGGCAGCGTATATTTTGACGGTTACATAGAAGAAATTATTTAACTGTTTGTTATGAATGACACGTGGACATGTGGATCCCAGACCCAGAGGTTGCCTCTGGGAAAATTTGCTTCCTCGGACACTATCCGAAAAAACAGCCGGCGGGCGAATTGGACGAGTTTTCAGGCATTATAAGTTACCAAAAATAAATTTAATATTTATAGAATGGCAAATTAACACGAACCTCTTTAAAAAAAACTGATATTTAAATGTTAGATTCAGATAAATTCACACTAATTTCTACTATACAATTAATTAATCTTTAAAAAACTGTTAAAATCAAAAATATTTTTAAATATTTCATCAACTAAACTATTTTCTACTTATTATATAACTAATGTGTATAAAAAATTATATTATTATCCATTAATCATATAAAATTTTAAGTTATAAAAATAAAATTTTGAAATAAATTTTATTAAAAATAAAATATATATATATGATATATATTAATAAAATAATAATATCACATTAATTTATATAGTAAAATTTGTATGTTTAGTTATATTAATTATTACAAGCATAAATTTCTTTAGTTAATAACAAATTTTAAATCATACTTATTTCATGCATATATATACCCAATTAATAAAAAAATAATTTTATTAAGTGAGTGCATGGTTGTACCTAATTTTTTTAAAGATTTTAATATATCAATAATAAATTTAGAATTTATTAAAAATTATAAAAAGTAACACTAATTTATGCTACACAAAATAGTATTATCGTATTGTAAAGTTGGCCGAATATTAAAATCATCTCATGATGGTGAGTGAAAAATGTTTTAAAATGTTTCAAGACATTTAAGTGTGAAATAATTTGAGCAGTTTGATTTTTTTGTAAAAGTTAGATGATCAACTATCAGTTCAGGAAAAATAAGTATAGATTTCTCCAAATATATAATCTAAGTATGAGTTTCTAAATTTTAGGGGATATATGTGTTAATTTTCCTTTATAGAAAATATTTTTGAAATAATTTATAAGGTAAATTTTTTTTAATAATATATATCCATGATGAATGTGTTTACTAAAAAGGGGATTTGCAATCTAATATCGGATAAATTCTTTTTATAATTTCATGTTTTTACATTATAAATTGTATAATTTAATAATATTCCCTGGCAAAAGCCATCGACAGCCGTAACATTTACAGTTTTGTTATAAATTTGCTACGAGATATTTATTTGATGGATATTATAGAGGCGCGACTCGTCTTCACTTTCTGACTTTTAACCAATACAGAAGCGCGTACTAATCTTCCATTTTTTTACAACGTGTTGCTGGATCTTAAATTCATAAGTGGGAGGGAAGCACTTTTGAGCTAGAACTCCTTGAATTTGAAAGGCCAAAAAGCCAGCATGGAATTGATAATGAAGTCTGGACTCTTGAGCTGATGACCATCGACCGTATATAATGATATTATGATAAAGCCATAGATAGAAAGCTGTAGAAATACTAGTTGACAAAGACACCAAGGTCCACATTGTTTGTGGTTTCGCAGCATTATTGAAAACCAATCGTAATCATCAATGGAGTCCTCTGAATATCTATTTTCGTTATATCAACTTTAAATCCATCATGATTTTGGTTCTCATGTTGATTATTTTCTAATATTAGAAACCAATGATAATCATCAGCTTGACCTGTCACCATGTGAAGGAACTATACTGCGACATTCTAAGAATCCTTTCTGTTGACCAGTTTAAATGACAATTCTCTCTTTTTTAAAATAATAAAAATAATAATGTCATTCTTCCAGCCTCAAATTTCTTATCATTCAGGAAAACCACCTTCTTATCGTTGTTGCTTGGTAAACGTTAACACTCGTTGAAGACATACCTCACCTATGAATTTGAAATAGTTCTGTTATCATCCACCACAAGAGGTTTCTGAGGCTCTGGGAGGTTTGTCACATATACATCGTGCACCAGCTTTATGTAGCCATCAATCTTGTCGGCAGTCCAATCGCTGGTAATTATGGGAGGAAGATACTTTACAGTTATAGGAGCTGGTCGAACATGTAAGCTGCCCTTCCTCCATGCTCGATGGGTACCCGTGAGGACAATTGGAACAATTGGGAGGCGGGATTGCAATGCTAAGTGAACAAAACCCTGAAATGGTAAACAGATAAGAAAATGTAATGAAAATGCTTACAGTATAATGCATTATTAACAAGAGATTGGAAAAAGAGAGGTGAAGCATACAACAACATAATGAAGCAGGTTTAGATAGAGAGCTAGCTAGTAAAAGACTGACAGATGATACAATTATGAATTTATAGTCATCCAATATAGTACAGTGATATCATAGATATCACCCACGTGATCTCTTCCTCAATTGTGCAGCAAACAGTTGTGAAAATAAAATTTTCTCGTTGTTTACTTAAATCATGATTGCCTCCTATTGGGTGCATTGCTATGAACTGCATGAGCATAGCAGTATCACTCTATTCTAAAGAAAGCACGTAAATCTAATGCATGAGATACTGTCCAGGATACCCTGTAAGAAAGCCCTGTCAATCAAACAGCTCAACGTTTATATTATCATTCTGCTAAAAAAAATTATATATACATTTCCAGTACATGAAAAATAGGAATATCACCTTTTTAAAGGGAAGCAGTCGTCCACTTTTGGACCTGGTGCCCTCAGGAAAAATGATCAAAGATAGGTTGTTTTTCACAATTGCTTGAGCTGCCTGAACAGGAGAAGAATTGCCCCCTTTAGAAATAATAATAATGATAATAAAAAGAGCCTGAAGGTCTACCTGTTTCATAGACTGGATGGCTGCAGTTGGGTTGGAGCGATCTATGCGGATATGCTTGGCCAGAACATAAAGTTGTCCAAAGAGAGGATACCATATGATCTGTGAAAAGTAAACTTTTCATTTATTAGTAAGATTCTGAATCCATTCTATTCCAAGTGCTTGAAGAACTCTCATCAGAACATATATATGGAGACAAGGAGGCACTTACTGTAGATCTCAAGCACATAGGAAAATGATCTGCAATGATTAATCATAAAAGTATTAATGTATACCTCTTTCTTTGCAATACCAACAGTCCCTGTGGGAGTCAACCACATCATAAGGAAGATGTCTATAGGAGATGCATGATTACTGATATAAATTGCCCTTGTGTTAGAGAATTCGGTACCTTCAATTTTTATAGGATTTCCTAAAATCCACATCTGCGACCAATATGCTTTGCCGAATGAGATACAGTATCAATCCGAGAAAAGAAAAAAAAATAACTATAAAGGAAACTTTTGAATGGGAGACCATCATTTAACTGACCATTAACTTATCAGCATATTTTTGTATAGCCATTAGTCTAGAATGTTTATGAACCTACTAAATAAAAGCCAAATGATAATAAATCAAGAACCGGTTTCCACTACATTTTACTAATTGAACTATACTCAAGTGTTCAATTCTCAGTTGTTAACTGCAGACTTAAATTTCATTCACCAACTTATCGTTAAGGCAATTAATGTCAGTCCACGATTGCTTTACATAGAGCTTACTTCTTTTTCTCAAAAGATTTGTCCTGGGTTTCTGCAAGGAGACATAACCACATTGTTTTTCTTTCCCCAGAGTGCTTTACTTCGACCTTATTTGCCTTTTTTATCCTAACCAGCACCTTCCAATCCAATTGAATGTCTTATGTTTCAACAAAAATGTGCTCAATGTTGTATTTTTCACCTATGAACAAGTTGTAGTTGAATAGCATGATCCGCTGCTATAATAAATGCTTGAACTAGTCTATCTACAAACTATAAAGGATAAAGGATACCCTCTTTTTGAGCATCTAAATGGTCATTAATTGCAAATCCTGGAGATAAATGTACTCGAAAATTTTATATGACAAGTAAATTCTGAGATCTAGATAAAGACTTGTATATGACATAGTCTTGAATTCTACACCCGTGCCCCATTATCCTATGCCATCGTACCTTTCAAAAGAAATTCATATTAAATTAAGACTCATTAGGCGTGAGGTTCCAGCTATGAAATGAAAAGATCAGAATGGTCAAAATACAGCAAAGAGAAACAACCACCAAACCGCACACAAAAAGTAAAATAATTAATTAAAGAAAACAATTTTGACAAGGCTCTATCCTCTATATGAAGAAAATGCAGGAAAACGCTTGAAGATTTAGTAAACTGACAACGTCAGATTACTAACTATCATCATAACAAAATCTAAATACTATTCTACTCCAAATTTTAGCAAACTTGACATTAATAAAAAAATTAAACTCAGCTTACCAATAACCTCCCAGTAACATGCCCATAAATATTGCCCTGCCTAATCCTCTCATTCGGCCATGGTAAGAGCAAAACCATGATAATTGCCCAGATGAAAGTTGTGACCATCATCGTAAGGAAACATGTTACAATTCTTATACAAGATATTAATGCCGCAATCCATCCATCATCATCAACATATTCATTTTCGGCTTTTGGCCTAATTTCCACCTCTTGTTTAACCGAAACTTTTGATGATTCTTTCCTATTTGGTTCAGACCTTGTATGGAGGAAACTCTCGAATCTTCTGTTCCTTAGAAAAGAAGTACCTCCAGTATTATCCATAAGTCAATGGTCAAGGTCTACGCAAGTTTTGACGAACAGAGATTGGCCTGAAGAAAGCAACAGAAGAGCGGATAAGTAATGAATGAATCAATCATAAGAGGAAAACAATATTTTCACGGCGAGCAAACGCAGGAAAATCAGAACTTCATACATATTTGGTGTCTGAGAAAGTTAAGGCCGAACAAAATCAGATTTGTTTGTTTTGATAATGAATATACGGTGAAACGAAATAGAGAGATGTCATTTACAAACTTGCTACTTTTCTGTTTATTTTCTTCTGTTTTCTCAGAATCGTAGTAATGAAACCCGAACAAAGAAGCAAAGATGACTTGAACAGAAGTTAATAATCAACTCTTGCAAAATTGGGTGGGAAGAGAAAGGACCTAAACCAATCAACACATTCTGCTGGGTTGCCAAGAAACTGAATAAAAACACAACACTTCAAACAAGGAAATGAGAAAAAAAGAAAATAACACAACCTCGAGTTTTTTTTCTTCAGTGTCTAATAAAACAGAAGCAGAGACAAAAGTACTCTTCAATCCAGCTCAGCTTTGTAAAAAATAATTGGCTTAGTTGGATAGAGTTTATAATCCTTACGCCTCTCTCTTTCGTAGTTTTCTCGGTAACCAAACAAAACTCAAAAAAGACCGGCAACAAGAAATAGTTTTCAGAACTTTTAAACCAATACCCACCAACTCTCTTTGTCAAAAAAGACATCTTTTTATTCCAATTAATTACCTTGTGTCGAAGAATTTTCCAGGGAAAATCTGGAAGAAAGTTGCAAGAGTGATAAGCAATGTATTGGGAGCTTTGTACAAGATAAAAGTCAGCAAGAAGGCGGAGGAGTTGGAAAAAAAGACGAAAAGTTAAAGACAAATAAAAGTAGATTAAATTGAAGACAATGAGAGAAGAAGTTGTGGCGCTAAGCAATTTGTGTTCTAGCCACTGCTACAACTGAAATATTTTTCACGTGCTTTTAGACATGGTTTTTGGTTTCATTTACGGTTCTGCCATTATTATTTTAAATGTTATTTTATTAATTTTATAAATAAAATGACAAGTGTTATGGTTGTAAAGGTGGGGGCCAAGAGAAAAAAAACACTTTATTTTTAATATTAAAATTAGAATTTTTTTTAATTTCCTTTTTTTGGGGGGTATAACTAATAATACATGCAGAGGATTTGATTTTGGTGTATATTTTATACTCCAAAGGATATTCCATACATCCATTTGATGATTTTTCATTTGTTTTGTGGATAGAAGTGCTTTTGAAGAAGCACTTTTGTCCGGTCACATTTCTTTTTTTCAAAAAAAAAATTAGAGGTGCAAATTGTATTGTCTCAAATGAAGTCCATCCCAAAAACTTCGGTATATCAATATTTTGGATTGAGTAGTTATTTTGCTTAGTTTTTATTACCTTATTATTATTTGTACCATATAAATTTTAATTTTAATTTTTAATTTATTTATTTAGTATAATTTTTAATTCAATTATACATAATTATATTTTTGTTTTAAAAAATTAATCAACGATTTACATACACATTAGTTAATTTAACTTTCGTATATTTAAAATATCAATAATATATTAAAAAAGGAGGTGAAATAAATAGAGTAAGATATGTTTAATTATATATATATTTACATAAAATACACATGCAATAAAAATGTCCTGAATGAAGAGTCACGTGACAAACGTGACACAACTGCAGCTTTGCCTTGAATTAAATTAAGTGGTGGATCTAAAAGTTATAAGCCAAGCAAATTTGCGAGGAGACAATCATTTACAATAAGAGATTTACTTGTCCCTTTTATTTTTTTTTCCTTAAAATAGAAAATCAACTATCATAAAAATGTTATTAAAAACAATGAAAAACTACGGAATCAATAAACTGAAAACGATAATCTATAAAGTCGTTCAATTAGGAATAATAATTTTGATTTTTTATATAAAATACACATATAATAAAAATCATCCATATAAAATTAAAATATGACATACGTGTAATTGAGTAATTTTTTATTTTATCATAAATAAAAAATAAAAATATTATACAGGTAAACATATAATTTTATAATGAAGATAAAAAATGTATTTTTATTAGTTTATAATATCATACAAATTGTTTGATAATATATTTGTTATTTTTTAAATCATAAATTAGTAGCATTTTATTTTTTGATGTGGTTTAAATGATTCTTATTATTTGGAGACACTTAGTTTAACTCATAATTATGTATAATTTTAGAATAAACTAATTAAAAATATTATTTTGTACATTATAATTATTTGAGTTTACTTTACAAGTAGATGTGATAGTAAGGGTTTCTTCTTGACAAATACCAATAATTACGAGGATTATAAATTTATAATAAATAAATAAACATTGAGGACATAAATGTAAAAGAGTTATTAACAATCAGCCCCTCACGTATTGGTTATATTACACTACTGCCCGCTTAACGTGTAAAGTTTTCTGCCTCCTCGAGAATTGATATGTCATATCTGCCTTAGCGGGCAAATAGGAGAGATTTTGTCTCGTTGCCACCACTTCACTTGTCTTAGAATTCTAAGGTTTGAATTCAGCTTTGATTTGTTTCATCTCCTCATCATCAAAGCATTGCTTTTTCATTACCAGGTACCGCCTTTCTCGTCACCTTCAAAGTTTAAATTTTTGTTAACCCTCATCAATATTTTCACCTTTGTGTTTCGTTTTTTGTTGTTTTGTAATTTGCTTTTATGGTTTTTGGACTGTTTGGTAGCTGGGAATACGGAGGAACAGGAAAGAAATTGAAATTCTTGGTCTTTCTTTTGGGTGCCTTTCTTTTGGTTCTGGGAATTGGAAAAGGTCAACCTTTTTTAGTCAAATGGTAATGTCGGGTTCAGTGGGAGGAGCTTTTTCTTTGTATTGTTATTCAACGGATGGATAACTGAAATTAGATGTTTTGCTGTTATTTTATTTGCATGCGTTCTTGTTTTATTGGATAAAATCGTTATCGGATAATGCGTACAATATTGTGTGTGTTAGATGTTATTTTGATAATAACTGTAATATGTTCTAAACGTTGTTTTTCTTCTATGCAGCTCGGTTTTGGTTCGTAGAAACAAACTAGTGAGTTAGAGTGCTTAGTTGAGAAGAAGAGAAAAAACTGAAGGGTGAAGTGATTTTAGGTGTTCTCAGACGGTTTGGGTTGTAATTGTTGTCTTGTATGATATATGTCCTTGTTAGATTAAAATGAGTGTGGTGGGTTTTGATATTGGAAATGAAAACTGTGTTATCACTGCGGTGAAGCACCGGGGTGTTGATGTGTTGTTGAATGACGAATCAAACCGTGAAACCCCGGCTATTGTATGTTTTGGGGAGAAGCAGCGTTTTATGGGGGCCGCGGGCGCTGCTTCTGCAATGATGCATCCAAAATCCACAATATCTCAAGTGAAGAGATTGATTGGTAGGAAATTTAAGGATCCCGATGTTCAAAAGGATCTGAAAATGTTCCCGTTTGAATCTTGTGAAAGCCCAGAGGGTGGCATTGGCATTAACTTGAAATATTTGGGTGAGATGCAAACATTTACCCCTGTTCAGATCATGGGAATGCTATTTGCACATCTGAAAGATGTCGCAGAGAAAAATTTGGAAATTCCTGTTTCAGATTGTGTTATTGGGATTCCATCATACTTTACAGATTTGCAGAGACGAGAGTATTTAAATGCTGCAGCAATTGCTGGATTGAAGCCTTTGAGATTGATACACGACTGTACCGCAACTGCACTTAGTTATGGAATTTATAAAACAGATTTCGCTGAGGGGGGAACATCATATGTTGCATTTGTTGACATTGGTCATTGTGATACCCAGGTCTCTATTGTATCATTTGAAGCTGGGCACATGAGGGTGCTGTCACATGCTTTTGATAGCAACCTGGGTGGGAGAGACTTTGATGATGTGTTGTTTGGTTATTTTGCAGAACAGTTCAAGGAGCAGTACAATATAGATGTGTATTCTAATCTCAAGTCACGCATTAGGTTAAGGGCAGCATGCGAGAAGTTGAAGAAGGTTCTTAGTGCAAATGCGGATGCACCTTTAAATATTGAGTGTTTGATGGATGAGAAAGATGTTAGAAGTTTTCTGAAGAGGGAGGAGTTTGAGAACCTTGCTTCAGGATTATTAGAGAGGTTTACTATTCCTTGTAGAAAAGCCTTAGCTGATGCAGGATTGCATGTGGACAAAATCCATTCTGTGGAGATTGTTGGATCTGGGTCGAGGATACCAGCTATTAGTAGATTCTTGGCTTCCTTATTCAGCAAAGAACCCAGGCGGACATTGAATGCAAGCGAGTGTGTGGCACGTGGGTGTGCTCTCCAGTGTGCAATGCTTAGTCCAGTTTTTCGGGTCAGAGAATATGAGGTATGTTGAAATAATTATCAGTTCATGGCCCACCTTTTCCAGTCAATTGTATGTTGCGGGTTGTTTCGTAGAACATGAACATGATACTGCAAGGACACAATGGTAGTTACAAATCACTCTGTGAAAATAGTTTTCCTTGAAGCTTAGGAACTATTGACAACTTGCTGTGTTGTTTATTTCTACTTCACCCAATTTACTGACACCTTAAGAAGGAAAGAAGTTGATATAATTAAGAAGAAATATAATTATTGTCTTTTCGGTTCTAACATTTAATATCTGATGTTAATATAAATATTTAAAACTTGTATAGAAGATGTGTGAAGCCAAAGTGTCATAATGCTATATAGTAATTGTTATAAATAAGCATTAAAATTTAACTGTTCCTCTTGCATGTTTTGGTTGAAAAAAGAAGGAATTTGAAGACTTGTCATTAATCCTTTTATTATAAGAACATTAATAATTTTATACGTAGTGTAAGTAATTTCAGAAGAAATTGTTGGCTTTTCAGCCTGAAATCTGATTGTGTTGTTTGCATAAAATCCTTTCATTTCAACATCCCCCTACATTATGCATTGGTATAAATGTAAAAGTTTTCTGTTCACCTCTGCATATTTTCTCATATGCAGACTAATTGGTCTTTTTGACAATTTCCAACTCATGGTTTTGTACAGGTTCAAGATTGTATTCCTTTCTCCATAGGGATCTCATTGGATGAAGGTCCTATTTGCACAGCATCAAATGCCAATGGTGTACTTTTTCCTAAAGGCCATCCCTTTCCTAGTGTTAAAGTTTTGACAGTTCAGCGCAGTAGTTTGTTCCACTTGGAATTATTCTATGCAAATCCAAATGAGCTGCCACCTGGTGTATCTTCAAAAATAAGTTGTTTCACTGTAAGTGTACTTTGGAGAGATTTGAAGTTGTTCCATTATTTTATACAGATTATATAAAGTCATGCAAGAGTTTTCTCGAGTTTATATATATATATATATATATATATATATATATATCATTCAGATAATTGTTGGGCTACTCGTAGGAGTGGACGTATCTTTATGAGTGGATCACAGTGGTTTCTTAGTTGCTGAGTCATTGCTTATGCAGATTGGCCCTTTCCAAGGCTCTCACAGTGAAAAGGCAAGGGTTAAAGTTACAGTTAAAGTAAATCTCCATGGTGTTGTCACTGTTGAATCAGCTTTGGTGAGTAAGAAGTCTCATTTTCTTCTGTAATCTTGCTAAGTTTTCATTTTCTTGGAGTTTTTACTGCATGATATAATTTTATTATGGCTTCAGTTGATAGAAGGTGATGTAGATGATCCAGTTATGAAGCACAATGCTCACTCAAATGTGGACAATATGGAGTCTGAGTGCAATTCTATTGATTCCTATACAACAGTTGAAAATGTGCAAGATAGCACCTCTATGCAGTCCAAATCATGTCATTCTTCTGTAAGTTTCTTGCCAATTAATAATTCTTGTGCATGGCTCTGATACTACATCACGTTACTTGATTCCCACCTTTCTTAGGTTGTTTAGAATTGTTATGCTTTTACTTAAAAACTTTGGAAGCACAACAATTAAAGCATTTAGTAAATAAGAACTTGGGAGCACTAGCACTTCCACTTGTATTTGACATCTGGTGATTCCATCCCATAGTGGTTGTTGCTTCAAAGTGAAAACATGTTAATCCCAAACATTCCTTTGGGCACTCTGTTTATCTGATGATTTCAAACTGAAATTTAGACACACAAGACTGAAATTCTTTTGTGTAGAATTTATTTTTGTAGAATCCTAGGGAACAAAGCCATTAAAACATTTTTATGCTTTGTGTTTGTGCAGGATGATTGTGTAATGAGAGATAAAGGCAGCCAGAGATTTGAGATATCAATCAGTGAGAATATATATGGTGGAATGACCAAATCTGAGCTTGCCCAGGCTCAAGAGAAAGAAAATCACTTGGCCCAACAGGACAGATATGTGGAAAAAACCAAAGACAAGAAAAATGCCTTAGAATCCTATGTCTATGAGATGCGAGATAAGGTATAATTTGAAATTTTAAAATATGGATACAAAGACGTTTCTAAGTTTTGACTTAAGTTGCTCTAGTTATGCAATGAATCTGATTCCATTTTCATGTGCATTCTAGGAGTGCACCACAGTTCTGATGCATCTAAGAAAATACCAGTATTCTGCTGTCATATACGGAATATATGCCAAATTTAAAATATGTATCTGATGCACAGTCAGACGACTGTCTAATTAAACTGCACCAACTCTCATTTTCAATTAATAATTTAAATTTTCTCTATGTTTGGTGGAGACATGGAAAATATATAATTAAGAATCAAGTTCTTGAGTCACTGCAAGAATATAGCTTTTATTGACTTGTCTTTTCTGCAAAGATGCTGTTCAATGTTAGCATAAATAAATATATAGACGCAATTAAGAGTATATTTCATACATGTATCATTCAAGATCTTGAGTTATAGAAGAATAATATCTCATGTTGTGGTCTGCCAGTCCATTATCATTATGCATATATATGTCTCTTGACTTAAGTCAAACTATTTACAGTTTTAGTTCATTATTTCATCTATCTGTACCAACACTTGCTTCTGAACTGAACATATTTGTGAATAGCTTTTCAATACATATCGAAGTTTTGCATCTGATCTGGAGAGAGAAGGCATATCAAGGAGCCTTCAGGAGACAGAGGAGTGGCTTTATGACGAAGGTGATGATGAAACTGAAAATACTTATATCTCAAAGCTTGAGGATCTCAAAAAGGTGAGTATAATTTCCTGCATCTCAAGTGTTACATTTCTGTCTTTCTTTTCCTTCATTTGACTTTATACTGTTTCATCTAGTTGGTGGATCCAATTGTAAATCGATACAAAGATGGAGAAGCGCGAGCACAAGCTATAAGAGATCTGTTGCAATGCATTGTAGAGTACCGAACAGCTATTAATTCTCTTCCGCCTGAGGAGAAAGAATTGGTATGATAACTATTCTGTCATAGTAACAACTATCAATCCATGTTTAATAACTTTTACAATGATGTCATTTTCCATGTTTCAGATCAATAATGAGTGCTATAGAGCAGAGCAGTGGCTAAGAGAGAAAACCCAACTACAAGATTCCTTACCAAAGAATACTGATCCAGTGTTATGGTCAAGTGACATCAAGAACAGGGCAGAGGATCTAAAATTGTATTATTCCTGTACTTATCTTTCATGTTAGAAAATTCATGATTTTATTGTCCATTATTAACTCCTAAAGGTAATAAAAGCGTTAACCTATACCCATGCTCCTTGGAATGAACGAGATCTCATTATAACCCAATCGCTAGCTATACTCATACATCATATCTATAGGTAGGAGATAGGAACAGATGTCATAAATTATTTTTGCTTGAGTTTTAGTCAATCCAGCAAACGCTGACATTTATATACCACAAATTCATTTATTACCTTCATTGCCTTGAACATAAACAAGTCGATAATTCTCACTCATGCTCCCTATTCATTGGAGACTTATTCCTTCATTGCTATAATTATGGATTAGTAACTGTTTACCTGCTGTGGCCGTTAATTTATCTGATGTGTTTACTAACTTTTGTACCGTCGTCTTCCCCCTGTAATCCTTCTCTCTCTTTGGATACATGATTCGTTTGTTGCCACAGTATACATTCGCTACTATATGATCCTTAATTTAATTGCAGGTGTTTGCTAATTTTTTTTTAATGAATTTCAGGAAGTGCCACCATGTATTGAAACGTAAGACTTCTCCAAGTCCAGACGCCAAGGGCTCAGACTAGCAAGGGTAGGTTTATCGTGTAGATGACCTTCTCTGGGAGTAGCTCTAATCCAGAAGTTGCTATTTATCGGACCTTACTGATGATCATCCAATTATTAGCCATACACATATATAAATGCATATTTTATTCTATACCAAAAGAAAAGCTTACTGTTATTCTTGCCCTATATTTTCCAGTATAAACTTTGAAGATGTCATTGCTCATTACATAGGATAGTAGTTTTCCGGAAAAAGATATTGTATGTAATTGAGATAGTATGCTGATATTGAGGATAACTGTCCTGACACCAAGAGTATATGCACTCACTACAAGAGCAGCATGCTGTTTGATGTACCTTTGAAACTTGAAAAAATTTGTAAAAGTTTCAATGCATATGCTACGTTAACATATTTGATAAATTTTTCCAATACATTTTGATCGCTTGTTCTTTATTTTTAGCCCCCTTTTCTTGCTGCTTGCACGTGCACGTGCACGTATGAGTAATGAGTTCCTTATGATAAAGCAACTATATGACGAGATGATGTCCTCCAACGGCGCTCTTGAAAAGTGCAACATTACATCATTTTTTTTCTAGCATATTCAAAATGTTAAATTTGAGATACGGTTATTATTGTTTTGCTTAACCTTGAATTTACCGTCGCTAAAGGTTCAACAAGTATTTAACTGTGTTTAATATTAATAATACTTCTCCATAACAGCCATTATAGCACCTCAATTTCATGGACTTGACTACAATACAATGAATGTATTGTTGTTACATTTTTATTTTTATCGTAAAACTTGAAGCATTTTATACAAAAACTAAATCATTACATTCTAAGCTTAAACCAGATAATAACGAAAATGCATCATGCAATATTATTTCATTAAGGATTCAGAAAAGGCAGGGAAATTTTGGAAAAAAGAATGAGATTAAACAAGAATGCAGAAAAAAATTAGCAGTTGTAAAAATCTACGACAATTATAATACAACGAAGCAAAAGCATAAAGATGTATGGTATCTATGTAGGTATCAACTCTTAGCCTTTTTCTTCTTGCTACTAGTTTTGTTTTTCAACTTTCTAAACCCTGCTCCACTCTCCTGCCAAAAGCAAATGTAAATAATTCATGATTCAGGGAAGACAGCACCAAAATATCAACACAAGTAGATGTCTTTATGTGTACCTTTCTATATTGTCTATATGCGATTTGACCTGACAACTCCTGCCCACTTTTAGAGACATAAACCTGCAAAGAATTAGCATGAGCTGTAGGTGATCCAAGTGAAGAAATATGCATCAACAAAATTGTCAGAACCACAGATAAAATATGGAGACACTGCATCTATTCAAAGACCTAAGAAACAACCAGCCATCCTTTATGGTTTTCTAAAAGCTCCAGTCCTCCCCTATTTTGTTAGAAGCACTGCTGACATGGTGTGCACATTTTACGATACATGAAGAGTTAACCTATAAAATATTTTATTAGCTGTGTAAAGATACAATGAGTCAATAAATGATATATGCTGACTGGCTGATTTTTACGAATAGAATTGATACTTATTAAAGCAAAAGTAAGCCGCTATAATAATCTGGCCTACCTTCCTTCCCTCTGGCGATGTGTGCCAATGACCAGTAGATTGACCATTTGCATGAACCCGCCTTTTGCCAGCATCCTTTGGAACGGCTGAGCTGCTTCTTGGGTCCACCCAACCTTCAGAAGCATGAGAACCTTCAGCAGTTGATTTCTTTGATTTGTTTCTTCCCCTTGTAGAGCTTTTGTTGCTATTAGTTTTTCGACTTCCTTTCTGTTTGGAAGCGTCTCCATTGCTAAATTGTCTCCTGATATGACAATAAAACGAACATAATTACATAACACAAATGAAATTATTCACAATTAATACAAAGCGGAAGGATGTCAAGAAGTTACATATAGTCAATAACTGATGCACTAGGCTGCTGATTCCCTCCGTTGGCCACAATGCCGAGTGGGGAAAAGTTGGGCAAGCGACTGTGAACCAATTTCTGAACCCTTGGATCATCATGGAAAAAGTATCGATGAGCAGGAGGAAGAGGATCACTTGCATCCCAGCACTGTTCAAAGTTCTCAGAGCTGCTTGCAGTTGTGTGACATCTATTACTGTTAGCTACACGTGCATCAATTGAAGCTGCATTCTTATTCTTGACAGATTGGTAGTATTCTTCACAGACCTCATCCAGAACAGGTGTTGAAATGGAAAAGCTCTTTGTTGGACAAAAATCCTTCCATAAATCCTCGTTGTGAGGTCCAATCATGGGTACTTTTCTCTTTTGTTCACTTGCAGTAGGTTCTAACTGTTTTGAGGATGAATCAATTATATGAGCTCCTTTGTTTACATCTTCACTGACTGAAGGATGGTCAGAATCAGAATCAGAATCTAGCAACTGAAACCTTCGAAGAGGACTGAGAGTTAATTTCGGGAACATCAATCCGTTGTGGCTTGTCTCCAAACTTGCAGAAGAAGGTGCCTGTGAAGCATCTTCAACTCTCCTTGCCTTCTTCTGGCTTGATGATTGAGTGGTTATAACTCCCAGTCCACGCAATGGGATCTTTGAACTGCTACAAACAGAACTATATTGTGCTGGTGGATGCTCATCTGCTTTTAACAAGGATAGAGAAGATAAATATTCATCTAAAATTGAAGAATGTATGTCTTAATCAGAAGAGTAAACGACATGATTCAGCATAACCTGACTGCAATCAAGACCACTATTCTACAAATTAATTACATGAACATTTGGATATATATACAGGGCTTGTATCGCAAGACAGCTTAGGAAAAATACAATTAGGAAAAACCTAAGGTTTGTGGATTTTCTTTGCTAGATATCCATAACAATTGATTTTCCAGGATAAAACTATTAACAGAATTTCTAATTGAAAGAATCTTCAGTATACAAATAGGGAATTCTCTCAGAAGAATTCAGTACCCAACTGAATGCAGAACTACAGAAACAATCTCTTAAAAAGAAAAAGAAAACATCAAGATCTAAGTAAAGATACCCACTTCAAGATTATTCAAGCTTTGGCCTCTCAACCCAAAAATTAAAAAAGAAAAAAAAAACTAATTTATAGTCTAAGCAAAACTACATCAACTCATTTCCTAATAAACATAACTCATTAATTGAAGAACTTCTCCGGAACCACGAATAAAAGAAACAATAAAAGCCCAGTTCAATAAAATAACAAAAAACAGTTTTGTAACCTCTAATGATGAGCAAATCTTCTTGGGAAGAGAAATCTTCAATCTCATCATCATCATGTCGACCATGACTACGTTCTAATTCTCGCATCTTAACCGAGGACGACGATGATGGGTTTGTGACTCCGGGTCCTGCTCCCCGCCTGAGGCGCTTGAGGACTCGAGTACATTCGGGTCCGGCTTCGGGATCAGAGTCTATGACTTCGTCCTGTTCGAGCTGGTCGACACTGTTGGCACGAAGCCCAGCATTGTCAAAGGAATCTCGATGAGGTGGATCGAGGGACGATCGGGCGGATACTTGGGGCTCCGACTGAGCGTCCAAATCGAGGCCCAGAGAGAACGACGGGGGTTCAAAGTCCGCCATCAGAGTTGCAGGCAAAGAGACAGAGAGAGAGAGCGAGCGATTTGATTTTAATTTTCGTGTATTTTGCGCCAAAATCCAATTTGGATTTTGGAGGGCGCGGGGGGAATTGGGAATTTACTTATTTATTTTTAACGTTTATAATTGACCACATTTTGCATATAATTAAATTAAGTTAATAAACAATTTTTTTTTTGTATTTTTATAGTAAATAAAGTGCATTTTATTTGGTCTAAATCCCAATAATTTAACTTACACTTAGTGTTATTAGTGTAACATTTCTCAATATTATTAAGAAAAATTAAATAAGTATTTCAATTATAAATCAAATTTCAAGTTAAAGATGCTGATTGTTTAATAAAATTTAGGCTTGTTTTTTATATTGTTATACTTTTATTTGATTTAAAAATATAATAATTAAACATTTGATAATTACAAATTTTTAATAAAGATTACTCATTTTTATATTGATATTTTATATTCAATTATAAAATTATAGCAAAAATTACTACACCTCGGTTTTAAATCTATTCTCAATATGAAATTTCATTTTTTTATGCTATTTATTAAATTTTTAATATTGCTTATTAATAATAGAAATACCTAATAAAAATTGAGAATTTGAGTTTGACTCAGACATTTTTCATTCTAACCCAAAAAGAAGAGAAATAATACCCAAGAGAGTAAACTTGGTTCATTTATTTCAATCAAATACTTACAAAGGAAAATAGAAGGGAGAGCTTCGAACATGAAAATCTAGCAACATTTTCTTGCAATACTGCCAAATTTGTCAGCAATGCCATCCAAGAAATTACAATATTCGTACCTCCATCTTCTGTTGACAAATAACGGCCCTATTACGCACCAAAAACCCACCACAAATCCAAGCGTCATGCTTATATAAAACCAGTTCACTTCATCTTCATCATCATCTTTCTCTCCATTTTCACGTTCAGGTATGTAAACATTCTCAGTACAGTTTCTAGGAAGTGGCAATCCACAGAGATCATTGCCGGTGAAACACGATGCACTAAAGCTTTCTAGCTGAGTGCTTGAAGGAATTTTCCCAGTCAAGTTGTTGTAGGATAAGTTCAAATGATTCAAGAACGTCAGACTTGAAATACTAGATGGGATTCCACCAGAAAGCTTGTTGTTAGAAAAATCAACGGACTCTAATGATTTCATAGCGCCAATGTTTTCGGGAATTCTTCCAACAAAATGATTGTGGGAAAAGTTTAATGACTGCAATGCTCCAAGCTCAGTAATTTCCTGAAGGATTTGTCCTGAAAAATAATTCTTCGAAATGTCTACATATCTTACTAAATTAAGAATGTAGTTATATTCTCCTAGTACCCCTTTTATCACAAGTGATGCATCCTCGACAAAGTTTGTACGATTTGTAGGATAGTTTATGGCGTTATTCCTAGAATATCTTATTGCCGCCATTGCACTGAAGTTATTGATACATCTTGGTATGGTTCCTGAGAGATTGTTGGAAGCAAGATCTAGGATTTGTAGAGAAGTTAAACGACAAAGTTCAATGGGTAACAGGCCGTGGAACTTATTTGATCTAAGGTTTAGAATCATCATTTTTGAAAATCTTTCACCGATCCATATCGGAATGTTATCAACAAACTCATTTTTACTTATGTCGAGTGCTACCAGCTCTGTACAATTCTGAAGAGACACAGGTATTATTCCAGACAATCTATTAGTGCGAAGGTTCAACGACTGAAGATTTACTAAAGTTCCTATTGAGATTGGAGGGCTACCAGTAAAGTTATTATTACCTAAATTCAGGACAACCAAGTTAGGCCAATTCATCCAACAATCAGGTATATCTCCAGATAAAACGTTTTTTGCAAGGTTGAGAAATTGAATGTTCTTTGACACATTTCCATAACATATGAAATGGAAAATGGATCCGGAAAAAGCATTATTAGAAAGATCAAGTGCACTCACATGGAAAGATATAAGAGGCAGTGAGCCTGACATATTGTTAGAGCTCAAGTCCAATGAAAGAATTTCAGAAGTGCCGGTTAAATCGGGAATCTCACCATGGATTTGGTTGTGAGAAAGATTGACCTTAGAACCCAATTGGGAAATAGATTTCCAAGGGAAATCTGAAATTCCTGTGTTGGATATATCCAAATCTTCTAAATGCTTCTGTGAATGAAGCCACAGTGGAAATTGAGGCCCCAAATGACATGAACTCAATTGTAAAATTTGTAGCTGAAAAGGAGGAACCCAATTTGGATTCACTTTGAAGATTAGTGAGTTTCCAGATGCCAAAAACAAAGTCAATTTTGTTAGATTGACAAAGTGAAGTTCGGAAAGTGTTCCATTTAATTTGTTATTGGACAAATCCAAATACTCTAAGAATGAAATTTCTCCTATAGATGAAGGGATGGAACCGACCAAGTTGTTACCGGAAAGAGCTAGAGCCCTCAAAGAAGAAACGTTTCCTACAGAGAAAGGAATAGGACCACTCAATTTGTTATAAGAAATATCTAAAGCTATCAGAGATGAAACTTCTCCAAGAGATGATGGAATGACACCAGAAATAGAGTTGTCACTTAGATCAAGATTTTGCAGGTTTTTAAATTGGCCAATTTGACGGGTCAAATGGCCAAAAAGGTGACTACTCCTCAAATACAGTAACTCTAACTGATGTGCAACACACTTGGAGAAAATATCTAAGACTTCAGATATCTCTTGACTCAATTTGACATCCGACAAAAACACTGATCTTAAGCTGCAAAGTGTTCCAAATGACGTTGGAATTTTTCCTTCAAGTCCACTGGAAGAGAGATGGAGAGTTCTGATACGAGTCAAGTTTCCTAGACCGCTGGAAATTGAACCTTGCAAACTAGTGCCACTAAGAGAAAGGTACTCAAGACTACTAAATCTGGAAAACCAGTCAGGTATTATAGAATTGAATTGGTTCTCAGATAAATCAAGATATCTAAGTAATGTCAAGTTTCCAAGTCCATCTGGAATTGGTCCTTGAAAATTACTATAGCTTAGATCAAGAAAGACTAGACCACTAAGACCAAAAATCCAACTAGGAACCAAAGGGTTATCAAACTGGTTGGAGGAAAGGTCAAGTGTGGTAAGAGACGAAAAATTTGCAAAGGATAGTGAAGGAAATTGACGGATTTGACAATCGGCCAATCGTAACACTTTTAAAGAAGGGAGTGAGTTTACAGCTGACACTAACTTATCAGAGACTTTGCTGAGGTCCACACCACTCAAATCGAGGTGCTCCAATAAAGAAAGACTAGATAGCCACGAAAAATTTTCAATATATGAATTTTGGCTGAGATCAAGATATTGCAGACTTGAGAGATTACCAAGTTGGTGAGGGACCATTCCGGAAAATTCAGCTCGGGAGAGATTAAGGTATCTCAAACTCCCCATAGAACCAATAAATCCCGGAATCTGAATTCCTAGAAAACTATTACCACTCAAGTCCAAGTAATTCAAATGCTTCAAATCCAGCAAGGAAGGATTTATCTTACCAGTCAATGGTGATTCCATGTCAGTACCATATCCACTCATAACTATATAATTATACGAGTAGACATGAATAGAATTCCGAAGGTTGAGCTTCAGGACATGGCCTGTGATGTTATCGCAGATAACACCAGCCCAGTTACAACAATCTCCATCACCGATCCAAGAGGCTAGCCGATTTGAAGGATCGTTGAGATCTTGCTTGAATTTTAAGAGTGCTTGTTTCTCACTTTCTATGCAACCCACGTACGAGCTTCCTTTGCAGAAGCTAATGTTGATGGTAGCGATGGCAAAGAACTGGAGATAAAGAAGGGCAACAATAATACTCATGGTTGGTTTCATTGCTAGTGAGAATAGAAATTCTAAGAGAAGAAAAAAATGTTTGAGAATAATATCAAATAGCCTGCTATTTATGTGCTTTTAATTTGTTACCCTACCCTACGTTCAAATATCAAATGTTCAACGCCGTTCAGAAAATTAAGTTGCAAATTTTGAAAATTAGTCAACTATGATATCAGTTTTCTGCCTACAGACTGCTGGAATCTCCATGATCATTACATCACCAAGTCAATAGACACTTAATCAACCGTTTATACAATTTTTTCATAAAAATTAACGGGGGTATTAATTGATCACATTATTGTGACGTCATTTTTAATTTATTTTTTTATTTTCACCCTCGAATTTCATATTATACTAACAGTGCCTTAAGTTTTCATGCATATGATAAGTTCAAGGAAATTTCCTGGTCATTTTTTTGTCCAAATGCTTTAATCAAACAACAATATTTAATTTTAATGTTATGACTTCATCCCTGAATTTACATGGTGGACTGCAATTAGTCAAAGAGGAAACTATTAAAGACTTGAAGCAGCTAATAATACTTGAAATTAGCCTAACATAAGAAGTCTAGAATTTGGCTTCATAATATATAAACAAATTTTATTAGAGGACTATACCCATTACCATTGACTTGAAAATATCATTACCAACAAGAAAAACTGAAGAAAAATTGAATATTTGTCATCAGGGGACGTCAATTAATTTTTGTCTTGAATGTTTGATATTTAGTCTGGCCTTACATGAGTTAAATTCTTATTCATCTACCCCTTTTTTGTTAAATTTCGACAAAGATAATACTTTTGCTTACTTTTTGAATTACGTTTACATCGATTTTCCACTGAAAGCAAACATGAAAATGAAGTGATGCCTTCCTTTATTTCATTTTTTATGTTTGAATTACATAACAGACAGCAGTTTCAACAACTATTTAAAAAAAAAAAATCTACCAACATTTTCTTACGAGACAACCAAATTTAAAAAACAGATGATCCAAGAAATGACAGTATTTGTACCTCCATCTTCTGTTGACAAGTAAAGGGCCTAATACAAACCAAAAACCCACCACAAATCCAAGTGCCATGCTTACATAAAACCATTCCACCTCATTTTCATTTTCAACCCCATTTTGATCTTCAGCTGGTATTGAAACATTCTGAGTACAGTTTTGAGGAAGAGGAGGTCCGCAGAGATCATTGCCAATAAAACTTGATGCATCCAAGCTCTGTAGCTGAGTGCTCAATGGAATTTCTCCGGTCAAGTTGTTATAAGATAAGTTCAAATGATTCAAGAATGTCAACCTTGAAATACCCCGCGGGATTTTTCCAAACAGCTGGTTTGATGACAAATCAATTACCTCTATTAATCTCATGGCATCAATGCTCTCAGGAATTCTTCCGTTGAAATGATTGTGTGACAAATTCAACGACCGCAATGCTGCAAGTTCTGTCACTTGCACAGGAATCTCTCCTGAGAAATTATTTTTGGAAACATCGAGAAATCTCACCAAATTAAGAATGCTGCTATATTCAGCAATGTTTCCTTTCATCACAAGTAATGTCCTCTCAATTGAAATGCTAAAATTGGTTGGATATCTAATGTTGCTACCAAAAGAGTAGTTCATTGACGCCATGGCACTGAAGTTACTGATACACGTTGGTAAGGCTCCAGAAAAGTTGTTGTAAGCAAGGTCTAAAACTTGGAGAGAAGACAGAAGGCAAAGCTCTCTTGGAAAAAGGCCACCAAATTTATTTGAACGAAGGTTGAGAATAACCATTCTTGAAAATTTTTCGCCAATCCATGTTGAAATATTTCCAGAAAACTGATTATTACCCATGTTTAAAGCTTGTAATCGAGCACAATTTTTGAGTGACTTGGGTATTGCTCCCGAGAGATTGTTAAACTGAAGATGTAATGACTGGAGGGAACTTAAAGTTCCCATGGAGGGTGGAAGGTTGCCAGTGAATTCATTGTTACCCAAATTCAAAACTCTCAACAACTGAAAATTTATCCAACAATCAGGTATTTCTCCAGATAAAAAATTGTCTCCAAGGTCAAGAATTTGCAGTTCCGTTGACTCTTTTATACCATGACATAAGAGATGGGAAATAGATCCTGAGAAAGCATTGTTGGAAAGATCAATTCCCTGGAATTCATTAGAGGATAGAAGAGGCAATGGCCCAGATAAATTGTTTGAACTCAAGTCAAGTCTAACAAGAAGAGTAGCCTTTGATGAATTTGGAATTTCCCCATGAATTCGATTGTTAGAAAAATTTAAAACAGAGATTTCGGAAGAATCCCAGAATTCACCGGGAATTGTATCTACAATTCCTGAACTTGAGATATCAAGATCCCTCAAAAAGTTTTGTGAGAGAAGCCAGGAAGGAAATCTAGGTCCTAAATGACAAGATCGCAAATTCAACTCTTGAACCTGAAAAGGTGGAATCCAATTAGGACTGACGTTCAATGTTAATGAGTTGTCAGAGATATCAAACTCCAACAATTTTGAGAGATTGGCAAAGTGAATTTCAGAAAGATATCCGCTTAATGTATTATTAGAAAGACTAAAGTACTTTAAGGATGAAAGTTCTCCCAGAGAGGATGGGATACGACCAGAAATAGAATTGTCACTAAGAAGGAAAGTGTCAAGATTTTTCAGTTGCCCAATTTGATTGGTCAAATGCCCAAAAATTTTACAGTTCATCATATCAAGTGACTCTAGTCCGTCCAAGATACAACTTGAAAGAATATTTAAAATTTCGGATATATCTTGACTCATTTGTACATCTGACAAAGAGATAGACCTTAAGTAACAAAGTTTTCCCAATGATCTCGGAATTTTCCCTTCCATTTTTTCATTCATAAAGAAATCAAGTACTTTAATGGAAGTAGTTAGGTTTTCTAGAGCATCTGAAATTGAACCTTGGAGATTGTCATTGGAACCAAAAGAAAGGTACTCGAGATGGCTAAGTTTGTGAAACCAGTTGGGGAGTGAGGAATTGAAATGGTTGCTAGATAAATCAAAATGTATAAGGGAAGTCAAGTTTTGAAGACCCTCAGGTATTGAACCCTGGAAATAATTATAGCTTAGATCAAGATAGACTACATGATTAAGACCAAAAACCCAGCTAGGAATTAAAGAATTCTCACCAAATTGATTGCCAGAAACATCAAGAGTGTCAAGGGACGAAAAATTAGCAGTAGCGGGTAGTGGAGGAAAGTGCTGGAGTTGACAACCTGACAATCGTAACACAGCTAAAGAAGGCAGTGCGTTTGTCACCCGTAGCCAGTCAGAGGTTCTGCTGAGGTTGACTCCACTTAAATCAAGGTGCTGAAGCAAATAAAGACCAGACAGCCATGAAAAATTCTCGACATATAACTCAAGCCCATCGTAATAAATGTTATTAATGTCAAGATATTGCAGATTTGAGAGATTTCCAAGTTGGTGAGGAACCATTCCCATGAATCCAGATTCAGAGAGATTAAGATATCTTAACTTCCGCATAGAACCAAGAAATGTAGGAATCCCAGTTCCTTCAAAACAGTTCCCGCTCAAATCCAAGTAATTCAGATGTTTAAGATCAAGCAAAGAGGGGTTTATCTTACCACCGAACTTTGACCTCTTATTAGCTACATATTCGGCTTTAGAAGTGCGATAGGTGAAAGGATGGTTGAAAGGATTTCCAAGATGGAGCTCCAAAACATTGCCTGTGAAGTTGTCGCATACAACACCGGACCATGTACAACAATTTCCATCAGAAATATTCCACGACGCAAGCCGGTTTGCAGGATCTTTTAGATCTTGCTTCAACTTCAGAAGTGCTTCTCTCTCACTTTTTATGCAACGTGCGTGAGCTTCCATAGGAGAAGTTAACATTGATGGCCGCTACAGAAATTAGCTCCAGCAAAAGAAGGGCAACAACAACCCCGATGGTTGGTTTTACCACTAACAAGGAGCCTTTACAGAGATAATTATAAGAACTAGGAGATGTGGATGCACGAGAATGTTATCAATTGCAAGCTATTTATAGAGTTTTTTTGTTCCCACATATTATACTCGACTGCTCCAAACATCTATTGTCCCTTTATGATAGTATCTGTGACGACCTCACAAGTCGTACATTCCAGGAGACTTCGCGCGAAGACATTTAATATAATATCTGTAGTCCCCTCTCCACAAAATCATTAAAACGTTTATCTTTCTAAATTCGTCTGCTTCTAAAAGGATATTGAAAGACGATATTATCTAATAAAATTTCTCAATTTTTTATTTTAAAATATTTTCGTTCTTATTATTAATAATTGTTACTAAAATAATTAAATAAGCAACTAAAACTTTCTTATAATGATATTGTTTTTTTTTTTAAATTTAATGTTCATTTTTAGAAGCGAGTAAGTTATATTTTCCTTATTCAATGTATAAAAGATTTCTTATAAAGAGAAAAAAAATGATGTTTGATTAGTATAAGAAATCGATTTAGTAAAAGTCTTCGCATCTGTATGCACTTGACTTTGATATGTAAGAACAAATCAATCCTTCTCAAAATAACCTACCTACGTCCTTCAATTTGTTGGGGACCAGCAACGCTGTATGATTTGGCTTGCGAAAGCAACAGTTGTCGTATTTTCTCGATTGTTTTCATCATTAAGCAATAATTTTGATGGGTGCTAATTAATTAATTTAACGACTAAAATTATTTGAAATTGTATCAAATATTAAGAGTTTGGATCCGTCATATAAAACTTGATTTATAAGTTATGTAATATATATTTAAAAGGAAAAAATAGCAATTCATATAAAGGGGGCTTTCTTACGTTATGTTGCCTGCTTTTACATAGAACCAATATTTTATCTCCATGTTCATCTCCAGGTATCAAAATATTCTGAGTACAGTTTTTAGGAAGTGGAGATCCACAGAGATCATTGCCAATAAAACAAGAAATATCAAATCTTTGTAGCTGAGTGCTTGAAGGAATTTTTCCATTCAAGTTGTTGTAGGATAAGTTCAAATAATTAAAGAATGTCAAAATTGAAATGCTTGGTGGATTTTATGAGAAAGCTTGTTACTGGACGAACCAATCAACCTCGATCAGGAGTTCTCCAGATAAAAATTGTAACTGTAAGGTTCGTTATTTGTGTTTTTCTTGACTCATTCGTCCCATGGATCCTGTTAAAGAGTTGCATTGGACAGGATAAATTATTTTAACTCAAGTCAAGGGACCTCAAACTGAATTTGAATCTCTCCATGGGTTTGGTTGTGAAATAGATTTGCAAAACCTATTAGGAATGCTATCTAGTTGGATATGTCCAAATAAAACATTGAGACTTCTCAAGCCACAACTCTATATCACAGGGCATCAATCTCAATCGTTTAATTTGAGAAGAAGGAACCCAATTAGAATTAACTCTCAAAATTAGAGAGTTTCCGAACGCATCAAAAGTTGACAATTTCTATTGATTAGCAAAGTGAAATTCACAAAGAATTCCATTCAACTTGTTAGCAGAAATATCAAGAAATCTCAGGGAGGCAAGTTGTCCTAAAGACCATGGAACTGTACCACAAATTGTAATTTATAGACAAGAGTGTGTATTGGCTTTTGAAATGTGCAAGTTAATTGGTCGATTGACCAAAAAGGTGGGTTCTCAGTGAGATATATCTAGAACTTCTCACCCATTGTGTTGGCCAATATATCTGGAACACATGCTGAGAAAATTTCTATGTTTCGGATATCTCCTGATTCAATTTGAGATATGAAAAACGGTTGACCAAGGCCAAAAACCTGGCTGGGAATCAGAGTCAAAAGTAAATTGGTTGTTGGAAATATCAAGCACTGCAAGAGATGACAAAGTTGTATTGGCCAGTGGATGAATGCGATTCAGTTGCCAACTTTGACAACTGCAACACTGCTAAAGAAGGGACTGAGTTTGTAACCAAATTCTCAACATATAATGACCTGTCCCTATTGCCATTGCCTATATCAAGATACTGCAGATTAGAGAGATTTCTAAGTTGTGGAGGAATCATTCCCACAAATCCAGATGTTGAAAGATTAAACTATCTTAAATTCCCCAAAGAACAAAGGTATTCGGCGTCCACTAAAATGTAGGATCTTTCAAGCAAGAACAAGAAATGCTGCCCCTATTGCCAAGATCAAGATACCACAAATTAGAGAGATTTCCAAGTTGTGGAGGAATGTTAAATACCCCTTTGAATAAGGATTTCGAAGGTTCTCAAGGGCATGACCTCTCGAGTTGTCTCAGACAATAGCAGCTCATGTACAATGATCTCCATAAAAAACAAGCCGGTTGGAAAGATCCTTGAACCTCAAAAGTTCCTCTCTCATTTTCAGTACAACACACACAAGAGTTTCCACTGCAGATGCGTATATCAATGGCAGCTATGGCGACTAACTCAAGGAAAAGAAGGGCAGCAATCAATATTATAGTTTGATGGTAGATAAGTACGTAGACAAATTGAAAATGGTCCTCTCAAATGATAGTTACTGAAACTGAGACATAAGAGCACAAAATTGAAGTGCCATGGAGCTTCAGCTTGGTACTAACTCAAATTTTATTCAGAGGGTGTACCTACAATTAACCAGCCAAAATAATAATAAAATTAAAATAAAAGAAACGCCAGGGCGTCCAGTGTTTTATATGCTCAAACTGTTGCAGGATGTTCAAGTCCCGGGTGATTTCAAGTTTCAACAAAGTTGACGGATTATTAATCATCTGGGGAATTGTGGAGTGGTAGATGATGATATGTGTTGAATGTTTTTACTTGTGTCCATGGTTCTTACGTAGGCTCGTCTCCCCATAATATGGATAACCTGTCGTTCTTTATCTTTACAAAACGCCGACATGATATCTACTAAATTAAAGAGAGTACGACTTGCCATCTACTTTATAAAAAGACGGTACGATTTTCCATTCATAACTGATCCAATACACCGGCGGGACGTTGATCTCTCCTTCCTCTACTTTTCCTGTGTTTTGATGTTTCAAATCATGATTCACCAGGCTTTCAGCATATTCCACGTAGTCCAAGCAACGCACTTTCATCTATTATATATCGACTTTAAAAATAAACTGCAAATCTAAATGGAGTGCTCAACTTTGCATGTTGACACGTCTGATATCAAAAATACAGCACTACAGAGAGATTTCGCTTCTGGACTCTTACCATAATAAATTTGCTCTCATTAACTGTGTCCTCGGATTTTCAGAGATACAGCACAAATAACACAATTTTGATTGTCGGACTGGATTACTACTAGAAAAGAAAATCGCTATATTGAAATTACAGCTACTCATTGACAAGAGATGGCCCAACCGTTGCACCAAGATCATTATTTCCAATATTTCAGCATATCAAATGGAACAAAACTCTTCGTATAGCCTGATTTATGGGTGGAAAATTAGCGATCTCTATACCAGCAAGTCAATGGGAACATCCACTGTACTTATTCACAATGCTCTTTCAGCAATTCTAGAGCAGCTTCAACTGACAGATAATGTGTTGAAAGATTTTACGGCTTATTTCCATCTACCATTTCCAATAACCTTGATGAGCAAGCTAGGCCATCCAAATTCACTAGCTACTACTAAATCTTCTGTTTAAGAACCTGCCGCAACTGGATCTTCTGACTTTCCATCCTTGCCTCCAAAAGCTTTGCCTTCAAACTATTCTTCTGGGCACCTCGAGGCCATTCAATGCATCCTTTCATTCCCCGAGTTATGTGAGGATTTCCTGAGTCAGGCGAACTCCACTGACCTACCAAATCTGGGGGGCTAAGCCCGCCTTTATCTGACCCCCGGTCTGGAGATGCAACACTCCCATTAGATAATCTTCCATTTGAAACTGAAAGCCTACCCTTCGTTCCCTCAACTGTGATAATTTTATAGTTCTCCCCATTATTCGGGCATGATCTCCAAAGCCTCGCTATGGATGACACCTTCTTCAACGGTTTAGATGGGACTGAGCAGACTTCACTGATTTCAGTAATTGGAGTCCCTTCATATCCATTATCTTCCCACTCCATTACACTCCCAGAGAAATTACTGTCTCGATGATTCTTGATAGATGGGGCGCTCCCTTCTGGTGAACAACTTGAACCTTGATCCTCAAGGTGGCTCACAGTTTCCCATCCACTCTCGTCTTCATCTAAATCAACATTGTGGTCAATGTAGGCACTAGAATGCCTATGAATGCTATCCTTGTTAATCGCATTCACCTCGGGACTTACTGTGTGAATTTTTGAGGCATGGCTAGCAGGACTGTAAGCACCACATTGTTCAATCTCCCTCTCATTTTGTTCACCAAAATTAACATGTTCAAAAACAGAGAAGATATCATCTGGGTTGGGAGGCTCGTATGTAAATTCTTTGATGTCCTGAATATTCATAGAGGCAGCAGCCTGCCGCAGCAACTCTGCTTCTTTCATCTCTTTAACATCTGGGGTTATACTTCTTGAGCTAAGAAAAGTCTCCAATTCTGCAACAAGTTTGTTCATCTGAGAATACTTATCCTCAAGTGCAACCTTTGCATCAACAAGCTTCATCTGAACACGTTCTTCACGCCAGACCTCGGCCATCTGTAACATCTTCCTTTCATCTTCCACCTCCTCTCGGAGTTTCATTGATTCCCTTTTTAATGCTTCCACTTCAGCCTTATCTTCTCCAATTTCCTTTGCAAGCTCATCACACACTTCCTCAATTAATTCTCTGGCTTTTCTTTCTTTCTCATAGTCCTGCATATATCTCTTTGCTGATAACTTTGCATCAGCCAGCTCATTAACCAATTTGGAGTTCACAATTTCTATCCTTTGACGATTTTTCCTTTCCCGGCTTAACTCAGTTTTGATGTCGTCAATAAAAGCACGGATCTTCTCATGCTCCCTGCTACGCCATGCAGACTTTTCCTCACTGACTTTCCTCAAGAAATGCTCAAGTTTCTTTTTTGAAGACCTGCGCTCAGTTTCAAGCTCCTGAATGCGAGCTTGAGCCTGCTCTACTTCAGCTTCGAGTGCAGCAACCATTGATACAGCACTTACGCGTTGGTCAAGAAGCTTAATGCGGCCATACATCTGGCGTACCTCATCCGGGGTTTTCAAGCAGACAGGGTCCCACTTCGTCACCCCCTCCATTGCAGAATTTGAAAACTGAAATGAAGGCTCAAGCTAAATAAGAGGAAAACAGGCCTTGGGTTAGATAAGGATCATATCAAGTTGAGGGGGAGAAAGGAAAAATGTAATACACAAACCATCTTTTAATTAGTAAGTTTAAACATAAAAATTCCTCATCAAACCAAGAAAACTGGCCCTGCTACAATCTCATTTTTACATCAAGTAGCAATCAGCAAATATAATTCCAGCAACCAATGTTTTTCATGCTTTATCAAGTTTAGTGTTGACCAGCAAACTTGGGAAACGTTGGATTCTGTTATTCTGATATGTTTGGCCTAAATGTCTCTTTTCATCCACATAAAAGAAATAAGCAACACGACAGCTCAGCTGTAGCTATTCTACTGGGATGCAAACATCCATGGGATATTCACAGCAGGCATATTTACTTTTTTTCTTCTCCTTTATCATTATTAACAAGCTACTAAATGATAGTGTCAGCAATTTATTCTTTTTGGTCCACAATGAAATTAGGCTGCTGGCCACCAGTTCTTTTATAATACAAATGCAGACGAAGTCATGAAAGCCATATCTGGGCATAGACTCACACAAGTTCAAGATTAATGAAGCAAAGTGAGAGAACTCCTCCCATCTTAATAATCAAGCTGGATTTGATTTGCAAACCTCTGCATGACTTGTGAAAAATCTTAAACAAAAGAATGTGTTACACCAATAGCAACTATTCCTCTACCAGTGGAAGATCAAACAATTGACTGGAACAGAATAAACAATCTCCCTATAAGACAGATGGTCATAATGACTATTTTACAACATAAATCCTTGCAAGGAAGTCGCCTAAATAGGGCATTGGAAGTAGGTCCAACCAAAGAGTGGACCACAATAAGGAATGATTTATGCCACGTGGGGAAGACAATAAAAAGGGTAGATCTTACATTAGTTCCCACATATGAATGACACTAGGTATTCTTTGATTTAGACAAGTCATTGACAGTTAATATTTTAGTTAAGAAACTTAAGCAGCATTACCTTACACAAGAATCCATTCTTCATGCTAGAGACAGATGAACTAGGGCTCTGTAAAAGATCCTTTGGCTCAGAGCCATACGTTTTACCACTGCGACGAACATGAAATGGGACACCTATATGTCCTGCACCAGGCTACATGAAAAAATAATACAATGAATACAAAATCTACAAATTGGACACGTCAAATTGAATAAGGCAAATAAACAAAGTTCAAAAAGAACAACAGACAACAATATGCAGTAGACAATACGAACTTTGCGGAAGGCATTTAAACACGTGTAATGTCCTTGCATAGAATCAAGTGGATCAACGACACAATTAAATGTATCCAATGCAGTTCAAAATATCGTGGAGCTTGATATGGTAGATAAATCTGTATTAAACAATAAAACCCAAAATGAATGGATAGCAAAACCCAGGTTTCCCGGAAGTCATTTAAACACATGCATAGATGTCTTGATATAGAACAAAGTGAATCACAGATATGGAATAGCCTGATTCTAATAGTCTTCAAAGATAGCACAAAGAATAAACCCAGATAAAGGAGACAGCCATAACAAAATAATGATCAAGTTAAAAGGTAGAAACTTGAACCACAATATTGTTTTTTATCCAGTGTTTTGCACAACCACATAAAACCCTTCGAAATTAAGCAACGAGAGCAATCACAAACTCATAAAATGATAATGACAGGGCTATAAAGATCAGTATCAATCTCACTAGTCAAACTACAAACTTTAACACAAAGCAACAACACTATATAATCAGAAGCGAAGAAATCAAAGTATTATCCACACCCCACCACATTTGATTTAAATCCGTGTAAAAAGTCTAAGCACCATAGATCTTAAACAAACAAGCACACGACAAAGTTTTTTTTTTCTCTCACCTGAAACCCTAACCGATCTACACTCTCAGGGGCGCCACCAGAGACATGTTCCGGCAGCTGAAACCGCCACAGTCCAGCAGCAAGTTTCCTGGCAGATACTACGGTCGTGCACTTCCTATGTTTCCGACGATTTTTGCGACCACCCTCAGCAACCTCCTCTTCGTCAGCCTCAACTTTCCTATTCTTCTCCTTATCTTCAACCTTCCACCTCAAAAGCGGGGTTTCAGGCCTGCTCCGTCTCTGACCCGGAGCTCCTGGCTTCCTCAACCGGGTCAAACTCGGGTTCCGGGCCTTCCTGCGCGTAGGCTTAAGATCTGAGTTCGAAGTAGGTTTAACGGTCTTACTCACCGGAAATGTCTCCGGATAATGCGGGTTTCCCGTTATCTTCATCTCTCGAAGCTAGATTCAGCCATTAAACAAGAAACCCACAAAAACGAACACAGAAAGCTCGTGTCTTCGTGCTCGGTGTGTGCGTGTGTGTGTGCGCTGTGTTTGTGCTGTGTCCGAAGCTCACAAGAGTGAGAGAGAGCGTTTCTATTTGGTTGAGAAAAGGACGCAACCCAAAAGACAAAAAATTACACTACATGAACATGTATCGTTGTATGTATAAGCAGATGTGTACATGTGTGTATGAGAGTGGCGTGCCTGTATGGTCAACGTATATTTTCTTACCGCGGAGCTTTGATTTGTTGGGGTAGTGGAGGAATACGACATCGTTTACGGGGACAAAGACGCGCTTTGTTGGCGTTGATGATGTGGTTTTGCAGAGAGACGTTGTAACTCGGTGTAATTTTAAAATGTTTATCAAGTAACACGGCGTCGTTTAACGTGTTACTAATATCAATTGGTTAAAAAAGGAACGGGGTCACTTATTTCTAATTGGTAGATTTTGAACATTATAAATGAAAACCCATATCTCAACAATTTCTTATAAAAATTTCTTTCAACTTCCGAAATGATTCTTATCCATGTCTTCTTCAACATCTGCTTCTACATTATTTAGTGCATTATGAAAAGCATCCGAGGGAGATACCACGTGGCTCTGCCTTAGATCTCCACGTGGCAATAAAGTCAGTCAGTCACTCACCATGTATCAATTGCATCCTATGCAAAATGTATCTTGCATTTTGCAAGAAGACGAAATGTGCCCACGTGGGTTAGTGGCATTTTCTGCTTGGTTTCTGAGCCCAAAAAGAATATTAATTAATCTCGTAGCCTTTTAACAAATTTTACATAGATCTAATCGTCTTGCCAATTTAATCTTTAATTAAACCCGTCTTTGCCACTAATCACACTCCATTTTTGCGGCTATTAATTTTGATTAAAAAACAAATACTTGTCCTTAATATTGTCAGCACAAGCAAGATTTTGGCCTCCAAATTCATTGACGCTGAGGGTCAATGCCCTAATTGGATTGGGTTTTTGATTAATTATTTTAATTACCCATGTGGGCCCCAGAGTTTTTGGGCCCACATTGGTTTGTATGGCCCTTTAAGAAGCCACCAATTAGCACGAGTGAAGTAAATGTTGCAAGCCTTTTTAAGTAGGGATATAGATGTGCAGGATTCAATTGATTGCAATAATTGTATTGTTGTTAGCAAATTTATGTCACATGAGTGATGAGTTTCCTTTGCTAGTCTATACCCGCTATAATTGTGATTGCACAAACTTTTTCAAGTCTTTTTTTTTTTTTTTTTGATTATTAATATTTGTATGAAGAGCTGTCACATGCTAACAATAGTTTCTTTATTTACTCATAATAGATAATTAAATTAAATAAAAGTACTTTTCAAGATTAGAAGATCTATTTAGAAGTGCTTTTGTTAGAATACTATTCAATGTAATAAATGTTACTTTAATAATAATAGATTTTATAATAAAAGTTTTCTCAAAAAAATACTTTACAATAAATAATCTTAAAAATAATATAATTTTTACTAAAACTATTATTGTTTTTACTATTGAAAAACATTTCTAACAATATCAAAATCATTAAAAAAATTATTATATATTAAAAGTACTTGTTGTTGAAAAAAAAAACCTCCAAATGCTCTTAAGAAGAAAAAAAATGCTTCAATAAATACTCCCAAATTAATACGTCTAGTATAATTAGTTGTATCATTGTTGTTTCCTATGTCTTTTCCCTAGAATTGCCCACAAGTGTGATTCATAACCCATCATAATTATGGCCAAAAAAATCAATAATAAATAAGCTAAGATGATTATTGTTTGTTTGACACACCCTCGTGAAAACAAGAAAACAACACACACTTGATTTTTCTTTTGGAGGGGTGGAGCAAGGCAATAGCAATGTGTTTTCAATATGTGGTTTGCATGTTTACATTCAATGGCTGAGTGGGGACGACCAAGTCATTATCACTATACAAAATTATTGGGTTCAAAATTATGAGCAACTTGACCATACCCATATGATTTTTTTTAAAAAAAATAAATAAATACATATTTTTGAAATAGAAATAAAACTAACCTTACTTAATAAATATATTTGTGATCTATATTCACTTCACCTACTTCTTAGTACTTTAGAACACGTTTAATAGAGTGACCACAAGGAGTTCATCAAAAGAGGATTCTAGGTTTATTATTATAATCTTACCTTCTTTTGTCGTTCCTTTTGATGGAGACAACCAATGAGCATAGATAGATATTCTACTTTTTTTGTTTTTTTATTTTTATTTTGGACCTTTCAATGAGTTTAAAATTACTACTTGTTTGATGCCCACATTTTAGACTATAGACTATAGTCTATAGTCTATGTGTGTTTGCATCTCTTTTTGAGTTCATCATTTGTGCTCTCCCTCTCTTTCTCTCGCTTTATTTAATTTTTAAAAACAAAAATTATCCAATTCGGGACATCAATTTCCATCTTGATTGGAAGAAAATTCATTTTAGTTGAGTTTAATAAGATATTGACTTTTGATAAAATACATCACTTTTGTTTTTCCAATTTCTAGGTAAGCCTTGATGATTGACGTTATTAAATTTTATTACCTAGTGTCAAAACAAAATTGTTTGCATAGTTTGAAAAGGTTAAGACTCCCAAAGCATATTTAGGCCCATCTAATGCTACAAAGATTACTTCAGGTTCATAAGTTTTAAGTCCATTACTAGTGGTGACACTTATTATAACGCTTTGTTTGGGCCTGGAAATTCGAATATCTTTTTCTCCTTTCTGCTTTGTTTCATAATTGATTTAGCACACTCAAAAGTTATTGGTCAAACTAATTCATCAACACTTATAATCCACGTAAAATTAAAAGAATTAGTAAAATAAAGAAATCTACAATTTTCGACGAAGTGGTTTTATTATGTTCTGATTTTTTTTAAAAAAAAAGAAATCATTTTTAGAAAGAGGCATTCAATTAGATTATTAAACATTAAACAAAATAAAATAATTTCAAGATAAAACGTGTCTGTTAAATTTTGTCTTTTCAAATATTTATATAAATGAAAAACAGCCATCTTGCAAATGAAACGTAAACATTTTCAAAATCAAACAAGAATATTTTTTGGTATAACTTAAACATCAATTCAAGTAAGCAACACAATAATTAGATAAGATCAATTCAATTCAATTCAATTTATTGTTTAATTAATCTCCCGCGTAACTAATCTTCCTATAAAAGACTTATTAAATTCATCGAATGTTTATTGCATATTAATTTAATTTATTGCAAAATTGACTCATTATATTTATTCTTAAATATTTGTAATCACAGGCTGTTGTTATTATAAGCACAAATTTACTTGTTAATTAATTGAGTGGATTTCCTTTAGTGGCGACAATATCTTAGTGGTTGGCCAATCATTAGTTATCACTCTTTCTAATTTATTCCTGCAAAATTATTATTAAGTTGGTGAGTGCCTTTCACTATTTCTTGATTTGGATTTACACATAAACAACAACAAAATAAAACAAAGAAATAAATAAATATTTTTCAACATTATCAAAATATAAAATCTCAAATCATCTTAAAAATAGGATTACATTTTTTGGTATTGAATTTTGATGGTATATTTGGAGGCACAGTGAGGAAATACAGCTTTGATAGTGACATAGGATACGAAATTATTACAAAAAAGGTTATTAGTTTATAATAATTGAAATAAAATCAAATGTAACATGTAGACGATTTAATTTAAATCATGATTATTTTTTGGTAGTCTTAGTTGCACGGTTGAATCCAACACCAAATTTAAGTCAAACCAAAATTCCTTTTATTTATTTTTTTTTTAATTCAAATTAAGTGTTCCTAATCTCAACTTCTGCGAAGCCGCATAAAAAATGAACGAATAATTAATTAAATTAATTAGCAGTAATTGAGATATGCTGCACCAAACATGAGTATACGGTCAAACACTCAATGTATGATTGAGTGAGTATATTTTGAAGTCAATAAATAAACAATTCATCTTACTATTAATTTTCAACTAAACAGCCTTGATTTGTATGTATGTTATGTATAAAAATGATCACTTTCCACTCTATAGTACACATAAAGAAAAAACCATGCATACTCAAATTCCATGAATAGAGTACACACGACTGCTCCGATCTAGCCACCATTTTATCCACCTACCAAAACTATAATTATACTTTTACTTATTTAAATATTTAAATATATTAATTAGTTTAAAGTACATAAAATTGTTGAAATAATATAAGAAATTTAAATTTTGATTTTTTTTTTCCGCTTTGACCGAAAGTAAATGGGATGGGTTTTGGATCTCCGTATCCAAAAAATGGCAGAATCCACTAAATGTATGATTTTTTTTTAATGGTGACAATTACAAGGCAGGCAGCAAAGTGATCGACGGTGGTGGTGGGTGCATGTTGGAGGAACAATCTCGACCATTGAAATTGAGCGCCACTGCCACGTGTAAAGAGCCCACCAACAAACACCGAGCAGCAGGTTGCAATATGACCACTAACAAGCCCTTTTCTTTCGATGGACGTTGATGTTGTTGTCTGAAAATGCTGCATGTTTTCTTGTTTTTATTTTTGTTTTCGGATTTAGAAATAACATATATGATATATTATATAAATCTGATTTTGTGTTTGGTACTAACTCTGGGTTCATCGGCATGTGTGTGTGTGTGTGCATGTTGATTCGGAGGAGCCAACTTAGACTCACCAACCGTCCACAAAAACAAAAAGTTCATTTCTTTTCTTAAATTCTACATTAAACAACAATTAACAAAAATTGTCCTAATCTTCTCCTGCAATGTTTCTTCATTTATATCAATAATAAAAAAAAACTACATGTTAAACTTTTGATGCATGAAAAAGAATCCAAATTGCTAAAGGATTCAGCTTTGATAAAAGAAAATTATTATGTTAAAACTTTTTGAAGCATGTAAACTAATTAATAAATTAAATTAAAGAGAAGTGGTGGTGTTGGTATCTTTTAAAATTTCTACGTCCACATGAGATGAGACGGCGAATGATAAGATTATGGTCATAATTAGGATTATGATGACAAATTAAAAGTGAACAATGATTAAATAAAATAATAATAATGATAACGTTGTAAAGGATTACACGTGAAAGGGCAATCGCACCTCCGTGAAAGATTCCTTTCTCCCATTTGCGTTCACACTTACTTTAGAGGTGCCAGATTCCTTCCTCAGCCCTTTTCACACCTGAACAGCCATTTCTTTCATCAAAACCTAGATGGCTGCCTCGCTTCTAACATTGGCTTGGCTTTTGGCTTCATGGCTTCAGTTGGGTGCACCAAACCCCTTCCTTTCCTCCCTTCTTCGGCAGTACTACTCTTTTCAACGTATCCCGAGAGTTTTTAAATATTATTTTCCACATAAATTTATAAAGAAATAAACTAGATTAGGACATTCTTCTTCAACAAAAGTTATTTTTAATAACATATTATAAATATAAATATGATTAGTAAAACTTAAAATGAAATTAATAATGTAGGTGATAAAATTACATTTTCATTTATTATTATTATTATATTTTTAAAATCTATGTTAAAATTTCTATAATTTACACCTCAAACTCATGTCAGGCAGCGCAGCCATAGCCGATCCAAATGGAGCCGCCACCGACGGACAGCTTGGGCTGAAAATTTGAGCCAGTCATCACATGGACTGAGTTGAAGCTAATCCGAAATAGTTGGTGATGAGGTCAACTCTTCATCACCCGCCACGTCAAACGACATTGTCGTCCTACGTGGCAACAATTAGGTTTGACTCTTTCCCTCCACTTCTCTCCAAACCACCATCTCCCTTTATAAATAACTCCAATCTCTCTCTGCTCAAAACCTTGCAAAAAATTCAGAAAAACAGAGGGAAACAAGAATAAAAAAAAAACCCAACAAACTAAAATCTTAAAATGGGAAATTGTTTGCGGCGTGAATCCTCAGTGCAATGGGCCGGCGACGACTGGGATTCAGTCGCCAGCGATCACAGAAGCGAAAGGGCCATGAAAATGGAGGAAGAAGGGCTACTCGGAGATGGCAAACTTGGTTTTATTACATCATCTTCCTCTGTGACAGCAGCAGCAACGACTGAGATAAAGATCAAGATCACGAAGAAGCAGTTGGAGGAGTTGTTGGGTAAGGTGGACGTAAAAGAGTTGTCGGTGCAGCAGGTTCTGGTCCAGTTGATGAACGTTGGTGATCGTCATCGCGAGACGCATCAAAGGTCGTGGAGGCCGGCGCTGCAGAGCATTCCAGAGGTGAACTGATGATGATCATCTGCTATCTGATTGTCGGAAATGAAGGGTGGCTGATTGAATTTTTCTGATGGGGATTTGTTTTATTTGTTTTTGTTGGGGTTAGAAAGATTCTGTAGATTAATTAGATTAATGGTAAATATATATAAATTAACACCAGGGTTTTGTTGTAGAGTAAAAGAGTAAACTTTGTCAAAGTTTATCTCTGTCTCACTCTGCCTCTGGTTTATTTTTCTGTATAGATCATTTCATTGATTTCATTTTCCCATTATTTTCCCATTTCAATTTCCTTTTTACCTATCACTCTGTTGATTAATCTTTAACTTTGCAAGTTCTATTAACTTATTAACTTGCAATTTAATTAACTCAAAATCTGATTATTTGCAATAGAAGTCACTAAGAATGTGTTCGTAATTAAGTAATTTTGTAGGAAAAGTTTTTTAACTATTGGATATGATTTTCGGATTTTGGAGAACTTTTAAATCAATGAGTCAGAATAAGAAAAGCCAACATCACTCTCAAAAATACTGTTGAATATGTATATAATGAAGCTGACATTATGATTTGCCATTCAACCACCTTCTAACCACTAAAGACAACGATTGTCCATAAATAGCTAAGCCATATAAGGCAAGCAAGGCAGCACAACATTGAATTGAAAGCTTCAATGCTTCATTACAAAATTAACTAAATAACATATACTACTCAGATAATTCAATCTTGTACAAAATCCTCAGCCGAAGCAGCAAAACTTGGAATGACCCTACTGAGCAAGTCGATTCATGCATTTAATTAACAAATAATGGAAATTTTCGTTTTGATTTAGTCCACTCAACTATGTATAGATATTATAAAAGATAAGCACATCAATATATATATATATATATATATATATAAGCCTGCCATTTGTCTGAAGTCTGCCGTGAGTACTTGTGCTATATATACTAATTAAATAATTCGATCGGATAGAAGTCTCTGAGTAATTAAGAACCTGAAAATTCCTCAAAGCAAACGACATCTCATTATTTACTTCATGTGCCAAATTTAATGATCGTCTTGACCGAGTTGTAACCTGCAGGCCAAATTTTTATCCCCGAGAAGATTTTAATGACCATGTAGCAAATCGTTCTTTCTTAGACAAACAGGACGACGTGTCTTTCCAAATCTTTGGATAATACTAACGAGGTTATTAAAATATGCCAGAACAAGCTACACTTGATGAGAACCAATATCTCAAGCCGAACTATGCCTGTTTTATAAATTTAGTATTATATTCTGCATAGAAAATGAAAATACAATAGCTAATAATCTTCTTTTTGTGCTCGCTATGTGACTTGTAATTTGCCTACAGTCCAGAACAATATTAACGAAAGACCATAAATAAATAAAGCTTCAAATGATTGAAGTTAGCGTCGCAAATGAATGGAAGATCATACCTTTCCAATTTACTAACTGTTAATTAGTAGGGGACCGGCCACAGCGACACCCAAGGACAAGCAACCAATGGCTATGGCTCTGAATAAAGTTAATTCTTGCACATTTCCCTGGTTTCATAATTTTTCTTTCTGGGTGTGAAGGGCAGTGAGAATAAACATGAGGGATATTGTTCTTGCACTTCTTCTGCTTGAATTACCTGCCATTGCAACCGTCAAAATTAGCTTATGCAGTGGAAGCACTTACGTGGGTTGCATGGAAAGTGAAGAGAAGCACTTTTAAGGTCCAAGCAAGATCTCGATGATCCTGCAAACCGGCTTGCCTATTGGATTGGGAATTATGGTGATTGTTGTACATGGGCTGGTGATATCTGTGACAACTTCAGACCCATGTTCTTTAGCTGAATCTTCAGAACCCTTTAAACTATTATCCAGTTGACAGTAAATCTGAATTAGAAGCTTATAAGAGGTCACGGTTGGTGGTAAGCTGAATCCTTCTTTGCTAGATTTGAAGCATCTGATTCACCTGGGCTTGAGCGGCAATCATTTTAAAGGACTTCAGATTCCAAAGCATTTTGTTTTATGGAGAAACTAAAGTACCTTAATCTCTCCGGAGCCGGATTTACGGATATGGTTCCTCACCAACTTGAAAATCTCGCAAATCTGCAATATCTTAAGACCTTAGAGTTAATGATTTATATGTTGAAAATATTTTATGGTTGTCTGGTATTTCTTTGTTGCAAAACCTAGACGAACCTCGGGGAAGCCTTTGATTGGTTACTAGCAATAAATTTACTCTTTTTTTTTTTGAGACTAATTTACTCTCTTCTTTAGAAGTACTAAAGATGTCATTTTGTGAACTCCATCACTCTCCTCCGCTATTCTCTACAAATTTTTTGTCTTTTACCAGTCTTGATAGTTCCCATAACCAATTTGATGACTCTTTGATTCTTAATTGGATTTTTGGTCTTCATCATTTAACTTTTCTCAATCTAAAATGTGGTGATTTTTGGTGGAAAGCATTTGTATTTACCTACATTCCACACCACTTAATATGTATTAATCGAAGACTATAAATAAATAAATAAAGATTCAAATTATTGAAATTAATGACTTAATGTGGCAATGAATCGAAGATCTCGATAGAACCTTATTCCATTTGTTTGTCTATTAATTTCCCCTTTTTCGGCCATACAGTTTCTAATTTACAACTCTGCAAATATGTGGGGAGCCGGCCGGCCGCAGCGGCATCCGTGGACAAGGAACCAACATGAATAACGTTAATTATTTCGCATTTCCCGTTTTGATAATTAATGAGAGCACACGCGAGTGCTGTGCACTTACTTCCTGCTTGAATTACTTAATTGCCATAGCAATTAACCATCAACCTTAGCTTCTGCAACGGAAGCACTCACCAGCTGGGTTGCATGGAAAGTGAAAGAGAAGCACTTTTAAGGTTCAAGCAAGATCTCGATGATCCTTCAAACCGGGCTGCCTTTTCGATTGGTGATGGTGATTGTTGGACATGGACTGGTGTTATCTGCGACAACTTCACTGGCCATGTTCTCGAGCTGAACCTTTCAATTATGGAATTCAGTCTCAATATGAAGCTTATTTGAAATCATAGTTGGGTGGTGAGTTAAATCCTTCTTTACTAGATTTGAAGCATTTGATTCACTTGGACTTAAGCGGTAATGATTTTCAAAGGAATTTGTATTTCAAAGCATCTTGGTTTTAAGGAGAAACTAAGATACCTTAATTTCTTGTATACTAAATTTACAGGTATAATTTCGATGAAAATTTAAATTTAATTCGATATATTTATTTTTATTTTAAATGTCTTTAAATTATTTATTTTTATAAAATTAAAAAAAAATCTGAAACTCACATATATATCTTAAAATAATTTTACATTAATATATTAAATTATTGACATATATAAATATTAAGTAATAAATTAAGAGTATTGTTATAAAATGATACACTTAAATTATTTAAACATTTAATGAAGCCTCTTATTGGTTATTGATAATAAATTCACTCGATTATTTAAAAAGACTAAAGTTGTTAGTTAACTTAGTTTGTCTACTCCAACATACTCCTTCACTATCTTCTCTACAAACTTTTCGTCTCTTACAAACCCTTGATTTTTCCTACGACCCATTTGATGACTCTTTGATTCCTAGCGTCCTTTTTACCCTTCCACATTTGAACTTTCTAAATCTAAAATATGGTAATTTTCAAGGTCCAATTGGAAAATTCTCAATATTGAAGGAGTATTTACTATTTAGCCCATCCAAAAAACCTATAGGCTATCTACTGTTCCTCCAAACATTTAAGATATATTACAATATTCTATTAAAAATTAAAATACTAATAATTGATTAGGTAAATATAAATTTATGTGATTAAGTAATATAAATGTCTATTTACCAAACATGTAAAAGAATTATTTGAAAAAGTGATTGTACTATTTATCTTCACCGAACATCCATCAACTTATTTTAAAAAGTTAATTATTTAGAAATCTAAGTTCAAATTAATTGATTATTTTAAATACAATGCAATCCCAAACATGACCTAAATTCTTTAATATTTAGCTAAAATTCAAGGGGAAGTGAATTAGGTGGATTTTAATTATATAAACGAAAAAATCATATGATTTTTACAATTAACTAAGAGTTCATTTGACAGTGCTAATTGGCACTTAAAAATTTGTTTAAGGATGTGTTTGGCAACAGTACCAAAAAATACTTATATTCAAATGAAATTAACATTTAGGTTGATTTTTTAATTAGCACATAGTAAGGTGTTTTTGTATATTAGTACTTGAAAGTGCTTAAGTTTATTAAGGGTGTTGTGAAAATCACAATAATTTCGTTAAAATTGGATTATTGTGATCTTCACAACACCCTTAATAAACTTAAAAAATTCTTCTGACGTATAAATTTTTTTTTTATCATTATTAACATGCCCTAAACTATCTTTAAAAATTTCAATCCTTATTATATTTTGTTATATTTTTTTAAAAGATTATTTTGTTATTTTTTGTAATTATTAAATTTACAATTATTTTTATAAAAAATTTAGTTACTTATTTTTAATAGTGTTATGACAACAAATAGTAATTATTTTTAGAAATATTTTAAAATAAAAATATTATTATTACTAAATAATTATTTTATTTTAAATATATTTATTACTATTAAAATATTAAATATAAAATTATAACTAATATATGGATATTTATTATGTCTCTCTTAAATTTTAAATAATAATTAATTTAAAAAAATAGAATGTCAATTTATTTTTTTATTTAATTTATTTATTTTTATATATTACTTAATTTGACAAAATATTACAATATCTATTTTAGTAATTTGTCAATACCAAAACATTTATTTAATTACAAATTCAAATAACTAATTAATACTAAAAATATAATATAAGTACTTTTGATAACTATTAAGTCAATACCGTTTTTCTAAAATTTAGTTTTAAAAAAAAAGATATTAAAGAGTATAAACTACTTTTCTACAATATACTAAAAAAATGTGTTAAAGAGTATAATTATTAAGAATATTAGCACTTTCTCTTCAGCAAACCTAATCGGACTTCAAAATATTTTTCACACTAATGAAAGAGTTCAAAACTATGAAAGAAGTACACATATGAGAGACTACAAAAATTGTGTCCTTCGTGTATATTTAGTGGGACTTTAAAAATATTTATTATCTTGGGGTATTTTCACGTATCCCTATCAAGGTTTATGAAAATTATATGAAAATAAAAAGTTTGTGAAAATTAATACAAACCTTTGTAATACAGTAAAACCAAATTACTAAGATACTCTCACTTTTTATTACTATAAAAATAATCAAAATTCTCTTTTAAAATTCTCAAAATTAAATTAAACTATTAAATAAGAATATAAAAGTATACCTACTTATCTATTTCATTGATATAACACTCAATTTAATGCACATATTATAATTTACCATATTTTTTTCCAAAATAATTATTTAGGTTTTTTAATTAATTATTAATATTTTAATTTGGATAAAGGATTTAGTATTTTTTTTCAAAAAATTCGAGGATTTATAGGAATATCCCTTATTTAAATTAAAATATTAATAACAAATTGAAAGCTAAATAATTATTTTGTGATAAAAATAGAATACTAAATTATAATATATGAATTAAATTTATTGTTCTATCAATAAAAAAATATACTTTTTAAATATATATTAAATAAAATATTATACATATTTTCTTTAAAAATTTTACGATCATTACATACTAAATTATTACGAATGAAATAAAAAAAAAAATTATGACCATTTTAGTATAAAAGTTTGTCCAAATTTATTATTAGCATACCCTAGAAAAATTTAGAAATATTTGTTGTTTCCCAAAAATTATGAGTATATCACAATTTTTCTTATAAATAATTACTATACTCCAAAAGTCTATATATATAAAAAATATCAGTTTTCAACTTTTTTTTATTTTGTCCAAAAAACTTTTAACACCAATATATTACTTAAATTCATATTTTAGTCAATTTTATATTTTAACTATATTAATACATATGTTAGAAAATAATATACTTTATTAAAATAAGAAGTCTAATCAAAATCTTATTTATGCATGCTAATAAATAGCTTAATAAAAATTAGAAAAAATATTTTCATATATGAATAGGACTATTTTTATCTTTATATATATTAAATAAGAACATCTCTTATTCTTATCCATATTAGAAAAGAATACTTACTAAAATTATACAATTTTGTTAAAAGTATTGAGTTGATTTGTTTTTTATGAGCGTCCCAATAAGTTATAAGCCTAAATCCAACTGTTTGTTTTGTTCAAAGATGGTTAGATTGTGGGAAACTTAGAAAAATATCCCTAACAAAAATAAAATTTTAAAAGAAAAATTGATAGATATCCCTTAATATTTGGGATAATAGACAATACCTTTTTATGTTCGGAGAAAAAATAAATACCCTTCCAGTTTAGTTAAATAGACAGACACTTTTCTGAATTGACATATTAATTGATCATTTAATTTAATTATTAATACATAATAACTTATATACTTTTATAATTTATTTTTTGATAATTATGTATTAATATATTTTTGATAATTAGTCTTTAAATTATTATTAATATTTTAAATTATTTTATTATCATTATCTTAATTTATAACACAATCAACTAAAATAAATTTCAAATAATATTTGAATAATATGAATTATATTATGAAAATATTTTTGATAAATAAATATGTCATATTGAACATTTGAATTTATATATAAAAAATATTATAAATAATGTATTCATGAAATTTAAATATTAGTTTAGATTTATTTTAATTGTTTGTATAATTTATAATTTTGAGAATAATTGTATAATCTATAAATAAAATAACTCAAATAATTTATGCAATTTATAACTAAATATTCTTAATATATAACGCAATCAATTAAACTAAATCAAAATAATATTTAAATTATATAAATTATATTATTTAAGATTTTGAGAATATTTATATAATTTATATGTAACTCTTTTAATTTATAAATAAAATAATTTAAAAAATTTATATAATTTACAATCAAGTATTTTAAAAAAATATTGAATATTATTAATATAATGATAATAAAATTATTTAAAATATTAATAATAATTTAGAGACTAATTATAAAAAATATTTGAATACATAATTATCAAAAAATAAATCATAAAAATATATTGATTATTATGTATTAATAATTGAGTTAAAATGATTAATTAATATACTTTCTTAATATATAAGGACACATAAAATAATCATTTTTATGATTGCATAGTAACTTAAGAAGAATATCTGTCTATTTAATCAAACTTGAGCGATATTTGTTTTTTTCTAGACATCATAAGGGTATATGTTTATTATTCTAAACATCAGGGGATATTTATCAATTTTCTTAAAAAAATTCAAATATAATTTTGAATTTTAAAATTATTTAAAAATTAAATAAATAACGGTTTTACCCCTTTAATGTTGAAAAATTTATGATTAACAACGGGTAAACACTCACTGAAAGTAAAGTTGTCCATTTTTCAGATTTTTGATAAAAAGGGATAAAATTATATTTTTCAATAGATTTTTAAATAGTTTTGAAATAAAAAATTATAGTTGAATATTTTTAAAATTCTACTTTTAGTTTTGAATATTTTCGTAAACTTTTTAAAAGTGAAATTTTTTTAAAAATGATAATTATTTATATTAATTCAATTTTGATTACATAATAAAAATTTATTTAAAACTAACAACTTTTAAATTTTTTGTACAAAAAATATTCTAACGATTTAAATTATCAAAAATTACTACAGTATAATATATTCAAAAGTTATTGTAGTAATTCAAAAGTTATTATAGTAATTTGTTAATTTTGGTCATAAAAATGTTTTATTTCTAAATAATATGAAATTGGTCAAATTTTAAATAAAATTTTATTATGTGATTAAAATTTAAAATTAAATTATTAATATAAAAAAGAATCATTTTTAGACTTGACAAAAATCCAGGTTTAGGTCGAATTTTTAAAAACTCGGTCCGAATTTATTTTTTATACATTTAATCTGGATCGGACTCGGGTTTAATAAAATCGGGTCGTATCAAAATTCGAACTCGGATTGAATCAGATCAAAAAATAAGATTTTAAAAATTCAAAAAAATAAAATTTTTTTTTATACTTTTATTTACGAGTCGAATTTTAATCCGACCCGGTTCAACTCGATGTTAATTTATTTAAAATTTGAAAAAATCTATAATTAACTCGGTTTGGTTCGAGTTATAATAAAAGATCTGAATTCGACTCAATTTATATTTAAGATCAAATTAAACTCAATATTAAAAAATTAGGTTCAATAAGATCGTACCAAGAGAGGTTTTTTTGCCACCCTAATCATTTTCGGTTATTTTCCTAAAATAGTGTTACAGCCCAAGGGTATTTAATACCAACTCGTGCAATACGGGCAACGAAACTCGTCCTCCTGAATATGATATGTTTTCCCGTCCACAGGCATCGTTTCAGTACGGAGGTATGCCTCAGTCGGCTCGATTAAACGTTTCAATTTTCGCGCCAACAAACCACAATCGACAAAGTGCAAACTAGCCAAGGACTATTTCGTCATTTTACAGCCATAAGGATAAAACTGTAAATTCGAAAACCACAGTGGCAATTTTCTTTCTCGTGCCAATAACGGCACAAGTTCACCGCCTCCCACTGTTAGCGTACGTACCAAAACAGAACACGCAACACAATACAGCATCTCGTTGTGCTTCCTTTCCCTCGTTTTCTCGAAGAATTTCGTGGGACGCATGAATTTCTCGGGAAAATCCAACTAAACATCTACCGTCTCACTTCCACCTGAAAACTTAAACTCTATGATCTACATTTTACATGCAGGTCTGTCCAATTCTCTTCCGCAAGTTCTTTATTCAAGAGCTAAATCGTCAAATTGACTCGTAGTTTGTTTTTGTTACCGAATTAGGGTTTGGTTTGGGATTCATGTGGCTCTGTAAGAAAATGTGTTTGCGAATGGTGTTGATTATCTTTAATTATTTTCGTTGATGGTGAGTTAGGGTTTTCAGAGGTTCAAGCCGCGACATGCGAGTGAATTTTGAGTTGTGTTTTGCTGATTTGTGGAGTCTTTGATAAGTTTGAATAAATTTAAGATGTTTGTTATGACTGTGCATGTACGTTGTTCCAAATGCATGTGTTTTAAGTGATTATTAATTGGGCATGCATTTATCTGTTGAAAGCATAATTAGGAATTTTATTGCTATCAAGAATTTGCTACTATCAGTCACGGAACAAGGTGATGCTTTGGGTCTCTCTTTGTGACCTCGTAGGGTTGCATTGTTATATAGTGTAAAGAGGGATTCATTGGAATCAAGAGTTTCAAAAACAATGCCAAAATGCTATTAGTTTATTCTTGAATTGAATTTTGAAGTTAATGCGTGCTAAGATATCAAATCCTTTCTTTGGTTTTCTTGTTAGAGTTTATATTGAATGCTAATTTCCTTACTGCTCAGAAGGATGGCAAATGATACTCGATCTAGTCGCAAAATTAAGGATGATGAAAACAGTATCTCAAAAGGGAGGCACACCAGTGGGAAAGGTGTGACTAGTTCGAGCACTGAAAGTCCAGATACATCTGGTCTAAGAAGGTCATCCAGGGGAACATCATCGTTGAAGAAAAAATTGACTCCAGAAGCAACATCATCGTTGAAGAAAAATTTGACTCCAGAAGCAACATCATCATTGAAGAAAAATATGACTTCAGAAACCGCATTGTCGAAGAAAAATATGGCCCCAAGTCTTTCAAGCATTCGGAAGTCTGAGCGTCTTGAGAAGCGGACCTCAGCAACTCCTCCAGTACAGAAGAAGTCTGAGAGAGTTGAGAAGCAGACTACGCTCACCCCGTTGAGACGGTCTGAGAGGAGTAAAAAGCCCTCATCACCTAGTTCCTCAGGTTCAAAGAAGTCTGATAAAAGCTTGGGCTCATCAGAGATGAAACGGAAAAGAGAACAAAAGCAGAAAAGTGTGAAACAGTTGACCATGGAAACCAAAGAAATTGGTGACAGAAGTGAGAAACGGGATTCAGAAAGTTTCCGGGTGGGAAAAAGGCGAATGGATGCACGTGCTTATAGGGCATTGTTTAAGCGACCTAAGAAGGTTAAAGCAACAGGTAAAACATATCCTATTTCTTTTTTAATATTCTTATACAATGCTCGTTTAAGATCAAGCAATTTCTAAAGTGTAAACAATTATGAAGACTATCACATAATTGACAATCGAAGCTACACTATGAGCTTCTGATATTTATAGCTGTGACTCTTAAGAAGTGCACCATTTATTAGGATGTTATGCACCATTGCTTTATAGCTCTTGGGAACCTACATCATTGCAAAATGATAAGTTGTTTTCCTTTGAAGAGTCATTCTTATATTTTACTGGTTCACTTATAGATCATAATAAGGAGTTGAAACGGATAGATAAGTCCTCACAGGGAAACAGCAGCAATTGCGAAGATGACAGTTCTAAAGAAGTTGATTGTGTTGTTCAAGGCAACGAAAGAAGCCAGGGGGATTTGAGAAAAAAATATGTTGCAAGTTCTTGTGAAACTCTGGAGGGGTCCAATACGGAGATCAATGAATCTGCAAAAGGAACATATGAAGCTGGGGACATGGAAGTTTCTAAGAGTGATGCGATGGCCAGTGAGATTAGGAGTGATGCTGAAGAGGCACAGGTGGATAGCTTTGTGGAAGAGAGTTTGCAGTCACCGGAGTTGCTGGACTATGCTGTGCAGGAAGGAAAACTTGAGGCTGATATTGGTTTAGAAAGGGGTGAAAATGTTGCGTCTTTGAAAAGAAAAAGAAATGAAGTGGACATGGTTTCTGATGCCTCTGCTGTGGTTGCTAGTAAAGATACATGTGTCTCACATGTTGATGTTGTAACTTCATCACCAACAGGGCGTGCCGAAATTTGTGGCACTTGTTTTAAGAGGCAAAGGTATTGGATTTTTTCAATGCTGTTTCACTTCTTTTTTTTTTTGTGCTTAGTTCATTTAATGCTTTATAAGTTGTTAAGTGATGTTCTGCGAATGTGAATAATTACTGTTACTTTTTTGAGTATATTCTCAGTATTTATAAAATCTAGTGGGTCTGGCATTCCTAATACTCTTTGCCACTTTAGTCACATGCAGTGGGCATGTGTATTCTGTTATGTTTTTGGATTGAAATTTGTAGAAATGAGGTTATGCATTCTGTCTGATAGTTTGTGTTGGCTGAGATCTTCAGTTCCATTGTTCTTTTGGAGTAGCTATCTTGGTGTTTTTATTTTTTATTGTTTGTTTATAATTGCATATATATTTAAATTTTATTTTATGATACCAACTTGGTGCTGGTATTTTATGCATAGCCATTGCCTCAGTCTGGAGAGGGGTATGTGATTTCTCTCTTATTAGTAGAAGGTGATGCTCCATTTTTAATGAAATTTAGAAATGTGAGCTTGTTGGGCCCTGCTTTAGTAGAAATGGTCACCAGATTGGGTATTTTAGTTTAATTGTTTTTAGTTTGACTCTAGGAAAAAGCAGTACTGTTTTGCTAGTCTAATTTGCTTTTTGTTTGTGGAAAAAAAATATGATGAACATCCTATTGTTAGAAATATCTACTCTGGATTCTACTAATCTAATGTTGGAACTGTATCTTTTAGTGCCCTCAGGATGGCACTGCTTTTCATAGAATTTGATACTTTGAGGTTGAGGATCAAAAAGTCCAGTGATTGTCATCTTTTGATTGAGTGATAGAAACATGATTTTAGCAGACTGAAGCATTGCTGTTTTATCTTTGTTCCAATAGGAAGGGAAGATGTGGTGAGGTTTGTGCACAAATTTGGTGACTTTCTCTTCTTCTAAATGCTTGATAGAAGTTCAATGTATGAGTATCTTAATGATTATTATTGGGAGGTAGCAATCTCATACTGACTTTGCTGCTAACTAATTTGGCCTTTTTTAGGGGATCAGCTTCTTAAACTTTGTTGTCTTTTCTGTATTTCCACCTATATTTCTTGACTACCTCTTTGTTATTTGAACAACCCACATATCTGACTTATGTACACAATGATGGATCATATGGAATTGTGTAGACTTATCCATATCTTAGAAATTTGACTAAGTGGCTTAAACCATGTGATGTGATGTGACCTCTGTGATTTAGCGAGTACATTGGGATCCATTGGTCAATTAATGAACCGTCTTTGCGATTGCTTCCACCATGTTCTTCATGACTATGCCTGTAAGTTTTGGTTTCTTTAAAGCCTGAAATACATATCTCTCAATTTTTGGATGTACTCCCGCTTCACTAAATCTTTATGCTAGTTTTCTTAAGATGCAAATGCATAAACTGTCTGAAAACATGTATTGTGGTTTACACTTGGTTCTCGTTTTGTCATTTTAATATCTTTATTTGTTTATTTGAGGTATGGACTGAAGCATACAAACTGTTAAATTAAAGCTGACTATGAACTTATTTGTAATGGTAGGTGTATCTATTTATTTATGGATTATAGATTTTCAAGCATACAGTTGTAATTTTATAACACTCAGACTTCTGGAAGGTTTGTTTTATTTGTGTTAAACATATTCTGCAGGGTTGACAGCGATTTAACAGAGCAGAAACTCTGTTCTTGTCTCCCAAAGTCAAAAGAAAATCTGGACAAGGGTTTATGTGATGCCTCTATAGCTAAGGTTGGTCCGACTCTTTTTCTTTTCTTTCTTCCCCCTTTCTCCATTCTTAAAATTTTTATGTCTTCAGTTATTAAGTGTTCCTCTAGGTTGTTCCTAGTTTTATTTGACAGCTTGTTGGCTTTTATGTACTTCCCTTTTTAATTTATAAAAGGTTCTTTTGTTTCCGATCTAGAAAAACTATTAAGTGTACTTGTTTCCCGTTAAGATGGAATACTGATATATGATAATAGAAATTCTGTGAATGTATGTTAACATTTGCTTGATGTAGATTGGAGACCAAATAGAGCAGATAAAAAACTCTTTGCTGGTTAATTGATAGAGGCACCCATCTTCTTATCTTTTCCTCATTAACTTTTCAGTGTGGCAGCCCAAGAGGTTTTATGTGATGAAGTAAGCTTCTTTGTTCAATCTGTATCCAAAAGTTTCTTATGGTTGTTGAAAAGCTCACTATAGGTTGTCTGTCAATGCCAGATGTGTGGAACAAGTCTTTTTGGAATCTTTTTCAGATCTGCTTGTTGAGTTGTGAGAATAGAGAGGCTGAGTGCAGGACTTCATATTGTGTATTGGGGAAAAAAATCAGTAGCTAGCATCCCCTTCTTCTTCTTCTTCTTCTTCTTCTTCTTCTTCTTTTTTGTTGAAAAGGATAAATTCTACATGCTCTTGGTCTTAGTATTATGTCTTTAATTTATTTCATATGAGTCACTTGAATTCTCTTTCTTCCTGCCAAAATAAGAATCCTAGTTGTCTTTGAAGATTTATGCTATTTTCTGTGTGTGTGTTAAGTAAATGGGCTGTGCTAAATTGATCATATTCTTTTTCCCTTTTTTGTTGTTGTAAGAAACGTAATTGTATTGGAGAGAAAATTATTATAAAAAATGTTTCTCACCTGTTTGTTGAGGGAGGATTATAACTAAAATCAAAATCCAAAGCCCTGAATCACCACATTTACTGGAAACTTATACTGAATTGTTTTACATTTATCTTGGATGAGTTATTGATCTTGATCATATTGTGATTTTCTGTAATGCATTGCATTAGGATAGAGGGGAACTTCAAGCCAATATTACCCCAGAACTTGCTGCGAACTGCATGAACCATATGCAACAGAATGGATTTTATGAAGAAGATCTTTCATCTTGTGATGACCAAAACACTTGTGTCATCTGCAAGCTTGGCGGAAAGCTTTTGTGAGCAATCCCTTTTATTAACTTATTTATTGTTGCATTTTATTTTATTCATAGACTGCTATGGAGGTTAGGCATGGTAATAATTATGTACTCGCTGCCTTTAGGTTCCTATACAGTGTATGAATTTAAATTAATGTTGGAAGTTAGGCATACACATGACTGAGAACTGAAAATTGATGATGGATCTTAATGTGACAGATGTACTTCTGTAGGGCTCTTTGGCGTTTCTTGTTTTAAAAGCCATTTCTGATTTCAAAAATTGAAAATGCTAAAAACTTGATTTGTACAGGTGTTTCATGAAAGTAATATGAAAATATGAAAAAATGAGAATGTAGTGTCTTATACCTTTTTGGAAGAAAAAGTAAAAATAACAAAAAGAAAGTCTTCTGAAATTTTTTTGAAGGGTATTATTTAACTTGCTTTATCTTTTAATATTTATTAATTTAAAATAAATTTATACTAGTTCAACAAACCTAAATATAACTTACTGTTGTCATAAACAATTCTACCAGACACGTTTTTTCTTTTATCATTTTCAAATCACTTATTTCAGAATCTGCTACCAAACATGTTTTAAATCCAAAAAAAATCATATAAAAGAGCACCTGTTTTATTTTCAAAAATGACTTAGAAAGCACCATTTGGAAAAACAATGCAAGCTGTGCCCCTAGCTTTTTATAGTGGATTTTAACATTTAGATTCTGTCGCATGAATGTCATAGATTCTTACTTTGGGGAATGACTACAGCAAAGCTACTGTATTTTACTTGCCCCCTCTTCTCTTTTCTTTTCTTTTCTTTTTTTCTTTTAAGGAATCTTGTTTTGGATTTGCTTGCTGATATGGAATGTAGGATCAGTTCATGCTTTTCTTGTTATCATTCTCTGGAAACTTCTCTTGGATGCCTCTTGTATACTTAGATTGCATTCCCTTTGGTGTTGGTTAAGTGATTTTCAATTACTTAGAAGATTGAGGGCTGATTGAAACTTTACACTGTTATGGTGTGTGCACTTTTTATTTTTTTAACAGATCAGTTATCTGAATTGAGAAAAAACATATGCGTGTTATTTTCTGATAACAATTTCATCAGTAGTATTTGCAATATCTGTGTTGCTTTATATGTACACGAGTGTGCAATTTTCTTATGACAATTTATCGGTAGTACTTGTGATACATGTGGTGTTTTTATATGTACATGGGGGAATTTGATTTGCTGTTATCCTGGTGTTTCCTATAATTATTATTTTCTCTTTCAATTCAGGTGAGTGTGGTTCATTCTCTTGAAAGTTCCTGCAATTTCAAGAAGACTAGAACTAGTCTAGTCCTGTCATTAAAGACATTAATAACATTCTACAAGATAGGAGACTGACCAGAAGAATGGGAAACTGATAGGCAACAAAACCATAATTCCCTATAATCCTATATTTTGATCTTGGATTGGTGGTAGATACACTCTCTAATGCCAGATTATTGCATTGCAAGTAAACCTGTCATGCATAGCGTGATAGGTTTTTATGTCCATTACCCAATCTCTTACTCATATTTCCTTGTCAAACTGTGGTTAACGTGTGACTGCGAAGCTAGGCAAAATCTGAGGTTATACATTATAAGGAGAAAATTATACAGACCAACAGTCCATAATGACTGAGAAATGCAGTAGCAAATAATCAACTGTTTCATCAAATCTTTTATGCATGAAAGCAGCTTATAACAAATGTTTCTCTTATCAAACTCCTATTGTAAGAACACAAGTGAAAGGCAGGGAGAAAAAAGGAAAATCCATTCAGTAGGAACACCAGCTCACCACATAGTTTTGCTCAGGAAACTACTCGTTAATATCAGTAGAACACCAGCTCAGCACATAATTTGCTCAGGAAACTGCTCTCGTTAATATCTTGTAAAATACCTAATAAGAATGATTTCAAAATATGTGTTTTGCTTGCCTCCAGCATTTTGATAATAAGCATTTAGATATGCCTTAAATGTTGACTGAAGGAGGGGACTTTTACTTAGTACTTTGTTACTTTTGTACGTCTTCTAGAAGTTTTCTTATTTTCACTTTTTTTTTTAACTTGTTTTTTTTAAACTTTTCTTTGTAGAAGGTGGATTAACAGATTTGCAGTTCGTGCAAGATTCTTGTTACATTGTTAGAAATATTGCATAATTCCTAATGTCTTTGCATATATGTGTTGTGTCTAGTGATCTTGAGCTACAGCGCTTCTCATGCCATTTACATGATAGAATAGTTTGTTAATATTATGTATATCTTTATTCTTTTTATCAAGTCTTACTGCTTCCAGGTTTTTTTTTAGCTCATGTAATTTATGTTCAATTTCAGGTGTTGCGATGGAACAGGGTGCAAAAGAAGTTACCATCTTTCTTGTCTAGATCCTCCTCTGGAGGATGTTCCTCTTGGAGCTTGGCATTGTGTTATGTGTGTTAAAAAGAAAATAGAATCAGGTGTACATTCATTGTCAGAAGGAGTGGAGTCAATTTGGGATGTTAGAGAGGTGGAGATATCAAATGATGATGGTATGGATGGAATACTATATTATATTGAGTGGATTGTGAATTCTGTTGTGTTGTGGATTAAAATTGTCGAGCTAGGAATGAACTGTGCCTTTTCAATTGTGCCTTTCTTTCTTGTTACTAATATGGGATATTTTTATCGTGTTTTATGATAATCTTTTTGTTTATGATTTTTCATTTAGAAGTGAGAAGGCAGAAGCAATATTTTGTTAAATACAAAGGTCTTGCACATGTTCACAATTGTTGGGTCCCTGAAAGCGAACTACTATCCGAGGGTCCCTTGCTTGTTGCAGAATTCAACCGGAAAAATGAGGTACACTTTTCAATTTAATGTATTACCCCTTAAGATTAAGATACCTGGAAGGATGCTCACTATTTGTTTGTTTCATATAATAGATTATATTAGTGTTCCCTTGGTAAAAATTTGCATGTTATTCTTTAGGTTATAAGGTGGAAGCAAGAATGGACTCTGCCACATCGTCTGGTGCACAGAAGATCTTTAATATCTCCCAAAAATAATGAGTATTTTGGAAAGCAAGCAGGCAAAGATTCAGATTGCCATTGTGAGTGGCTTGTGAAATGGCGTGGTCTTGGTTATGAGCATTGTACATGGGAACTGGAGAATGCATCTTTTATCAATTCTCCAGAAGGGCAGAGTCTAATAAGAGACTATGAAAATCGTCGCAAGAGGGCAAAACAAGCTTCTTTATCTAGCATAGAAAAGGTGCTTGGGACACAAGAATAAATATTTTGCGTGATAATTTTGTTGAAACTGTTCGGCTGATAATTCCTTTTTCCTGCTCATTTTGGTGGCTGGACAGTTTTTATAAATTTCTTACCAATATTTGTGAAATAAGTGCAATTAGCAATTATATTGATGCAGTTGTATGTGCTTTAAAAAGATTGCTTCATTGGATTACCCAGCCCTGCGAGGTTTAAGGAAAAAAGGGTAGTCAGATGAGAAGCTAAGCTTATGTAGTCATGCATGTATATATATATTTATACTGAGGAATCTCTCTATTTTTCTATATTCGCTAAGTTCTAGGATGAGGATTACTGCTGCACCCTGCAACCTTGTTATTCAGGAAACTCATGGGATATAACTATCTTAGATATGTGGCCCCTGGGGGGTTTTGAATCCCTTATCAAGGCTCTTATATCACTCAATTCCAGCCCCTTGTGGTTAATTATGTAGTTATAAACCAAGTTTTTTTTTTTTCTGTGAAATACTAACATTACAGTACAGTTAGGGCTCCACTTGGAGTTTAGGTAATCAGTTAATCACTATGATAGTATATCCTAGAAACATACTCACATAGTGTGAGATTTTCTACCCTCATGACTGCAAATGTTTGGAGAGAAGTAACCTGTGCAGGTTGCAGAGTCCTACCAATGGTAGGACTTGAACTAACTCACTCATGTTTTCCTTACCACCCAGCAAATTTGTTGGATATAAATCTAGTAGTTAGATATACAAAAGTTCTGAGCAGGACATGTTGGTGTAGGTTTAGATTCCATTAAAACTTTTAGTATTTTCTATGATTTTTATTTTGAATGCTGTTCATGTAGCAGTTAAGTTTCTGGGCATGGCTTGATGAATTATGCCAGCAGATTTCATTTTTTATTTCCTTGATTCAAGCTGCCTCATCGAATTATAATAAACTATCTGCAGGCACAGAAACAAAAAAAAACATTTCTGGTCAAATTATCAGAGATTTCTGCTGGTTGTTCATCTGAGTTTGATAATAGCCTGGACTTTGTTAACAAGGTTCGTGAGTGTTGGCACAAGGGGCAGAATGCTATTGTTTATGATGACCAGGTGAGATTGATAATCATACTTCCGTGTAAGCAAATGAATGAATACTTGTTGATCATATATTTCAAGATTTATTGATTGAGAAATGACCTTATTATCACAAAATCTGATTGGTTTACCAACAAATGATATTTGGATATGATTCGTAACAAATTGTTCTTTGATTACCAGGTAGATTCCATGATCACTGTACTTTTTACCTTTTTGTGTGATAAGAAGTTTTCAAATTCATTCTGCAAAATTCTAATGTCCAAGGCCGTCTTTTGTGTAAATTTTGAGGTTCTGCCAAGGCTGACCCCTTCATTTTGGTGGACATGTTCACTTTTTTGTACACCCTTATACTATTCTTAATATAATTACAACCAAAGAATTAGGTCTAAGACTGATGTTGTAAAAAGAATGTGTATGGGTGTGTGGGCATTAATTCTTGTCTCCTCAAATATTTGCTTGTTTAAGGAAAATAATCAGTATGTGTGGCTGGACGGATATATCATATAAAATGTCACATTGTATATTTTGGTACAGGAAAGCAAGTCAAAATGTTGCTGTCTTGGCCTTGTGGGCGAGATGACAAGAAATCATTTCATTTTTTAAGATAAAAAATGGAGGAAACAAGTATTTCATAGAAAAAGATTCAATTTTTTTATTCTCTTTCAGCATCTTCTTCAAGGACTTTCAAGACTTATCCTTTTTCTTCATTCAGCTTAGATGGGAAGGGGTTGGGAAAAGTCTGGATAGACTTGTTTAGATTCCTGGTCAGGTTTTAAAAAACTATCTGATTTCCTGGGAAGCTGTAGTTTCAGGGGCTGGGGTTTTTATCTATGGCTAGTTTAGATAAGCATTCAACTCTTTGTATGGTTTTTACTTCCTACATAAGTTGTGTTTGCTTCTCTGGGGGACATCTGGTTACTTAATTTTTACACTTGAATAAATGTTCTGTTTCCAATTAAGTAACATGTAGCTGTCTCTGATATGTCAACTCTTGTCCCCTCCGCACAATTTTGATAATGTTTTTTGCTTCACATTGTTGCTTTCTTAAAGTATTGTGAATGTATGTTAGCAGTTGGTTATTTTGTGAAAAAATGATTTTTGTTAAAGTTGTTTGATTCATATGTAAATGTATGTTAGCTGTTGATTATATTCTGTTTACTGTTCCTTGCAATGCTAGTGTCTTTTCATGCAAGATTAACTTTACTCTATCATCATGTTATGTTGCTAAAATCTACTCGTTAGTATTTCATATGCATTGATTCTGATGAACTCTATATTTGCAGGAACGGATTGCAAAGGTGATTTTATTTATTTTATCATTGTTACCGGATGTTGGTCAGCCTTTTCTCATCATCTCAACTTCCAATACGCTTCATTTGTGGGAGGATTATTTTTCACGTATCGCACCATCTGCTGATGTTGTTGTTTACAATGGAAACAATGAAACACGAAAACATATTAGGACATTAGAATTTTATGAGGAAGGGGGGTGCATAATGTTGCAAGTGCTAATAACCTCGCCAGAAGTTGTAATCGAGGTATACTGTAGTACTTACATGTTAATTTAGCTTCTTCTTCTGATAAATGAACTTTCAAAATTATTGAAACACATGCTGCAGAGTTCAGGGGAGCAGTGTAACTTTTAGTAAACTTCTTTGTTGAAAAATGGAAAGGAAATTTCTACATCATACAATTGGTTTGTCAATGTTCAGTCACTATAGGCATGTTTGCTTGACGCTTTTGTGGTTTTGCAGGATCTAAATGTGTTTGAAAGAATTGATTGGGAAGCAATGATAATTGATGAGTGCCAGTGTTCTAAAATTACTTCTTATTTTGAACAATTGAAGATTCTAAGTACTGATATGAGGCTTCTCCTTGTTAGCGGTCAACTGAAGGTTTGGCTCTTTTTTCTTTACCGTACAGATTATTTTCCACTAGTTGGCTTAGTCAATGCTATGGACTTTTGCAGGATAGCACAACTGAGTACTGGAATATGCTGTCTTTGCTTGAATCTTGTGATGGTTTACATAGGAGTGAGAGCTTGTTGTTGGATACTAATGAAAATATTGGCATATTAAGAGAAAAATTGTCAAAGTATGTTGCATATGGAGGCAAGTTGGACTCTTCTAGGTTTATGGAGTACTGGGTTCCTGTACACATATCCAACGTGCAGCTTGAGCAGTATTGTGCTACTTTGCTTTCAAAGTGTCTGTTACTTTGCTCACCTTTAAAGAATGATCCTGTGGGAGCCCTCCGTGATATTCTTATTTCTACCAGGAAGGTTAGGTTTATCAATTATGCGAATCGGTTGCATGAGATTTATGGATGTATTACGCCTGATTTTATCTTTCATTTTTGCTATTTATTGAATGTTTAATTTAATTTATTAAATTTCTGCTGTTATCACCTTGTGTGGGTCTCAACATGGCCTGCCCAATATCATTTTAATTTTATTTTGGTCTTATTCCTCCACATGTAGTTCATAATGTGCAATGTAATGTCCAAAAATCTTGCACCAATTAATCAGAAATTAGGCGTTAAAGCTCATTTATTCATAAATTTTTTATGAATAATAATATTTCAAGATGTTTCCATGATTTAATTTCAATTGGAACTCAATCAGGAAATCTCATACTCCTAACTAATTTGAGAGTGATGTAAGTTTGAATTTTACTTATGTTGTTTCTTTTGTTACTGTTGATTACTTGACTGTTGTTAGCAATGGCTCATGGGTAAAAGAAAAAAGGTGTTGCAAATGAATTTTTTCAGCTTCCACTAATGATTTATCTGTTATTCTTGGCAGTGCTGTGATCATCCATATCTTGTGGATCAATCATTACAAAGCTTGCTTATTAAGGACCTCAACGAGACTGAATTTTTAGATGTTGGAATAAAAGCAAGTGGAAAGCTACAACTTCTTGACACAATGCTCTCAGCAATGAAAAATCAAGGTTTTAGAGTTCTTATCCTCTTCCAGGTACATTCCTTATTGATTTATTAGTGAACTTGTCTCAATGTGAGTTTTAGCACTTACTAAATTCCACATCAGTTGAATGAATGCTTTATAATTATCGTGTCAGTAATGGATAATGATTTTCCATTTGCTTGGGACAAACATGCTTAGCTGTAAATGCGGAGAAGAAAGACTTCTTGACTACAGTTTGATAGGCTGCCTGCAAAAATAGTTTATTGACCATGTGGTAATTCATTCTTCTGTGTGGCTTGTAGAGCCATATCTCCTGAAAGATCATAGTTGGCTGCTTGTCTAGAATCAATTCAATCAGTGGATCTCTCCTTTCCTTCCCTCATTACATAGCGAGAAGTGATCCCATATAGGTGATGTTCTAACCGTTGAAAGTTTGTGTCTCAATTTAAGTTAAGGGAAATCCACCATCTAGATCTTAAGCAAAACAGCATTGCAATTTGCTATGAATTAAGGAAAAAAAATGTATCTAGAAACTGATTAGAGACTGAAACCCACAAAGAAACAAGGAACTGAATTTCATCCTGTAGAAAGTGAGTTTCCCCAGCAGCCTCTTCAAAGGGTTTCTGATTCTCTTCTTCCAGCCCCAAAAGAGCAAATTCACAACTGCTCCAAACAAAAAGCCTTTTCACTCATCAAAAGCATATTAATTCTCAACAAATAATGAAACACAAGTTGGAATAAACCAAGAAAATCAATTTTCATTGAATAACTTGAATATCAAACATAATGAAGTTGAACAATGAATAATAAATGGTTAATGTTTTCTGAATCTTGCACATAGCACACCAGTTAGGAGATGAACAAGCCTTTGTTCAACGCCTTTGAATAGTATCACAGGTGTTGATTCTTCCAAGAGGCGCTGACCCAGAAACCTTTCGAGTGACTTTAGCCTTCCACATCTTCAAAGCTGGTTAGGATCAAAAAGTGGTTATTCAGTATTAATATATCCGAGTCACTTTCAAGGATTTCTTCAATTTGAGAGTACTCTTCTCTGTCGTGAATGTGAGTTTGTTTCAGTTCTGCATTTAGGGGCCCTATTTGCAATTTACTTTTTGAGTACTCTAGGGGCTGCTAAGATTCCTAGAGCTGCTATGAGCTGATAGTTACGTGTGTGCTCTTGATACTCTTATTTGTTGAGTAAGAGAATTTGAATATTGATAATATACGAGCATTATTGACATTTATAGCATTATGCATATAGATCCTACTTTCAAGTTAACAATTATTTAGAGAGTAATTGTTATAAAGTTAGTTATGGCATTTGAAGGTCTTTGCTCATCAATAAATTTTTTGAAAGTTTATGAATCACACAGCGAACATTCTTCTACTTATAATTTTACTCTACTTTTTTTAAAGAAGATGAGAAACAGAAAGTGTTGGAATCAGTCTGTTGGTTTTATGAGTGGCAGAGTGGCTTTGAAGAATACTCTCTTCCTATCTGCTTCTGCCTATTTTTTCTTCTAATTTCTTGTATCTTTAGGAACTTTTCTTTACCTATTTATTTAAATATATTCTCATTATCACTAGAAAAATTGCTTGGCAAAATATTTCTAGGCTTTTCTGTATTGCCGTTGAGCTAGGAGTGTCATGGAAATTGGTGGTTTCCCTGATTGATACATTCATGATAACATCTGCTTGATGTCACGGTGCTATTGTGCTATTTTGCTGGACCGCATGTTTCAAAGGGATATGTTTGTGTGCATAATCAATAGTAATGTGGTAGTCTAGCTTAGTACACTTTTGAGAATGCACCTTTTTGGGGTCATTATATCCTCTAGTTTGGGACTTCAACTTGATTGATTGTATTTGGAGAGATTTTAACTGGCAATAAATTGGTATACTGTTTCTTATATAAAAGAGAAGAAAGGGGAAATTTTCTTAATATTTTGATTAAAAATTCATCTCCTAGGCCATCAACATATGCGCAAATTGTTTTGCTGTCTTGGATTTCGTCACTACATAAATATATGGGAGCGCTTTGCGTGAATACCTTCCTCCGGTGTCTCTCATATCTGTCTGTTTTTTCATAGGATCCAAACTGTGTGAATGCTTTGTGTCAATATATATGTGCTTTTGTGTGAACATGTGCATGCCTTGTTACCGTGTATTTTGCATAGTTTTGTTGTTCTCATCGTGAGAGTCTGTTGACAGTCAATTGGTGTCGGAAGGGATGCTATCTCTATTGGAGATATATTGGATGACTTTGTACGTCAAAGATTTGGTCCAGATTCTTATGAACGTGTTGATGGGAATGTTGTCCCTTCAAAAAAGCAAGCTGCTCTAAACAATTTTAATAAGGAGATTGGGAGGTTTGTGTTTCTATTAGAAACCCGTGCTTGTCTGTCCAGCATCAAATTGTCTTCAGTTGATACTGTCATTATATTCCATAGTGACTGGAATCCGGTGAATGACTTAAGAGCCTTGCAAAAGATAACTCTTGATTCAAAGTTTGAACAGATTAAAGTATTTCGTTTGTATTCTTCTTGTACGGTGGAAGAAAAAGTTCTGATCCTCGCAAAGCAAGATAAGGTTCCTGATGTTGGCTATATGCAGACCATGAGACCGGGTACTAGTCATTCACTGCTTATGTGGGGAGCCTCCTATCTGTTCAATAGATTGGATGAATTTCATGGTGGTAATATCCTGGTCTCCAGATCCAGTAACCTTTTTGAGCAATCACTTTTAAAAGATGTGGCCCAGGAGTTCTTAACCATACTTACTCAAACTGGTGAAGATAATTATACAATCAAGTGCAATATAATTTTGAAAGTCAAGCAAAATCAGGGAACTTACAGTACAACTTCTCCATTGTTTGGCGAGTCAAAGATTGAAAGGATGGAACAAGGACCTGCCCATGTATTTTGGACAAAATTATTGGAGGGAAAACATCCATGTTGGAAATATTCTTCTGGTTCATCTCAAAGGATTCGAAAAAGGGTTCAATATTTTGGTGGTCTACGAAATAAACCAGAGGCTGAGAATGATATTGTAAAGAAGCACAAGAAGGTGGCTAATAGTAAGGTTAACCCGTCTTCTGCGAAACCTGGACTGGAAGAAGGAAAAATAGTTTCAAAGGAGAAGGAAGGTAGATGCACATTACCACTGTTGAATCACTTGTTTTCTTGAAGCTCCCTTATCTAGCTCTCTGAAAATACTCTTTTGTATCTGCAGGAACTTCGGCACACAGTGACACAGTTTATTTGAAGTGTGCTTCTGCCTCACCTTCAGTCAATAATATCTCAGAAAGTTCAAAAGAATTGAGTTATTCACAGAAGAGTCTTCATCTTCTTTTAAAGCCAGAGATAGCAAAACTTTGTGAAGTTCTGCAGTTCAGAGTATGTAGCCTATTACGGTTTAAAGAAATTACTTTATTATATATCTGTATATGTTGCAATTTTTCTTTTTGTTGAAGATATGCTCCATCTTGTATGCTACAATGATATACTGTGACATTAGGCTAATTGCAAATAAACGATTTAACATAACCAACTAGTCTAGGTCCTTTTTTTACTAATACCTTGCTGCATCTCCTTTATTCCTGAATTATCATTATTGTTGGAGATTTTTTCTTTTCCAAAATTTTATATTATTTCTGGTTTTGGAACACTATTAAAGCTAAGATATGGATTTCTTTGTGTTCATGGAGAGGCAATTGATCATAATAAATTTATTCTTGAATATGAAACATCCATTTGATTTATTAGGGGCCATATTTATTGTTGTCAGAGCTACATGCATCTCATAACAATGAATTTTAAAGAGAATGTTGCTTTCTTTTCTGGTTCATAGATGTTTTTAGCTTGAAGCACATGTACAGTTGCCAAACCACCCAAGGCAAAATAGGGCTTGAGTTGTGGTTTAATGGATCATGAAATGGTCAATATCTCTTTATTGTCAAAACTGCCCTTAGAACATGAACTATGATATGTCTATTTCCTAATTTGGGGCTGTTTGTTCACTTTTCTATTTCTTTGACGTGTTTGTCTTTTTCTTGAAAACATCTTGTCTGCTTGTGTATTGTTTAGCCTAAAAAAGTGGGTGCATTTTTTAAAAAAATTTAATTCACATTGTCAGGCTATTTAGGTAAACAATATCCTTTACCAACTCTGCAAAAATAATTCTCTCATAACAATTTGCTGCTCCTGCATATTGTTTTGCAATCTCTAGGATATAGTTGCTTGACTTCTTTGCATGAATATTTGGATGTTATGATACATGTCTAAGGTTTCTAGATCATGGATGTCAAGTCCAAAGTGTAGATGTAATTTGCTCTCTCATAAGGTTTGATATGTTGCCCTGTCATTGTAGGAAGATGTTAAGGATGTGGCTGAAAAATTTCTTGAATATGTGATGATTAATCACCATGTTGATAGAGAACCAGAACCAATACTGCAGGCTTTTGAAATATCTCTGGTAAGAACCTTCTTTATTTCAGCATGTTCTACTTTCTTGTCATCATCTTGTTTCTGATGGTACTTTTCCTTGTTCTGCATGAAATATATAAATTGTTGGCTCTTTCTTGTGTTTGGATAAAAATTTAAAGCATGTTTAGGTACATAGTTTTCTCCATATTCATTTGGAAATTGTTTTGCTAGTTGCCTTTTTGTAAGTATGACAACAGACTTTATAATCCTGGCCTAGGATTGTCTGATCCCTTGGACTTCTGTCTGTGTACTTTAAAGGGTATAGATATTCTCCATCTTAATAAACCACCATGTAGAATCTTTGGTTGGTTTCATAACAATCCTTTAAGATGGACGTAGATGTCACACAATCTAGGTAGCCGTGAAGATTTACATAAAAATGGAAAGGTCTTCTGCTAAGACCTCAGTAAATATGTATCCTTGTAAATACTTGAATCTGATGGATTGATTTTCGCCTGCAAAATCTCATTTGCCGTATGCGCTGCTCACAGCACTATTTCCTTCTTTCTTTTGCTGCTAGCTTCCTTCCATATACATGGGATGGCAAATCCTGGTTTTAGAAGGTCATAGGCAGCGGCAAGGCATTTCTTGTATTCGCTAAATATTATGCATTCTATATACTAGTTTATTATCCTGAGAAAATGTTTGGATTTTGCCATGATTCACTGGGGTTGGCAAAACAGCCCAGGGCCAGCTATCCAGGTTGGGTAGAGACATTAAAATCTGGGTCCAGGCTTCAATTTTGAAGCCCTGCCTGCAGGCCGAGATACTTAAAAAAATCTAATAAATCCAATTAGAAAACCTAAATCCCCAATTTTACAAAATTAAATTAATAAATCCTAATATAAATCCCAATCCACCAAACTGCCCTCCCCTTTTACTCACCAGAATCAGCCTCAGCCAGTTTCCCCCACTACCACCGGCAGCCCCACATAGCCTGCATGCACTTGCCCAGCACCAAACGCCACCACCAATGCACCACTCAAAATCAAACCCACCCAGAAATTTCCTTTTCTGATCAAATGCCACAAATCTGCAAAATCAGATCGACCTAATTCATACAAATTTGAAAAAGAAAAATGAGTTTCTTAAGATAGTCACATACCCAAGATCTTTATTCTGAAAACTGCCATAGTCAACAGTGAAAGAGAGCTGAACACACAAGCAGCGATGGTAGCAGTAGTGGCCATAATGCAAATTCTCAACGAGCTACACCACCATGGCCAAATGATCATGGCTTTTGGAAATTTTCTTTTCCTTTCAATATTATTTTTTTTCTATTGATTGTGATTTGTGAGTATTTTATTAATGCATTTGATGTAATTTTGTTTTAATAATTTGGTATTGGTCCTAATATGTGTATAAGTTTTAATTTTAATTCCATGTATTAAAACATGTAAATGTTGATCTAACTAAAATTTAGATGTTTTATTTTTATCCAATATTTCATCTAAAATTTGGGACTTCTTTTTAGAAAATATTTTATCCAATTTTACCATTCAAAATAACCAATTTGATTTTGAATTATTAAATTCAAAATCTTAAAGCCCGGGCCCTGCATACCACACAACAAAAACTGTCCTCGGCTGCTCTCGGGCTTCAGAAAGCCCAGTCTTGTCCGCATGTTTTTCCAAACATACTGGATTGCAAACCAACTTTCAAGCAAGACTCGTAAGTTATTTGACAGGTTCACTTCATCCTTATTAAATTTAGCATACGTTCTTGTTAGTTGGATCTAGCTCAGCCCCTAAAATTCTCAAATATCTAGTTGTTAATGCTCAAGTTTACTCAAAATGAAAATTTTCTTTGAAGAGCTCATCAATTCTATTTGATGAACCGCCTGGATTGATTCAGTTACTTGCAATCATATGGCAATGTTGATTCAACTTGCCTTCATGATTATTGTATTTCCATATTGGTTCTTTAGAGTAACATATGTCTTATAGGCATGAAATGCCTAGTGAGACTTACTTCTTCCTTTATCAGTTATGAGTTCCTGCTTAATCAATCCTAGAGATTGCTCATCTCATGGCCCTCTTGTACCTATGCAATTTATCCAATGCTTCTTGTGAAACCCCCATGGGTAGGGCCCTATGCTCCTTTTCAGGCAGTTTGCCATTTGAAATACATTTCTATATGAAAATGTCTGACACAACAGCTAGGCATAACTGAGAGAGTTACATAAACCTGTCGAAATGGGATGAGCCACAACTAAAATTTCTTTAACGTTTTGGCAATAGGCATCTGATGTACAAGTTGGCTGTAATATTTTAATTTTTTTTCACTTAATAATGGATTAAACCTATGGTTATAAGTGGATGCCTACCATGGGTAACGGCAGGGTTGTACTACTAATTATCTGTCAGTAAATTGGCTTTATTCCGAGTTCACTTTCCAAAGTATGATGGGGTGTGCATAATCCCTCTGTATTTGTTTCTGTGGGTTATACTTATTGAGAGATGGTATATCTGTGTAGTTATTTTTGTATGCATAGTGCTGAAATTGTGTGAACACAGCTTTGTTGTTGAATGTCAAAATAGTGTTTCAAGGAAACATAATAATATGACTGTAATCGGTAGCAACAACCTTCAAATTTATACACTTGCACAGTTGCATGGATTATTACTTGCCTTAAGGGTATTTACAAGAACATTCCAATATTAAACCTTGCGGAAAATTGAATGCATTATATTGATGATTGCATCAAGCACTCCCTTTTATGCTTTCCATGTATTAAATTTATGATATTGTCGGAAGGTTGTTATCAAAAACAACTGTCATCTGTTTGTTTGTGTAAAAATTGGATTACCATAGACAAGTGCAGTTTTTGTTACCATTTAAATTGTTCAGAGCACATGCTAGAGTGGCACTGTTAGATATTTCCTTACATGGGAGAAGACTGTAAAATATTGGCAGAAAATATGCTACTTATTAAATCCATATGTAGGGTTATAAAGTGCCGCAAAAGTAATTAAATCATTTTGCATATTTGATAAGGATGGAAGGGAGTAACTGGTTTGAGTTTTGATATTTTAATTTGCAGGCAAGAAAATTGTAAACTGAGTGATTAGAGAAGTCGAGGGGTGGTTAAAAATTTAAGGTGAGAGGGAAACATGTCAATGTCAAAATCAGAACAAAATTCCATCATTACTAGTACTATTGACTTTTGTATAGAGAACAAAAAGGTGCTTGTAAATTGAGGCCTTAACCTGAATTGCTGGATCCATCTGCCTAGGATTTTCTTTTCAAATCCCATACTAGTGTGGCTTGGATGATCCACACCTCAGGGGTAGGCGTCAACACACATTGAATTATGCATGTGGCTGAGAGCCTTGCAGCCCAGGAACAATGATACAGTTATCCAGGCTGTGCTATACTTTTTAGCTAATAGCCCATCGTACAGGATTCAGCAGGGACCCACTGAGCCAAAAGCAAGTGAAACCCTATCTCTTTCCTTCTTACACTTGCTATGCTACCACAGGGGTTTGATTTACATAGTGTAATTTGCTCTGAACAAGGTATATGAAGCTTTTTCAGCTAAGATCAGTTTTAATTTCCTAACAATTGGTTTGATGAAACTTGGATTACTTGTTATGCATTTAGGAAGTAAAATATGTGAAAATTTGAAGAATCCATACACTTCTCATATACCTGAGATTTCTAGTTGTAGTGCTCATAGATTGGATTTGGAGAAAACTTCTAATCTAATTGTGAACAAACCACCTCTTGGATTTATCCCATGTGTTTCAGTTACTGTCAATTCCTTGTTCGTGGGGAGTCAGAAACAGAAAATCTGGTAAACTACAACTTGAGTGCACCTTATGGCTCCATGAGGCCCTGTCAAATGAAATGTAATCTGAACTATACCGTAGCCTAGGAACATCACATGGCAAATGTTGAGTTGCCACTCTACCAAAAAGCTTAAGCTTGAGGGTAAAGGTTCAAATATTTGTATTAAGCGGTTTAACACTCACTCCCATGTGGAAGGAGGATTTTATTTAATCGGCTTTGTCACGTGGACCCAAATAATTATTGTAAAATTTGGTGTTGGCGGGAGTTTCAACACAAGACTGTGAGGTCAAACCTGGCTTTGATACCATGTTGAGTTGCCACTTCACCCAAAAGCTTAAGCTTGAGAGTGAGAATTCAAATATTTGTATTAAGCTGTTTAACAGCAAAGGACTGAAGGCCAGGCCCTTTTCAGTGTATATTCGTTACACTCAAATTTTAAGTGCTGAGCTTAAATCCAATAAGTCCTTCCTCCCTCCTCATGATTGTTTGTTTACTTGTGTAGGCATCTGTTTGCAAATATACACGGTGAATGTTTCTCATATATTATTTATCTCTTTACCAGCAGAATATGCCTGTCTGAATATTCATGAATGCCTATTACTCATGTGACATGTCTAATGACTGCTTTATTGGTGTGCTGTACATATTTCAGTGTTGGACTGCAGCTTCTTTGCTGAAGCAGAAAATTGATCATAAAGAGTCCCTTGCATTGGCAAAACAGCACTTGGGTTTTGACTGCAAAAAGGAACAGGCAGACTATGTTTATTCAATGTTACAATGTCTGAAGAGAGTGTTTTTATACAAAATGGAGAAGTTGAAGGTGACATACTGTCCAGAGGCATCCGAATTGTGTACAAAAGATGTCAGCAAGGACCAGTTGAATGCAAGGCTTTCAGAGTCAGAAACATCTAACATGGCAAAGGTTAAAATAGAGGTTGAAGACTGGTCAACAGGTCAAGAATGCAATGATAAACTGAACCTTTTGAAGGTGGCTCAGAAAGATATTTCAAAAAGTATCAGAGGAATTAAGAAAAAATGTCATAAGCAGATGGCAAAGCTTCTTCAGAAGCAGCAAGAAGAAAAGGAGGACATCAACAGAAGGTATGAGGAAGAAAAGGTGCAACTCGAAAATAAGAGAAAAACGGAGGCAGCAGGTTATTCGTTTATATAGTCATGGAAAAATGCAAACTGATAGGCTTAAGATTTTGGATAATGATTACGCAAAACAACTTGAAGAACTTAAACATGAGAGAGACACGCAACTTGAAAATCTCGAGGCACAACATGTTGCTGCCATGAACAAGGTGCGTGAGAGAGAGGATAGATGGGTGAAAGGAGTGAAGACCTGGCTAGAGGTTGAGTTGTCAAATAATCCACTATCCAATGAAGTTGGACATGGTGTGCAATGCTTGCAGACTGTCGAACAAGAGAATGCTCGTGAGAATCAGGAGAATATTATCCATGTTTCTAGTCAGATTTCTGAAGGGCAAAATCCCAACAAACTTGTTAATATTACGCTGGTGGGTGTGGTTGAAACATCTGGAGTTCATGAAATCATGCCTGATGATGCTGTTGCACATAGTTTTCCTCTTAAGACTGCAGCTCTTCAACTTAGGCCCTACACTGAGGGTGATGAACTGTACACTATAGCTTCTGAAGAAACATCAATTGCCAGATTAACAGAACACAGAGAAGCTGGCAATTCCAATGATAATCAAGAAAATGTTGTTTCTTTGAATCCTTGTTCCAGTGAACAAATTCTTGATGGAGCCACAACAAGCATGCCCGATGGAGAGGTTTCATCGAGAGTCCCTGAGGCTGCTAGTTCCAGTAATGGTACAGAGATTATGGATATTCCTCCTCCTGAAGAACATATTGCTACAGTAGGCATATTACCTGTGCCTGATGGAGAGGTTAATTTGAGAGTGCCTCAGCATGTCAGATCCCATGATGGTGCAGAGAATGCCACCCCTCTTGATCCTTCATCTAGAGAACACATTCTTGATGGAGCTGGATCTTGCATTCCTGGTGCTGAGGTTCTATCACGGGTTTCTGAAAGTTCTCCTAGTGAAATAGTGGACGGTGGTAATATTGATAGAGAGAATGACGATGCATGTGCTATGACCACAGATAATGCTACTGGAGTCCAACAACAGGATAGTGTGGGTTATAATGTCAACATCGATTTGTGTCTTGATGAACAGTCTCCTGTCAACCCACATTCAATGCAGACTCAGACTACCGAAGCTCATGACAGTCCAGTGCCGTCAAATCAGGTATACCATTCACATTTTAAGTCCTGTAGTCCATTGGATCATTATCGTATATTTAGTATAGCTTTTAAGGGGCCCTTTTTGGGGTATATTGGTATTGTCATTTTTTTCTAGTATGAGGAATTACAATAATCTATTGAATTTATTGTATACTTTTGATTATTTTGGAGAGCTAGAAAGATCGCTCCTGAACCTATCTGACAATGCATATGTAACAAAACTCTTGGTCCAGTCTTATTCATCTATGTTGTATTTCTAATTTAATGAATCATTTGCTGTCCAGGCTCTCCGAGATATGTGTTCTGAACCCACTACATGTACTGGTGTGCAAGATGGAGATGCAGCAGCTAGTGGAATACAGATTGCTTCTCAAGTTGAGCCTACTGTATCTCATTCAGTTGATGCTGTAGCATCTAATGCTTCTGATCATGAAGCACTGGCCACAGAACCAGTAGTGACAGTAGAGAATCATGTCGAGCTTCCTAACCAATCTCCTTCACTGCCTGTGACAAGTTCTAGTATGAATGGATTGGGAGCATATGCTTTGGACACAAGGATAGCAGAGATCACTTCTGGCTACAGTAATCGTACTGTACAAAATGCAGCCCCAGTGGCATCCCGGTTGCCTCTTCGTGTGCTTCAGGATCCTCTTCAAAATGAATTGCAAAGACTACGCAAATCAATAGATGAAGCCATCAAGATTCATGAAGAATCTGTTAGTTTCCTTAATTGCCTCTCTAGTGAAAATAACCCTTGTTTGTACTTCTGCTAATGTCTATGGTCTTTCTTTTGAGCAGAAGAATCAGTTGAAATCTGAGTGTGACCGGGAGGTTGAGGAAGTTGTTACTCAAATTCGTAGGAAGTATGAGATAAGGCTTAAGGAGATGGAGGCAGAATTTCTGGTTAAAAAGAAGGAGCTGGATGCAAATGAAAATAAAGTTCTGATGAATAAGATCTTGGCTGAGGCTTTCAGGTCAAAGTGTATGGATATCAAGGCATCCACTGCAGGGATGCAACAAGGTAGGGAATTCTTTTCATACCAGTATTTATGTGATGATAAAATATGCTGATATTGTATAGAGCTTGCAAAACCTACTTGGAAAATAGTACATTGAAAATGGAGTCGAAACAAGTATGTATTCCCCTAAATACAATAGTATTGCACCTATAAAGTTGGAACATAGCTAACATAGGTACAGTTGGTTGTCTGTTAGATGGTTATTCACTTTATCATTACCCTTTTTATCAACTTATGGATGCATCTGGTGTTTATCCATATGCTCTACACCAGTAAGCTCTTAACCATTACTTTCTTGGCAGATGTTTCTTCCTTGCTTTTAACTAATATGGGTACAATTTGTTGTCTTGTTAGTTATTTACTTTATCATTACCCTTTTTGTCGACTTATGGATGCATACACCAGTAAGCTCTTAACCATTACTTTCTTGGCAGAGGTTTCCTCCAGTTCTATTCATCAGCTGTCGCAGCACACTGCACCGAGGCCTTCTGTATTTACTGGTCCTCCATCTGGTCCTCCCTCCGCCGTTCTGCAGTCAACTGCTACTCCTGCAACCAGTTTGCAGAATACATTTCCTACAGCTAGTTCACATGCTGCAGTTCCCCCGTCACAGGCAGTTCACTACTCCTCAGCACATTTCTCAAGCATTCCTTTGAGACCACCCCATATCAGCTCCATAGCCTCTCCTCCTGGAAATCACCAAATTGGCAGTGGAATTCGAGCTCCTGCTCCACATTTACAGCCGTTCAGACCTTCAATGTCCCTTTCTTCAACCAGTCTCCCATCTTCTGTTGCATTGCCAAGTCAGCAGATCCCCAATAACCCCTGTCCATCTTCTGTCTCAATTCCCCACCTTCCTCACCTACCACCATTGCCTACATACAATTCGGGTACTTACAATAGAGCATACAGGCCTGAAGCTACCGGGGCAGTACCATCTGTTCCCAACGCTTCTCTATCAGCTGCCCTGGACTTACTCAAGGATCTGGAAAATAGATGCGGGATAAATCTGATTCTGCCCGGCAGCTTGCCCTCATCATCAAATTTTGGTTCAAATATTGGCTCGTTGGTCCAAACTGAATCTACCCAGCAGAGTAGTATGCGGACTAGCCTTGCACAGATGAGTGAAGCGGCTGACATTGTTTGTTTGTCGGATGATGACTGACCATCTATAACATATTTTGTGGTTTTGCATTGGTTTTAACTTAGCTCCACCATCAAGATCCATAGCTCAGGATTCTTGGGAGGGCTTTTTAGATGGCCTGAGCGTTGGAAACTGTACAATCGATCTATTTGTTGGGAAATTTTGCGCCTGTATATATTTTTGAATACTTGTAATAATTATGTAATGTAAAAAAAAAAACATATATTTTTCAATTATCTGTTTTCTCCTTTGATTATGTTGAATTGGAATAGAAGATATCTGGTACCCAACTCAGAAATGTTACCACATACTAATCAACCGTGAGAAGTTTAAAATGTTTCCATTAGATGAGTGGGTAGTTAGCCGACCTAGATATTATACTTGCTTGAAGATAGGTGAAAAGGCGATTTAAAATGACTTCGAGACAAAGGCCAAAAACCAACCAACGGGGACGGAAAACATAAAAGTAGATCAACCTGTTGAGATCAGACATACTAGTTATCTCGACCCGAAACATTAGAAAAATAGAAAAGGAAAATTTCAGAGAAGAAAGAAAAAAAAAGTGATACAACTTCGCCATTGACGGTCAAAGCCTTATTATATCTTACATTCGTACATAAATTCACCAAAAGTAAAAGCTATAATTAAAAAGGTCGAAGCAAATTAAAGACAGTTTTGTCCTCACATTACAAGGATTATACCGTTTATCTTTTACATACAAAACAATGTTCCAAAAAGCATGGACGAGAAGTCTTAACAGATAGGAAGAGGAGTACCATCCCAATCTTTAAGACATTCGAGCAATGGATCAATTATTTTCCCCTGGCAAATTGCTGTAAACACCTTATCACACTCCTCTCCTGGAGAAACTACTTTCTCTCCTGTCAAAAACTGAGTCCCCAACTCTTCCCTCGCAAACCTATACAATGGATAAGACCTGCACTCCTTGATCCTGTTTGGGATAGCCAGATTACCGCTCTCAAAAGCATTTCTAGTACTCTCAACTTCTTTTGGCAAAAGGGCTTTCAGTTCCTCCTCAAAAGAGCCTATCTTTAGAAAGATTGAAGCATTTGCATTCTTCAAATCATCATTGTTTATCAATGCATGATCAACAAGAACTTGCCTTAGTTTTTGCATCAGAGGGTATGTTGCACTACAGGGATCATCTGCATAAGCAAAAACATGCTCGCGATCAACCACTTTAAGCAAATCCTTTTCACAGAACCTTGAAGGATGGAGCTCTCCATTGACTCCCATAGTCAGGACTTTCTTGGCCACTTGGCTGACTGTGTTCTTAACTGTGCTCTTCAAATTCTCCTCCAAGTGCCTTAAATCTATAGCCTGACAAAGTGCAATCAAGTAAGTTGAGGACATCATCTTTAAGATATCAACTGCTTCAACTGTCTTTCTCGCAGAGATCAGCCCCAGTGAGTTTACATCTTGGTTGTGTTGCTCAGCACTTTGAACATGGTTAGTCACAGGATTGGCTAGAAATTGGAGCTCTGAACAATATGCTGCCATTGCTATTTCAGCACCTTTGAAACCATAATCCAAGCTTGGATTTCTACCACCTGAGAGATTTGAAGGCAACCCATTATTGTAGAAATCGTTAACAAGCTCAGAAAATTGTGCAAACATGAGTTTTCCGATTGAAGCTATTGCCAATCTTGTGTTGTCCATAGAGACACCAATTGGGGTACCCTGAAAGTTGCCACCATGTAGAGCCTTGTTCCTCGAAACATCTATCAATGGATTATCATTCACAGAGTTAATCTCTCGCTCAATTGACTTCGTTGATGATCGAATCACTTCAACTTGAGGACCTAACCATTGTGGTGAAGTTCGAAGAGCATATCGATCTTGCTTAGGCTTCTGTAGAGGGTCAATTTCATGCAACTTTTGTGCTGCCTTGACATAACAGCTACCTTCCAAAATATGTTCCATTATAGCTGCAGCCTCAATTTGTCCAGGGTGATGCTTTAACTTATGCGTCAAATGATCTGTAAACTCTGGCTTTCCTTGCATAACTTCAGCAAAAATAGCAGACAATACTTCTGATAAAACAGCTAAAAAATTGGCTTCAAAAAGTACTATAGAAGCCAAGCCAGCCCCAACTCCCGTACCATTGACTAATGCAAGACCTTCCTTAGGTTGCAACTCAAAGAAACCTCCATCTATTCCTGCCAGGCGAAAGGCTTCATCAGCATTTAGGGACTCCCCTTTTGGCCCAACAGCTACAGAATTCGGACGCCCTGTCAAGAGTCCCGCGATGTAGGAAAAAGGGACTAAATCACCTGAGGCGGTGATGGAGGCACGCAGAGGCAAGCACGGAGTAACGTTGTGATTAAGAAACTTTGTAATAGCTTCCAGGATCTCAAACCTGATGCCTGAGTACCCCTGGAGAAGTGTGTTGATCCTCACTAGCATTGCAGCTCTCGTTGCTGTGTGCGGCAATGTGTGACAGGATTCTGTCCCTTTTCCAAAGATTCCAGCATTCAAGAATCTGCAAAAGCAACAAACGATGTCAATTCTCCTCCATGCTATCACATAATTAAATTGCTTGATCGTGACAAGTTACAACATTACAAAACATATACAACAGACCCATCAACTTAGTACCACAAATTTTCAACACACGTTTGAAGAACAATAGCAACAAAATGCCTATCGCTATTTAATATTTTATAAAATCGTGTAAATATTTTGAGAACAAAAGAAACGACACGATCACGCGCACTGCTCTGTATATTATGTGGCACGTTTTACTCTTAGCACATCACGGGCGAAAGAAAATGTGGATATTAAATCAGAATATGACATAATCTCTAATTACGCCTAGATATTGATAAATTTTTAACTTCTTATATCCCGATTTGCATAATTATTGCAATTCTTGCTGGGGTTGAAAAGGGTAATGTTTATCTTTTGATTTTTTATTTATCATCGCATATATATTTTTATATTGCCACTGGATCATAAAAAAATTTCTCTTTTAAAATGTTGGGAGTTTTTTTTCTTTTTCTTTTTAAATTAATGATAACGAACAGAATCCCTTCTCTAATTAAATTGTTTTAGATTTTGAACGGAAAACATCAAAATAATAATTTTTCTAACCAATAGAACCTCTAATGTTAACTTATCAGCTAATATTCAAATTATTCAGATAAATAAATTAAAAAAAATTACCATAATTGTGAATAGAGGAACCAAAAAAAATAAATAAATAACTACAGCTTCCTATAAAATTTTAACATTTGTCTATAGGTAACATAACTTTGAAATTTCCATTTCTAGAAAACAATTCTCCGAACCCGCTTTCATTGTAAATTTGTAATACTAGTACTACGGCCCAGAACCAAGCAAAGCTGCATCAGAATTAATAATTTATCTAAATATTAAAATATTTTCTTTTCGATTTGTATCATTGAATATTATGCTTTATCTTCTCCAACAAAATAATATTTAACCAGATTTGGAATTTCCGACAAAACCAGTCCCACTCCCATTGAACTATCGCCTTAGTTACTGTCGGGGCCCAAAATTAGATAATACAAGAACACATAAATAAATAAACGAGAGAAGAGAATATATTATAGCTGCCAAGTATATATATATATATATATATATGTCACAGATCTCCACATAAATGCTCACCTAAAGCTACAGTTAAAATATTATATCATACATTAATTATATATCCTTGCTTGATTATCACAATCAGTTTTTACTAATCTTGATAGATTAAAAATTAAACTAAATAAATATTACCTAATAAGCTCCTTCTGCAAAGCAGCTCCCTGTTTGGTTCTCCTGTGAGAAGTTGCACCAAAACCAGTTGTCACACCATAACTATCTGTCCCTTTGTTCATGCTCTCCATAACCCAATCACTGCTAGCCTTCACTCCAGCCCTAGCCCCCTCGCTCAGCTCCACCTTCACCCCCTCATCACGGCTTGCAACCGCCGCCACTTGAGCTATCGTCAGGGTTTCACCGCCCAGCTGTACCACCGGCTTTCTATACTCCATAACCATCTTCTTCACTTCATCCAAGTGACTGCCTTTCAATGACTCTGCTGCTGATACCCAGTTTAATGGATCATTCTGACACAGTTTCCCCATGAAAATACCTCCATTTTCGTTCTCATGCGACGCCTCCATTGTTTATGAATAAATATAACAGAATGGGACCAAAATAATATCTGTGGATAAGTAATAACTAAAAAAATAAAGTTCAAAGCTCAGAAACCTATGAGCCTCGGAACATGAAGAGATAAAAGAAAATATATATAGACAGAGAGAGAGCACGGAAACCAAATAACAAATATATGTATAATTTTATTGAGTATGTTAATTAATTGGGTGTTTGGTTTACGGGAAAGCAAAGGAAAAATTTAAAGAAGAGAAATGTAGGGGTTGGTTTTACAAGCTAGGGGAAGGGAAGAGTTTCCTAGGTTGGTTTACCAGCTTAAGAAAGAAAGAAAGATTAGAGATGTGTTTAAATAGAAGGAGGTCAGAGAAGGGGTACGTAATCAAAAGTGTAGTACTAGCTAGCGTTGGGTGAGAACTGAGAAGGCAGCTGCGGGTGTTAGTTGAATGCATTTCGTGGCCGTTTGATCATCATGTAATCTAAGGGCTGTGATATTGACACGTGGACGTGCAATGAGAGACGCATGATGGGTGTTTTTACCCGTCAATTTGGAGGAGGTTGTTGGGGTGTGTTGTGTATGGTGCAGCTGCTGTTCCACATTTCACCTCCTTTACATCATAATACATCATCATCATCATCTCCTGATACGATACCCACCCCCAGCCCCCTGTCACTTTACTATTTACTCCCCACAACTTCTTTCTATTTACTTAATACCCACATTGAGATAGCAACATTCTTGGACGGTCATTCATAAATGAAAATTTCTTGATTTATAAAAATTCTCATTTTCCTACAAAAATAAAACAAAATAATGATGTAATTTATTTATTCATTTTACTTTCATAAACCAAAATTCGTTTGGACAAATACACTTTCGGATATTTTGTAAGTCGACAACTTTCATTAATACCCTGAAACGACAACACAACATCTTTTAATGTATGCAAATCAATTTACTAAAGCAAATCAAATATTAATTATTTTATTAGCTCGAGTGTTGATTCTTTAGAGAATCAAGATGAATCGCTTGTTATTAATTTAATAGGTATATGGCTTATAGTTTTCGCTTGTTATTAATTTAATAGGTATATGGCTTATAGTTTTTGTTTTATATAACTATAATTTAACGAGTGTTCCTTTTTCATTATTGTCTCTTGTCCAAAATATTTTTGGGAAGAAGCTGCTCTCACAGTTACTTACATTATCAATCTTCTTCCTTATTCAGTTATTGGTAATTAATCTCCTTATGAACGATTGTATGAGATTTTTTCTAACTATAGTCTTATTAAAGTCTTTGGTTGTGCTTGTTTTGTTCTTCTCCAACCTCATGAGTATATCAAATTAGAATCTCAAGTTCGTTTATGTTGTTTTCTAGGATATGACATTAAACATAAAGGTTATAGATGTTGGGATCCTGTATCTAATCGACTTTGCATATCTAGACATGTGGTCTGCTAGGAACACAAGTTGTTCTCCTCTATGTCCAAATTTTGTTCTGAACCTAACATTACTCCCTTTTTTACTTAAGAGTTTATAGAACTATTTCCTGATAACACTGATCCAGGTAATTCTGATGAGTCCTCAGTAGATATGTTCATTGAACTCCTGCCTGCTCCTGAACCGACGACTTCGCCTTCCAGGTCCACATCAGACACCTCAACTGTCCCTCTATCTACCTCCTCCAATCTTCCTCCTATCCCTCGACAATCCAATCAGGTAAGAGAACTTCTCATTCGACTTCGAGATTATCATTGCTTTTCTACTACTCTTTCTTTGTATGAGCCTCAATCCTATTCCGATGCCAGTTCTAATCTTGTTTGGCAGCAAACAATGGCAGAAGAATTACAAGCTCTTAAAAAATCACATACATGGGACTTAGTTGATCTTCCCTATCAAAAATCAGTTATTGGCTGTAAATGAGTTTAAAAAATCAAGACTAAAGCTGATGGCTCTATTGAACGGTATAAAGCCAGACTAGTTGCTAAGAGATTTAATCAAGAGTATGGAGTTGACTATGAAGAAACTTTTGCCCTAATTGCTCATATGACATCTGTACGAAACCTTTTGGTAGTGGCGGCAATACGCCGATGGACATTGTCTCAAATGGATGTCAAAAATACCTTCCTTAATGGTGATCTCACTGAAGGTGTTTATATGAAACCGCCTCCAAGATATGCTCATCCGTCACACAAAGTCTGCAAACTCCGTCGTGCCTTGTATAGTCTCAAACAGGCTCTTTGAGCTTAGTTTGCCAAGTTTAACACTATCATTCAGTAACTTGGTTTTCGTTCCAGCTCTTATGATACAACTCTCTTTATTCGCAACACAGATCATGACTGTATTCTTCTTTTACTTTATGTGGATGATATGATCATTACAAATGATGATATTAATGGGATATCTACACTAAAGACCTTACTTCAGAAACACTTTGAGATGAAAGATCTTGGTCAACTTAATTACTTTCTTGGTTTTGAGGTGTTTTCTAACTCTGATGGTTATCTTTCTCAGGCAAAATATGCGTCAGATTTCCTTGCTCGAGCTGGTTTAACTAATAGTAAAGTTGCATTTACTCCATTGGAGCCAAATGCCAAACTTACACCCCTTGACGAGGTTCCACTTAAGGATGCCACTTTTTATCGCCAGCTGGTTGGTAGTTTGGTTTACCTTACGATTACTCGATCTGACATCTCTCATGTTGTTCATATTGTGAGTTAGTACATGTCTTGTAATATCTAAATTTTTATTAATTAATACTTATATATAATTTTTAGATAATGAGATTTTATTAGGAGTAAAAGGAATAAAATAAAAAATTAATGGGATCTAGCGATATTGAGAAATCAATTGCAATTTTATTTTCTATGTTAAAGTCAATGAGAGAGGAAATAAAAAAAATTATTATATTGTGAAGTTAATTATTGAGGAATTGGATATGTGTAAGATTTGGGTGAAAGTCTTAACCAAATGGAGTTTGTTGATTGGCTAATTAACATGAGTTGGCAAAGTAATTATGAAAAATGAATGAGATGGAAGAAATTGTTTGGAGGATTATTAATGAGCAAACATGTGGCTTAAGCTTCCTTTACTTGAAGCGATGTATGCATGTATATATAAGAATTGAATTGTTATATTTAACTCTTTGATAGTAAATTAGAAAATCGAGAGAAGAAAGAAGAAGGAAATAAAAAAGGAGAAAGAAATAAAATAAAATCAAAACAAGGATTTGGTTAGTATTTTTTTTGTTGTTATAATTAATTTTACATTTTAAGTTTAACAAATTATTTGCATAATTTAGTCATACAAAGTTAGATTGTTAGAATATAAATATATGTTTATGTAATATATATATATATATATATATATATATATATATATACTTAGACAATTAAATTTGAAGTATTATTAGTTATTATTCTTGGATCATTATTTATTATTATTTGTTAAATTAATATTAGGAGGTGATTGGAAGGAGGAGGAGAAATCAACAAGAACATAAAATTGTCACGTGTTTATCAAATAAGTATTTATATGCGTTTGGGAGATCATTATCAAATAGTTATTATTCAATTAATTATTTTCGAATTAAATTTAAATGGTAATTTTTATATGAATGGTATATTTATAAATATAATGAGAAAATTGTATTAACACGTGTTGTATTTTATTAATGGATGATTTGTATAAAAATATTGTGAAATAATTTGATAAGTAAAAATGTGATGGTTATGATTGTTGATATGATATGACACCAGTAGTTGGGGCGACGGTCCCTCGGAATAATGCCCGTAAAGTACGTTCGGAATAATGCCCGTAAAGTACGCAATAATAAAATTAAATAAAATTACATTTTTATGGTGGAATAAATGTGTTTTTTTGTTATTTTTGATGAATACTAAAATTGAAATATTATTTGATAATTTGTTAAACTTCCTGTTTGAAATCGAAAAGTGTTGTATATATACAAATTTGTTTAGTGTAAAATTCTTAAAGTTGCCTTTGAATATAAATATCTAATGGGCATTAGCTCACTCTTACTTTTCAAATTTAGGCACTGCTGAAGATTTTGTATGTATAAGAGAAAAGATACTCCAGGACAAGAGTTTACTATTTTTAGAACTATGTGTATATATACAAGAGTTCGTAAAGTATGGTTTTTTTTTTTTTTTTGTATTTTCTATGTTTGTATATGAATTTTAGAAACCTAGAATTGATTATATTTGTTAGGTAATGAAATGATGTAGTTGGTGTTAGATTATATTGGGAGTGCTTAGAATGAAATTTTAAAGTTTGCGGGTTTATATATATTTGTTAGTGAGTAAATTCTGTCAAAATTTTTATAAAATTAGGAATGTTTCATATTGAATTTAGAGTATTAATTTTCTTAGAGAAAGGATTTGTTTTGGAAGTTTGAATATTTTCGTAGAACTCTAGTTCGGTACCACTTTCATAATACCAAATTCAGGGTGTTATATGTCTGTTCCTCGCTCTCCTCACTACGCAGCTGTTCTTTACATTCTTCGTTACATCAAGGGCACTCTATTTGATAGACTTCATTTTTCTACTCATTCATCTCTAGAATTACGTGCCTTTTCAGATGTAGACTGGGCTGGTGATCCTCCATGCAGAATTCTGATATCTAAATTGTGATATCAAACCAATTTGCTCAGTTATTGTGTGTGTGTATATATATATATATATATATATATATATATATATATATATATATATATATATATATATATATGATTACTATGTATGACATGAACCTAATCTATTGGAAAATCGTTTATTGAAATTCCCATTTAGCAATATTAATATCAAATGATAAAGAGAGTTTTCGAAAGTTAATCTCCACCTTTTAAGCTAAGCTAGCTAATGCTTTGATGTGCTCTGACGTCAAAGTCCATAACAATTAAACTAGATTATTTATTTTATAGTTAATCGGGGGCTACCTCGCCCGGCCACAGGAGAAGAGGCCACATTAATTAGGTCACCTTTATCGCCTAGTCATGGTATATAGAGAAGAAAATTCCTCATTGGAGCAAAGAATTTAAAAGCAAAGCAAAAACAAATTTGTTGTAGTTGGTGTAGACTTGCTTTCACCAACCCACTTTCATTTGAATGAGAAACGTGCATACCTTCTTCCCCCATTTCTATTAATTAAACTTTATGTATTAATAACCAAATCATATATACGTATACATATTCTTGATTCAATCATATGGTATATTTGGTTTTTATTAGGTGGATGATATACTATTAATAATTAAATATTTTACGCATGGGGAGAGTTAATTAGGTGGAATTCCAAACTAATTTTTTGGTACTAAGTTCAGTTGTACATGTTTTGCTTACCCAGCTTCTCGATGGGGTATGGGTGGATATATAGGTGGCTAGTAAAAGTGAGTGTTTCTTCTTCCACCGCTCATCCTTCTGTCTAATTAATTAATACACCTGCCAACTAATTAACACGCCTATCAGTTGTTATATATATATATATATATATATATATATATATATATATATATTATTATTATCACAATACATGAGTCAATAATAATGCAGTATTACCATTAAAATTACATGACTAATATATTAGTAATTGTATATTGAGCAATTTTAATTAGTTCTCTCTCTTTAATTATCATGATTTTTTAAAGGAAATGTAATTATAAAATTAAAAAGAAAAAAGACTTACTGTTGGGAGCAACAGAAGATAAGACCAATGGATATATATATATATATATATATATATATATATATATATATATATATATATATAGTTTCTTTCGGTGATGTGTTTGGTTTTGGTTCTTAATTACTGTATGCCACAGACATGCCAACACTTTAATGTTATCCTCTTCTTTCAATTAAAGCTATTGACTTAGAGGGTAGGAATTAAGAACGGCGGATTGGAATGGTGAGTGAACTGTGATCGTATTCATATATATGTTCTTATTCTTGGGAACGTACCCTTTCTTTTTCCCATTAAGCAAGACCATTAAAGCTAACAAAGGGAAATTAAAATTCAAAATTGCAAAACTTTTTACTAAATATAAAAGTTGGGAGGATTCTATAACTTCTATCTAAAGCTAGACTAGGGATCAATACCAGTCAAATAAGTACATTAATTGAGCCAAAGAAGACGACATTTTGCTCTATATATATGTGTGTGTGTGGTGGTAGGTGTGTTTACAATTATAGTGAGAATGAAGAAAGGTAGGGCGCTTGCTTGCATTAAACCTACCAACCCATGTGTTAACCTACCCTTGCTCCTCTAAAAGCTAGAGAAAATGACCCTATTAATTGTCTAACTTTCAACCCTTTTCTTTTCATCATGGATCCATCCGATTTTTCATTTTCAACATCTTAATTTTCATATAATCCGTTTGGTTTATCGGAAAGACGAGCAACCTCGTAACATTACATATATTCATAAACTATTGAATTTATATATTTTTAATGCGTTAATTATATATTAATTATATGTGTCATATTTAATTTCAATTGTAAAAGATGTTTAAATGTAAGGATAAATAAATAGCGTAAAAATATATGTAATTTTATGTGGTTATTGATATGTCTTTTAATTTATATAAATTATTTTTATTAGAAACTTTGGATCAATACACATCTTTATAAAAATACAATTAATTTTCATTTTTTGCTAATTTTGCACTTTGGATAGTTCTTAATTAACAGCGGAACCAACATTAATTGAGGGCAACGTGTCAATTTTTAGTTTATTACTTTCTACTATGGTTATTGTGAAATGCTGGCTAGTAGTAGAAATTAAAGGATACTATCAAATATTAGGACTTGTTGAAGGCATTTAATCAAGTCTTCTTCTTCTAAATAGGAAAGAAAAGAAAAATTAATGTTGATATTTGATATGTTAATATCCCCTCTCAAACTCAAGATAACGACGTAAAATTAATGTAAGGGATGCTTACTCTTTAAGTGAAAATAAAATAAAAATCTAGAGAGAACAAGAATTCTTCAATTTTCTGCATCCGACGGATTAGAAAAAAACGAGGGCTGTGCTGTATCGTAATTCACCCATAAATTGCTCTTGCAAAAGATCCGTTGGTTTGACCCGAAAGAGATGAACACCCAATAATGAATTTTGATATTGAAAGACCACAATCAATGAAGAAATTAATAGTGCTTGGCATTCGTATACATACAAATGGATGGCTAAGAACAAGAGGGATTCGTGGACTGGCTATCAACTGCACAATTCACCTACTTCGTTTATTCTGCAATTTTGTTAACCCTGCAACATACATACACATACATACATACATACATACATACATACATACATACATACATACATGTGTGTGTGCTTCTGTATCTCTATTTATATATCAAAGTACATGAAGACCAACTTTTGAATGATTTTGATTATGAATTTGCCTAAATTTTTATGTTTGTTGCGGACAGTTTCTATCCACAGAAATATTACATGGGCCACCAAAATGCATGTAATTCTAAAGGGTTGGCCCAATACACTTTAGATTGACTAGGGTTGGTGCATTTTAGATTACGCTGGGGTTGCAATAGCAACAGCAATTAAGGTTCTGCCCAAATAAAGAATTGAGAGTGAGAAACATATGAATCCAGGCAAAACGGACCATAGAAGAACAATACTTAAAAAAGGAAAGAAGAAATATTAATTAATAATTTAATAGTAACAGATAAAATTTACATAAAAATTTGAAAATAAAGAGCAATGAATATACATACATACATATATATATATATATATATATATAACCTCCTTACGAAACAAAAAAACAAAGAGAACTTGCATATATAACTATTAACTTAATTAACAAATCAAAGTTTGAATAGTATCCAGTAGTGTGGTTGTTTTCATTACCAGTCAATTAAGCAATCACAGATTAAATTTCTACATCGGTATAACATGTTACATTATTGACCAAACAGAATTATTACTATAATTAATTTCCTGTTCAAATCACGTTATGTAGACCAAATCCTCTTATTGAAAATTTCTGTAACAGTGTTAACAGTGATCTCACATTGATAGTTGTACAAAAATTAGAAAATGGGTAGGATTAAAAATATAAAATTTAGTCCATTTGATGACGATGATGATGATGATCCAGCTTCAAGTCTTTCACCAATCTAACCTTTCTTTATCACATTATTATATTGGAACTATGAGACATGCTCTCGGAGAGTTTAGAAAATTAAAATACAGTTTAATTAATTCAATAGTTTTTAATGCTTCACGAAGCACATACCCTCTTAAACTTTATCCTATAAATCTATTTATTTTTTAAAATATTTTAAGTATTTCCATTAACTATAAAATTAATATTTTGATCATTATACTTTTAAAATTGTTACGCAAGGCCTGGAAGTCGAAGGTACTTCTGAAGCAAATTCCTGAGAATTTTAAAAAAAAATGCTGGAATGGCGTGCAGACTGCAGAGAGAGTCCAAAAGCACAAAGCCCCGAGCAAGTTTGTATTGTATTAAGCGGCTGTCAAATAAATAAACAAATGAGGTCTGTGTTTTTATTTGACTAAGAACTGAGTCTCAGTTTCAAAACGAATGTAAAATGTGCACGCAAGAAAGAGGCCGGCGAGTTGAGTTTCCTTCCATATTCAAAAAAGAACAAAATTATTATTATTGCATTAAACTCAACGAAAATATTATTAACAAAAACAGAATTCAGCTAATGAAATTATCGGCCAATTCCAACTACTCTTAGTTCTTTATAAATGATTGTAAAGTGAAATTATATATATATATATATATATATATATTTCGTAGTATAGAATCAAACGGATGGCAAACTACCAAGGGCCTAATATTGATTTTTATACCAAAATAGACTTTTGAGTGATTTGGTTGATTGGGAAAGAAATCAATAAAAATTTAATTTTGACAGGTCGATTCCCAGGAGTTGATTTTTATTATTTGGTCAACTTTGTTTACATGGGTGTATGAGCAATGACACCTCGTCTTAATAATAATAATAATAATAATAATAATAATAATAATAATAATAATAATAATTGAGCATTCAAACTTTGGTAAGAAGTGGTAACCATTTCTCATTTCTCCTCCTCCATTCATTCATTCATTCATTCATTCTGTTCTGTTAGTGTTAGGTTTTGAAGCATTGAAGTTGAAAGAGAGGCAGCCAGCTTATACAAGTATTTACTTTCATTATTCAGTCTGTCTCACAATTCAAGAAAAACAGCTAAGCCTTCGACCCTAGCGACCTACTTTCAACTCTCCATCACCTAAACATTAATTATATAAATTTTTATATACATGTATACGTGTGCATGAATAGAGAGAGTTACCATGCTACGATCGATGTCCCAAATCTTTCCATATAATTTTTAATTAATTTTGAATTAATTCATGTCTCGCTCACTATGTGTATATATTAGATTCTTCAACGGAGGAGGGGCCAGGGCCCTTATAAAAGAGAGAGCTCTTGTCTGGACTGGAAGTAAAAGTCATTCCTCGATCTATACAAGAGAACATGAACAAGGGACCCAAAGAGTATACAGTGAATCCTTATACATACATATATATTTTCTTTCAAGTTTAAATATGTTATATAAATTAATATTATCAAAGTACTCCTTTTGAGAGAAGGTTTTAATTATAGTTAGTGGAGAATCATTAGAAAAAGATACTGATAGTCATGTGGACAGCTTTAATTCTTTTGTTATTGTGGGGAGTCAGGTAATTGAGATATATCTGCTTTTCATCTATCCCTAAATTTGCCAGACTTTCTGTATCTAAGTCAACAATAAAGTTATAATACTTGCCCCCACCCCCACTAATCCTATTCCTAGTTGTCTCTTCATTTTTATCTTGCCTTGCTAGCCAGCTAGCTGCCTCTTCTAATTAATTACCTGCAATTATACGACAATCTTGCTAGGGCAGCAACCCCGTTGTCTCCTATAAACAACTGAGCAGTAGCACACATCGATCATGGAGATTAATGTTTTTGGAAGTACTTTCTCACACTATGAAAGGCTAACGTTTTTGAAGCACCCATGGCCATTAATATATTCATTTGTATAATGCAGTGTATAATGAACCGCAAATGTAGTAAAAGCGTTGCAGCAAAGAGAGAACTTTAATTATTTTACTGCGGAACGAGACTCACAAACATACTCAATGATTGATGAAGAGTGTCTTTAAAATTCAATCTGGTTGTATTAAAGTTCAGCATATCTTTGCTTAATGTCATGGTGCTGTCTCGTGTCTGTGGGCACTCACCACTTACATATTTCTTTTCAGAATTTTACACGAATATATATAGAGATATAATATCTGTAGGAAAGCTGATCTCTATTTATTTTTCAAACCAACCCCATTAACTACTACTGATACATATTTGACATTAAGGCTTGCTTTCATAGGTAAATTTGCAAAAATAGGAGAATCTATCGCCATTGAGTGAAAGCTCGCTAACCTTATTATATGGTCCATGTAATTAACTTGTTGCTATGAGTGGCCATTATTACGCAAAGCTAGCAAGCACCCATCTCTGTATATGTTCTCCATCATGACTATGACCTTTTTTTCTTTTGTTAAATAATTATAATTATAATAGCAATGAACAATTTTCTTATTTTTCAATCCCCTTTTGGTTTTGGGGGGCTTAATCAATACACGAGATAATTTCAGGCTTCATTTGGTCAAAAAAGATTGTTTCCTAGTCCTAGCTGCTGCTTAATTAGTAGGGTCTAAATATAAACGAGTGAAGCTATGCACGACTCGTGATGCATCGTGATCATCATCAAACATCAAGCTTATCACATACATATTTCATTAAACTTATTTACTTTTAGGTGCGAGAGATTGTATACATGTAATTAACTTAAAGTCATGCAGAATAAGTATTAATTAATTTGTTCATAAATCATAATCATATATATATATATATATATATATATATATATCAAGCTCAAAAGAATTCGTTATGATGATTCATGGTCAACCTAAAGTAGATCGAGATCCACATACGCCTCTCCATGCAAGACAAAACACCCACTTCACTAATTCACTATGTACATCGAAATTCGAATAAGATTTTATATATATATATATATATATATATATATATATATCCAATCCACTTAAAAAATATATTCAAATAGCTGAACATATATATATTGTTCACAGCCTACCTAAAGCCAAAGTCAATTGTTCAAAGTCTCGTTTTATTAATTGAATTGATGTTATAATCTATATATGTAAGCTTCGAGAGGTCGTTTTCAAACAACATGTGTAAGAGATAATTCTGAAAAATCAACGGGTGATGTTAAATCTGATGTATGAAAGAATGATCAAGCTCTCACAAATAACACCCCGATGAGGCAATCTCCAGCGTTGATTTATTCGTATCATGCGCAACTACCTTCACGGTGATGGGTCCAAGTGGGATTCTGTCAATTAAGTCAAAAAAGGGACTAATAAAAATATGTATTATGGGTTATTGTAATTATCTGAAATTGACATCAACGTAATCCACCGTAGAGGGATAATAAGCAATTAAGAGAAATTAGTTCTAAGGTAACCCAATGCAAATTGTGTATTAAAAGCAGCTTTAAGCAAAAGCCTAGAGTGGATAAGGAAAAATAATCATTTTTATAATATGTCAAGTTGTGTGCTGTTACTTGTATTTGATTTTGGTTCTTTTGTTTTTGTATAATCAGCATTGGATGGGTATGCTTTATTCTAGATTATCAATACACATCATTTGATATACTAATACTATTTGAATATATTTATTAGATTATGTTTAAAAATTAAATAGTCTTTTAAAGTTATATTTCTAAAAACTACTATTCTTTTTATTTTTAAAACATGTTTTATAGAATTTAAAATTTTCTTTTTACTAAACACAATACTCAAAGTAGCATTTATTCACTATAAAAGTAATTCCGAACAAACTCTTAACGTAGATGTTAGTTTTATACATTTAAAAAGTATAATAAAAGTAATTATTGTTGCATTATTTTATATTTATGCAACATTTGAATTTTTTTTAATGAAATAAATTAATTTATATAAATAAAAATGAACCCCATTTTTAGATTTTTTTTATGAGTAAGTTTAGTTATCGATAGAAGAGGATGAGATCCTTTCCAAAAGCATTTTAATTTTTATGTTAATATTTTTCAAAAATATCTTATTTAATATGATGATATATTAGAAATAGATTTTGAATTCTTATAGTATTAATTACAGTTATTTTCAAATGCTCATTTGAGATCCATGATTATTATAAACTACTTAATTTATTAAAAATATAAGAACAAATAGAAGAAATATATAAATTAAAGCAGATAGGGAAATAACAAAAATATATAAAAAGATATAATTATGCATGTAAATATTGTTTAAAAATTATATGAATAAAATATATTTTCTTTTGAAAAAATAAAATCTTTTTTATTTTTATATTTGATAACACAACTACTCAAACATTTACAACCACCAAAATGCTATTAGTCAGTAGAAACTCCCTACAAAATCTCCACAAAAAAAAAAAAAAGAAAGAAAAAAATAGAAATTGGGGGAATTCTAAGAAATGAAATAATACAGAGAGAGTAATGACCCCTAACTTTGCTTGTAGAACAGTCATATAAATATATGCATTGGGGTGGCCCCATCATCCATCTCAATCTCAATTTGAAAAATAAAAAATAAAAAAAAGGCTGCTATCCTCTGACCACCACCAATCACCATTACCCATTACCATTACATGAATTCAGTTCAACTCAATTCATGTAATGACATTACATTACATTTACCCACCAAAAATCTAAGGTCAAAAACCATTCCCCTTCTCATGAATCTCACTTCTGAAACCACTCTCCACTTTCTTCTTAGCCAAACATTTAATGTCATGGTGTCTTTTCATTTCAGGATCTGAAATTTCATACAGACAGACAGACATACAAGATACAATCTTGTTTTGCTTTGGCTTTGGTTTTGTTTTTGCTTCAGTTTGTTAGAGATCTCTTGTTTCTCAATTAACAGAACGAATGGGGAGCAAATGGAGAAAAGCAAAACTGGCTCTTGGCTTGAACATGTGTTTGTATGTTCCTGAAGCTCTAGACCAAGAATCTTCTTCGTCATCTTCACCTTCTTCGCACTCCACTCACCCAAGAATCTCCGACGCTGTTGCTCTCTCTCCGGCGGGTCATGGACCCTCTGCTGCTGCCACTCCCTCCTCTTCCGGTCATCGTCTCTCCAAATCCGGACAACCCAAATCCTCAAAGGTTCTTCATTTCTCTCCCAGCCCACTTTTGTCTATGTTTTTGGCATATTAGATTAGATTAAAGGAATTCGATTTTGTTTCTGATTTTGGCCGTCTTCTTGCTTGAACTTTCTTTATGTTTTACTTCTGCGTTCTTGTGTATTTATTTTTCCGTTTACCTTTTTTCCAAGGATTCTAATGTTAGATTCTTAGTTTTTTATTTTTCTTTGAAATATGGTAGATTCTTAGTTTGAGTGAACGCATGATTTACTTGGGATGTTAAGTTAATGAAAATTAAAATTCGGTACAGTATTTTTGTATTTTGGTTTTAATTTTATTTTTCTTGGTATTGCTGAGCTTTATATTCTGTATTTTGTAACTGTTATTGTCATTTTTGAGTCACAACAAAGTTTTTTTTTCTTTTTTTTTTTTTAACTACTATATGTATCTAGTTGCAAGGCTGTTGTCATGTGGGGTATCTTATTGGTGTGATAACGTGATAGATTCTGAATTTTCAGAAGATGGGAATTCGTTGTCTTGTTATTTTCAACTCTCTTTGTGGGGGGATAAAGTGGACTATTCCCTTTAAGGACCATTGCCATTTGGCTTATTAGAAAAGGAATACACTATCACTGTACCTCTAACTTTTCATCTTCTCTTGAAGAGAAAAAAGTGGTGCTTTCTTTGGTCATCATAATTACACTATTCTAAATATACTCAGACATCTCTCTGCTTTTGATGTTATTTGGTGGAAAAAAAGGCTGTGAGCATTTGATTCAAGAAATGGAAAATGAAAATAAAATTTTGGAGCAAACCCTTCATTTTCTTTTTTAACTTCTTTTAATGGGTATTGTATCATATATTTTTTGGGTTATTGTGTTGAAAGATCCGTCATTTGTTTAATGGGTTTATTTTATTTGTATTTACTTTTAAAAAGTCACCACTGCTTTGGTTGTTTAATTCACATTATGTCTTCTTTACTATGGTTTGACCACTTAAGACTTGACTTCTCTTTTGGTTGATTTTGGTGATTTACTAAGAAGATCTACAGTATTAGTGAATTATTAATTGAAAATTCTTGAGATGGGGATTAGTGGTGCAGATGGGTTGTCTTCTATTTCTTCTTTTCATGCACCAGCCTCAATTATAGAGCTGTGTATAGACAAAAGGGGTCAGTAAGACAATAGTGACATTTGAAATTTTCATTACTTTATATGTTACAGCTGTTGGTGGTGTTACGGAAAAGCCCATAGCACTTGGGATTGTGAAATATTGGAACACAAGTTCCAATGCCACAACTTGGTGGATTTGGAAATGCATTCTAAGTAATATGCCAGACATATAGTCACACCTGCACAACTCTGTTACTTGCCTATGGATATTCACTATTTAAGAATGCTTTAAGAATTAGCTGAATGATACACAGAGCAACTCCAGAGGCAATCCTTTCAAGTCTACTGAGATATAAGAGGCTATGGTTCAATGTAAATTTGTAATGCTTTCATGTTAAGTTCTAGCTCAGATTCACAGTATCGTGTCCATTTGATCGTTACTGTTTTACGATTATGAGCTTATATCAACTAATGACCAACCTAAAAGAAAATGATTCCTGGAGTTTCTGGAAATTTTGGTGCTCAGCAAAATGGCACCAGAAGCATCTATATTTCAAATGTTTTGCATCATAAGACATAAATACTTCCAGAGATATTGGTATATTGATGACATAGTGCTTTAAACTATTTTGAGTAATATCAGGGAGAAAATTTAATAATTGTCATGAGGGAACCAGTAACTTTTTCTTCTGGCGTTGTGTAATCCTGTTGGTAGATATTTTAGCTATAATTATTGTTCATCTTGTAACTTGGAACTTTGTACTCTGCATGTATTCTCTTGATTGTCACTTGTCATAGTCTTGTATCTAATAACTATGGGGATCTTGTGGACTCATCGGCTTATCCTTCTAAACTGCAGAGGACTTGTGCAATATGCCTGACCACCATAAAACCAGGCCATGGCCATGCCATTTTCACTGCAGAATGTTCCCACTCTTTCCACTTCCACTGCATTACTTCTAATGTAAAACATGGGAACCAAATTTGCCCAGTTTGCAGAGCAAAATGGAAAGAAGTACCATTTCAGGGCCCTGCATCTGATCTTCCCCAAGGAAGGTCTAGGATCAATGCTGTAGGATGGTCCCGGGAAGATGCCTGGATGAGTATTGTACGGCAACTCCCCTCCCAATTAGATGTGAATCGACAGATTAATTCAGTATTTCAAACCCCTGAACCCGGTATCTTCAATGATGATGAAGTTCTGGATCCCCAATATGAGGTTACTGAGAATAGCAATGCATCTATTACTGATACTACTGAAAACATTTCTACTGGAAAAATAGAGGTCAAAACATATCCAGAAATTTCAGCTGTCCCAAGTGCGGTTTCTCATAATAATTTTGCTATACTAATCCATCTCAAGGCTCCTCTTACTAGTGGAAGACATAAAAGCTGCCATAACCAGGAGTCAGGATCTCAAAATTCTCGTGCACCGGTTGACCTTGTAACAGTGCTTGATGTTAGTGGCAGTATGGCAGGAACCAAGCTCGCTTTGCTAAAACGAGCAATGGGGTTTGTTATTCAGAATCTTGGCCCTTCTGACCGGCTTTCTGTCATAGCCTTCTCCTCCACAGCTCGTCGCCTTTTTCCTCTGCGTCGAATGACTGAAACTGGACGGCAGGAGGCTTTACAAGCTGTTAATTCTCTGATTTCAAATGGTGGGACAAACATTGCTGAAGGCCTAAAAAAAGGTGCCAAGGTTTTATTAGATCGCCAGTTGAAGAACCCAGTTGGCAGTATCATACTGTTATCTGATGGGCAGGATACATATACTGTGACTAGTGCTGGTGGTGCCCAAAATCGAACAGACTACAAGTCTCTTCTCCCTGTTTCAATTCATCGAAATGTTGGTACAGGCTGCCAAATACCCGTACATGCATTTGGATTTGGTGCAGATCATGATGCTGCCTCAATGCATTCAATCTCTGAGATATCCGGGGGCACATTCTCTTTCATAGAAGCTGAGGGTGTGATACAGGATGCATTTGCGCAATGCATTGGAGGGCTATTGAGTGTGGTAGTACAGGAAGTAAGGGTCAAAATTGAGTGTGTTCTTCCGGGTTTGCAAATAACTTCAATAAAGGCGGGAAGTTATCCCACGATCTTGATGGCTGATGGAAGAGCAGGCTCTATTGATGTTGGGGACTTGTATGCAGAAGAAGAAAGGGATTTTCTGGTTACAATTAACATTCCAGCCAATGTTTCAAGTGAAGAGATGTCATTGCTAAATGTTAAATGCGCTTTTAGAGATCCCATTACAAAAGAAATGGTGATTTCCGATGAACTGAGTGAAGTAAAGATTCAGCGGCCTGCAATGACCGGGCAATTAGCTGTCTCTATCGAAGTAGACAGGCAAAGAAATAGGCTTCGTGCTGCAGAGGCAATGGCTGAGGCCAGGGCTGCAGCTGAACGTGGTGATCTTACAACTGCAGTCTCTGTCCTGGAGAGCTGCCGTAGAGCTTTGTCCGAGACAGCATCTGCTCAGGCTTGTGACAAGTTATGCGTTGCATTATGTGCGGAGTTAAAGGAGATGCAAGAAAGGATGGCAAACCGTCGGATATATGAGTCATCTGGAAGGGCGTATGTTTTATCAGGTCTGAGCTCACACTCATGGCAGAGGGCAACTGCACGAGGTGATTCCACTGATAGTACTAGCCTTGTGCAAGCTTACCAAACGCCGTCTATGGTTGACATGGTAACTAGGTCTCAGACCATGATCTTGGGGAATCCCCCGCCTCAACGTAAACTCCGTCAAGCTCAATCATTTCCAGCCCGGCCACACCCAAGGTAATGATTAGGAGTTATCTTTGAAAATTCTCCTCACCCTACATTCAACATATTCTATATCCATAGACCTTTTTGTTCTTGTAAGTTTTATTTGGTTTTCCTTCTGTAATTTTGGGAAGTGGGGTATAAATAGAACAGAGAGAGAGAGGTGGTTCAACGGTTTAACATGGTAATGGTGGGTAGATTTACTTGTTTTACTATGTAAATGAATAAGCATTGGGGGGAAGCTAAGAGAGAGAATGGTTTTGAAAAAGAAAAGAAATGGGAGAAGGAAGAAATGGAAGTTAAGGGGTTCTTTTAATAGTTTGATTCTGGGATAATGTATATATCCAGAAATGGGTGTTTTTTTGTTACTGAGAAGAGGGGGTATAAACTTGTAATTGTGGGGATACTTGGGGTGAATTCTTCAATTATATATAATATGGATATGGTATATCTGCTTTTGATTCTTTTCACAAGTTCTTCTTGCTCAAGAGCTCATAATTTTCTCAGACACAACTGATTCTGAGGCTTCATACGTCTAGTTTGTCAATTTTGTTAAAATTATTACCCAAAATGTTCCATAAGTAATGTCCCAAAACAAATAGAATTAAGTACTCTTTTCCAAGTATAAACTTTGAAAGGAATTCTTCTAGAAACCGTTATCTTACATTTTCAAAATATGAGTTTGTAGCTAGAATGCATCATGAGCAAATGTTTGAAGCAGATGAATTTTTATATTTTATTGTGTTTGTGATTTTTTCTATACGTTATCTGCATTTTCATCCTCGAGTCATGAACTGAATAATTAAGTTTTGATCATCTGTAGTGATGAACATATGAAACCGCACTTGCTTACTGGATAAATGAAAATTGGCCTCCCATAATATAGTGTAGAGATTTCCTAGTTAGAATTAATTGTCAAAATTTGATCATTGTTTTATATTTTTGTTTGAGGAAAAATCATAATTAATAATTATTAAATATTCCTGTGATGGCCCACATTTACCTTGCTAAACTCGACTCTATCATCATTTTATGATTGGCCAAAATGTAAAATGTGTTTGATGAAAAGAGGATGAGTTGAGGTGAATTCAGAGTTAGATTTTCGAAGGTACTGCAGCTTGTGCGAGTTGAATGCGATTTTATCAAAATTATTTTTAACTGACGGGTTTAGATGGTCACTAAGGAAAGTATGTGTATTTTTTAGTACTTTCCTTTTATGAGATAAAATCTAATATATTTATAAAATCAGAATTCTCAATTCTCTTTATTGTTTGAGGTAGTATTTCGTTGCCTCTTTGTTGTTTTGTAAAATGTCTCGAATCTTCTTCTCGTTACTCTACATTATGAAACATAATAACATGTGAATCTTTACATTTAAACAATTAATATAATTAATTCTAATAATTTTAATTTTTTTTATAAAAATATTTATTTTACTAAAAACAACGATAATAACCTTATATAATAGTAGTTAATTAAAAATAAATATTAAGATAATAATATATATTATTTTATAATACATTAAATATAATTTTATAAATTATCTTTTAACTATAATTTATTTAAACCTTAAATTTATTTTTAACATGATGTTCATCATAAATCAAATGATCAATTTAATAATATTTTAAATAAATAAAATAATAATATTTTATTTATTTTAAAAATTATAAAATTGATCATGTGATTTTATTTAATATTTTATAAATTTATTGTGTTTAAAAAATTTAAAATGTTGATAACTTCTTTTTTAAAAATTAATTTATAATATTTTATTTATAATTTAATATAAAAATTATTATTTATATTGACTAACCCATATAAAAATAATATATTAAAAAGATTATATTATTACTCTGCACATAAATAATAGTTATTCACTATGTACACTACACTTATTCACTTAAATAATAGTTATTTTAAAAAAATAATATATAAATCTCTAAAATTTGATAAAATACAATATAATTATTAGAAATTAAATAAAAATAAATATTAATTTACTAATAAAATATAGATTTATAAATTAACTTATTTTATAGTATATTTATGTTATATTATAATTTAAATAAAAAGTGTATATATATATATATTAAAATATAAGTAGGACAATAAAAATAATAAAGTCATATATTATTAATGTGTTATAAAATAATAATATTATTTAATTAATTAACATATTTTATTTAATATATTATATTTTTTAATATTTTAGAGATTTAATTATTTTTAAATAATTAATTTATATTTAAATGTAATTATTATTTTTTAATAAATTGATAGTTTTAAAAATATTTTTAAAATTATTGCAATTAAGAAATATATTATTCTACTAATATCGAATTTTGAAACACTATTTTTTTTTGGAATATTGTGCTTTATCCCCCTTACTTTTTAAAGAAGGTGATATACCCCATGAATATTTGAGAAAAGTAACATATTCCCTAAATTTTGAAAAAAAATCTAAGATATCCCTCTAGAGTTATTATTTACATCTTAATTTGACTATTGTATTCTTTTACTGTTAAAAATATCTAAATAATTCTATTATCTTTATTTTGTAATAACTAATATAATATTATTCTCACATTTAAATTTAAAAATTATAATAATACTTTAACTTTTAATTACTTTTTCTTTTAAATTTATTATCAAATTTATATAACATTTAATTATATATTTTTTAAAAATTATTATGTTATTAAAATAATTTATTTTAAAAATTATATATAATTAATATTATCTAAATTATTATAATTATGTAAAAATTTAAGAAGTTTTGATAATAAATTTTATATTATAAAAACTCTATATATTAATTATACATAATTTTTTAAATATAATATGATATATTTTAAAAAGTATATATAATTGTATATTATAAATATTTTATTATAAAATTTAAAGAAAATAAATAATTAAGAATTAAAATATTATTTATAATTTTTAAATTTAAATATTATAATAAAATTATATTGATTATTATAAAATAAAAATAATATAATTATTTTAAATATTTTTAATAATAAAAAAATAAAATAATTAAATTAAGATATAAATAATAATTAAAAAAATATTTTAAATGTTTTTCGAAACTTAAGATACGTTGCTTTTCTTAAGCCGCTATAACTTTTTTTTTTTTGTGCGTTACCTGTATCAGTGCCCATATCCAAGTACCAGACGGCTCACCATCCACCACCAAATTTCTTTCTGCCCCATCCGAAAACCCATTCACACATATCGAGTATTGGACTGCCACGTGATCACCTGCAACAGCAGAGGAGTCGCCACCTCGCCAGCTGTGCATGTGATCTCTCTAAATTCTGAAAATCCTCTTTAAAGCCCTCCTCATCATCATCAACCGGAACTTTCATACTCTCTCTTTAACGCCATTAATGGGTATAACCTCTTCCTTATTTTACAATAATGCCCACATTTTCTGCTTTTGTTACCTTCTGTTCTCGTATATGAAAAAGCGCTCTCGTTGTCATTAAGCGTCCTCTCTCTTGTATGTATAAACCATGAGTTGCTGCTTAAGATTTTTTTATGCGACAGAAGTGCTTCCAAGAAGGTGCTTTTTTCGGTCTTTTTCAAAGTGCTACAGTCGCTGTAGCAAGGAGGACACAGCAGTACTGCGGGAGACACGCTGACAAAATTAATAAATTCCGGGTCTCTTTTGTTTAGGTACGCCATTCTTGGTATCTTTTGTAAACCATATCAAGTGCTTTAGAGTTGCTCTCAAGATTTTCCAATCATTTGGCTTGGCTAGTACGTTCCTGGTTGCTAGAAAATTACAAGGTCATAGAATTAAAGTGTTACATTTTTATATTAAATAAATCTTGACATGGTTTATACCGAAAATAATGACCTTTCACAACAGTCGCATTTTACTAAATAATTGGACTTATGATTATATAAGCAGAGATTATATCTAATGGACGCTCATTATTCTACCGACGAACCCCACGTCATTGATCATCTGATCAAAGGTGGCATGGAATAGTTTAATCGGATGGTCTCCATCACAGCGGTCCTACTGTGATGCAATTCATTGTCTTTTCCCGACAGCCGACACCCACTTAGGTGGGGTCAACTTAACGCATAACGTTGAAACTCTACAATGTTCTAACTTCTAACGTATGTCTTTGAAGCCAAGTTTTTCTAGCCGTTGGCTTTTGTTTATGGTAGCTATTTCTTTTATATCTATAATTCTTGTAAAAATTTTCCGTTTTCAAACAGAACAGGTAGCAAAATTGCGAGCTTTTAATCTTGAACAGTGATTTTAGCTACTAGAATGGTTGGGGCGTCTCTTTCGGTTTTGCGAACGGGTTGTTTTCAAATAAATAGTGGAATGTTTTATTTACTAAATCCCATTTCCATTCTCCAACACATCAATCTCTTTCTGTTTCCGATGCTGTTGTTTATCTCTTTGCATTGCCCTTTATAAACTTGGCATCCTTTCATTTGTGACTAGTTTGTCAAGTTATTTATTTATCCAATCTTTCGGCCTTCTGGGTGTGTTCATTTTGCTTGGTTCTACTTCTGCATTCTTGTCAAGAATTTTGAGTTTGAATTAAATTGGTATGCCTTTTAAATGCTTTTTCTTAAGCTGTTTTTCTGGCCGCCTTTATTGTTCCAGAAAATGTTGATGAGACAGCATAAGTGCAGGACTCTAGTCTATTAATTTTTGTGTACCGTGTGATTGGTTTTGAGGGGTCATTAGTTTATAAAAGGACTTTCAGCCAGCTGACCTTTTGTCTTAATTGCTTGATGTAACTATACTGAAGGCTGTCGCAACTTTTATTGAATGGTGAACATGTGTGTTCTTTTGATGGATAATTATGCATTTAAGACTTTTAGTTGTGTATCATTATGTTATTGAGAGCATCTTACAGTTACAACTGCTGATTGCTAATAGATTGTGTAGAGTACATATCACTAAACTTTGTATTCATAGTACCTTAAATGAGTGTAAATGCACAATCTAGGATCGTAGTGGTTATATCTTTCTAGATTGAATACTTTTACTGTGAGTTAAATACCATTGGAAGCTTCAGTTGTTTGTTGGCCAACCGTGAATTTTTCTATTCCTAACTCCTCCGTTTTCAATTACAATTTCAGAATCCATTTCTACTCTCGTTTTCTTGGTTTGTATCACATTCTAGACTCATCGTCTGATTACAGGAGAAGTCAATTCAATTGAAATTGAGATTCCTCACTTGTAAATATGTGATTTGCTACTTGAAAATTTTCCAACATGTGTGTTTGTTAATGCCCCTCTATTGATCTCCAGCTCAAATTTCCATTCTGGTTTCAGGTTATTATTTTATTTATATTTCAAAATTTCTTCCAAGGGATATTTATTAAGATTTTTAAAATTTCTCTCAATGGATATTTATATTTTCTAAATTTCTTTCGGTGGATATTAACGCTTGTATCTTCATTGGAATGTTTCTGCCATTTTCTTTGGACCTAGGTTTTATTATTCTTAACTCTAATTGATTTCATCACTGCCTCTTGTTTCATTTTTATTTTTGAAATTTTTTCTTGTTATTTGTTTTGCACAGATTGAGGGTCTAAGAGCAAAAGAGTCTGAAGAATAGACTTCTGGTCCCTGATGAAGGTTTCATATATTTCATTTTATTTATTTCTTATTGTTTTCTGTTATTTATTTTCATAGACTGTAAATGTTTTTAAATGATCCTTATAGTAAGTTGAGTGTGTTACATCTTTAAACATTGTATTGACTTAGTAATTTCTTCCAGGAACTACTCATAATAGCTGTTCATATAGTTTGATGGTTAGATAATTATTTCTGCAAACTTTACCGGAATGTTATTATATATTTCTGTTCAAATGACTAAATAGAATCAAAGGATCTAAAATATTCAATCCACTCATTTTGAGTTGCTAACTGAATGAAGATTGAGTGTCTATAAAAACATGACTAGCCTCTCAAATGTTGTCTTATGACAAGTTTGAGATAAGGTTGGAAAAAAATATTGCTTAAGCTTTTCTGTTTGTCAAGTTTGACAAGTTTGGATCATATCAATTAATAATATGGTCCACCATATTATTTTTAGAAACTAGTAAATGATATGAGTTTCTCAAATCATAAGATGCTGATGTGATAAAAGGGAGGTGGGGGTTTGTATGTTTTTAAATAAATGCTGTAATATTATAGCTGAATTGATTCTACTTTGAACATTGGACTAACTGGACTTTTCTTTTTTTATTCAGTGTTTTGGATCTGCATAAATGAAGCTCCAACTGAAAGTTGCCTTTGCTTGTCTCATTGGCTTGATATGGATTCAGCAAAGCCTTTGTGGTCAGTATTAATGTTTCTGTTGTTTAATGATCTCTCTGTTATCATGTCCTATAGTATAATTATGGGAAATAGTAGATACACGTTGGCCTAATATACTGTATGTCAATCCCTGGTATAATACTCGACACTCTTCCAGTGCAATGAACGATAGAAAATGTCTTGGAGATGAGTAGGTGACACCTTAGGGCACTTTCGACATCCTTAAGTTAACTAGTTTCTGTAGATAAGCTTAATAAAGTGTTTCCGTTTGTACATTGTACAAGGGCAAGGGCATTGAATTGTTATTTTTACTTTCCTTTTGGTTATTTGCTTTGTGGCAGATGAACTTTCTGACACATCAGGTCTAAACAATTGGACGTGTATTTGTTCTTCATCATTGCAAGGAAACCAGAGTAATAATCTCAAATTGAACTGTTCTACATCCTGTGATTGCAGTCCAGGTATCTGCTGATTGGTATAATTATCCAGAAGCTTTAAACTACTTTAAGCAAGATTGTTACCACTAAACATTTAATAGAGCATTATCTCATAATTATTTATTAACTCTTTTTCACTAGTATTTAAGTTCAATTTATTTGAAGGGAGATTTTCAAAGAGGGGTTAACAGGAGGTGTGTAGCAACAGTTTGACCAAAATATTGCAGAGGTCTATGTAGCAATGTGCTGACAAAGAAATCAGCAGAATAGAGATAAGGGATTCTAATCTGGAATATATAGGGACACTTCTTTTAATATATCTGAGAGCTAGACAATATAGGTTTTCTGATCCTCTATTGGTGTTATGACAATGTCAGGAAAAAATTACTGACCATAAAGTAGGATGGAATGTAGTGGCCTCTTCAACCTAATATTTTGGAATTTTACACTTGGGAATTGTTACAGTATATTGAATATTGGGTATTTTTCTTATTAAATTTACCATCATCAGTGTTGAAGAAAAGACCCTCTGGAACTCTAATATGTTTCATTAACCCTCCTCCACCTCTTACTTCTTGTTTTCAGAAAAAATAAATGAACCCCTTTCCTGAGTTCAGGTCAGGAAATTTGATGCCATATGTTAAACAATTATGTACACCATGTAATAGTGATGAACTATTAGCACCCTAAGGTATTTGATACACTAACTGCATTATCCATCTCTGTAGCAGTTGGAGGATTGAGTGAAGGTAGATGGACATGTACATGTGCTGCTGTTGGATTGCCTAAAGTAGCAGCTAACAGCCATGATACCGCATGTTTTACAGGCTGCAACTGCACTTCTGGTACCTTTTACCTCTATAACATCTTATAGAAAAATTTCATTTTGAATAATTCAATAGGTCTGAGCGGTTCATGTCTCATATATATATATATTGGATCATGTGGTTTGGATATACTTGTGTGCTTTTTCATGCCAAACCATTGCCAGATATGTTCCTGGTCAACAAATTGCTTTACGGGAATGGTTCAGAGATATCATGCCATCATGATTCATGAATAACCTAAAACTTGATGTCTTCAAGTACTGGTTCAAGATTAAGACATTAACTCATACAACATGAACCAGATTGTTAAGCTTTTCAGGATGGAATATTTATCACTAATGTGACTAGCTCCAACAAACTTTGTCCCTATGATTCAAATACAGTCATGTTCACATAAATATCTATGTATGTTCTATAATTAATAAATATTTTCTCATATTGGACGATGCTCATGTCGTACATTTTTTTCATTTGCTGGTGTTTGGTGGCATTTGATTGCTTAACAGGTTCTGTAAGTGTAACAAAATCTTCAGGGAAGCACATTTCAAGTAAAGTTGTTGTGATCATTCTATTACTATGTGTCATACTCACAACACTTGCATTTCTTACCTCGGCAATGTGCTATGTCTATCGAAAGGACAAGTGCCATATTCAATCACCTTCTTTTTCTTCGGATAAAGATACAAGCTGCAACAGTGCTACCAACTTAATAAGCCATAGGAGTTCTTCAGTTCAAGAAACTAGGGTTGACATTGGTTCTCCCATTAATCTTGTCACAGGTAGATGAACTCATTCAATGCTTATAACCTCTTTCCATGATGAAATTAAATTGCTTATGACTGAATATCGCCTATTTTCTGTTGTTATTTCCCTTAGTTATTCTGAAACTTTGAGTATATGTCCTGATATTTGCACATGGTTTAACATAATGTCATCTTCTTTTTTCACTAACTTGGATTTGGTAAACTGCTGTAAATGGCCTGTTGTCTGTTGTTACTTCCCTTAATATATTCTGAAAAGCTGAGTATATATTCTGCTATTTGCACATAGTATAACATAATTTCATCTTTTTTCTTTACTACCTTGGATCTGGTAAAGTGCTGTTAACAATATTCTCGATTTTGCAGGGTGCTTCCAAAAGACTGCTTTCTGTAGGAGCAAAACATGGACCATACAAGGAACAATTATCCAATTCTCATATTCTGATTTGGAATATGCAACTGATAAGTTCTGCAGTTCCAACCTTGTAGGACATGGGGGAAGCAGCTACGTGTATCGAGGTCAACTTAAAGATGGTAGAATTGTGGCAGTTAAGCGATTTAAAACTCAAGGAGGACCTGATGCAGACTGTGTTTTTTCCACAGAGGTACAACTTTGACTTGCCAGTGGCTTTCATTTGTTGATTAAACAACAGTTTTTTCTCTGTTTCCATTTATTGTTCTAAATAAATTGGAAAATGAAAATCACTGTGCTCGACACTGAAGCCCATTGACAATTTATTATTTTCCTAAGGTCGACCTATTATCAAGACTCCATCATTGCCATGTGGTGCCGTTACTTGGCTACTGTTCTGAGTTCAGAGGTAAACATGCTGAGAGGCTACTGGTATTTGAGTACATGGCTAATGGTAATCTGAGGGATTGTTTAGATGGGGTCCTGGGGGAGAGCATGAACTGGGATACTCGTGTTGCAATTGCATTTGGAGCTGCTAGGGGTTTGGAGTATCTTCATGAAGCAGCTGCCCCAAGAATTTTGCACAGAGATATCAAATCCACAAATATTCTACTAGATGAGAATTGGAGAGCGAAAGTAAGTATCTTTATTCACAAGTATTAAATTCCAGTGAAGCTAAGGGAAAGGAGCAATAAGTAATGTTGATCATGAACAAAGCTGAATCAGTTGGACATTTGTTCTGTCCAATATCTTTAGAAGCCAAATATATATATGAGTTTCAAATTAATAATCAGATGCTTTCATAAATTTATTTTCTTATTGGTTTAGATTTTTATGTAACTTCTTTAACTGGTGCAGATAACTGATCTTGGTATGGCTAAACGTTTAAAAGCTGATGGCGCTCCCAGCTGTTCCAGTTCTCCAGCAAGAATGCAGGGTACTTTTGGCTATTTTGCACCAGAATATGCAATAGTTGGAAGAGCCTCTCTTATGTCAGATGTTTTCAGTTTTGGGGTAGTTCTACTAGAACTTATTACTGGTCGGCAACCAATCCATAAATCAATCAACAAAGGGGAAGAAAGCCTTGTTCTATGGGTAAAGTGAATCATAATCATTTCATTGCATGAATGCATGTATGTTGATATTGGATCCTATGATTCTTTTACTCGGCAAAGCTTCATTGTTACCTGATATGGTAATTAATTGGTCGGCCATCACGAGGGTTGGAAGGTTTGTTATAGGCCTGATGAGTCCTCTTAGTTTATAATCAATCATAAATCCAGCATATGATATCATCATAATGCAAGCACCTCTGGTATTTAGGGGAAAAAAATGTCTTGTGACTCCCTATATTCTGTTTACTAGTGCATTCAAGTTTCAACTGCATTCTCATAATCATGATTGTGTTTTCAATCTGCAGATTACTACTGATATATCTAGATCATCTTTGATGAAAGGCTGATAAAATTTATTTCTTGTGTAGGCAACCCCTCGTTTACAAGAAAGCAGGCGACTGATATCAGAGTTACCTGACCCACGCTTAAAAGGGCTTTTCCCGGAAGAAGAAATACAGATCATGGCTTACCTAGCAAATGAGTGCCTACAGTTGGACCCTGATGCTCGACCGACCATGAGTGAGGTTGTACAAATTCTCTCAACTATAGCACCTGACAAGTCTAGAAGAAGAAACATTCCTCTGAATCTGTTTCAGGTAGTTATTTTTATGCCAAATTCTTTCTTGTTTAGTTTGATTTGACTATTATTAGACTTTCTTTTTTGGTTCATAGTTTTCTGCTTTTCTTTGTTAATTGGTGATGGGTTCTCCAAGGACGTTATCATATCATGCCTTAAAATTTCAGTGCAACGTAGGAAGGATTAGATGTGCTGCAGGATCTCTGAAAGTCTAGACTTGTTATCATACCCCATTTGGGTTTAGAACTCTCTTGCTCTTATAATTTGGGTTTAGAACTCTCTTGCTCTTATAATTTGGGTTTGGAACTCTCTTCCTCTTCTAATTGGGTTTAGAATTCTCTCCCTCTTCTAATTTCAGCTTAGAACACTCTTCCTCCTCTAACTTTTCATTTGCTTCATAGCTATCTTTCTCTTCTTTGACCTCCGTCTCTACTGGTCTGAACAGACTGTAGTATCTAAACATGGCAAACCATTTGCTTTCTTTCTTCTGAAGGTTACAAAATATTTTTGCTATGAAGCTTGACAGCATTCACATTGACATGCCATCCTAGAATGCCCTTCTTCTTTACCCCAGTATGTTCACATGATGTGAATATCTTGCTTCATGCTCTTAAGATGCTAGTAAGGAATGACGTAAATGCCTGTTGAAGAACTCTGAGAAATAGAATGGTTAGTACCGGTGAATATTCCATCATAGTTGGAATACTTTATGAGCTTCAAAAGCTCTTGTTGTACCTGATCATTTCTAAAGATTTATCATGTACTCAATAACAGATGAGGATATTCTTTGAGGCCTTGCCCTCTACTCATTTTTTGCTATGATGTATTATTTAAATAATGCTTGTTTATCAAGTCCTTCTGTCTTCTCTTGCCCCTTTTTTCTTATAGTTGCAACAATAGGCAACTGATGAAGCAATTCTGTACAGTAGTTATCTTGCTATGTTCTGTCATACTTTGCTCAAGCTTGAGAGTGCATGTGTTCATCTTACACTGTTCATATATAAGTGTTGGTGTTTCATTTGTTTTTTAGATGTCTTCGGCCGGTAGCATGAAGAGGGAACCATCCACGGAAAGAGCTGACAATCTGTTTGAGGCATCCTTTGATTCAGAAGAGCTGAAGCAAGAAACATCTATTAGGTTGCCGGGGTGTTCATTGCCATTAGATACTGACCGTAATCTTTGTACTGGAGGCAACAGTAAGGCAGCAGATACAGTTTCAGCTGACTATATGGAGAGATTGATCCTCCTGACCTCAAAAGTTGAGAGAAGCCATTCCCCGGATGATGAGATAGTGGACTTGACTGAACCTCGGTTTGAATCATTCTGCATGAATAACACAAGTGCCCCTGACAAAACTATCCCACAAGAGCGAAGGATTCCAGCAAAATTAACATAATCTGTTCCATCTAGATTAAGTTCCTTCTGGTGTACAAATGTTTTTTGATCTCTTTTTGCTGCTCTGCGCTGAAGGAGATTATTTGAGAGGAAGCCAGGAGGTCTTTCTCGGACTTGCTCCAATTTATTTTTTTTTTTAAAGAAAAAAATTTATTTGAAAAAGTACATCACGTCGCAGGTGGTTTTATACATAATCACGCCTTTTCCCTCTGTTGTATTTATGTTTGTTTCTGTACAGAAAATCATATGTAATTTGAAATTTCACAATGTTCAGGAAAGATGTTCTACTACACAACAAATAGTTACTGTCAAAAACATATATATGGTGATGTTCTACTACTCAAATGTTCAGGTGGTTTTAGAGTAAATGTTGACAAGCTTGAAACCACTGGAGGAAAACAAAAAAGCAGTTGCTAGATAACATATTGTCAATCTACTACCATATTCTACTACTGGAGTGATAATTACTTGCATATGTTCTCGAATATTCAAAATAATTATGCCTTCTCATGGGCTGATGTCCAAAGTATAGTGGGCAATACCACCTGAAAAGCTGGATGATTCCTTTCCTGATGGAATGGAGAGCTTAAATTCTTGGTTGTTTTCCTTTTCTCACCAATTAAATTAGCTGCCCATATTTCTGTCACGTCTCAGTTAGGTGTACTTTTTACAGTCTTGGAATCTCTCTTTGAATGGTAGTTAGAGGTGTGAGTTGAAGACAGGATGGTGTTGTACTTTTTCAACTATCATATATAAACTCTGAGAGTGAAGACATCTTCCATTTTGAGTGGTTTTTTCGATCTTCTTGGGTCAGCAAATGGATCCTCCTCCACCACCAAGCACGCCACTGCTGCTGCCAGCACGCCCCACAGAAGGAGGTTTTTTGGAATCATGGTAAGATTATTGTTTTCTATTCTCTTGATTTCCTTTGACTTTGACAGTAATCATGGTTTTCTCTCACTTCTTTTCCTTGTATTGTTGTGTCCACATTGTGCAGTTTGTGGTTTCTGTGCTGCTGTGGATTGTTCGGAAGCTGCTGTCCTCCACTCTTTGAGCCTGGGCCTCCACCACCTTAAAAGCTTCACTCATCGACTGTCCCCTGGTTTTCAAGCGTCTGTTTTTTTTGCGAAGGAATTATAGAGTTATAGTTTGACAGAAAAGTTTCTTCTGAATTCTTAGAACCTTGAGCTTATTAGAATCATGTTAAATTCATTCAATGATATCCTTATAATCCTCTGTCGTTACTTCTTGTATTGTTGAAGCTTGAAAATTTATGAAATTTATGCTTCTGCTTCCATCCTCTCCCATTTATCTGCAACAACTGAAGTGACAAACAATCTCAGACGTAGCTCGTCAATTTCGTGCTTCAAAGATAGTGAGTGAACGTCAAATTTAGATTTTAAACAGGAATGATGGAATTGAAGGGCAGAAAATTCATGCCTTGTTATCCTGCATGATTGCTTTACCAGTCCAGCGTACAGAAAGAACCTGAGAAGAGTGTGAGATTCATCAATCCATATCTGTAATATTAAACATTTTAAAACAAAAAAATCAAGTAAAATTTGCTCCACAAGTGGATCATCCGTTGCTTAAATTTTAACATCAATACATGCAACACTAGTACAATAATAATATCTGCAATGAAACGAAGTTAATTGAACATAATGAAAAGTCGGCGGGGCGGCATGTTGTTATTTGTTAACCTTAACCAGGATATTTAAGAGAGGGTTTGGTCATATTTTTTAAAAATTATTAAATAAACAATGCATATTTTGTAAAATTTATTAATATTTGAAAAGTATCACTTTTGCCTTTTTCATCATTTTTAAGATTGATTTTTCAAAAAAGTAAGAACAAAATTGGGTTCATATTGTAAGGGTATTTTGGTATTTTCAATTGCATATTGTGTTGGAATACAAGAGCTTAACAAAATGAAATTATTCCTCATTATACACCTTCCAGTGGTGTTATTATTCATAAGCTATAGAGAAAGACAGAATGGCCGAACTCTTTCTGTTTGAGAAGCAAACCCAGCAGAACTTGAAGAAAGACAGAATGGCCGCAAAACCTGCTACCACATCAACCACCTACTCTCCGATTGACCCGATCCATAAAACTCGACCACCCATTTTCTCTAACTCTGATGTCGACTGGCTGCGACCCGACTCTCGGAGCTTCCACCAGTGCAGACCTGCCTGTAAGTCCACCCGTCTTTCTTTTTTTCTTATTCTTATCGGGGGTTTTTGTTCTTTTTTTTCTTTTCTCTGTTCTTGAGCTTCACTTTGGGTAAAATGGACATTTTTTTCAATGAATAACGAATAATATTTGCTTGATCAGATTATGTATGTGGGTCTTTGTTCTAATGCTGTTCATTATATATGAAAAATAATGTATCTTCCCTTTTGTCTTTTCTGGAGTGTATGTATTTCATGCATGTTTGTTTTAGTTTGTATCAAATGCAGTCTATTTATAACTTGGCGCTTCTTGGTAGAGTTTGATGTTGCCTACTCAAATGCACTATCTTTTGTGTTTTACCCTTTAAACCAATAAGCTTCCCAATTTTATTCTTTTTTGTGTTAATTTAGAGTTTCAAAGAGGCTGTTCTGTAAGTTTGTTTGTAGACAGGAGTTCACTTTGGGCCTCTTTTAAGGTTGTTCAATGAGCGAGAGACTTTAATAGCTGAGAAGCTGAAAAGCACAAGCTTCCTTTTCTTTTGTTCTTTACTATTATCTTGATAGTGATTCTGTGAACCAGGAGTCAAGAACTGTGCAATTCTATTTTAAGAGCAATTAAAGGCTAAAAGTTTTAATATATTGTACAGTAATGATCAAAGCATGCTCTGAATACATCCCCTTTCCACTTATAAAGTCTGCTCATTTCCTAATTGTTATTGTTACTTGCAGTTTTTCGAACTGGTGCTGTAAATTCAGCAGCAGGATCTGCTTATGCTGAATTTGGAAATACCAAGGTGATAGTATCCGTGTGAGTATGTCCCGTACCTTTCCAATAGTCATATATGTTTTGATCTCTAGTTTTCTTTGAATTTGGGGACAGGATTTATGTTGTCTCATGATTTAATCAGAAGAACAGAAACAGTTCCGTACATCAATAGTACTTCTATGCTATTCTCTTACCTATAGTTTTGTGCTATATGTATTCCATGAGCAATTTGGGATACACAGATTACTGAAATTTATCTCAAATATACTTGTTTTTGTTCAATCAGATTTGGGCCTAGAGAAAGTAAGAAAGCAATGATGTATAGTGATATAGGTCGGTTGAATTGTAATGTCAGCTATACAACTTTTGCTACCCCTGTTCGTGGACAGGTATATGAAATTCCCATCTGTTAATTTAATGAATTCTTTTATTTTTTTCTCCTAATTATTTGATCTAATACTTGAACTACTTAGGGATCAGACCATAAAGAGTTTTCCTCCATGCTTCATAAAGCTTTGGAGGGTGCAATAATATTGGAAACATTCCCCAAGACAACCGTGGATGTATTTGCATTGGTGTTGGAATCTGGAGGCAGTAAGTTTACAGTTTGTAATAATGAGTCCATCAATATTAAACTTGTAGTCATAGAAATTCCATTCAGGATAAATCTAAAGAACCAAAAAGAAAAAAGAATGAAGAAAACGAGGGTTAAGGACTTTAAGTTTGGCTTCCTGTTTGCTTATCTCAAGTTGAACTATTTTCCTTCCCAGCATTTTTTTCATTTGTATAAAAGTTACAATTTGGGCAGTTTTTTGACTGATCACTTGCATTGTTTTTACTTTTCCTGATGTATGAGAATCTTATCACAGCTATTCGGGTCCTGACAGTTGGCATTAAGTAATGATTGATTCGAATTGCATCACGCTCAGTTCTTGTGTCTAGTCCAAGTGTTTTACTTGTAGTTTTCCACCTCTTTTTGTCTAGTTTTCATACTCAAACCTGTTTATTTGTGACCTTTCCATTTTTGGTTGATGTTTTTCGTACCTTCATCTTGTTTTCATTCTTCTTCCATCAAGTATATCATGCTTCTAATTATTAATTATAGAATTTAAAATAAACTGTATCTCATTTTGTGCATCAACCCTTGAAGAAATTATTTAGGTTAACTACATGTTTTTCAAGAAATTCCTGGTATGTATGAAAATAAGATTTAGATTGGATTAGTTTGTCAAAATTTGGCAAATGAGTTTTGGGTGGGAAGTAGTAGTCATCTTATGAAACGTTTGGATTCAGTTTAGAGAGGAAGTAACCTTAGGAAATTATGAGGCCATTTTGAGAAATGAAGAAAATGTATGATAATTCTTTCAATCTCTTTAGCACTGCACAGGCAGTTTTTGTTTAAATTTTGGTTTCTTGCACGCAGAAGATTTGTTTTAAGCAAATTGATGAGCTTGATATTCTTTTTCATATAGGTGATCTCCCAGTAGTGATATCATGTGCTAGTGTTGCCCTGGCTGATGCCGGAATTATGATGTATGACCTTGTTGCCTCAGTTTCTGTGGTATGCCTCTTGTACAGACAATGGGTCTTAGTTATTCTATTTGCTTCTTAAGTAATATTGTTGGGATGTGTGTGCATTTTTTTCTCTTGTTATTTGAAATGGGGCCCTGTTCACTCATTGATTTTTATCTGTTAACGCTCATTATAAATTTATAATAAATGCATGGACATGCTATAGCTTTTGTCTTATTCTAATATCTCAGTCTTATTGCTTTAATGATTTCATTTCATATGAGCTTTTGTTCATATTTTGGTTCTTTGGTTATATTCTTACACTAGTGTGTATTTTCATGCCTAGTCTTGCCTTGGAAAGAATCTTCTCATCGATCCTGTTTCGGAGGAGGAAAGCTCCCAAGATGGAAGCCTTATGATAGCTTGTATGCCTTCACGTTATGAGGTCACTCAACTAACCGTAACAGGGGAATGGTCAACCCCAAATTTTAATGAGGTATGGCCGTTGAAGTGTACTGGTTTTTGTCATACTAAATGTTTTCTTCTTCAAACTCTTTTTCTATCCAACTCTATACGAACATGATACTTGTTTCAGAAACAAGCAATCCAAATGGTTTTGTAGTTATGCATAGAGGGTTGTGTAGTGTGACTCGCATGTTTTAACATGTAATTTTTGTATAAAAGTTCATGTTTCTGTTATGCCCTTATTACTGGAAATAAGTAGTCAGTGTGCCAAATGAAATATGAAAATGATCCATTTCAATTTTTCACAAAACTCTAGTTAAACTTGAAATCATGAATGCATACCTGTATATGTTTTGCATGAATTAGAGCTGGGAGATTCGAATGGGGCCCTATAATTCTAACTTTTAGTTTTACAAGCAGGCAATGCAGCTTTGCCTGGACGCAAGTGCCAAGCTTGGAAAGATCATGAGATCATGTTTGAAAGAAGCTGCTTCTGATGTGCAAGAATAGGCAGATAATTTTGCTTTTTCTTCTTTATGTAATACAGGTCACCTGTTCAGATGTTAATTTTCTTCTCTTCTTTCTTCCCTTTGCAAAAAAAGAACTTGAACAGATTTTGTGAGAATTTTCTGATTGAGTTCGGCTTTGAATTCTGATCGCTGTATATTTGTTTTAGTTTTTTATTAACTAAGCATTTCGACCAGAATATCGCTAAGATTTTCTGTTTGTGCTCAAAATCTATGACCAAAGTTACAACTATTACAATTGAAATAAATCAAATTGAACAAACATCCTTCTGAGCTGCACGTGGGTTGAATTACAGAATTGAACACTTAAAAGAATATTTTGCAGAAAAAAGGGTCGAAACAAATCAGCATTGAAGAAGTTGAACTTGTTTCGTGTTGTGAACCTAGATTTCAGAAATAAATGTGCTTAAAAGGTGGGATACGCTCATTTTCCTATTAGATTTTTAGCGTTACGAATAAATGGGGGAATCGATAAGGGAAACAGAGAATCAAAAGGGTTATTATCAAATTCCTTGAGGTTTGAGATTGTATCAACTAGATAGAAAGTTTGAGGAATGTATCAAAAACCTTCCCTTGACTTTTAGTCAACTAACCTCAAATAATATATTTACTAAAATACCCAGAGTCTTTAAATTTTATATTATTTAATTAATTATAAAGATATTTAAGTTCCAAAGGTTTGGCCTAATATTCTTATAAATCATAATAATTTCAAAAACATCTTTAAAAATCTTAATTTATTATAAAATAATAATTATACCTCTCTATAATAATAATAATAATAATTTAATAAAAATAACTAATAATACTATTTCAAAAATTTATTAGGTATTTTTCTTACACAATCATTTTAATAATATATTACTAAAATAACACTGTTATTTATTTAATTAACATATCTTATATAACTATATTATATTTTACTCTTACACAATTTATTATACATTTTCATTGATATTTATTTTTATTATTTTATTTGTATTTAAAATATGTATATATATAATTTTATCTAAATTACAATATAATTATAAATATTTATTACATATGTTGTAAAATAAAATAAAATTTATAAATCTAAAATATTATTTATTTATATTTTTATTTAATTTCTAATAATTACGAATGTGTAGTTTATTTTTATTTAATTTCTTTTAAATAATTACAATACAATTATTTTATTAATATATTATTAAAATGATATTGTTATTTTGCATAAATATATTATATTTTGTCTAATTTTAGAGATTTATTAGTTATTTCTAAATTATTATTATTATTATAGAGAGGTATAATTATTATTTTATAATAAATTGAGATTTTTAAAGATGTTTTTAAAATTATTATGACTTATAAGAATATTAGGCCAAACCTTTGAAACTAAAATATCTTTATAATTAATTAAATAATATGAAATTTAAAGACTGAGAGTATTTTAATAAATATATTACTTGAGGTTAGTTGACTAAAGGTCAAAGGGAGGTTTTTGATACATTCCTTAAACTTTTTATCTAGCTGATACAATCTGAAACCTCAGGGGAGGAATTTGATAATAACCCAGAATCAATATAAAGTCATAAGTTGTTGCAGCTTTGCATAGAGTGGAATGTCTATAATTCTCTATCTCTCTCTCGCTTTTTCTATCATAGGATTTGCTTTCACTACTGGCATTATTCTTCTGTTGCATATGAAAAGATCTGTCCTACTTTCAATTAAGTAAACAATTAATTGCGTCTTGTTCTTACAAATCTTAAAACTTTTAGCGTTACAAGTTGGTATGGTTTCTAGTTTCTACAGCACATGTTGGAGCTGACTTTTATATATATATATATATATATATATATATATATATATATATATATATATATATATATATTTTATTTTTATTCGTATGGCTATTAGTGAGAGAAGCCATTGAATGATTTTCTTGCTGTTTTGGCTTTAAAGTTCAAACTTAGATTCAGTCCCTTCAATTGATTAAACCCACAATGGCTTTTTGTAAATTGAGATGTGGAAGGTCAGTCACTCTCGTTACATCTGATAGTTTTTACCAGAATATCATTTGTTCCTAACCATGTTTTGGCACTGAAGTGATACGCTTTTTATGTTTATGACCAGGTTCAGGCCTTCGACAACTCCATAATCCTTTTTTCCCTGCTTTGTAGAGTTCAGGATGATGTTGAAGGAGAAACTGGCTTCAAAAACACAGTTGACAGGGCTCAAATGCCAGAACCAAGCTCCAAGAAAGCAGGCAAGACTATTAATATTGACGAGAGAGCAAAATCTTTGAAAGCTGAAGTACTTCGCAGGGTATTCTCTGAGGACTATGAGAAGCTGAAGAAGATTATGATATTTGATCCTATTGGAAAAAACATTCGCCAATGGAGCAAGATATTCTTAGTGGCATGTTTAGTTTCTGTATTTGTGGATCCTTTGTTTTTCTACTTCCCAACGATCAGCACAGAAGAAGTGTGCATAGATAATGGATCGAGGACTCTACAAACTACTCTGACTGTAATAAGGACACTGGCTGATGCATTTTATGTGATTCAGATTTTGGTCCGCTTTCGTACTGCTTATATTGCACCTTCTTCTCGAGTTTTCGGAAGAGGAGAGTTTGTCATAGATCCTTCAAAGATTGCAACAAGGTACTTACACAGGGGCTTCTGGTTAGACCTCATTGCTGCCTTGCCTCTGCCTCAGGTATTTCATTGAAATTTGGGCTTCTGGTTAGATCTCATCGCTGAAATAATGTGTTTGATGAATGTATCTTTTCATCACAGGTCTTGATATGGGTGGTTATCCCCAATCTTAATTTTTCAGAATTTGGAATTAGAAATAACATCCTTCAGATTCTCATCCTTCTTCAGTACCTCCCAAGAGTTTTTCTTGTATTTCCCCTCACATCAAAGATCGTTGAGGCCACCGGTGTTGTCACAGAAAAAGCATGGACAGGGGCAGCATACAACCTTCTTGTTTTCATGTTGGCTAGCCATGTCAGTACAAAGAAGCCAGTTATTTTAATAATTTCCAGCTGCCTGTTCCATTTCAATCGAGGAATGCTAGAGCCTGTGCATTTTGAAAAGTTGATTTTCTCGTTAATCAATGTCAGTGATTCTTATTACTGAGAACCAACTTGATTCTCAAATATTTAGGAAACAGGTCCTGGTTCTCTGATATTTGAGAAATCATTCTCGGTTTCATAAATTTGCGACACATTTTGAAATTCCGAGAGAAATGTTTTCCTTCTATAAATGACAAACATTTTTTAGTATACATAGATTCTGTTAGTTTGTTTAATATGTTGAATAACTCTAGATCTGCTCACTTCTCTTCTTTCAATAAAGGTCTCAGGAGCATGCTGGTATCTTCTATCAGTTGATAGACAAGAAGCTTGCTGGAGAAGTGCCTGCAGCCTTGAGAAGCCCCATTGTGAACAAGGATTCTTTGATTGCCGATGGATTGAAGACCTTCACAGGGTTAATTGGTTCAAATCAAGCAATGTCTCAAATATATGCGATCCAAATAATACTTTCTACCCCTTTGGTATTTACGCTGATGCAGCGTCAAACAATGTTATAGGCTCCCCATTCTTCAAAAAATACTTTTACTGTCTCTGGTGGGGTTTACAGAACCTTACGTAAGCTTTTTATCTCCCAATCTTCAGTTTATTCCCAAGAAATATCAGCAGTTTAAGATGATACCAAATTTTCATTTTAATATCTCTCTTCTATTCAATGAATGCAGTTCCTTAGGACAAAATCTTTCTACAAGCACTTAACTTGGAGAAATACTTTTTACCATTGTCATTTCAACTCTAGGTCTGGTTCTATTTGCACTGCTTATTGGAAATATGCAAGTAAGGCCTACAATTCTCATCTTCAAACCCTAAATTGCTTTTTCCGTTTATTGGAACTACAAATTAATAGCGGGTTCACATTTCACTGGCAAAGATACCTTCAATCTACAACAATTAGATTGGAAGAGTGGAGAATCAAAAGAATTGATACAGAACAATGGATGCACCACAGGCAGCTGGCTCCAGAACTAAGGCATTCTATTCGGAAATTCAATCAATATAAGTGGGTAGCCACTAGAGGAGTTGATGAAGAAGCTATTCTCCGAGGCCTTCCATCTGATTTGCGGAGAGAAATCAAGCGCCATCTTTGTCTCAAACTAGTCAGACGTGTAAGTTCTTTGATAATATAACTGTTCTGTTCGACATATTATCAATGCCGAAAATGAAATTAAATGTCTCGTTCTCGTTGTAATTTTATAATAATATTCAGGTTCCATTGTTCGATCAAATGGATGAAACGATTCTAGACGCAATATGTGAGAGGCTAAAGCCTGTGTTGGGAACCAAAGGAATGTTCCTGGTGCGGGAAGGTGATCCTGTCAATCAAATGTTTTTCATAATCCGAGGCCATCTTGATTCATACACAACTGACGGTGGCCGTGATGGATTCTTCAACTCATGCCGGATCGGCCCCAGTGATTTCTGCGGTGAAGAACTGCTAACTTGGGCCCTAGACCCGAGGCCAAATGTTCTGCCGTCATCAACACGCACAGTCAAAGCCATGACCGAAGTAGAGGCATTTACTCTCATAGCCGAGGACTTGACATTTGTAGCATCACAATTTAGGCGACTGCACAGTAAACAACTTCGGCACAAGTTCAGGCTTCATTCACACCAGTGGAGAACATGGGCTGCATGTTTCATTCAAGCTGCATGGCGCAGGCATAAGAAATTGAAGGAAGCAGCCAAATCAAAGGCTGGAGATCCTGGACAGTTATCAGCTGCAGCATCGTTTTGGGAACAGTATGCAGAGTGTCTGATTGCTAACACTAGAAATGAAAGTTTAAGGCAAGCTGCTGGGTCAACTTCTGAGTTTGTAAACTCACTGCAGAAGCCTGAAGAGCCAGATTTTGAGGAGTGAGTGGGGGCAAAAATTACCTCAAATGAACTTGGGTTGACGGAGAAAATACTGTGTATATATGCTTGGCTCTCTGTCTAAAATCTAAATGCTGGTGTACACTTGGGAAATTGAAGCAATCAACAGCGGAAAGTTATACGTGATTCCGAATTTATACAAACATTTACGTATTGCGGATGCGAAACAAATGATTTGTGGTTGGACCAAAGGTCATTGGTCCATGGGCCTTTATGCAAGTTAGTGGGTCAAGAAAGCTTAATTTATGACGTTGAGTTTGGGTTGGTCAGGCCCTGTGGACTGGGTTTTGTTTATTCATTTTGAATGCTCGAACCTATTATTAATTTTAATTTGTATTACTGATAACGCAGCCCAAATATATAAATTTCTCTTAGATAGGAGTCACTTTTGTTTAAATTGAAAACAAATTTCCGTGAAATTTTCTACGTTAATAGGGATAAATTGTACATTTAGTTGTAATATTAAATAAATAAATAAAAAGTTGAGTAATATTATTATTATTATATATCTACCTTCTCTGTCACATCATATAAAAGAAGAAAAAAAAAACCTATTTTATTATATATCAAGACCGCCTACAAATTTACAGAGAAAACTAAGAATAAGTGGAAACGAATCAAATTAACCTATTAAAGAGTGTGGGTTAGATCCTTTACCACTCAAGAGTATGTCATAAGGCGGCTCTGTACACCAAATTTAGAGAAGGACATATGGGCTTTTACTTTTGGCTATAATGTATATTACCAAAGGTCTATAGTCTATACTAATAATACTAGCAAAATGATAATGATAATGCTAATCCTAATAATATTATATTATATTATATTATAATGAATTGTGATTGAGATGGATTGATTATGTAAGTTTAATAATTAATGGATAGCCATTCTGCGAATTTGAATTACTTGTCTCAATTAGACTCAGTCATATATGTTCAAGTCTAATTATTGAATTTGAAACTTGACCAAGTCTTGTTAGGTCGAAGATCATCCAAAACTTTAGTCAAATTTAAGTAGAATGAATGAATGTTTTGTTTATTTTTAACTAAGACTTTGTCAAACCTCTCTTCGATATAACTAAACTAACAACTTCTTTTCTTTTCCTTTTTTTAAAATAAAATAATCTAAGCCAAAGTTTACATTTAAAATTCATTATTATATCGAAGTGTGTAATGAACTAAAATAGAATAGTAAATTTTTTTATATACCCAATAGTTAATTCGCAAACTAAATTTATAATTTAAATGAAATAATTATGCTGCTCAGTCCCTCGCTTTCACTTAACGCCGATTTTTTTATTATTATTATTTTTTTAATTTAATTAAAATTTGTGGTAGCGATGGCTATATATTACTGGCATTTAGATGGATGTAATAATTATACATACGTGTGGGTCAGAAAATCCGTGCACCTGTGATCTGGGAGGGACCCGTGAACACATGAATCCAGTCTGTTGTCTTGTTAATCAACCCATCAACGGCCATGATTTAATGCTTACACAACCCTTGTCTATTGATCCATTTCCTTTAATTAATACCACCCCCTGACCACGTTTTGTTATTGGAGTGTTAATAGTACGTTCTATGTTGTGTTAGGATTAGGATTAGGTTTTGGCTTAACACGTACGAAGGTGAAGGTGTTTGATTTTGCAAAGCGAGATCTCGGTGGCTTGTCGGATTAGATGTAATTAATTAACAATTTTAAAAGCAATCCCAATGATTAAAATATATATGTTGATGAATTTACAAATTAAATAAGGAAATTACAATTTTGTTAAGAGAGACAGACATCACGCGGTTAGGTTGGAGACCGACGATGCTCGTGAGTTGAACCCCATCTTCATTCAATGATATTAATGGGTTTGTGTATGGTTTAACAAGTTTCTGTCCCTTCAATTTTGGGGCATGTCTTTATGAAGCTTGGATTTTTCTTATCAAAATCCTGGAAATTAAAAAAAAAAAATCTGACGCAAATTATTGCAACGATTATTGTTATGACTAGTGGCCACGGGCGAGGCTTATTAATTTTTTTTTATTTTTATAATCATATTTAAATCACGTATATTACAACTTGAATTTTTTATACATATCATAGTTAAATCATTACGTGACACAATTACACAATATTTCATAAATAATTAATATTAAAATTTTCAGATAACACAGTATGTGTAATAAATAATATGCTCACCATAGCATGGCGTACTATATAATTTAACTCTATTTATAAGTTCTCTATGTGTCTAAAAAATAAATTCCAAAAGTAGGTAGACACATTAAATATGTAATATTTTATTTTCATACCTAAAAAGAGGCAAAAAAGAAAAAGTACAGTCATTAATTATAGACGAGTTAAATAAATTACAACTTCAATTATTGTCTATTTCTGTAGTCATGATTATTAGTTAGATGTATAATCTCATAAAGTCTAACCCGTCACCGAATTAAATTAGGAGGGGCATATGTGCAGAGTCATACCAAGAGGAATGGTAGCTTTAGTAGGACTTTTTCACAAAAGCACTTCTGAATTTTTGTTTTTATGTCATAGCAAAGTCCAAAGAAAGCTAGAATTTGGGTTTGGCCAGATCTCATATGAACAATACAACTTCCTTAAGCAAGCTGTCATGGCATATTTTTTCAAAGCAAAAGTCAATAAAATTTTGTTGGTGACAGCCAGACCCATTCGCATTATTTTTTATTCCACATATATAATTTGATTAAAAGGTCTAAACAACTGGCCTATCGACGCTTTATTCATTCACAATTGACCTACAGTTTATAAATAAAGCCCTGCAGCCTGCTACATGTTAAAGAGTCGCGAGCTCTGACTGAGCTTCTGCTTGTTTCGTTTACTTCACCCTCACGTGAACTTGTTATAATATACATATATTATTGTAATGCAATGGTTTTTCTTTTCCCTCTTTTTATGCTAGGAGCAATTTGAAGAATAAGAACACCTGCCTCCTATATATAATGATTGATCATGGAGTTAGGAATTTTTTTTACTTTTTGGTTAAAGACCATATGGTAACGGTTTGGATGTTGTTCTTTCTATCTTTTAATTAATTATGACGACAATGTGGCTCTCTATGTATAATTATCATACGTGACCTTCTTCTCGAAAAAAAAAATTGTCTAGATGTTTGGGATTCACATTTCACGAGGACTTAAATGTTAGAATAGGAGAAACTAAGTCTCGATTTATTAATCTTTAAACGTTTGCGGACGATGACGTTATTGCCGCAATTGGGAATTTTAAACGGGTTTCCAATTTGCATTTATGTGAAATCAATTTCTTTTTAATTGTTTAGACTTGTTTCCTACAATGGACTCCCTCTTTAATGTCAAAATGAGAGCAACGGACATAAATAATGTTATTTCTAAAATGGGACGGCTATACAAAACATGATTTTATTTATCAAACTAAAAATATTTTTATTTAATTGAACGATGAGTTGGAGTGCCAGAAACTGGCTGGCTGTAACTGCAAACAAACACAGCCATGGGAATTGGGGGGGCATGCATGAGCATGAGTGCAATCTGCAGACACACGTAGGAAAAAGATTCCCATTGTAGCTACATAGCCAATAGGCATTGGGATGAATGCATAGCGTATCTAACGTAGTCAACTTCTCGGATCGTCAGTACAGTACAGATTACAGAAGCATCCTCTTCTTCTCTCCTTCTGGACGCACTCTTTTGTTTCTGTCTTCGTGTCTTTCTTATTTATCTCTTACTCTTATCCTAATTAAAATACCCTTTCTGTCTTTTCCTAAAAATTCCTGAGTTTTTAAAGTGATTTCTGTACAAATATGATTGCAAGCTCATCATTTCTTCAGGCGAGCGCGTGTGTTACTAAGAGACTCCTATCACATTCTAATAGTGCCAACTTTCCATTGAACAACCCGTATTTCAGATTTTCCATTTTCATTCTTTAAATGTATTCAAAACCTTTTTATTAGATTCAATTTTGTATTTTCTTTTTAAATTTTGTTGAACTGAAAATCAGCGAGAACCAGAAAATAGAGACTGAGAAGCATATGGAAGCAATTTGATTTCATGTTTGTAAGTTCTCTGCTACTTGATTTCTCTCTGTCAATAATGCTGTTACAGTTTTCTAAATTATGATTACCAGTTCCGAATATGTAATGCAAGCCCCTACCATTTTCTTAATCCATTCAAAGATGCTAAAGCTAAAACTTTTTCTTTTACTTTCTTTAGTTTGATTCTTTCAAACTATTGGTGAATTGTTTGAGTAAAGCATTTGTTAATCTTTCATTATACGGGAAGAAAACAAAGTTTCAAAATCTGGGTCGGGTCTGTAATGTGGATATAAGTAATATAATAATGATCATTTATGGTCAGTTTATGTCTCTCTTCAACTGATAATTGACTTTAAAGATGTATGATGCAGATTTAAGCTAGTATTAAAGAAACTGGTCACATGTTTGACCTGCTCTTTCTGTCCTGAAAAGCTGGGATACTCTTTTGGGATTCATGTCCAAGTTGAGCTTTCTTCTCTGTTCACATGATTCCTGGTGAAAGCAGCCATTGTAGGAACTCTGTAGCTCCATTTTTCCTCGTCCATTTTAGTTGATTTTAGGGTCCATTATATATCTACAAAGAATTGATTGTTGGCTTCATGTATAGAAAACTTTGGATTTTCTGTACCGCAGATCAAATCTTTTGGCTGAAGCAACTGTGATTCTTTCAAAACAGCATCATGGGTTACAATAGATCAAGATCTCTAAGGTTGGTCCCTTCATCATTCTTCGAATTTTGATTATGTTTATGTATGGTTCCATTTCGATAGCATCCTTGATTATTTAAGTGTTCCATACATATACTAGCTTATCAGCTTTTAAATTTAGCATTTCATACAAATTTGCAGATTTCAAGAAGATCTTGGATTGGCAAAGCCCCCAGTAATTAATGGAGATGGTGTGATTAAGTTTCAATACAAGATTGATAGAAAACAAATACCAGAGACCAGCACCAAGAGGGCTGAGAAGGAGGTTTCTGTGAAGACTGGAAAATCTTTGAAAGCCAAAGTGCTATCAAGAGTTTTCTCTGAGGACTATGAGAGAGTGAAGAAAAGAATATTAGACCCTCGAGGGCCAACAATACGACGATGGAATAAGATGTTTTTAGTAGCATGCATAGTTTCTTTATTTGTGGACCCTCTGTTCTTCTACTTACCAATAGTTAGAGATGAAGTGTGCATAGATATTGGAATTCCCCTGGAAGTGATTCTCACCATTATTAGATCACTGGCAGATGCCTTTTACATAATTCAGATATATATTCGATTTCATACAGCTTATGTTGCACCTTCTTCTCGTGTTTTTGGGAGAGGTGAGCTTGTTATAGATTCTTCTAAGATTGCTTTAAGGTACCTCAGAAAATACTTCTGGATTGATTTCATTGCTGCCCTGCCCCTTCCTCAGGTTTGTCACAGTCAGAACTCTATTGTTTCTCCACAGCATCATAGTGTTTTGCAGAGTTAATTTCTAAGACTCATTTTTTTCTTGTTTTATATTTCAGGTGTTGATTTGGTTAATAATCCCCAATCTTCGGGGCTCGACAATGACAAACACGAAAAATGTCCTTCGATTCATCATCATTTTTCAGTACCTTCCTAGACTCTATCTTATATTTCCACTGTCACAACAAATTGTTAAGGCAACTGGTGTTGTGACAGAGACAGCCTGGGCAGGGGCTGCTTATAACCTTATTCTCTTCATGTTGGCAAGCCATGTAAGTATCAAGAAACTCATTGAATTGTTAAATGAACTGAGGATTAGATATCAAAGGATGCTGGTTACTGTCACATATCCTTGTTATTTTGGAGATACTGTTTGATTTCTCACTTGTTTCTAGTTTGAGCAAGTAGATGACAGTGATATACCCCGATTTTCACTCTTCTTTACATAGCCTTTTTGATTTATCAAATTGACTGATCTTTGAATCTTAATGACTGATATGATGGGAGATATAACTGATGAAAAAGGGGTTTGAAGTGGGGTGGGAAGATCACATGAGATTTTGTTGTTGTTATTATTATTATTAAATCAGTACATGAAAAGAGAAAATTCAAGAAAGTGTAATAAATTATGATATTCTTTCTTTCATCTTTGCGAATACCTGAGGAGGATATATAAATAGATGCAAGATGCTGCAATTTGCATTTTATTATTGACATACTAATTTTCTTTCTTTTCACAAGCTGACATTAAACTACATCCTGGTTATTTGATCTTCTTTTAAAAAGGTTATAGGAGCTTGCTGGTACCTGCTTTCAATTGAACGGCAAGAAGCATGCTGGAGAAGTGTCTGTGATAATGAAAATACATCATGTCAATATGGATATTTTGATTGCCGCAGGATTGAAGACCCTAGCAGGGAGTCCTGGTTCAAGTTCAGCAACATCACGACCCTTTGTCATCCGGACAGCAGCTCCTATGAGTTTGGTATTTACGGTGATGCAGTGACATTTGGTGTCACAACAGCACCTTTCTTCAACAAGTACTTTTACTGTCTTTGGTGGGGCTTGAGGAATCTGAGGTAAGCGAATTTCAAGTACCTTGTGTTGTGATCAATGAATGAATGGATGGATATTTATCTTCGTTTTCTTAGTATCCAAATTGAATTAATGGATATTCTCCTTACAAATGCTAGAAACTATAGTTCTTACATTGTTTAACATGAGGTAATCCCAGAAACCAAATGTTATTTCAATGTTTGGTTGCTGGAAAAGTGATGAATTATTGAATTACATTTGAACAATCATCTGTAAATCATAGACACAGTTTTTGTTGCCAGTCAATGAAGCATAATGTTATTTGTCGGAAGTTTACTAGATGTAGTGATAAAAGTGAAACCCTTCCTTTATCTTGATAATATGGTTCCCAACGGAATGCTTAATGAAGATTTTAATGTTCTGTTTCACAATATGTGCAGTGCTCTAGGACAGGATCTTGCCACAAGCACTTATATTGGAGAAATAATTTTTGCCATCATCATTGCAACTTTCGGACTAGTTCTCTTTGCTTTGCTTATTGGGAATATGCAAGTAAGCATTTTTAAACCATGTTTCTCAACCTATTATTATTTGATGTCATCAAAGCCTTAAATATGTTACTTCAGACAAGATGAATGAAGCATGTTTAGATTATGCCTTAAAAATGTTCAAGACACGGTATTGAGACTGAACTTGTGTGTATGCGTCATGTTATAACGTACAAAGCTTGCATGCAGCAGCTTTTTTAACTTCTCAAATAAACATTTATATTTACAGTGTCATTGCACTTGTTCATAGTTTGCTTCTGAGAAATAAAGTCTTGAAATATGCAATTAAATTGAACTTGTTCAGTGCCTGCTCTTTTGAAGTTTCCCAGTCGTTTGATTGAGATTGTTTTAACTATTTTATTTGAGCCTAGCATATAATCCTGATCATACATTTCAGACATACCTACAATCGACAACTGTGAGATTAGAAGAATGGAGAATCAAGAGAACTGATACAGAACAATGGATGCATCACAGGCAGCTACCTCCAGAATTAAGGCAATCTGTTAGAAAATATGATCAATATAAATGGGTAGCCACCAGAGGAGTGGATGAAGAGACTCTTCTCAAGGGGCTTCCTTTGGATCTCAGGAGAGACATTAAGCGCCACCTCTGCCTCGATCTAGTCCGAAGAGTAAGTCAATGCTTCGTTTGTTTGTTTTTCATTCTTAGCTCGCTATGATATGTCATAGCCCAGTTTTAGATTTTGACGTCAATGACTTGGTAAGAAGTTAAGAAACGAGATTAATATGACCTAGATAAGTTTAGAAATTTATGTTTTCTGACGAACTGACAATACCAAGCAGTTTGACAGGTAGTTTTTTTTGTAATATAATAAACAGGTCCCGTTGTTTGATCAAATGGATGAGAGGATGCTTGATGCAATATGTGAGAGGCTTAAACCTGCCTTATGTACTGAAGGCACATTTCTAGTGCGTGAAGGTGACCCTGTTAATGAAATGCTCTTCATAATCCGAGGCCACCTTGATTCTTACACCACTAATGGTGGCCGCACTGGTTTCTTCAATTCATGCCGTATTGGCCCAGGCGACTTCTGCGGTGAGGAATTGCTGACATGGGCTTTGGATCCTCGTCCAAGTGTCACTCTTCCATCATCCACTCGTACAGTCAAATCCATTTCTGAAGTTGAGGCATTTGCTCTCAGAGCTGATGACTTGAAGTTTGTAGCGTCACAGTTTAGAAGACTGCACAGTAAACAACTTAGACACAAGTTCAGATTCTACTCACACCAATGGAGAGCATGGGCTGCATGCTTCATACAAGCAGCCTGGCGCCGGTATAAAAAACGAAAAGAAGTAGCTGATCTAAGAGCTAAAGAGAACATTGCAGCTGAGCCTGAATCTCCCACCCCTCCTTCAGGCTTATCTATGTATGCAACAAGGTTGGCTGCAAGCACAAGAAGGGCCAGTAAACACACTGGTTCTGATGCTGAAGTTGTCAGCTCATTGCAGAAACCAGCAGAGCCAGATTTTTCTGTAGATGAAGAATGAATGTTGACACATACGAAGTTCCCATTATAGGCATCAGTGACAGTGAACCGTGCTTGTACATTTTTTTTCCTAAGACAAAAAAGAGGGGGGCGGGGTGTTTCATAATTCATTATTTATTGATATAAATTTGAGGTTATAGCTGAGAAATATTGTTACATAGATGTAGACATGCAATCTCTATTCTTTTTAATAGAAGTGATGCATATTGTGGCTAAGAAAGCAACTAAAAATGAAACATTAAGGTAATGTATTGTGAAAATCAGTATCATACTTTCTTTGTTATCAAAATCTGAAGCCAAAGCAAGTTTTACCAGGGTTGCAAATTGCCTCCATACGCTTTGCTCTTCGTCCATCGTGATATATATGTATATGTATATATATATGTATGTATGTATGTATGTATGTATGTATGTATTATGTATATATATTTCTTGCTCATGCCGGTTTGGGCCCAAAGAGCATCGGCCTGACATTTTATAAATAAAAAATGCAAGTCTAGCCCATTTCACTCTCTGTGCATCTCGGCAATGCTTGTTGGGTGGTTGGTGAAAATATTTGGGAGGAAAGAATAACCAGGAAAGCCAGGCAGTAGTTGATTGGGCTTGTAATGCTCCAAATAATTACAAAGCTTAGAAAGTTGCAACCAAATTTCACTTTCATGGAGCCTAAATTCTCAGAAAAGAGATTAAAGTGAAAGCGATTTGTTCAAATATTTATGTCATTTGCAAAAGCAGAAGCAAAAGAAAAGCATGTGGGGAATGCAGGAACACGAAAAATCAGATGAAAATGGTACTCATTCAACTCAACTAATAAACATGATGTGCCATTCCATGCCATGCAGAAAGTCAATACGCTTTAACAAAAGCTGTATATACTTACCAGGACTGGAAAAGTACTTTGGTTTTATTTAATTGGCAATTTGCACCATTAACTGTGAACATATGAATTTGTAAAAGTGATTTTAGAAAAAAATAAAAGGGCCAAAAAAAGTGATTCTTGCAAGCTTTCGGAGTGTATTTTTTGACCGGCTGCCCTAAATTGTCATTACATCAATTATCATATTGTAGGAGATGGAGATTAAAGCATAAGCAAACATGTGAAGGCAGCAATTTCTTTTCCAAGCAAATGCGGTGAAAAGCAACGCTTGAGGAATTCAAACAAATGGCTTTTTAATTAGAAATAATATAGAAAATATAACACGCTGTCGCTGTACTTTGACATGTGTGAGACATCAAATTGCTTTAATAATAATTAAAAAGAGAAATCAAGCAATAGAAAAGAGAAGGTTGAGAGTAAAACTTTTCTCTTTCGTTCTTTGTGGGTGTGTTTGTAGTGTAATGTAAGATGGGTCATAGACACATTGATGAGATGAAACATAAAATTCTATCTAAAAGAGGAACAATATAAGTAAAAGGGAAACAAAATTTGGCCCCAAAAACCTAGTCAGAGTCCCACATACACATACATTCTTCTTCCACAACACGAACCTTCACAGACATTTTTCGCTTGTCAAAATGTAATAAGCCATTTCTTTTTACGTGGCTTAGTCATTGGTTATAAGCGGACCCACTTTGACTACTGGCCTGGTTGTGCTAGTTTGAAGTGGTCTTGCTAGATTATATTAAAAGAAAACTAAAAAATAGTTAGAAAAAATATTAAAAGTTAAGAGCTATTGCTCCTCAACCTTTTAAATGGATTTTCAAAGTGAAGAAGATTAGAACTTAAGATTCCAATAAAGATAAAACAAAAGTAGGAACCAATGATATAGAGGAAGTAAGTACTCCTGATTTTTCATGTACCTTGCTGGCTCATTTTGTTGTTCTTTACTTGGTTTACAATATAATAATTAATTTGCCTATTGGATAAGACAATTGAATTGAGATAAGAAAGCCAAATTCAGTGGAACAAATCTCTCAAGCACCCTTCAATTATGTCATTGACCATTGACAATTAACTAGTTGCCCAACAATGAGGGAAGTAATAAAGAATCAGAATGGAATCATGGGGTTGATGACCTAATCCTCCTATAATCAAGAAATTATGTTCCCTAATCCAAACTAAATTACAGTCCCTTTTTCAATAGTTTCTCATGGAAAAACTTGAATTGAAAGCTGTCAATTGATAGATAGATCTCGAGCTCTTCTGTAAGGACAAAATTAGAACACTTATATTCTTGATGAAAACAAAAAAGAAAACGATATATAATAATTAATGTTCCTTATTAATTACCTCAAAAGTTGGCAACGTGTAGTTTCTCATGAGATTTCCAATGGAAGATAGTTCCATATTACAATTAATAGCTTCTCATAAGGGCAACTTAGAGATGATAGCAATGATTTATGCTTGGTTCATTATATATGTTCAGGGTTTACCTTGCATATTTTCTTAATTTTCAGTATTAATTAATGTTTTGATGTTGTCTCTTTCTATATGTTTACGGTTTAATTTTATTTGTGCTCTTAATAAATTCTTCACATAGATATCATCAAGGATTTTTTTTTTCAAAAAAAAAAAAGAAGAAGAAGAAAAAGGCAGCACTAATTATAGATAGTAGTGTTCCCTCAAAGATTGCAACTTCAAGCGGGCAACCCACAACCAATTTTGCTTGCAACAAAAAAATTTTGGCCTCATGTGGGATTCTGATTTCTGACTCAACTAAATGCAGCTACCCATTAACTTTTTTAATTTTCAGAAACGTTTTCTGGAATCCACATGAAATGGTGAGATACCTTTAATTTAGATGCCGAGTACGTAGGACTGCACTTGGAAATTTAGATATCATCAATGATTTCTAAATTTTTTAAACGGTAAGATACCTTTAATTTAGATGCCGAGTACGTAGGACTGCACTTGGAAATTTAGTCATCAAACACATTCAAAAATTTCCATCATTTTGTCAAAGACATACTCAATAAAGTTTCTTTAGCTTATCATATGGCAAATTTGATACTAACGATATGTTCATAATAATTATCCGCTTCTTATATAATTAATTCTTATTTCGTGATATTTTTGTTCAAGAATTAATACCAAAAATAAAAAGAAACCCACACAAAAGTTCTCTTCATGAATCTCATCATTGCAAAGCCCCACAATGGCTCATGCTATCATGTGGCAAATATAGCAAAGTCCAACATGAATTAAAGTCGATTATTTAAGGCTATAATCATGGTGATTAATTACCTCAGTAAGCTTTAAGTAAGACCAAAGATTTCAATATTCTTCGGTTGAAAGCATCGACCAAATTCGATATATATAGCTCTTCATCATGATTTGTAGTACTACTGCATCTAGAATTTAGACTGCGGTTTGAATAATAGGGTGGTGATCTGTTGGTGTCGAGAATTCCAGCCCTTTTTTTTTTCTCCAATTCTCGATAATCAAATCAAGTATTATATATATATATATATATCTATGTGCAAACGTCAAAATGCAATCATGGTGATGACAATATTCAAATCATGCATGTGAGGTTTCAAGAACCTTATACATTTGAATCTAATATTCACCCAATTGGGTAATTAGAGAAATATTGTTAATGCATGTGAGCACGCATTCCCTTTGATTAACTAATTTCTAATTCCATGCAAAAGGGATTAGGGTTTGGTCGTTATATTATGATCATGATTTGGGAAGTGGACTATAAATGATTTTGAACAAGGTATATTCTCATTACTTAGATTTAATCGGGAGATTTACGTCAAGGGTAGTTGTAATTAAATTAAATTAATTTAATATAATTAAGACAAAACTAGGGTAAGGAAGGCAGGAGACAAGTCTTTCAATGTTTCGGGGAGCAGACACTTATTATCTCATGTTCTTATGTCCCACGAATCCTTCTTTCTTTAAATTAAAATAATCAGCAAAGTCTCCTCTCTCTCATTGATTTTGATATGATCTGAAAGTTTGAATCAGTCGATAATTATTCAAATCAAAGACATCAATTAAATTGGAAAAATAGTTCAATTACATTAATTCATGGAATCAATGAGAAGTCACATAAGTTTGTTGAATTTGACGATACAGAACATGCGTTAATTGGGCCACTCAAAATTAGCCATATATCCAGAAGTCCAAAGTGATTGACACCCACGTTTATCACGCCATACAATAGGGCATGCATATTCTGAACAAGACTTTAAGTACATGAAATATTACATTTTCACTATTTATGACAATTAAAAATCAGAATATCAAAAGAAAATGTATCGTGTTAAAGTTTTTTAAGACATTTTCATATTTGAAATGTTACATATGCTAGTGATTCTTATTACATTTATATGTTTTTACTCCTATTTTTGTTATATTTAAAAATTAATTATAATTAAAATTAATTTTAAAAGATAATTCTAGTGATTTCGAATACATTCGATGTTCTAAGGATATTTCAAATTCGAATAATAATATAAGTATTCAATATTTTATAAGTGAGATTTTTTATTCCTAATTTAAAAATCTCTTAAAAACAAATTAATTCTATGAATACAACTATACTCACTTTAATTTTATAGTAATTTATTAATACAATAAATTAATTTTAAGAATTCTAATATTAATTATCTACTAAAGATAAATTAAATAATATCTTTATTATTTAATAAATAGTGACGCATAACATTTAAAAAAAGAAAATAGTGCTGAACTTTAAACATGTTCTCGTGAATGGCCTTGATACGGTACATTACTGTAAACTTTGCCAAATATAATCCAACAAATAATGTATTAATAGCAGGGTTCACATGCAATAATATATATGTATATATATATATATATATAAGATGAATTGATGGATGATTATTTGTATTCAAAATTACGTATGCAGGCTTCCTTTCTCTTCTTTCTTTATTATATTTTTATTTATTTAATTTATTTGATATTGAAATAGAAGAAAGTGACAAGGCACGAGAAAATAACGTGACATTCATTCTTTCAGTGGACAAATTACAGGTCGGTGGTCACTAACTACCTTTTTTTTTATTTAATTTTTTTATATTCCATATATTATATATTTTTTAATTAATTAAAACAACTTTTGTTTTTCAAAAGTTGAAAACCACTAGACCCTTTCCTAGCTATTTGGTAATTTAATTTAATGCTGTTGCTGTTAATTATTTATTAATTTCTTTTCAGCAAATATTGTTGACTCTTTCCTTTACATTCCATATACTCGTTAATTAATTAATTAAGTTTATCTAAAAGATACGTACAAATGGTATTATATAAATATATGTATATTGATAATTTTTTAAATACAATATATTGATGATCATGAGTTAGTTATACCGATTAATTAAAATGCATGAACAGTATGAATTGATGATAGAGGTTAATTACAGAATTTGAACACAAATGATGATGGTTTTCTGTCAATTTCGAAAGGAAATGTTTTTCTAAGTCAAGAAAGCAACATATAATAATAAGCATGATTCCAGAAGTACTTTTGAATGGCGGTGTGAGAAAAGCCAATGCTTTTGTGAACAAATTTAATGAAAGCTTGGACTTAATTGCAAGCTCGATCCATACAAATCGGAAAAAGCACTTCCCAATAGGAATAGCCCAACGAACCTGCTAATTACCCAACAAATAATCTACCCTTAATTATAATCAATTAATGAACATACGATAGACAAATTAGTTTACCCATGAGAAAAGCTAGCTACCTAGTCAATTAGCTGTTTGAAATATCATATATTCTTAATTAATTTTGTCTGGTTAGGTGAACCGTCTTAATTCTAAAAATGAAATTGCAAATTAAAGTGATTAATTATCTCACGGTCTAGTAATTAAATTAATTACTTATTAATCGAGTGCAAAGTCAAAAATTTAAAAGGAGATGGACGCATATATGTAAATTGATCACAAGGAAATTAATGGAAGTAATATTGGAGTTGGGAGATAGATAGATAGGTAGATATGTTGCTTAGAACAGGGGGACAAGACATGATCCGAAGAGCAGTAAGTGTTTTGTTAGTGGAAATTACAAGAGACCATTTGAAGAGTTATCACAAACATTGATAGTGGGGGGAGGAGAAGAATTTCAAGTGAGGAGGATAAATTTTCAGTTCTATCCGATTAGGAATTCCACTCATTTTTAAGTGGAACTCAATCAATCATATTACTCAATTAATACATACATACATACATATATATATATATACATATAGGGAGAGAGAGAGAGAGAGAGAGAGAGAGAGAACTGCCTACGTATATATGTATATTCCAACTCATAACCCTAAGCAATTAAAGTAGAACTATCCTTCCTTCCACTCAAACATATAATTATATTATTTTAAATTAATGGATAATTTATTTTTTTTAAAGCAATTAAAATGATCATAAGCAAGCTATGTTTGACTAATTTCTTAAACATTTCTTTTTCCTTTTTCCTTTTTTTTTCGGCTTGACTAATTATTTCACAAACATGTGTATACAGTTATAACCAACATGGAGTTGCATGAGATTTCTATGAGATATTATATATATATATATATATATATATATATATATATATATATTATTTATTTGTGATTCTCGAATGTCGATTGTAGACTGTTTGTAACCCAAAAGGCAAAACAAGTTTTTCTTTTAATTATTATTTTTCCAATAAGAAAGGTCTTGGAACTTGAATCACAAATGCCATCTAGCTAACTCATCTATAAGAAACAATCATTTTTATTTATAAATTTTAGGGAGGGAAATGCAGTAAAAGAATTTAATAAATAATTATTTAGAGACAATTAGAACAATCAATCAATATTTTGAATGTTTGATTAAGTGGGAAACTGAAAAGAAAAAAAATTTATTTTTTTTCCAAGAAAAAAGGGGACCGCGTAACAAGCATCTAGCTAGCACAAATTAACTAGTAGTGATAAACATGATTTGTGTATGAAAATGAAATCTGAGAACAACGTCTCTGGCAATTCTTACTTTTCTTCCTACCAGACCATTGATTGATATATATAAATGATAATACAACCACGGAATTACTTTGTTTGTTATCGTTTTTAGTTGAGGCAAAAGGGATTTATCACAAGGTGGGCATTGCATTAATTTTTATTTCCATCACGTATTGCAAATGCAAACCTAATTATTATTTATTTTGTGTTCAAATTTGGTGGGGGATGAGAGTTGAAATAGACCCAAATTTCCAAATTCGGAGAAGCCAATTTGCCCACGATTTTGTTAGGTATCCTAGCAGCTACCAATTGATAATTAAATTTGAATTATATATAGCTAGGGTTATTTTACAATTAATAGCTAGACAGCATGTATGAAGATAAATTTGATTCATGAACCTCGCTCACATGCATATATATATATATATATATATATATATATATATATATATACACACACACACACACACACACAACGTAATAAATACAAGATATTCATTTATTTATTTAATAAAACAATGAATCTGGAAAGATATGGAGGTGGAGAAATTAATTAAACCTGAAGATCGAAGAGTTTTAATGCATCGGGAAGAGAAGGAAATACAGAGATGAGGTCGGGTGTTAGTACGACTGAATAAAACATCACTGCACAGAATTGCAACCAAAATATACAACACTCATCCCCCACCCATTTCCATATCTCTTACTCTGAACACAACATGCTGAAAGCTAGCTAGCTGCTGTAGAAAAAACCAATATTTTAAATAAATAAAAAAGGTCGGGGGGATAAAATTACGTGCATGTTTTACTTATGGAAGAGGATAAGTGGCAGTGAACATGCCTCAGCTACCTGGAATCAGACGGCCCCGTGGGACAACAGTAGATATTGTATTATGTGTTATTTTCATAACACATGTATCATGTACATTATTATCAGATGATCATATGGAGTAGTACTGGGTATATGTTAATTGTATTGTCAACGTATAGAAATTTCTTTCACAAAACAAGATGGATTAGATGGAGAGATGAATAGCCAACGGTTTCTCCAATGACACGTTTTGTTATATAACTGATTCAATCAGCCTCCAATTAAGCTGCTGACATTCATGCAACCACAGTAGCTAGATAGAGTGTTGTAACTCTCTAATAACATAATTATGTGATATAAATATGTTCTATCAATTTATCTGACACATGTTAGAACAAATCATTAATTCTTGCCAACTTTATTGGACATGCAGTATTAAATGGGAGAAAATTACAGGGAAAGAAATAATTAAGGTGGTTAATTAATTATTATTTGCATGCATGCTACATTTTTTAGGTACTTTTTGAAATGGGGTAATCCCAAAAAGGAATTTTAATTCTATCAAATGTATGAATAATATATAAAAAAAAACTTAATTAAACATTCATTATTATGTAAGCTAACTTTTCGATTAAATTATCATCAAATTGCAGAAAAGCAAATACATATTTACCAGTTAATTAATTAACAGCATGCATTGATGCATATTTCTAATGATTCATGCAAACGAAATCATTCTTTATTACTTTTTCTTTTTTCATGCATTCTTATTATTTCGCCTATTTTAATTTTTAATTTAAACAAGACTCGATCTTAGAATCTTCTTTTATATACCTAAGAGAGCTATAATTGATATCAACAATATGTAATGTTCTTTTACTATATATTGAATTGAATTAATAAATAAAAGATAAGAGTGGATAAAAATATTATACTTATTTTTACATTATTTATCATTATATCTAAATATCTCAAACGTATTAACATTAAATATAATATATGTATTAGTTAAGATACATTAATTGTATGTGTCAAATTTAATTTTAATCATTTGAAGATATCTAAATTTAATGATCAATAATTAATGTAAAAATATGTATAAAAATATAAAACTGCCGATATTTATACATATACACATACTGTGGATGATATATATGGCAGAGGGAAAGGGTATAAAAATGTGGTTGAAATTGAATGAGTTAAAAAGGGGAAGTAACAGGAGTGGGGTTGGAGACAGGAAGGTTTGGCCAGCGGAGAGGGAGAGTGGTGAAATGGAGGAATTTTTGTATTGATTTGTAATAAAAATTTAAAAATGTTTCCTATTCATACAACAAGCCTGTCTACTAAGGGAAGGTTGTTGAGGGTCCAATTGAAATGGGTCATGGGACATAACATAACCTCTCCTTCATGTGACCCTTTTATCATACATACAATTGATACACCTTAAATCTTATTATATAAACATTATAATTTATATAGATGACATCATGCACCACCCTTCCTCTCATTTCTTTCTCCATATGCTGCAGCCCTTCACCATATATACCAAAATAAGTTTAGTCCACTGAATGTTGTACGGAGTAATGAGATTTTTAATTTAATCATATTATAAACTTAACTAAATTGGAAAATGGAAAAAGAAAAAAGAAAAATTATCAATTCCAACGCATAAAATTTCAAATATCAAATAATTAATTTAAACATGTTAATTGAATCTTAATGGGGGTTTTCTACAAATAATCAAACCCAATACGTTTGATGTACAAGTCAATATGAGTATATCTATATTGTAATGGAACAAACACTATATATACAGAAACAGACATATAAGTGTACACACACACACACATACATACGGTGGAATAATCCATTTTTGGGTACAACAGCCTCATCTAGCTGTAGGGCTACTATATCTGCATATGTATGGAGGAGGCAGCAAAATTATATGAAATTAAATTTGATTGTGAAAGCTTTGTGTAAATGTAATGTGACTTTAGCATATTTAATTAGGCAACAACATATTTATATATATAGCTTTCATTTTATTTCAGACATTCTTTTTGGACAGAAAGGATTTTGTGTTCACACATGCATATATAAAAAAAGGCTAATGGAAATTTTTAAAAAAAAAAAAAAAAAAAGTGGGTCTAAATCAAAAGAGTAATGAATGAAGCCCTTTCATAAGAATTTTCTTTGCAAGTTCCCCAAAAATGTCAATTCCTCTCTTTTATTAGAATGTTCATCTTATCCATTACTTTATTTTCGTCAAAATGCTAATTAAGCATTCTTTAAACAACATTATCATGGATTAGATTATATTGGATACCCAAAAGTTAATTATGATTAACTCTTAGAGGTTTTCTTTTTTTCTTTTTCATAAAAAATATATAATTATCTATTCCACATACATCACTTAAATTTATTTATTCTATGGAATTTTTTCTTAAAAATACCTAGATAAATTAATTATATCTGTAGATCTAAAACTCTATTATTATTTTTTGGCTTTCGATGGAAGAAAAGTATCATTTAATTATGAATTATTGTAAATATGAAACCGGTTAAAGATATAAAAGGTCAAAAAGGACACATGTAATGTTTAGTCAATTAGATGGACAATGGAAATAAGTTTTTTTTTTATTATTTTTTTTAAATAGATATGGATACAAGTTGATAGAGAAAAAAAAAAGCAGCAAATGCTTATTGGTGGGCATAGCATTATCATGCAAGAAGCTACAATAGAAAGTAGAAACTACACCACAAGTTAAATATAAATATAAATGAATGAATAAAATAAAATAGGTAAAAAATATTTTGCCATTTGTCCGTACATGTAGTGGACTGAAGCACGAGCATGAGAATAGAGATTTAGACTACATTAGGCTACGCGTGCTGGCTAATGTACGCCTGTTCTACCGTTATATATGCACAGCCCATGAAGCTAACTTTCTCTCAAAGCTTGGTGGGTCACTTCCAATAGAAACACACACAGAGGATATTTCAGAGGAAGAGAAACCTAAAATTATATGGAGAGGGAAAAGGAAATGAAGCTATCAAAATTCAAGAGGATTTGTGTGTTCTGTGGCAGTAGTCCTGGAAAGAAGACTAGTTATAAAGATGCTGCTATTGAACTTGGCACTGAACTCGTAATGGATTCTTCTCTGTTTTTCCTCTGTTTTTGCCTTTTCTTTCTCTGCTTCTGCTCTTCTGTTTTGGCGTTTCATGTTTCCTCTTGAATGGTTCTGTTTTCGCTTGGTTTTATTTATTACAAGTCAGGTTTTTGTGTTTTATTAATTTATTTTTGGTTCTGTTTCTCTTCTTTCATTTCATCTCCTTGATTGAGATTCCAATTCCAGGTTCTGTTAATGATTTCCTAATCACTATTACCTTTTTTTTAGATCTAACAGAGATAAATCAATGGCCTTTTACATAAACAATCTCGTTCGTTTATGTGAACACTTTCAACTTATTTCTTTAATATCAATATCTTTTTCTTTTGTTGTTATTTTTTTATATCGTGTACTTTGTTCTCTTTAGCTACGTTTGACATACAAGCCTATGTCACAAATGGAAAAGGGTGTACAACTGTACATTAATTAAGTTGAATACGCACTTGACATTGACAATTTCTTACATTTTTTGTTCTCTCTTTCAGACAAGACTGTAGTTTGATGGGTACCGAGAGTTCATGTTTTCTTATCTATTATACTTTATACACTAAAGTCAATTTATCTCACTTAGCTAATATTATCTATATTTTTCTTTTCAATTTTCCCAAAGGTTGCAAGAAATATTGATCTTGTTTATGGAGGAGGGAGTGTTGGTTTGATGGGTTTGATTTCTCAAGCCGTTTATGATGGTGGGCGCCATGTCATTGGGTATGAAACATATATATATATATATAATCACAGTTCTCAATTTCTTTTTCTAGCTATCTCCTGATTTGCAAGAGAATTACCCTAACAAAGAAATACATCAATTCAGAAACTAAATTAAGTGAGCTTCTGGGGTTTATTTAATTTTACAACTTGAGTATAGTTTTGTACTGATTGCATGTTATTTGCTGCAGAGTTATTCCCAAGACGCTGATGCCCAGGGAGGTATGTATTCTCTTACTGCATGCTGTGTTTTAAGCCTCTCCATTATTGTAACAAAAACAAAAAAAATGAAAATGACCGCAATTAGGCAAGAGAAAGAGAGAAACACACCATTATCTACTTCATTTTCTCTCTCTCAAACGGGAACTTTTTTTGGGGGGGCTTCTCATATTGTGGTAGCTACTTTTACATGGATATCTACCTCTCCTTCGTTATCTTCAAGTATAGATTTCACACTTGTCTCTATTGAAATCCATGCATATGCAGTTTCCAAGTGGGACGAGCTTCTTTGATTGGTTCTGAAATTATCTTGTTTTCGCAATTTTATTTTCTTTCTTTTTAGTTTAAAATTTTTCTGATGAACAAGTTGGTCACCATGAAACCAACGGGGCATCTGGGTCTTTGCCATTTTGTCATTATCTCATAGTTTTATGTATCACAAGCAAGATTCCTATGATATGTCCCAAAATGTTTTAGGTTTCTTTCCTATTCTTTTGGTCTTTTTCTAGATATAATACCATAATATCAGGTATATATAATTTATATGGTGTATGTATTTCCCTTCTCTTTCCATCCCACTGGTTGACCTAATTGAGCCCACCACCTGTGCTAACTCATCATCGCCTTCCTGTGGAAAACTTTCCCTCTCTCTCTTTTGAAAGTTTAATTTGTTGTCTCTGTGTATGCATGTATGTATTTGTATTCATTTTGAGTTCAACATTTTGCAGATAACTGGAGAAACAGTAGGGGAAGTGAAGCCAGTAGCAGATATGCACCAGAGGAAGGCAGAAATGGCTAGACACTCCGATGCTTTTATTGCCCTCCCCGGTTGGTATTTGATTTGATCACCTTGCTTGCCAAAACTCATGCTTAACAAATATCCAAATTATGAATAAAGACCCTTAATATTTTTCAACCAAACTGGTAAAGATAATACAATCACAAATACCCACCCAGGACAAACACATGGGCAGATCTGAAAAAGCAAGACCCATTTTGGTAATAAGAAACGAAACCCATCTCACATGAGAAATGATAGGTTTAAGTACCTATTTTCCAGAGTCATACAGAGTCATACACTCAAGTCTCAACTAAGTTGACGTGAGAAAAAGTGAAGTGAAATTAAAAGATTTACATGCTCTGTGTGGACGATGGGATGGGAAAACTGTTATTTCTGCATATTTTAATTGAGGTTGGTAGAAAAAATAACCTTGCCATTCAAGCAGAAGTGACAAAATGAAAGCAACTACTTCCAGCTTGAACAGTAACAAACGTAGCTTCCGATATGCATGAAAATTAGGATTTTGTTAAGCCTAACCCCTGAAGTAAATAGGTAGTCCTTTAGCCAATTATATATATGGTGCACCTTGCTTCACCCAATGAATAAAAACAAAAGAAATTAAAAAAACTTGTCAAGGCTGTCTTTCTCTTTTCTGGCAAATGGTCCCTTGCCAGTTATAACCTGCAGTAGTAACAGATCCCTTTTGGAAAAGCTTGCCTTTTACCTTGTTTTAAGGGAATTTCAACAAAGTTGAGCTTTAGTTTCCTTTCACGGAACTAAAGTTGGGCTCTTGTAGTTTGGCCCAACAATCCAAAAGGAATTGGATCTGCTGGGATTAGAGGTCATGTAGGTGATAACAGAGAAGTCAAACCCAAATATATTCAGAAACTTGCCGGATCCAGCCTTGAAGGGCTAGCAACTCGAGCATTTTCTGTAAATGCTTTGGCAAAATTTGATATTCTGAATCTTTTGTTTCAGATCATTTACATTTAGTGTGCAGTTAACCCGTGCACTTACTTCACTACTTAGGCCAAAATTCATATATGAGAACTCAGATTATTTTTATTCAGTAATTAGCATTTGACTAAAACTTGAATGTGATACGTATGAAGGTGGTTATGGCACTCTTGAAGAGCTGCTGGAAGTCATAACCTGGGCTCAACTTGGCATCCACGACAAGCCGGTAAAGGCCGACCAGAGTCCATACTTTCAATATGCTGATCTGCATGCCAAAATCAGTAGACTTCCAAGTAAAATAGTATCTAAATATAGCTCTGTTTTGATGATTTTTCAGGTGGGATTGCTGAATGTAGATGGATATTATAACTCCCTGTTGTCATTCATTGACAAAGCAGTGGAGGAGGGCTTCATTAGTCCCAGTGCTCGCCATATCATAGTATCTGCCCCTAATGCAAAAGAATTAATGAAGAAAATGGAGGTAAATTAATTATTAACTTTTTATATTACAGAATTTTCATAAAGTAACAATGTTATTCATCGACATTTTTCTGTTTTCAGGAGTATTTTCCACGGCATGAGAGAGTTGCTTCAAAGCTAAGCTGGGAGATTGAACAATTAGGCCACACCCCAAAATGTGATATTTCAAGGTGATCATCATCATCATCATCGAAGAGACTGAAGCATATATATGAAGAAGAAATATTGAACTGAACTAATTTTAGATGACCAAAACATTCCTGATATGGGAGTTCTTTTTTTTTCTTTCCCTTTGAATCTTTTTTCTTAATTAGTGTAAACTACAAAATGTTGACCTCAGAATTTCTAGCAGAATTCTATTCTCTTATGCTCGGTTTGTTTGCCAAGCAACAGATGAAAAGAGAAGTGGATTCTTCAGACACTTTAATTTCCGCTGTAATGAGTTGTTAAATTATATGCTTACAGTTATTTTCCGTCATTTTCTTGGCAATGATCCATTGAGAACTAAAATGTGCGTTAATAAGTCTTCAATCTCCATATCATTCTGCAGCTCGAAACTCCAAGCAAATTAACAGCAACTCAGCTAACACGCTAAACCTGCAAACTAGGCTTATCTACATAATATTTAGTATGCGAAGCCCATGTGCTCGTTCACTAATGTTGCAACTATGAGTTTGTATGGATTATCGTCAGGAACAATAACCAAGGCAGTTGGGTTGGGTTCTGCCTTGAGAATTGGATTGCTGCTGCAACAAAAAATGTATAAATTGTGAAGAAGCCTTGTAGGTTTGAAAGTGTACGTGGGGTGATGCGCAAAGGGAGGTCGATTCGATTGTACCAGCTACAAAATTTTATTAAGCTAATGTAATTTGGAATCAATTCTGAGAAAAAGTTTAGTCAATGATGAAACTGCTAAGAAATATTGTCAGAATTTTGATCCCGAATCTTTGAATAAACTTACTTTTTTCATCACAAGTTTTGTTTCTCAAAAATTATACGTTTATGTACGATTCTCTGTATCACAATTACGTTGTGATTTATATATATGTGCGTGGTTAAAGAACGTGTGGAGCATAAAACAATATCAAAATAATAATTAACGTTAATATGAAATTCATAAATCACCCACAAGCAGTATCCTAATAAAGGTATTTAAACCATATCGGTTTACGTCTCTATAAAGATTTCAGATTGCATAATCCTTCACATCTCATGCTTCCTCTAGAATTTATTATTCTCTAACTCCTAAGATTTATATAAATTTTTTTTCTTAAAAATGAAGTCATATGTTCTAATATTTTTATATTATGTTACCCAAAAGAAGTTACTGTATAAACATTGTTAACAGAATTATTACACACATATATTTATCTATACAAACTAATAGCGTAGTGTTTTTATTATTGCCACATATTTAATATATTTACTGATAGAGAATGTATAAAAATTTGTATTTTTTAACATTAATATTTTATCAAAATTATATTTTAGTTATATATATATATATATATATATATATATAGCGTACTGTAATGTAATAATTAAAAGCCCGCACACACAACTTTTATTTTTTAAAACTAAAAAAAGAACAAACACTTCATTTTATTTATTTAACAGATAAGATAACATTACAGCAGGACATTAACAGTATATATAGGATCAATTCACAAACAAATTCAGTCCAAGTCTTAAAATTACACTAACGAAATTATATAGAGAAATTAAATACATTATATATATATAAATAGTAGTGACCCTGGGGCAACAATAACTAGATTTCAGATTCGAAAATGTTCATTTTGTAGAAAATAGCATAAAAAGACAAGGATATATATATAAAATTCATTTATAAGATAATTAACACATACTTCCCCTTAAGTTTGAGAAACATACATTTAGATAGAAGGTTTAAAAAAACTCACACTTACCTCTCCTGTACCGTTAGTTGACCGTTAGGATTAAGGGTATTTTAGATATTTTATTAATTTAATCATTTTTCAACTTACTAGATAATTAATTCTTACAAAATATTGTATTATTATTCATTAACCATTCAAAATTTCAAGTTATAAGTGTGAAATTTTAAAATAAATTATTTGAAAAATCATATAAGATATATGTAAACAAAATAATACTATTACATTAATTTATAAATAGAATTTACATGTTTAATATTATTATTTATTACAATCATATATTTTTTTAAGTTAATAATAATTTTGAAATTATACTTATTTCATGTGTATGTGCACCCAATTAACAAAAAATAATATAAAATATAATTTAATTAAATGAGTACCTGAATATACCAAATTTGTTTTACAAAGATTCTAAATTCAGAATTTTTTTAAAATTATAGAAAATAAGACTAATTCATATTATATAAAATGGTATTATTATATGAATAATAATGCAATATTTTATGGGAATTAATTATATAATAAATTAAAAATGATAATATCAAAAAATATTCTTAATCCTAACGGTCTTCTAATGATTAATTAATGGTCTAAGAAAGAGATAAGTGTAGATTTTTTTTAACTTTTCATGTAAGTATAAATTTTTTAAATTGTATGTGTTAATTTTTCTTTATTTATATATATATATATATATAGATCATTAATTACGTACCCTCACTCACGTGAAAAGCCAAAACTAAACAGGCAAATCATGTTGCAGAAGATCCTGTGACAAATTCCTGAAAGTCATGTAATTACCAACTTGGAATTTTTCTTTCTTTCAAAGAATAATATAAATATAATTAAGATTTGGCTAGAAACCATGTGAAATGCCTCGAGAAAATTAATCCATTAGGCATCCCTCCACTTATATGAAAATATCTAGCTACAATTATATAGCAGCAGCACACTAATAAAGACCAGAAATCTTCACGCCCATTTTGACTCAGGGGTTTATATATTCATATATTACATATATATGTACCATGAAGTTGTACAGACTTTATTTAGGTTATATTAATTGAAGAAAAGCTGCACATGCAGACTTGATCAATGTTATTCATCACATTTTTCCTTAATTGTTAGGTCATATATAATTAACTAGTGTTAGATTGCATCTTGGCTTAGGTGGCTTCCACTAGATCTGTTTTCCAGCTATGTGAGAGATCGATCAACCGTCAAAATCTGCCACCTGGCTGGAGTCAAATGCGTCAAACCATCCAGGTGCACTTGATCTTGAAGAATTAAGATATGGGCACTGGCATTATATATATATATATATATATATATATATATATATATATATATATATGTTGACTTTTCTTAGCTAGGGTTTTAGGGTTTTGACCTTATTAACACGAGCATCCCTTTATTATAAAAAATTAAGAGAAGAATGTAAAGTTTTTTGTTCTAACTATGAAAATTACGGGTTATCTATCTAAATTAGGGTTTTTGCATGTTCATGTTACCTATTCACGTGCGTGAGATCTCACACACACGCATGCTGTTCAAGATAGTGTGGGTGAGATTTAATTTGCATACTCTACTCCATTGTTAAAACTTTCCTTTTTTAATTAATTCTACAGTATTCCAAATTTTCTATGTATATATGTTAATAATTCGATAATCAGTCGTATAAATTTTCAGCAATATATATTCCTCTCTTTACTGCTCAGTTTTTTGAATTTAAGAAGCATCATTGGTCAAATGGGTTTTCTTTTTAGCATTCATTGCAGCGAAGAAAATACTTATGAACCCAATAATTGAGTATAGCGATCTTCAAAACAAAAGTTACCAGAACCATAATTAGTCTCAGTTAAAAGTTCTCCGAAAGTCAGACTTAAGAAAACTTGATTACTATTCATAACTTTTATATCATATTATATACATGCTGACTTGACCAAAACAGTTGCCAAATAAAGATTAATTAGACTATATGATTATGTAAGAACCGCATCAGCATTAACAAATTCATAAACCAATTTTATTGCATGTATAGTAAATATACACGCTGACTTGACCAAACGCATCATCAAAGGGGTTATTGACCAAGGGGTCAAGTATGCAAATTATGTGTACTGTGCAAAGTCATCTTCCAAAGTTTGTAAAACGTTCACATACCTTCCCTTGAATTTGTAAAAATTCTAATTTAATAAAAAATTTATAAAAAAATAACAAAAATCTCTCTTATATATAATAATAAATTCACTAAAATACCATAAATCTATTTTTTTTTAAATTGTAAAATAAAACTACTAAATTTTAATAAAAAGGAATAATACTTTAATCATTGTATCAAATATATGTTAAACATATATTTTTTAATTTTTAATAAATAACTCTTTTAAAAATACATAAAATTATTTTGTTATTATAAAATTTATAATTAAAAAAATCTATATAATAACTTAAGTTTAAAATTATTATCAAATAATTATTAAAAAATAAATTTAAATGATTATAAAATAAAGTTATTCTAAAATTAATAATTTAAAAAAATATTTTTTAAGTAATTGTTAAATAAAATAAGTTATTTTATTTTAAAAAATTTAAATAATGATAATTATTTTAAAAATTTATAATTTAATGATAATAATAAATTTTTTGTTAAATTGAAATTTTTATAAACTTAAAGAGAAGCACGTGAACTTTCCCTCCAAAGTTTCTACCTTCTAGCTAATTAATGTTGAGTTTGTACGTGTCTAGCTAATGTTTGTATGTTAACTTTCTCTTTAAAATTCGCCCTTTAGACAAGACAGGAATTATGTTTGAAACTGAACTGCTGTCTTTTACTGCACAATTAATAATCATATACATATATTATCAATGATAATGGACCATGCTTATATCATATTGTATTGGGTACTGGGTCTAATTCTTGAGAATCAAGTTACTGCTTGTAACTAGGATTTACAGCCCATCACTGTCTTTTAACGTTTGGAATTATACCATGTATGGAATCTTTAACCTATATAAAAAAAAAAATTATTAGTTTCAAACATTAATTAACTTATTACAAGTTGGCTAGTTAATTAAGCAACAAAATTAATATGGAATGACCTTGAAGTCTTTTTCATTTCATTATTATCAAAATTTTCTGTTGGAAATTAGAAGCAAGGATATTCAAAGTCAATGTTTTAATTTCTTACCCAAAATACTTCTTCACTTTGTTGGTTTACTACTGTTAATCCGAGATGACTGAATGATGAACACGTAATTACAATATAATTAAATGACTAAATAAATTTGTTATTATTTTTCTAAAAGCATTAGCAATTTTTTCCTTCGATCAAGATTTAAAGCAGATGCTTTTCTTAATATAAGAAAATAGGTTTCTTAATTCTTGATTAACGAATTTCGTTATTTAGTTGCCTAATAATTTTCTCAAGTCCAAATTTTCGTTCTTCCTCTTAGCTTCTGCAACGATAATGGCAACTCACCTGCAAGAAATTAAGACTATGACTTGTAAAGAAAATAACACGATTAGTGTTCATACTTCCTTTCCATATATTTTTTCTTGAATAAGCAACCAAACCCACTTGAAATCTTGAATTATTCCTTCTGCAAGCAAATTAATTGATGGGTTTCTTGAATACAACTTGCCAAAGTTTGGCAAAAAGCCATTAACAAATTAAAGTTTGCTGTATTGTTCATCTACGTATCTACATGCAAAGTCAAACCCTATCATATATATTAAGTATTTTTTCTGTGTACTTTAGCATCTCTTTTATACAATTATACTCAATCTTCCCTTCTCTGCAACTCTACGCGGCCTTTGCTTAGCCATTACCGACATTGTTGTCAACACAAGCTGCATAATATTGCTTCATTTGTTGAAGCGAAAAGGGCTCTCTTGTTTCCTCATTTTCTTTAAACACAAGGTAGTGCTATTAGCTTATGTATATGTGTCTTCGTTTTGTTTAATGGTCTTTTTAAACTTTTAATTTGTCCATGACATATTTCTTTCACTGAAATTCTGTGGACAGATGCTCATGATCTAGGGAATAGGCGTTTGACAAAAAAGTTCACTTTGAGTTATTCGATAGTTTTATATATATATATTGGTAGCTTCTAAGTTTCAGAGGTAGAGCTTTTTGATAGGTCTCATATTCTAATATTATTATGTTTTAAGAAGTAAGCGAGAGAATATATAAATGCATATAAAAACAAACAAGGCATATGGGTTTTATATCAATAAGAGAGAATGGAAACAGGGTGTGCCAAAAACGCAGGGTTAGCCCTTTTCTGCGGCAGCAAAGCTGGCTTTAAAGTGGTGTATTAAGGGAGGTTAAGGTTAATGTATGAGAAGCAGAGTAATGAATTCGGTAACGCGTAATTCAGCAAATTGTTAAAATATTTACACTTTATTAATATAAACGTTTAGCCCATGTGAGCTTCGATGCATTTCTCATGGGGTGCTTCACTTTCACTTTATAGTACCCCCTTTTCATTCATATATATAAATACTATGGCACTGGATTTGTTGCTCTTCAAACTTCAATAACACAAACTTCTCAAAACAAGTCCCGTTACCCAATCTCTTCCTTCATTTTTTCTTTTGCTAATTTGAGTTTCGATTCTGGCAGGTATTCAGTTTTAATGCTTTTAAAAGTTTCTCCTTTTAGCTATCATCTTTTGAATTCTTTTAACTGAAACAAGTTTACTTTTGTGGCTTTTTATAGGCGTAACAATATCTCCCTGTTTATGAAATGGGACTAATTCGAAGTCCGAGTATGAGAAGTGGAGATTACTTGGAAGGGATGCTAAGTGATTATGTTGGAGGAAAGGGCAAGCCAAAAGTTCACAAGAGTGCTTCAGCTCGGCTTGTAACAGCTCTTACTTGCCTGCAATTTGCTTTTGCAGTCTATGCAACATTCCTTCTCTACTACATGAGTCCCGCTGTGGATTTGCGAACCAAACCAGACTTTACATGGGCTACAAGGATCGCCAAGAACTGGAGACAGTTCATCATCACCTCCCATGTTCTGAATCACTACCAAGAAGCTGCTTCTCTCGTTGAAGCTGAAATTCCTCCAACGACTCCATCAGAAATTTGTGAGAATGAGAAAATAGATTTCTTGCAGAAGAAGTCAAATGATGCACAAATGATCAAGTTGAAGACAGAGTTATATCAGGAGATACTGGATTTTCAGAGCAAATCTATTGGCACTGAGACTCTAAATGAGCTTATGGTAATGAAATCTAAGTGGGATTTGAGAGGTCCTAATAGACCAAAAGTGACGGTGATCTTAAACCATTTCAAGAGAAAAACACTCTGTGCACAACTTGATTCATTGCTTCATCAGACTCTTCCATTTCACCATGTTTGGGTCCTTGCCTTTGGGAGCCCAAATGAGCTCTCATTGAAGAGAATTGTAGATAGCTATAATGATTCAAGGATCAGCTTCATTAGTTCAAGCTATGACTTTAAGTACTATGGCAGATTCCAAATGGCTTTACAAACTGAAGCTGATCTTGTATATATCCTTGATGATGACATGATTCCTGGCCGGAAAATGCTACAGATTTTATCACATGTAGCAGGGACTGAAAAGTATAAGAATTCTGTTTTGGGCAGCATCGGGAGGATTTTGCCTTTCAGGCAAAAAGATTTTACCTTCCCAAGCTACCGAAAATTTCGATCAAAGGAGGCAGGGCTATATTTGCCTGACCCTGCTTATGATATCACAGTTAAAAGAATTGTGCAGGTTGATTTCCTTTCCAGTTCATGGTTTCTATCTGCAGAGTTAGTCAAGACACTGTTTATCGAGACACCATTCACCTTCATGACTGGAGAAGATCTTCATCTTAGGTACATTTATCACTATTGAAATCATTATACATTTTCTCAGTTATGATTATTTTTCTGAGCAAGTAGAAATTTTTACAAGTTTGAGAATTCATAATAACAGTACTAAACATGGGGTTAAAAAACTCTTTTAAAAATAATAGCCAAGACTTTCCAAACTCCAAAATAATAAATTACAAATGGGCTTGTCAAAGCAGTTACTTTAATTATTTTAAAATCATCAAACATTGTGTAAGCTTTAAGAGAGGCTGTTTCTGATCTTATTAGCGTCGTTTGACCAAAGCAAAATGAGAATTTATATTGGGTTGTTCACCTGTTCGTTAATATATATACATCTTAATTATATAATTTTGAGTCAGTAATAAAAAAAAACTAATTTTCTTCATTATCAATTTTAATTTGATTGCCTCAGGTAGATATCAATATTATCTGATTGTTCATCATCTGTCTAGCTAATTATTTTAGGCAAATATCTTAATTTAAGTGTATATTGAGTTGAAATTGACTCGGAGAGCATTTGAACTATTAAATTTCTATTGATCAGCATTTAGTCTATATAATTAATATTTTAGAGACGAATCTTCTGAGTTAGAACCTATTTTTGTTAATAATTTGGTCAACTTTTCCATTTTTATATTATTTGTTTGGAGAAAAAATGGAAGATGTTACTATAATAATTTTCGAACAGGAGATGGGTGCCCTGCACCGTGTTTCCATTACTAAAATTTCCAAATTTGTCCGTTCTGATTGTTTACTGCACATTATACACATTCAATTTGGTAGAGGAAACCAAAGAAACTTTGTTGGAAAGAGAGCTCACTTTTTCAGATTCCTTGTAGCACAATGTGCCCATTATTGAGATATGGCTAGTGAGGAGAAGATTCATGCCTAACACCATTAGAGACTGCATCCCTGTTCTGATATTTACACTGTATTTCCTAAGTTGAAAAAGGTTAAAAAAATTTATTCCACTGTCACTTCAACAATTTTATAACTTGGGTACTGTTTTGACTTGCAGCTATCAGCTTCAGAAGTACCGAAATGCTGGCTCTTTTGTACTTCCAGTTGATCCTAATGACAAGGAAACTTGGGGTGACAGTGAACACAGACTTGCTTATGTGTCCGAAACCACTGTAATCTTCAAAGACATTGTGCAAGTCCGGGATGACCAATGGTGGAAAGCTCTTTCTACTGGTTATATAACTCAGTGGGCTGCAATGTATCCTCAAAAAATTGATGCACTCTTCTATGCTCACTCTGTTGATGAAGTTCGCGCACTTTCACCACTACTCGAAAAATTCAGGTCTACTGTTGGCAAGAAGGCATACATTGTTGTCTCTGGAGGCAATTTCTGCCCTTGTGAAGATGCTGCCAGGGCACTCAATTGGCCTAAGTTGGTTTGCAAAGAGAGAAGATTTAAGATATTCGATTTGGCAATTGGAACTCTTTCGGGTATATCAAACTCAGAGGTGCCTGTGGTACAGGCAGTGTACTCTAGCATGAAGGGTTTGGTCAAAATTCACAACCCAAGTGTGGTGATCACAGTGTCTGACATTGATACTAATGTGAAGAAAGCTTTGAAGATGGCAACTGAAACTAATTCAAACGGCACAACATTGGTTCTTTTACCAAAGCCTTCTATTTCAAAGGTTCTTTGGATGGCTGATCTTAGATCGACAGCATTGCCAAGTAAGATTGCTAACTTTTCTGAGATTCAATTTAGCATCTAAAATAAGTATCTAATTGGAATTCAAGTACAACATCAGTCAAGTTTTTCTGAGTAGTAAATAAGGTCTAGCAACTCAAAAGGATTTCTGCTACCAATAGAGATGCAAATATTATAAAATTTTGCCTGCATTTCAAATTTATATTCTGCAAAGATATGTGTAAAGTTGTTGGAATCTGGCATGAATGAGAGGAGTCAAACTCCAGCAAATCCCCAAAAGTAGGACTAATGAATAATGACATTGGTTTTTTTTAATGCGTTAATCACTTTTTCTTTTATGAAATATTCAACTCAGCAACCAAAATTTTTCTTCCTTTTCTTTTTCCTTTTTCTTCTCCATTTTTTTGAGGATGGATTACTTAACAATTTGTCTCTAATGCAGATTGGAACAGGATGCGGATATCTGTCAACATAATTACCCAAAACCGTGTTCATTCCTTGGAAAGGCTTCTCAAATCTCTGAGTAATGCTTACTACCTTGGGGATGAGATTCCCCTCAGCTTCAACATGGACAGTAGAGTAGATGAAGCAACTCTAAGACTAGTAAGTTCTTTTGAATGGCCTCATGGCCCTAAAACTCTCAGAAGAAGAATCATCCAAGGTGGCCTAATCCGAGCAGTCAGTGAAAGCTGGTACCCTGCATCTGATGATGATTATGGTCTGCTACTTGAAGATGACATCGAAGTCTCTCCATACTACTACTTATGGATCAAATATGCTCTGTTAGCATACCACTATGATCCTCAAGTGTCACTCCCTGAAATCTCTTCGATCTCTCTTTACACCCCAAGACTAGTTGAAGTGGTGAAAGAAAGGCCTAGATGGAACCCAACCGAATTTTTCAAGCGCATTCATCCAAACACACCATATCTGCACCAGCTACCCTGCAGCTGGGGCGCAGTTTTCTTCCCAAAGCAATGGAGAGAATTCTACGTTTATATGAATATGAGGTTTACTGATGATGCTAAAGCAAACCCAGTTCAGATTCCCAAGTCCAGGACAAACGGTTGGCAAGCTTCCTGGAAAAAGTTCCTGATTGACATGATGTACCTGAGAGGGTATGTGAGTCTTTATCCGAATTTTCCAAACCAGGCAAGCTTTTCGACAAATCATATGGAACCAGGAGCTCATATCAGTGCAAAGGATAATGTTGTAAAGCATGACAAGACAGATTTTGAGGTTCCATTGTTGCTAGAGGATTTCAAACCCTTGTTGCCAAATGGGAAGTTTCCTCCAGCTTCGAAATTGCCATCACTGAATCTGTTCAATCAGCCTGTTTCTCTCAAGGGTCTCAAGGCTGCGGGTGCGAAGCTGGGCCAAGATGTGCTGAGATGTGACAATGCCACGGAGATAGTTACTGTTGATCATCAAACCGGTCTGCCCTTGCGCTGCTCGAAGTTCTGAAAACCAAAAAAACAAATGAACTGTGATTATGATTATTAATTCTTTGTTTCTTTTGAAAGATATAGCTGTGTAATTTTGGTCTATATTTTGCTTTATTTTATTGAAACATAATTTGTTGGGTGAGATATCATGTGGAAGAATCAATGTAGCCGCAAAGTGGCTCTCATAATTGTCTCCTAAACAAAAGGAGACAAATGTACTTTGCTCTCTTCAGTCTTAATTCACTGGAATCAATCTCTTGTTTATCCCTTCTCTCTACTTTATTCACATACATAAGCAGCACTTGTTATTGGTGCTGCTTGGGAAAAATGCCTTTCCCATACACAAACTGCAATATATATATATATCCAGATACCTCCTATTGTTTCGTTAATTTTCCAAATCCTCTTACCATTATGGCCGTTAGTAGAAAGTGTTAACTTTTAAAGACAATTTTATCTCTTTAATTACTTGTATAAGACAGTTGTGTTTTTACTATTTGAAACAAAAATAGAGCCCAAAACTAACACCGAGGACCCCTACTAATATTTACTAAAAAAATTTAAATTAAAAGGGAAAGAGATTTTTTTTCGTATTTTTTATTGTTCTTTATTTACTGGACATAGAATACATATGACAACATATATATTAAATACATGATTTGTCATTTTGATTGGTAATCATGTATTAAACAGTACGCATGATTGCCCTTGAATATTTTGATTGATTACATTTGGTATTTGAATATTAAGCCTACAAATATATTGAAATTATTAATTATATATAAAATTTTAAAATATATTATTTAATTAAATATTGTCAAAACTTCCTTAGTTGTTAATTTTTAACAATATTAATAGTAAAGAATTATAAATTATTATATTCAATTTTTACCGTTAATTAAATTTTTTAAAAATTATGTATAATAATTTGTTAAAAAAAATTGATAATAAATTTAGAAAAGAAAAATAAGGATCAATATTATAACTTACTTGTTTTACTCCCCAAAACAGAAAAATAAATATATAAAGTTATCATTCTTATTTTTAAACAAGGGTATTTGCATAACTTCCTGCCAACAAGCTTCCCCAAAGTTTGTGTTTCAACGTTCAAAAGCAAACCTAAAATATTACTAATTTAAATAAAAATATTTCAAATCAAATCGTATAATTAATTATATTGTTCGATCAAAAGTAGGTGTATTTTCGTAACATTTATACTTTTTATTTCTAAATAAATATAAAAGATAAATTGAGGTATAATGTTAAATAACAGGGGCGAATTAGGAAATCTCCTTTAATTATATGACATAAATTAAGTGTACGTTAAAGTTTGTTGACAAACAAAGGAGTTCAGACAAAATTGACCCTACTTTTAGTTACTTAAGAATATCATAATCATTAGTATAAGAGGTATATTTTGTACAAAAGTTTATTTATACATATTTATTTTAATTTAACACGATATGTCTTATTAATTGCATATTTATCAAAAATGCATGGTCACTCATTTTGGCATTATTCGAAACAGAAACAATTGTTGCCACATCAGCATGACAAAATATGATAGCAAAAGCAAACTATTGAACACCGATTTAGGAACAAGTGGTTTTCAAATGCAACAAAAAGGAAAAATGACTCGTAACCTAAAGAATCAAGCCACATATTGATGCATATATTAGCTATATCTATTTACATCATGAAATACATTTTAGTTGTTTGATTTTTGATAGACATGTGACACATTACCAATACCCAAATGTTGTTGCATTCACTAGAAATTGAGGAGGTTAAATAGCTAAAAAATAGATGGGTAGGTGCAATAAGCAAATTGCATAGAAACAAAGCAAAAATGACACGGGATGGGATAATGGAGGATATGGATTTCTAGTGTTGAATCATGAATCTCTACTCTTAATTTGTTCTCTTAGGTAAGCTATCACTTTTATTATATTATTTATAAGTGGCTAATCATGGTGCTGTTTTATGAAGGTGTTGGGTCTACTCGATCTATTTGAGTTGTGGTGTAAAGATTTTAGTAATATATATTTTTTAATTAATGCAAGATCACTAATTTAACGATTAAAGTAAAATATTTAAAATAGATTGTTTCAATAACAATGAATGAATTTGGTATAGTACGTTTTAATATTAAGTCAAATTTATACAATAAATACAAATATTAAACTTACGTTTGAATGCTTTGTAAATATTTATGCATGTATAACTGTATGACTTTAAGAGGTTATTTGAATTTGAATACATTTTTTAAAATTGTTCCGTATTTAAAAAAATATATGTTTGATTATAGATTTTGTCAAATTTATTTTAAAAATTAAGAAATATTATTTCTTTTAATTTTAACTAGAAAAAAAATAATATTTTATTATTTTTTCACCATTTTTAAAAATAAAATTTGAAATCTAATTATATATATTTTTTAAAATAACTTATCTATTCATTTTTTAAAATAGTATCAAACATTCTTCTCGTTGTTTTATTTTAAAAAATTATGTTTGACAAAACAATACTAAACATGTATTTTATTCTTAAAATAGTATCTTTAAAATATTAATTTTATAGTTTTCAAAAATATTATTTTAAAAATATTACCAAAAATATTTTAATATACTACAAAAACAATATACAATAGTTTAAAGGATAGAACTTCTTAAAACTTTAGCACAATTAAAAATTAGTTTTTAAAATTTTGGAAAGGATGGAGAGAAAATTCTTTTACGATCAATTTTACAGAATTTCAAAGAAGTTTATATAATAAATTAATCACGTATTTTTTTATATAATATTTAAAACGAGATCTGAAATGAAGTGAGTCAAATTCTGTCAAGATTTTAGAGAACTACGATGAAAGCATGAGTTAAATTAAGTGATCGACAAGAGTCCAAGTGGCAGGCACATGGAGCCTGACAACATACTCTAATCTAACGGAACCATACAACTTATCAAGTCTATTTCAATTATATTTTTCTCATATTAGATTTGGACGTACTTCTATCCATTAACATTCATTTTTCTTTTTTTTTTTAATATTATTTTGTACGATTTAAATCTTTCTTTATCCAACGACAATAATATTTTGTCTGTTACCAATCTAAAATTTATTTTAGAGTCACATCAATTTAAATTAAATGAGATTCTACTTAATAACAAAACGAGATAATAGTTGTATTAAACTGATTACTGGATTAATTAATATATAAAATATGATAAATATATAAGTGAATTGTGAGTATAGTACTGTTATAATAAAAGTAAATGAAAATTAAGTATTTATCTACTAATATTATTCAATATTATACAAACTCGGTTATAAAAATTGATATGAAAATGTAGTATTAATATTATCTGTTTTAAATTTAATATGTCATTTTACATGTCACAAAGATGTATCAATTGTCACGCCAATTAGAGTTATTTTATGTAACATTATTCTTAACAAAGGAAAAAGAAGTAAATTTTTAGATTAAAAAGTGTTTTATTATCCTACTTTAATTGTATAACATTGATATTTATTATAATTAAATGCCAGCCTTGGTTGGTGCACTTCATTTTTGGTATAATCTTCAAAGTGTTATTATTATCCTGCATTATTTGTAATGTTGTACACCAATAAATTAACTATTCAGGAAACCAAAATAGCTTAATATTAAAGTGTTTTGGTCATTTTCATTTAAAAAAGAAAGCGAAAAAAGGCAAAAAAGAGTGTGCCGTGGGTCCACCGAATACGTGGCGCACAACTACTGGTTCTTATAACCGGTGAACAAACATACCCCTACCACTATCAAAGCCTCCCGTGCCTGCAAATTCAAACATAAAGTCTGGGCAATATTGTAAAAATGGAAAAATAAGTAATTTATTTATAAAAAAATAATACAGTTCTTGAGTTTTTGCTTCAGCCCACAACTAACACCAGGTGTCTCGCTTCTGATAAAACCTTTATAAAAACACTCTGTCTCTGTCCTTTCTTTCTCACAAGATCGACACACAAACGAAAAAAGCTTGTGAGTACCAAACCCTAGACTCTCAATTTTCATTCAGTTTTTCCTCATTGATGGTATTTTACTGCTTACTGGAGTTGATCAGTTCCTGTATCGAATTCCGTAATGTGATTTGTTCGTGCTTCTGATTTTTAATCACGCATTTCTCTGAATTTGTATGTGTTGATCTCTATTATTGAGATCACGTCACTGGCGGTGAACTTCGTGTTCTTGTTGAAGGCCGAACGAGATTTTACTCTACGCAGATCAACTGTGAAAATGCAGGAATTTAGTTTTTGAATTGCTTAATTTTGTTCAGCGTTTGTAGTTTAGCATGCGTTTGGCTGTCCGTAGTTCTGTGGCATCCAGTTTGTTTGAGTATACTTGCTGCTAGTTACTTGGACAGCGCCTTCAATACTGTGTTGTCTTCTGAACCATGAATCCTCCTGAAGATTCCTAGGATAGAAACTTTGTGAAATATATTCTCGTTGTTCTTGCCATTTTCTTGTATAATGACTAGTCAGTGTGTTATATTGGTACTAGTTTATTAGTTAATGACGCTGATTATCCTTACGAATGTTTACTCTGATTGTCAGGTTTCAGCATGTGACACTTTTTTTTTCCTAAGAACTTCGTGTTATAGATCGCTTTACACACACACAAGTTATATGTATTGAGATTTTGGAGAAATAACATGTTTTAAATGTAAGATACTTGTAATTTTTTAATCCAATTGCTAACTTGCTACCGTTGGCTATGAATGTATCACATTTGTCAGGGTTCATGCTTTGCTGAAGAAACTATGTACCTGCTTGAAACAGATAATGACATATTTAGTCCAAGAGGTGCTTAAGCAATTGTTTTATTTATCTGGACATCTGTCCTTTTGAGTGGAGTGACAGAGGTTGTATCAAATGGGGACAATAACCCGCAGGTTTGAATTATTTTTACACCTCTAATATCATTTGCTTGTATAAAATTGTGATATAAATGCATGTTTTTAATCTTCAAGCATACTCCTGAATTTGGCATTTGAAAACTAGTGATTTATTGCGGTTCGTTTTATTGCAATAGGTCCATTGTGCTGGCATTTTCTAATTTGAATTTCATTTTTGCTTTTCAGTGGTGTTCTTAAAAAAACAAATGACGGTGCCAGAATCATTGTCACAACAATTTTAGGACTTCTTTTTGGATTTTTTGTTGGTATATCATTTCAATCAGTTTCTTTTTCTAAGGTACATTTGCCTCCATAAGTTTGCAGCTATGTTGCAGTTGTAGCTGTAGTCCATTTTGATTTTTTATTTGGGACTCCTGCAGATTCAACTTCCATCAAGCCTTAGTACATCAATTGAGGTAGCTGTAAAAGAGGAAAATATATATCAGAAAACTGAATCTCCTGGTTCTATATCAAGTCCTCCTAATCCTAGGGTACCTATGCTTCGTTTTTGTTCCTATTCTTGATTCGCATATGATGTTCGTGGTATAGATTTACCTCATTCCACAGAACTGTGATTCATTACATGCTTTTTTCATTTATTTTTTCATTTACAAAAAATAATTCAATAACATTCAACTTGTTGATAATTTTTGGTTCTCATCCAGTGTGCCTTGAACAATATTATGCTACATTAAAAGTAAATAAGTATTGGTGGTACTCAGATTGTTTACTCTTAAATTTTAGCCAGTAAAATACTTTATATATGTGTTCCCGCCTGCCTGTGGTAAGTAAAGTTTTTTAATTCATCAACTTGATTCAGTATGAGTTGCTTATGTCTGTAGTCATTGTCCCCCAGGTATATGTTTCTATGAAGTCAAGTTTTTTAATTCATCAACTTGATTGATTACCACCAGGAATTATTATGTCAGATTCTAACCGTCACTTTTTCCCACCAATTTCACAATCTCGTATACCAAATAAAATGTGTACTAAAAGCAGTTTTCAAATTTTTTATGTTGAATTCCTTGGCCAATAAATCATACTTTTGTTCTCTGGTACTTGCTATTGAGTATATTTTATTTTTTGCTAGATCATTTTGGTTTTCTTTTATTTCTTTGTGGTTGTTGACGTTGCAGCAAAGCTTAACTTTTGTTCAGTCTGATAATCACCAAGAGTTTTATCATATACTAATTAATGCGTGAAGTAATGCTGTTTCAAAATCCCCTGGCTTGATCTGATTTTATTTGCAATATTCTGTCAATACCAATTAAACATTATAAATTCTTACAGAATAAAGCATAATTTTGTTCAGTGATAACTTTTCCTCGGCAGGTGATGTCTTGGCTATATCTTTTTGCTTTTTATATATCTCTTTTGCTGCTGGTGTTGCAGCAAAGCTATATGTTTGTCAGCTTAAACAATAAACTTAATTTTGATTTAGTTTGATGATCTGTGTCCTCATCTGCTGATCCCCAGATATATGTTTCAACAAATCCCCGTGGAGCAGAGTTACTACCACCAGGAATTGTTGTGTCAGAAACTGATTTTTACTTGCGCAGATTGTGGGGTGAGCCTAGTGAGGTATGATACGCAATTGCTATAGTGATATGACTGGCTACTATGGGATTATCAATAGCTTACCATTATGTCAAGCAGCTCAAATGATAGAGCTTTGATGTCTTGAATCTTGTTTGCTTACTAAAGCACTGAATAAAGAAATTGTACTATTGTAATTTAAGGTACTTATAGAATGGCTGATAGCTGCTTTCAATGCAGGTCAGAAAAGATGTTATTATTCTAGTGTAATGGCATATATATTGTACCATTGACAGTTTAAGACCATGTGCAATACATGCGTACATATCATAAAATGCAGGATACTTTAAAGTATGCTGTGTGGGACTCAATATGGGTACCACATATCCTTGCACGGACAACTGAGATTTGTGAAGTGTTTGAAATACCATCTAGAGAACACAGTATTTTTTCTTAATTTCATATAAATTCTGATTCACTTGGATTTAAATTATGAATTCCATTTAACTGATACTGGGAATTGCATACCTAATTGAAAGAACATATGTTAGGTTCCTTGTTTTGTTTGCATTTCAGACATACACAAGCATGCTGACAATGAAGAGTGCAATAGAGATTCTCCAATTTTAACCTCTTTACTGATTTTGCTTGCGGATTAGTTTTCTGTTTTATGGGAATTTTCTCATATTAAATGCCCTGGAATCTGCAGGATCTAAAGAAAAAGCCAAAGTACTTGCTAACAATAACAGTTGGTTTGAATCAGCGGAAAAATATTAATACAATGGTTCAAAAGGTGATATTAATGGATCTTCATCCTTTTTTTCCTTCTTTTGTCAAATTAATGATTTTTATTTATGAGTTTCTGAGATCTCTGTTCGTGTAAATTGTGGTAGTTTTCTGAGGATTTCCAAATTTTGCTTTTTCACTATGATGGACGGACAAGTGAATGGGACGAGTATGAGTGGTCAAAGAGTGCAATCCATATTAGCATAAGGAAACAAACAAAGTGGTGAGTTTTAAGGCCTTATGTGATCTTTTAGCTCTTTTGTAGCATATCCATTGTTGAATTGGTAGAGATTTATTTTCAGGTGGGTGGGTGATAAGTCTAAAATCCTTTGTTTTCTGATTTGTATTTGTTTTCCAGGTGGTATGCAAAAAGATTTTTGCATCCTGATGTTGTGGCTGCCTACGAATATATTTTTATCTGGGATGAAGATCTTGGAGTTGAACATTTCAATGGAGAGAAGTATGTTGTTTTTAACAGTTATTGTTTTTGAATTCTGATGAAATTTGACAGTTAAATCCTTCTTTCTAATTTTTTCAATATGAATAACCAGGTATATGGAGTTGGTTAAAAAACATGGTCTAGAGATCTCTCAGCCTGGTCTTGAGCCCAATAATGGATTGACGTGGCAGATGACGAAAAGGAGGGGTGACAGAGAGGTTCACAAGTAGGCTTTATAGCTCTCTCTCTGGTTATTACAAATAAATATTGCCATTTATTTTCTATCATTTTTTCAACAAACCACATATGTCTCAATTCATGAACAGGTTTACAGAAGAGAAACCAGGCTGGTGTAGTGACCCACGTTTGCCTCCCTGTGCTGCGTATGCACTCTCTCTTCTCTCTTCCCTCTATCTTTCTGCCTGCTTGTGAGATGGTGCAAATAGCTTTAGATTGGAACACCTGCAAAGACATATGTGGGAACTTTTATGCCCAACATTCGAAGCATCTCACCTCTGTGATCATTTTTCACTTGGCAGATTTAACTATGCATAATTATGGTGTTTTAACTGTTCATTTTTTTTTTTTCCCCTGTTTTTGGGTTAACATTTCTCACTTCTTTCAGCTTTGTGGAAATTATGGCCCCAGTATTTTCTCGAGAAGCTTGGCGTTGTGTGTGGCACATGATTCAGGTATGTTGATTTCATGTGAGTGACTAGGTTAATCGTAAATGCGTGAATGGTTATATACATCCATGCATTTATAAAGATGGTCGAGTTGATGCACATGTAAATAGTCTTTGCAACTTAATTAGATTTATCAGTCTTCCTAGGAAGAAGTTAGAGACATCAGTCTTCAAAAATTTGGTGGGGAGTTGAGTCGTGAATGACTTGGCCTGATATGAACAAATAAGAAAATAACCATCATTTGCTATTGTGAATGAAATCTTGAATAAGTATATGGTATAGGAGACGAAAAATATAGGAGCATCAGCATAGCTCTTAATTATAGTATATAGGATTTCTTGTTAATGTTTTTCATATTTCTGCAACACTAACAAAATGCAAGATTGTTTGCTTGTAGAATGACTTGGTGCATGGATGGGGATTGGATTTTGCTCTGAGAAGATGCGTAGAGGTTAGTGCTTTTTCTCTTATCTTTTTTCCTAATTAAAGGTGAGTTATGTTTAGATTGCTTAAATATTTTAGAAAATGGCCTTAATTGTTTTTGCATAATTATGTTGGGGATTGTGATTCTTCCCTTTGTTTTCAGTGAAGAAAACAGTACAATTTTGTATATCCTAAATTCTAGGAGGGGATTCACTCCCTTAAAGACCTGTCCCTGGGGGATAGAAGATTTCCATTACATACATCATTTTTTGGGTATTTATATATGCATATGTGAATTTATGTAATGGTTTTGTAGTGTCACATGGCGAAACCAGATGTTTTAAGACTAGTGCTCCTCTGAATAAGACCCCTTTAATGCTCAATATATTAAGATATAGCAAATGACCATCTTCAAAAGGTTTGATGTCATATGCCCAAAATAGACAGAGTTGAGCCATGTTCAGGCTGATACGATTATCTGCATGGTTGACTCATTTTACTCTATCTGTCCACAATGACATGCTTAATATCTTTTTCTTTGAGGAATTTAATGGATGGAAGCAAAGTCTAAGCAGAGTAATTGTAAGAACTAGGATGATGATCTATTAATAAATGAACCAAGATGGTTGGGAAATGGAAAACAATTAGTCCAGATATTGTTTAACTTATATATTCTGCGCTGCCGTCACCTAACGTTTAGTAAGTATGCTGCAGCTGTTCAAATAGCATGTATACTATGTCAACTATATAGTAAGAAGACACCATTTTGAAACCAGTCTTATTAAATTTGCAGAGACCCCTGTCACAGACCCATGTAAATGGTACTTTTTGCTCAATCATGCCTTTGATTAATCCAATGAGTCCCTTATCCTGTGACCCCAAGGAAACAAATAATTCAAATAAAGAAAAAACATTGGAAACGTTGGAATAGTGGATATCCCTTTTCATGGGCATCTAAGCTCAATCGCGGCCTCAACCTAATGTTAGAGTTGTGCCACCCTATACAACTCTAGCAGCCAAGACTATTTTAGAATTTTAGCTAAAAGTTTCCCACCTCAATATATTGCTTTTCTAATAATTCACTCAACCCCCTAGGTAAAAACTTTGCATTGCTTCCATGAACATCCTAACCTATGCTGAGTGACTATCCATCTCAATTAGCATGTGGGACCATGTGGGACCTAGATGCTTTATGCCCAAGACCTGTATGGACCTCTTGAGATACTGTCAGCTGATGGCACCATGAATTCTCACTACAGATTTTATTTAGATTCACTAGATTAATCCATCCTATGCAGAAGATGTAATGAGGTAACTTTGCCTTGAGTACAGGGGTGGGGGACTGAGTTTCCCGTGATTGCTGTCTTTAACAATTATTTTATGCATATAATTTAGGGGACTTGTTCTTATAAATGCATTGTGTACTTGGTTTAGTTCAGAAAACAATATTGATTTATTTTCAGTGTACAATATGCCTGTCAGGCTTGCATCAGCAAAATCTCTGTATTTCTAAAATCCTTTTGATACCTTTTCTTTGATTTGAATTTTAGTCATAATTGTTGTGCTCTACAGCCTGCACATGAAAAGATTGGTGTGGTTGATTCACAGTGGATCATTCATCAAGTCATTCCTTCACTTGGGAGTCAGGTGAGCATCTTCAACTTGTCATATTTGACAAGTACAGCAGCATGCATGATTTACCAATTCAAATTTTAATCTGCTTGACAACTGCCACTGGTTGCATGATATACCAAATCTAATTTTACTATGTCTGTGTGTGTTTGTCAGATCTGTAAATGTGCTTGAAATTATGAAAAATTAAAGAAACCACACTGATGGAAGATAAACCTTTGGAAAACGATTATTTGGTTTGTATAGTTAGCAGGAGCTGTAAAAGTGGTTGCATGTAGTGATACGAATGGATTTGATGTTGTTAGCATTATGATCGTTTGTATGTAACCCTAGAGCATTACAGCACAAAGTTCCATAGAACAAGCTTTTCCGGCTATCAATGTTACCGGTTTTACTTGAGGATAATATGAGATCAGATGGAAACCTTTCAACAGCGACATTCTCTCATTTACAGCTAGTTATATTGTTGTTGGGTCTACATTATCATGTTTGTAGTTCCCCTGCTTTCACTTAATATGCAAAAATACATTCTGATGTACTCCTTAACTTTCTACTAACTTTCAGGGCCAGGCAGAGAACGGGAAAGCCCCATGGGAAGGAGTATGTATATTTATGATGTTATCATTATATTTATTAATGATTTTGATATTATGTTAAACATCTTTATCGATAAGTGTAAATCCCATTATTGTCAGCTGACTCATTGGTTCTTTTATTTCCAAATATCTTATGACAATTAGCTAGCTCAAAATATTTAGATTGTGTTGCCTAAGGTTTTTAAAATGTTATTTTTGAAAATTATAAAACTAGTGTTTGGAAAATGATGTTTCCAGAAATGGTGTTCGGTGTACTAGTGTTTTGAGTAAAGCAGTTGTTTTGAGAACGAATTTGTAGTCAATTTCAAAAATGGTGGAAGACAAGAAAAGGTTATACTTAAAATTTTAGAAAAAAGATTTTTTGTTTCTGAAAATGAATTTTGCAAAAAATGTTTTCCTTGCTATTTTTAGCTTTTAGAAATGTAACCAAAACGGGTTGTTGGGTTCTGCTTTAATTTCCCTTTTAATTTTTCAATTTCTCTTTACTCGTAGGTGAGAGCAAGGTGCAAAAATGAGTGGTCCTTATTCCAGAATCGGCTGGCCAATGCAGACAAGGCTTATTTTGCTGAAGTTGGGAAGGGATAATTTTATGGGGTTCTCTCTCCCTTCGCCCTTGTACATTTTGTCTCATTTTACTTGGCCTTGAGGGGTGTTTTACAGATCATCCTTCGTGCAGTGTTTAGCTCAAGGTAGTGAGCTCATTTTCTGAGCCCCACATTTTGTGTATCTTACAGATGCTCACAGTTATATAAGGGAAGTGAAGTTTTTACCTCATGATGTTGCTTCCCCTTTGCCTATTCTTCTCCTTCGTAGTTGCTTTCATGTTTTTAAATTTTTTATTTTATTTTTTTATTTTTTTTATTTTTTTTGTGGATTGAAATTGTGATCATGATTCAATTGAATAGAAGGATATAAGTAATTTTATATGTTATGAAGGTGAAATGGCTGACGCATCTGTTGGCTGTTGCCATGAAAAAGAAAGCCATATTTGCCATGGTGAAATTATTATTGTGATTTTTATTCAGTAGGCAGTGTTTATACCATAGGTCCCCCACATGAATTGTCATATGAAAGTATGCGGATTAACTTATAGCACTTGTATACTGAGCAAGTAAATTTTGTCACTATCATATAATCGGGATACTAATCAAATAAGTTTTTTGTCCATTTTAGAAAAATTGAAAACGAAAATAAATTGCGGGACATAAAAAATAACGAACGGGGTCTTACATTGGAGTCTCCAAAAATAGTGGAGAGTTTAAATAAAATAAAGGATGTGTTTTAACTTTGAATTGCTCATTTAAGGCGGATAATTGAAAATATTCTAATTTTTAAAAAATAACTTTAGGATAAAAAGACAACTAGGAAGGATATCGATTTAAGCTTCATTGGTAATACATTTTTTTAGAAATTTATTGTTAATAATGCCAATTTATTTTTTAGTATTTTTAAAACACATTTTCAAATTAAATGGAATTTTTTTTATTTATTTAAAAAATAATATACCCATTCTTTTATTTACGGTTTTGGGAAATTAATTTTCATAAATATTATTAAAAGTATTTTATATTAAAAAGATTGGTTTTAAATATACTTTTTTAAAAGATATTAGGAATCGCCCGTAGGACCCGATGCTCCGATTGAGGAACTCCATGTGGTTAGCTTTGTGACGGAGATTTTTTTTTAAAAAAAAAATTCAAAATAATCCTAATTTGAATTCAATTAATGTAAACAGTCATAGAAACAAAAAAATTATTGACCTAGCCTAATATACATTTTTTTTTGGATAATTTTACTCTTACTAACCACCTGCAATTTTGTTTACAAAATTAATTTTTACTTTTCCCTCTTTACTAACAACACTTTGACAAAACTCAACTTTTCTCTTTTCCGTAAATTTTATAATTGAAAAATAATAATTTATGTAATATATACATTTATATTCATGTCGATTAAATAGTAAAAACTGTTGATTTAAATTTTAAATTGTATTAATTGATTATTATATTCATATTTGAATGCAAAAATATAGATAATCAAAAAATGTGAGGAGTTGTGTGAAGATTAAAACAGTATTATGAGAAGAATTTTGAGAGGTTTTTAGTCATAATGTGAATTTTCATTAAGGCAAGATTTTGTTAAAAATAATAATTTAATATTTTTAAACATAATTTCAAAATAAATAGAAGTTTATTTTTTATTTGTTTATAAAAATTAATATATGCATTCTTTTATTTTTCGGTTACAGGAAATTAATTTTCATAAATATTATTAAAAATATTTTATGTTCAAAACATTGGTTTTAAATTTTTTAAAAAAAAAAAAGATATTAGGAATCGTCCGTAGGACCCGGTGCTCCGATTGGAAAACTCAACGCGGTTGGCTTTGTCACGTGGGCATTATTTGATTTATTATTTCTTTAAGAAGCGAATTATTTGATTTTGAGGAGACAAATGATCATGAATTGAGCTTCATGTTCAATCATCAAAAAATTGTGTTCCTGAACCAATGCTCAAATTAAAATCCAACAAAGTTAAACAGTTAGTTAAATGGTTTGTATCAAAATTATTTGACACACACACAAGGACACGTGGAATATAATATATATATATATATATATATATATATATATTGAGACGTCTCAATCTCAGATGACATAACTCAGTGTAATACAAAACTTTTGTTTTATATCCCGGGTCATTTTGACTGCGATTTTATTTTATTTATTAATAATACTACTGTAATAACAACGACTACAATTTAACGTGTTTGGATTCCTAAGATGCTTAGAGACCAGCTTGCTGGTTGGTGACGGTGATGTTCAAAGTGGGGCCAAGAATGGCTTAATATTGGAGTGAAATTGAAGTAATCACATCACCAAACACAACGCAGGATGATGGATTGCTGTGAGGTCGAGGCTGAGGTTGAGGTTGGCAAAGCCTAATTGCTTGTGTTGGCAGATATCTCATTTTCATATATTAATTTGGAAATGTTCGTTTCACCTTCCTGCCTTGTTTGCTAAGCCTTTCTCTTATTCATTCATATGTACACACATGCATACATACATACATTGTATTGTATTACTAATGGGCGAGCGAGTGAGCTGGCAATTAAAGCAAAACAATTGCCTATGAACAATTTACAAGAAACCCTTTGGACTAAAACAACCTCATTTTTTTCAACATAATTTATTTAAAAGAAAAGAAAATGAATAAACGTCATATATTATCAGAGAAGAAAAAAATAATGGTCAACAAGGTATTCTATCAGAATCAATGGTTCCTAACAATTCAGTAGTTAATCACAGAAATTTTTCAAAACGGAAAGCAAAACCTTTTTTTTAAAAAGAAAAAAGAGAGACATGAAAATGAAATTAGGTCGGATTGACAACGCCATTAGCAACTTCAACTATGTGCGCTTCTGGAAGTGAACCACGTGATGAGAGTTAAAAATTAAAAAAAAAGTGCTGCAAATCCAAAATAATCAAACGGCGTTTGGCACCAACCTCCCTAGTCCTCCTAGCCTTGTAATCAAAAATAAAAAGGATCTTTGTTCAACATTCTCATACAAGAAAGCAAGCCACGACCCACCAGATACAGAATCCCCTCTCTCTCTCTCCCCGCATAAACACACAGAGCTATCCGTTCATTTCCCGCCTGCCAATCACTGTAACTTGCCGGATTGATCTTGCTGCCATTTTCATGGAGTTTTAGGAGCCTTGTGTGTGTGTCTTTTCCACTCATTCTCAAAGCAGTTTGAAGTTTTTTCCGGGCTCCTAAAACTCCAACCTCTCGGCTTTTTAAGAGGTAAGTAACATTAAGCTCTCTCCATCCGCAGCTTCTAGTTTTACAGAAAAATCAATGTTGAGCTTTCGTAGAAGGTTTCAGATGATGTAATCATCCTATCCTGCATGCAGTAAATAAAAATTTTGCATTCATTCCTATATGGAACCTATTTCCCATGTTTATTTATTTTCGGCAGCTAGTATGAGAATTTTAATTTATAAAGACAAGACATCTAATAAAGCATATGTAGTTCTGATTTAGATATTTCGAAATAGAATTAAATGTTAAATGAAATTAATTAGTATGAAGGTTTCTATGCAAACTCGGCTCTTGATAATTCATGTTGAATTTCAACAATTTAATTAGAACGGCATCGCTAATGATCATTCATACACAGTACAAGTTAGTATTTCATACGCAACTCTAAAATTTAATAGGTAGAGGTATGCTTTCATAACTGGCAATATTAAGTATACATTACTTACATTGGACGGCGAGAAATGATTAATCTATGAAAATATAATATAATCATCTGGGTATCCATAAACTATGGCAATTATTATTATTACAGTAAGTAGTCATCGGCATTCAGCAAGGCGAGATTTATAATAGCTGCAGATTTCAATGACAAATATATTAATATTCTGACCAATTCTTTTGCATATTGAAGATGGGAGAAATGTCGAGATTTCAGCTGGGTGTTATTGGTGCACTGTTTCTTTCGGTGGCATCATCTGTGTCTATTGTCATATGCAACAAGGCTTTGATGAGCAATCTCGGCTTCCCTTTTGGTAATCAATCATATTCATTCTCTTCTTTGTTTCCTCTTTAATTAATTGTCGTATTATATATTTTAACGTTGCCTTTCCAACTGTTTAATATGTTTTCTGCTTCTTGGTATATAATACAGCAACAACATTGACTAGTTGGCATCTGATGGTGACATTCTGCACGCTCCATGCTGCACAACGCTTCAATTTGTTTGAGAGCAAATCTGTTGACATGAAAACTGTGATACTCTTCGGCATTCTTAATGGCATTTCTATTGGTCTTCTTAACTTGAGCCTTGGATTCAACTCTGTTGGGTTCTATCAGGTAGACTCTGATCGAAATGATTATATATTCTATCTCGTATAGATCAGCAAAAATAGCGTGCAAATTCAGTTTTTCGGGTGCTTTTATGGCAGATGACAAAACTAGCAATTATACCATTCACTGTGTTATTGGAAACCATCTTCCTGAAAAAGCAATTCAGGTTAGATATGCGAGAGAGATGATCAAATATTAGTTACAATTTCTGAAACACGCTTCTCCAAGATTAATGAATTTGAATTTTATTATTTGTTGCAGCCAGAAGATAAAACTCTCTCTGTTTCTCTTACTCGTCGGAGTTGGCATTGCTTCTGTGACTGATCTCCAGCTCAATATGCTTGGGACAATCCTCTCACTGCTAGCCATTGCAACTACCTGCGTTGGTCAAATTGTATCCTTTTTCTAAAATGGTTTGTGACCTTGGATATGTCAAAGGGCCCAGGCCCATGAATCAAGTTGACCAAACAAAAATAGTGGAGCCCGTAGATAAAAAAATTTTAAAAAGTTGAAAAAAAAAATTGTATGTGTATGTTTAAAGATATTGTCAACAAACAGGTACACTGACTTGAACCAAAAGTTATCCTTAATTGTTAATTCAGCTGACAAACACAATACAAAAGAGGTTGAATGTGTCTTCCACACAGCTGCTATATCAGTCAGCTCCATTCCAAGCTGCTGTTCTTTTTGTATCAGGCCCTCTAGTTGATCAGCTCCTCACCAAGCAAAATGTGTTTGCCTACAAATATTCTCCTATTGTCTTGGTAAAACACTCCTCTTCTTTTCCCCTACCTAGCTTCTTCTCTTCATTCAATTATATGTAATATGTGTAATTAATTAAGTTTCATTCAAAACGGTTGCAGGTATTTATCATCCTCTCATGTCTTATATCAGTATCTGTCAACTTCAGTACATTTTTGGTTATTGGCAAGACATCACCTGTTACTTATCAAGTCCTTGGCCACCTCAAAACATGTCTTATTCTTGGCTTCGGCTACACATTACTCCATGATCCATTCACTGAGAGAAACATCATTGGAATTTTGATTGCTATTTTTGGAATGGGATTGTATTCATATTTCTGCTCCCAGGAGAATAAGAAGAAACAATCGGGCGACCTCTCATTGAGCTCTCAGGTATATCATATATACACACACACACACACACACACACACATATACTTCCTATCTTCAATGTAAGTAAGCTCTCTGTTTTTGCAAATGGGAAACTGAAAATGGGTGTGGTTTTGTTTATTCAGATGAAAGATCATAAGGATACAACAGCACTTTTGGCTCATCATCAAGATAAGGAAGGTCATGAAGTTAAAAAAGCAACCAAAGACTCTCTTGTTTGATTCCTCAAATTTACTGATAGAGTTTGTGATAAGGTTGGTTAATTTCATGTATTAGTTTGTCTTCTTTCTTGATTACACTTTGGTTGAGTGTAAATGATTTCATTCTTTAAATAAGCCCTCTTCTTTTTGTTTCAACTTTCAACTAGTGTTGTCATTCAAATTGGATTGTTGCTAGATAAATACAGAAACTCAAATTATCAATTGTTTCTATATGTTTCCCATTAATATATAGAAATGAAGAATATATATAAATCAAAATCACAGAGCATGGAGTTAGCTTTGGACATTTTTCCTATTTAATTCTCATCACAATATTGTGGTCTAAACCATATAATATACTAATAAACACCACTGTCTGAATTGATTGATAGATATCAATTTACGAGATATTGGAAGAAACTAGAAAATCTTTAAATACCTCATATACTTACTTCTATGCTAACTAAAATTTAGTAATCCAACAAAACAAAATAACTTTAGAATTTCAATTTCCTTCTTTTCAGAAAATATATATAGAAGTTGCATATTATAAATGGCTTTTTCGAATGAAGTATAGTTATAATGGTACTATTAATAATGTTAAATTGGTAATAAAATAATATTATTGTATACCAAAACTTGATGTAACAATCAAAATTATATTAAATGTGTTGTGATGCATAATTAGATACACACATGTAGACGTAAATAACTTTTTTAAAATTGATGTTGATGAATATAAGTATAAGTATAAGTATAATTAGATTTGTATAATTGTAAATCTAAAAAAAAAAATTGCATAATTCGATACATTCTTTGGAGAATTTTCTAAAAACAAAAAAATGAAAATTTCTCCTTAATTCAATCTCAACGTCTTTACTTTCAAATGCAAAGGGATTGGTAAGACTCCTCTAGCAAATTTTATTATTTTATTTATATTTTAAATATATTTATATATTTGATTTAAATTACATTATAATCATAAATATTTATTATACATAACTCTTTTTATATATAAAATTTTCCGTCAATAACTCTAAATAACACTCTAAACCAAATTTTTATATATAAAATTTTCCATCAATAACTCTTTGTATAAAGATAGCAGATAAAAATATGTTTTAAGTCTTAGGTATAAAATTTGCATGACTAAAATATTTTAATAAATGTTATATTTTATTTAAAAAATAATAATTATGAGGAGAAAATTTTGGAAAAACTGCGATGGTTGTACTTAATAACTGTATGTAATGTAGAAAACAAAATCAGTTTTAAAGTCCGGGACAACGATTTTGGATTATTTCGAGAAAGTTCTGTTTATATCCTACCGACAGTCCATGGGCTTCTCTTTATGGACTGTAGCCAAGTAAATGCAGTTAGATTGCCTGACAAGTCACGTGGATAATACATGACTCGGTATTAGCGAATAGCGAACCATTGAACTACTCACAATCATCGCAATTCTCGCTCATAATAAGGCCCAAGGGTAGTTGCATTTCTACAAGAAAACACTTTGTGAAGTAAAACTATTCTCTTAAAATATTTTTTTAAAGATTATTTATGTTGATACGAAATTTTCGTCTCTCAATATTACTAATTTAATAAATAAAAGAATATGATCTTTGACACGAAAAGCGTTTAGGGGTTTTTTTAAGAATAGTGAGACAGATTTTAACAGTGTAAATATTTCCTTTATATTAGTTGACTTTTGAAGATCATGGTTGCGTATTTGGGGATTAATAGGTTACCTCTCAAAAATTTAGGAACGATGAGATAATGGGTAGTTGTTCTGCAACCCCCTCACGAACTACCTCTCGTTATCTCTTATCCTTTTATCTTTATCCATTACACATGTTATCTTCATAATCGGAGCTCGAGACAAAAATGTCCAACCCCCCATATTACTTATGGCTTTAGGGTATTATCACTAGTTTGGGATTGCATTGAATTATAAAATAATTTGTTTATTCTGTGTTTTAGAAATAATTAGTTTAATGTTTACCTAAAATTTAATTTTAAAACGTTTAAATGAAAGTGAATAAATATTGTCCCATAAATTAGTAAATTTAGGTGTTGACAGAGACAGAGTATCAATAGATTTTAATATTAAGAGTAGATATCCACCAAATTGAAACTAGTAACATTAATTTTCAGAAATAACAAACTAATAAAATACATTTAAAGTTTGACAATTATGACGTTAACGTTAATTTGCAATTAACAATTTCAACAAAAAGAAACATATTCGGAAGGTGGTTTACTTTTATATATTATACATTAATATTTGACCGGAAGTCAAGATTACCCCCACGAATCCCCGTACAAGCACCTCACCCTTTTGTCACGTTGTGATGCTGTTTTTAAGAGGCTTCATCACCGCCATTTGTGAAAACGACATGTTCCTAAAAGCTAAAACGACATGTTCCTAAAAGCTAAAACGACATTACTTAATGTTTACGAAATAATTAACTGGGCAACCTGCCTACTGCTGACAGTATTATCTCATATTAATATATTCATTTAATTTAAATAAAAATAAAATTTTTGGTGGGGAGGTAGCAAAAGCAGACAATATCAATGTTATTATAATAATAAGGTGTTGATGATTATTTTTATTTTGCCAGCGAAGAGGATGAACCACCCCGCAAACCCCACTCGGTTGGTTGGTGGGTTTGAATTTCTAACGTCATTTTTCCTTTTCCCCCACCCCTTTTCAGGTGAGATTTTCCTTTTTTTTTTTTAATAATTAAAATACATTTAAAGCCCCTTTTCAATAAATTAATTTTATATTATTTCTAAGAACAAATTTAGAATAAAATTTTGACATAAAATTTGAAAAGTCTAACGATTATCTTTTAAACTATTTCAAATATAAAAAATAGTGTCTTATCATTATTATTATTATTATACTATCCATAACTTTTTATTATAATTATAATTTTTTTTAATTTTTTAAATATCTATTGATTCAATGTCATGCTTATTATTCAAAATAATACGATATATACAAATTAATGTGATATAATTATATTGTTATCATATTTTTCTAAACTTTCATAAAAAAAAATATAATAGTGATATAAGGTTATTATGTCTGTCTTTATACTTAATATAACTTTATTTTAAAATTACTTTTTTATTGTTATTTTTTCAGCTTTTACTTTTGAGAAATTGTGATAGGTGATGGAATACTGCAGCTTCCCAGGTACTTCATTAAAGAAAAATTTAAGAAGTGGTCCAATGGTTTTTGCTTCTTGCTTGCTTTGGAGTGCATATTTTATATATATGCAATCCTTATTGTTGTTTCCTACAAGAAAACATCTTTTGGGCACAAACGCAAGGCAAGTGGTGATTAGGACTTTGTTTTACTACTACATAGCACAGCATAGCATAGCCTAGGCATGCATGTATGGGAAATGATAATGTATTGCTTTCCAAATACAAAACATGCCATGCAACTCCATATATATCATCCTTCATGTCATTTCCTCATCCCCATGTTAAATGAGCCACAGAAAAAGAATGCTATATATTTTTAATTATCGATTATTATATATATATATATGTTTAAAAAATTAAATACTTATATACATAGATGTGCCTTGAAAATAATGTACCATAAAGTTGGAATAAGTATCATATTAAAAAAAATAGAGAAAAGATAAGCCGATAGCGACACATCTTTAAAAGCGAACCTCCACCAGTTATTGCACTATATACGTAGAAAATAAATTTTAAATTAAACAGTAAACAGTAAGAGAGATTTAATGGGACAATAATACTTTTTCCCTAATCTTTCAATAAATAATAAATTACGACACGATTTTATCAATTTGAACAATTTAATCTCTACCTACTACCTAGTAGTACCTTTTTGTTTCTCAACTCGTACCGTTAAAGCGACATTCAAATTTCAATCTGGTGGCCGGAAGGGGGACTAAACTATTAAAATGTAGATATTACATCATCATTTGTTATTTATAAAAAGTTAGGGGACCAATATGTTAGTACCAAAAATTGCATGAAAATAGAGGGAGGGCGCATACATACGTCGGAGTTAGCAAAAATGGAGTGAGTGGCCATTTCTCCAATAACATGAAATCATTGGTTAGAGGCGCCGCCCACTTGGCTGCTGATTGAGAGCCGAAAGTTTCACCCTCTTTTCAAAACTTAAAACAAAAGAAAAAGAAGATGACCTACTATTAATTAATTCTTGCATATGATCATACGGAACAGAGCTCAATAATTTAAAAGTTTGGTACAGTTTGCCAGAGGAATCTTGGCTTTACGCCTGCATTCTCAGCAGAAGGAAAAGATAAATCGAGGGTTATTATTGTCAATTCAATTTCCAAATTGCACAATTTTAAAGTATTACAAAGATGAAGGGTTTGGTTATTTTAGGGTAAAAGGGTCAGGAATCAAAGAGAGAATTTTGGTTAAAATTTTTATAGTTTAATGCGTAGAATTTAAAATTTGAAGTGTATTGACAAGTCATAGTCATAACTACTAAGTAGATTCTCCACTAGTGTTAACTTTAGTAACTAATTCTATAATGGGAAAATACAATAATGATGTAACAAGATCTGCCTTTTACTCTATATCTCTCCACTGCTATACTCTTACTCACGTCATGATATTACCTTCATCTTTTAATTAATTACAAGCAATTACAACTTGCGAATCTGATTTGACCCAAGTTAGATTCTTTGACAAAATTAACCCTCTTTTAAAAAGTTTCATTAAATGGACAAAAAAAAATGTATTTTCAATTTTTCAAAAAGTGTATTAATTGCTCAAGAAATTTAAAAAAAAAATCAATTATTGCCATTGAAAATATAAAATCAATTATCGAAGAATCAAATTTCAAATGATAAAATTTTGATCAAGTGATGACTTGTGAGTATTAATAAATTAAAGATAACTAAATAAAAATTATTATCCTATTTAATATGATGATAGTGGTAGGTCACTAATAATAAAAGATTAAGAAAACCAAGTCAACAAATGAAAGCTTGTGAAGTACGTGAAATTATGTGTTGCATCCCTGTAATCACTTGAAATATTTGATGATACTGTAATTTGATTATTTCCTTAATTATTTAATTAATATAGTTAAAATATAAGGGAAAATAATGGAGGGAAAAAATATGCCAAAAGAATAAGGGAAAGATCCAAACATCCAATTCTCAAAGCGAGGGGCAAAAGAGTCAATTCGTTAAGAAACGATTCGTCAGTCAATACGCTGTGCTCCCACCCGCGTCTTCGCTTTGAGCCAGCCAATTCAGTTGCAATTGCTTTGACGGAGAGAAACTGAAAAACAGACGAACAACACAACTCGGGAAAACAAGAAAAGAAGGAATAGAGAGAGAGAGAGAGAGAGAGAGAGAAAAGCAGTTTCCTTTCCTTTCTTTTCTCTTCTCTTCTTTTTCTTTTCCTTTCCCTGGAAATTCACTCGTTTGCAATTCTCTCTTTTTTACAGTAATCGCGGGATCACTGATTCGCCTCACACTCATTGATTATTTTAACTCCGCTCTTGCATGGATTTAATCATTCCCTAATTTATTCATTTTATTTTACTAGAAACATTTAAATATTTTACATTTTTTTCCTTTGAAAAAACAAATTTAAAATTTGTTGAGATGGATGGTTCGCAAATCAAGAGCGAGGGAAGAATGGAGGGGTGGTTGTACTTAATTCGGTCGAATCGGATTGGTTTACAGTATTCTAGAAAACGGTATTTCGTTTTGGAAGATCATCTTCTCAAGAGCTTCAAGTCTTTACCAGATTCAAAGAAAGAGGTCGCTTCTTGCTTGCTTCTTTCTCACTTTAAATTTTACTTTTACCGCAATTTTACTTATGCTTTCCGCGATTTTAGATTTTTCCCAGTGTTAAAACAATTTGGTTGCAATTTTAAGTTCTTTTTCCAGTATTTGATGACAAATTTGGGTTTAAATACTGCAGTGTATGTATCAAATTTTTTTTTTTTTGTGCAAGTCTATTATTATGATATTAGATGCTAAAATGTAGACTAGTTGAATAAGTTGCGAGTTAAAAAACCCAACGATACTTGAGGGAACCTTGTCTAATATCAAATTGCAACAATTGAATTGGAATAATATCTAAAGTGCTTCTGTGGTAAATGGCTATAAAGTAATGTAGTAAGAGATTGAGTAGGAGGATTATTTGGTAAGAGCGTGCACCAATTAGCGTTAAAAAATATTTCTTTGCTTTAGTAATATACCAATGTTCAAACAAACTTAATGAGGTACTTCTATGCGCTATTTATTAGGTTCTCTTAAAATTTTGGATATGTATGTAAGTTTTATTTTAGAATTGTATTCTGTTTATTTGACAGATTTCTGAGTTCATTTCAATGGAACTAGTATGAGAACAAAATTGAAAAATCTTCTTTTCTTGTCAGGATCCTGTTAGAAGTGCTATTATAGATTCCTGCATTCGGGTAACAGACAATGGGAGAGAGAGCATTCACAGAAAGGTATGTGAATTATGCTGTTTTGACTGGTGGTTATTCATGGTAGTTTATAGTTTCTAATCAAGTTGTGGTATGTTAAGAAAGCTCCTTGTTCTACTTGCAGGTGTTCTTCATATTTACCCTTTATAATACATCTAATCATAATGATCAACTGAAGGTAAGGTAATCATTACGTAAAGAATTGTTGAGTTTATGTAAATTTTTCATGTATATGTTATGGAAGTTCATGTCATAGCTAGGAGCGAGCAGTCCTGAAGAAGCAGCAAAATGGATTCATTCGTTTCAAGAAGCAGCTTTAAAGGTTACAAAGCTCTGTTTGCTTAATGTACAGCAGATTTGTCTTTATTATACAGCAGGAGGCTAACCCTTCTATGTTATGCAGGGTTGTCCAGACCAAGGAGATAGTGTTGGTTATTTAAATAGCCCTTGGCAGTCTTTTAGGTATATTAAATATAGTTCTCAGCAATCAGTGTTCTTTTTCAACATAAACTATAACTTTTCAATTTTTTTGTTGTCGACCTTTTCACTGAAACAGTGTCAATGAACTTGTCTAGAAAAAACTTGGGATTATGAGCTGCGGCTGGTCTTTGTGTTCAAGAATGTTGTCTTTGCACTGATGATTTGCCGCGATGAACTTATGGTTAATCTCTGATTTCTAATGCATGCAGGTTGACTGGCTCCAGTAGGGCAAATCGCACTAAGTCTGTTGACTGGACTCTTTTTTCAGCAACACGCATGGAGCAAGTGACATCTGATGTTATTGCACCTTCACCTTGGACAATCTTTGGTTGTCAGAATGGTTTGTACAAAACTATTAATTGCTGTTTGATATAGCTCAAGTTTCTTGCCTAAAATTGTAAGTTTACTGTAGGTCTGCGGCTGTTTAAAGAAGGAAAAGATAGGGAATCTCATGGGAAGGTTGGTAACCTTTTTTCTTTCCATTTACGGGTTCTGGATTAAAATACTGAATTTGTTTGTTCTGTCTCCAGTGGGATGATCATCCTGCTATAATGGCTGTGGGGGTGGTGGATGGAACTTCAGAAGCCATTTTCCAGACACTAATGTCTCTTGGTGCCTCAAGATCAGAGTAAGTTTGCTTCATGTCACTTAAACTTGTGGTTGAGGTGTAACTTTCTAAAGTAGCAATGGATGGCATCTCTGAATGTATGCATTGTTGCCTCATTGATTGATCCTTTTTTCAGACAAAAGTCTTGTGTTGTTAAAACTATAATAGTAGTGATGAGTTTACTGAGTTGAGAACTATATTTTGAAAAATTTAAACTTTAAATGGCACCCTGCGAACACAAAAACTTCAGAACATTTGTGTGCTTAGTGACTTTGTCCATATACAAAGACAAGTTTGAGGGTTCTGAACATGAAGGATGTATCCTACCAAGCTTACAACCATATAATCTTGAAATCCGGGACTTATGTGGACTGAAATGCACTATGAAGTTAACTGAAATATATTGTCTGGATAAATTATGAAACCCAATCTTACTAGTTATATGATACCCAATGATTCGTATCATTTAGTTGCGCATAATTATAGCTTTAATTATCAAGTAATTGATCTTTGTTAGGCAAAGGTCTAATGTTCTGATGTCCAAAGTCATTTTACAAATGTTCTTGTAGATGGGACTTCTGTTTCTACAAGGGCAGTGTGGTTGAACATCTTGATGGTCATACCGATATCATCAACAAACAGTTATACAGTGACTGGTTACCCTGGTCAGATCTTAATTTTTAATACATATAATTACTTCTTTTAATGCTGATGCCCAATAGTTGAGTTGTAAATCTATTCATTTACATGCTATAATTTGCAGGGGAATGAAACGGAGAGATCTCTTGTTGCGGCGTTATTGGAGAAGGGAAGATGATGGAACATATGGTTGTAATGTTGGGAGGAAATTCTCAAATATTTCTCCATTTCTAATTTGAATCAGAAATAACTTTCTTTGGTTTATATCACAGTTATACTCTACCATTCTGTATTCCACAAGAAATGTCCTCCTCAGAAGGGCTACGTTCGTGCCTGCCTTAAAAGTAATGTATGCTTAAATTTATTAAGAGGAGAATATTTGCTGGAGTTTACCAGTGTTTCTTGCATGCATATAACGACAAAAGAAACATATAAAACTAGATAGCTGCTGGTGTCTTGAACTGGAAATCTCTGTGGTCTGTGTCTTTTAAATGCATTCACGTGTGCCTATAGAGATAAGTTGACATACAACTGTAACAATTTTGAAGCCTGTTGTTTGACTTGACTATTATATTTAGTGATCCATTCATGAGGAGATTTCCTTATTTCTGCGTTCTTTGATCAGCGTATAGTCTAAATTACCAGGAGGAAAATAGGAGATAATATTCTACACTCTCTTGCAGGTGGGGGCTATGTTGTATCACCTGTAAACCAAGGGAAAAAATCAATTGTAAAGCACATGCTTGCTATTGATTGGAAATGCTGGAGATCTTATCTTCAACCCTCTTCGGCTCGATCTATTACCATCCGCATGCTTGGGAGACTTGCTGGTAATTTTACTGTTGCTAGAGTTTTATACATATATGATTAATGCATCCATGTGATTTTTACGATCTTCTATGAAATGTTCGGGAATTACTGTTTTCCTATTGCAGCTTTACGAGAGCTTTTTAGAGCAAAAGAAGGAAATTATTCTTCCTCTGATTTTTCATCTGGAGAGTTGAGTAGAACCATTAGGCGACATCAATTAGATGGGGGTAATGTGGTTCAAACACAAACAGAGGATGGGAACAGCAAGGAAAATACGGCTGAAGAAGCAGATAAATTCCCTTCAGAACATGCAAGTCTTGTGGGCCTGAACGATGCTGCTGATGAATTTTTTGATGTTCCAGAACCATCGGACTATGATGATTTGGAAAATGGCTGGACTTCTGATTTTGGTCCAGAAATGCACTCTCAGGTACCAGCTATGTCAAAACAGTTCTTGTTTCTTTCTTAGTAATGAAGAGAAGTTGGAGTGGGTTTTAAGGACATTTTGCATCAATTACCTCATCCTAAGATAATTAATGCCTTTTTGAGTTTTGTTCAAATTTTGCTGCCACATTCACACAAGTTACACGTACATTCATGGTTGAGAAGTTTATTATGGGGCATCCTGACAATTATGTGCTTGCTGATCTTATTCCTGTTGCTCTGCTGACCTAGCCGTGGATCCTAATTTCTAGACAACTACCATCATCATGTATGATTTTACATCATTTTGTTGCTTATTGGGGAAAGTGAAAAAAAAAAAAAAACATTCTGTATATATGGTAGAAACCCTGTTTGCATATTTTTTCCAGTACTGTCAGTGCCAGGGGCTGCAATATGGTGTGTATGACCAGCTACAACTCTCAGCCATTTAGTTTGTCTGTCCCTGTTGTTCAAGATGCTTGAAATTTCCAAATATTGCTTACTTGGATTTCCTCACTGACTTAATGACATTAACTGTTGCAGGATGCACGTCATCCTAAGTTGTCAACAGCTGCTGGTTTTGTTCGAAAATTGCATGATCTTGCAGGTGAATTTGATTTGACCAATATTCTGCTGAAGTTTTTGAATTCATGGCAAAAGAAATTTGCTTCTGTTATAGCTGTATCTGGTTTTCTTTTCTCTGTGATATGTTGATGTCAAGAGAGTTATCTGTATCACAGTTCAGAAGAGGGGCTATGTGGACTTACAAGGGATATCAAGGGAAGACAATATTTCATGCTGCTATGGAACCACGCTTCAAAAGGATCCTACTTGCACCTTGCCTTGCAGCTGGACGTCAACTGATCCCTCTACTTTCTTAATTCGTGGAAAGAATTATCTGCAAGATCGTCAGAAGGTATGGACGGAAATATTAGTAATGAAAAAACTTAGTAACGGTCTGCTTGTTGTTCCGACTATTGATGGTCACTTATCTATGTAGTGGGGTTTTTTCCCCACTTTTTCATCCTTATTTTCTGGTTTACCTATTTTTGGACACCAACAATCAGATCTGTTTTAATTCTTGCTTTCCTGAAAAACTTAAACTTTTTACTAAGAAGACTGCTAATGTGTGAGATTGACTACAATGTAACCAGCATATACTTCATGTTGGATGTCATGAATGTGTAATTCACAGTAGTCTTGTTCAATTTGTTTCGGGATTGTTTCTGATGATATTCGCATTCAAATGAATAAAAGGAAATTTATTCCCTTGACTTGCTGTTCTTATCATTTCTTTGTAACTCTATTGTTTGTTTTTTAGGTTAAGGCAAAGGGCACCTTGATGCAAATGGTTGCTGCTGATTGGCTAAAATCTGACAAACGTGAAGATGATCTCGGGGGCCGTCCTGGGGGAATGGTTCAGGTTGATCTTTAACTGTGTAAAAAATCTCCTACAATTAATATTGGCTAGTCTCCATAGATGTTGGATTTGCCTAATTATTGTGATTGTAGAAATTTTACAAGCTTTATCCTGCAGAAATATGCGGAGCGGGGTGGGCCAGAGTTTTTCTTCATTATAAACATACAGGTAATGTAAAGTCAAGAAATCCTTAATCTATACTATTGCTTTATGCTCAAGTAAAACAAGCCTTAATCTATACTAGTTTTTGAATTTTGATGGTAGAATTTGTTTATATGAAACAGGTGCCTGGTTCAACAACATATAGCCTAGCTCTATACTATATGATGACTACTCCTGTCAAGGAGGCACCCTTACTAGAAAGCTTTATCAAGGGGGATGATGCATATCGAAATTCAAGGTTTAAGCTCATACCGTACATATCTAAGGTCCGTGAAGATAATGACTTATATTCATTTTAAGATCTAGAACTCATTATATGCTTGCATGATCTTTTCATTGCTTGGTGTCCTCACGAAGTAGAAAATGCACAAGAACTGGAACAGTATGCTCAACACCATTTACCCAATAAAAGGAAGGCTTTTTACATTTTTAACTGGGTTTTCCTACTGCATATCTCATTATGAAGTGTTGCTTGGATCTCTCTGTTTATCCTTTTATTTCCACATTTGTTCATTTATCAAAGTTCTCGAACATAAGGCCTACAATGATCTTACTGCATAGATCTATTGCCTGCGAACTGGGAAGATGTAAAGTGTCCTCTTTTCAGAAATGGATATTTTGCTGTGTGCTGCACTGATTTCATTCCAAATATTTAATAATCCATGCTTGTATTGGTCAAAACTTTTTTTTTCAGGGTTCATGGATAGTTAAGCAAAGTGTGGGAAAGAAAGCTTGCTTGATTGGTCAAGCTCTGGAAATTAACTATTTCCATGGGAAGAACTACTTGGAGGTAATTTTATGAGCAATATAATATATGATGGGTGAGGGTGGAGGATTGGAAATGATTTAACTATGTTCATATTTTTTATAAAATCAGTTATGTTGAAATGTTTTTACTCAACATTAAACTTTTGTTACTTTAATTGATAGTTTGGTGAAATTCATACTTTTTTTTCTAACCCTTGCTGGAACCCTGCAATCCATTGAAAGAGCCAACTTACAGGGTTTTACCAGACGGACTGTCTGAGAATTTTTCTTTTTTCTTTTTTAATTTTTAAATATATTGTTTCACTGTTTTAAGATAAGCCTGAAAGTTTTTCAATATCATTTCAGCTTGGGGTTGATATTGGGTCATCAACAGTTGCAAGGGGTGTGGTCAGTCTTGTTCTTGGTTACCTCAACAATCTGGTTATTGAAATGGCATTCTTGATACAGGTAAAAAACCACTTGTATATTGTGGCAAAAGGTTCTTCAAGCTTTTATTTACTTCTATGCTCTGGATCCAACTATATGGTAACAGGGTGGTCTTTATCATAAATCAGCACAAGCAGACTAAACTTTTTCTGCAATGCAGTTAGTTTATAGATTAAAAAAGGAAGCATTCATGTATACACAATAGGCCATGTTATTGCTTTTAAATTCTGCCTCACACAGAAAAAAAAAAAATATGCTCCATCGACTGCATATTCTAATCTGACGGATTAGAGAGTTGAAGTTACGACACTAAATGCTACTTTTAATTTTAATTTACTTCAATCGCTAAACAATGTGGTTTTATAAGAGTTAGGAATTCATGCCTAAATGCTACTTTTAATTTGAATTAACTTCACTCGCTAAACAATGTGGTTATATACGAGTTAGGAATTTATGCCACACTTCAAGTCACAATATCCTGACTCATGCATAATATAGTTAGGGTCAACTATGCAAATCCCACCTTTTCATAATGATGTATCAGTCCGTGAACATCCAAAATACTGATGTACTTTTACAGGCAAATACAGAAGAAGAGCTCCCGGAATTTCTGCTGGGAACTTGCCGGTTGAATCATCTGGATGCAGCAAAAGCAGTTATGGTGAAGTCATGATTATCTGGCCCTACGTCATGTCTTTCTTCCTTGCCAGGTTAAAAGGCTAATTCATAGACAAACAACAGGAATCACGATGTGTATGCAAAAATGATGCTTTGATTCAATCAAAATTGAAATTGGCAGCATCTCATGATGGTGCCCATATACAATCAATCTTTGTACATATGTGTCTTTAATAGTGCGTATATATATATATATATATATATATATATATATATATAAAGATCATAATTTGCTCACATTATGGTTGCCATGATCATGATAGTGGCAAATCAGTAAAAAGGATAATAACAGTAATAAAATGGGCAGGCCCCTTCAGAATTCCACCGAGGAAATAGAGTATTGGGTCAAATGGAATGCTGGTGTTGACTCTACCTCAAACAACTACAATGGGCCACATTCCTCAATGTCCACTTCTGAAATTGACACCTTGTGTTACACTACCAACATTATTTTATAATTTATAGTGGAAATATGTACCCATCCCATTCACACACATCACAGCGGCAGCACACGTTTTGGTCCTCCCAACACTTGCCTTTGAATTCGGTTCCTGTCTTCTTATGCCGATCTTTAAAAATTTGAAGACATGCTCTATTTGGCAATGTTAAGCTTCATATTCGTTACAAATTTGGTTCTTAATGTGAGATTTATTTGATGTATAGATATTATTATCATTTAATCTGAACGGGAACTTACTGTTACAAAAATATCCTGCCAATCGAAAATTATTGAAAAACCCCATCACAGAAAGAAAATATTATTAATTCCAGTTAGAAGCAGGAATTATATTCATTTAGAATTTAGGATATTAGTAATTATTGAAAAGAAACAATCTACAGCATCATAATTGTCCATAATCTAAGGGTATTAGACATTCCCCAAGTTTTTTTTTATTTATTTTAAAAACTGAATTATTTTTTTTTTCTTTTAAAGCTAATTACCGTTTAGTTGGTTCATCAGTTGTACATGCAATTGACATATGTTGTTTACCAATTTACCCCTATGCAGTCTGCACATAAAATAACAAGTAACATCCTCCTCCTCCGTCTTCTTCTTCTCCCAATGCGTTAAAATTGCTCTCTGACTCTGTGTTCTGTTGTTGAGCACAGATTCAGAAACCAAACCAAAATCCGCTATTTCCAATTTTAGGGGTTTTCTTATACTTTTATCTTTTCAGGACGTGGGGCCCCGTTGGAAGTTTTGTTGTCTGTTAGAGTCGCAGTAGTAGTGGAGGTAATTTATGAGCACGAGATCCCGAAACTCTATACAGGTAGACCGCAACATGTTCCGTTGTTTTTCCTTTCTTTTTAATGTCTTCTTATTCTTCATCCTCTTGTTTTTTTGTTTTACGTATAAAAATCATCAATTTGTTATTGTCAACTCTTATTTTGTTTTGTCTTTTGACAGTCATCGAATAAAAATCATTAGTTTGTTATTGTGAATTCTTATTTTGTTTTCTCATTTGGCAGTCATCGGAGTAGGAAATAAAGGGATGGATCCTGCTCTGAAACTTACTGTGCTGTTGATACTTCTCGGATTGGGTACGTTTAATTAATGTTTCATTTTATTTTTTTGTTTTCTTGTTTGTGTTCTTCAGATTATGTTTTTCTGCATTAGTGTTTGGTAATCTGAAGAACGTAAATGGTGATTTTTTCATGGGAGAGTTGTAAAGATTATTTGTTAATTGTATTGTTACATTAAATATTTGATATTGTCAGAAAGCTTATATTTTGCCTTTTAGAAAACTGACAACAATTGGACTGGATTGGATTTTTGTCTAATAATCTCCTTTAGCCCATGTGATTTCCAGAGTTTTATTTTTCCTATTTCCGCACCATTTGTTTTTGTACTGTCGCGAAAAGTGAAATATTGCAAATTTAGCATTTAGATCTAATAGAGAGATGGAAAAGCTTAGTTGTGAATGTACTGGGTACTAGGAGTTTGATAACTATTAAGTTTTCTTTCTGTTAATTCTTGATATACAGTATAACATCCTTTTGAATTTCTCCTTTTTTCTTTTTTTGAAATAAAACTGACTCCATTGGGCTTTTACTGGTGTTAATTTCTAGTTTCTATGCCAGTAAATCCCTCTCCTACGAAAAAGGATTTTGGGCAATGTGAAAGAATTGTCAGAAAATGGTCTCATTCTTCACTTGCTCAAGAAGTGAAGGAAGACAAAAACAAGCTGCAAGATTTGCTGTTTTTCCTACATGTCCCTAGAACCGGAGGACGGACATACTTCCATTGGTAAATTCCCTTTGGATGCAATGCTGTTAATTAGAAACTGCAAACCAGTTTTTAACTATCCTATTGATTTATAATTCTGGTAATTTGTTACACTTGCAGTCTCCTGAAGAAGTTGTATGCTGGCTTTTCGGAATGTCCCCGTTCTTATGACAAGCTGCGGTTTGATCCAAGGTACTATCTTGTTGTTTGTTTGTTCCTTCATTTATGCTAGCAACCTTTGACCAGTATTCTTTCTACTTCATAGTTTTTAATTAGGAATTTAGTTTTACATGAAGTGGATTATTCAACTTACTTGGTTGACAGCTCTAGCAGCTGGAATGGTCCTTGGAAATATAGGGAGAAAACCTCTCTGGAAAGGAGAGATACTGTAGTTATAATCATATATTTGTATATGATTATATGATTGTTATATGATGGTTGGAAGCTTCGATGGTTGGTAGAGAGAAGTGGATTGTTATATGGTGCAACCATTGGCTTTTACTCAGATATGATATTTTTAGTAAGAATAATAATTGGAAATGGAAAAGGGAAGAAAAGGCACTATTGAGGAATAAAAGGATTCAGAGGAATTTTACTAACACGTTTTTTTGTTTTTATACTTTTGAATGAAGTTCTTCCTTTAAAGTTGAACATGATTTATCTTCTTTGAATATTTTTACAGTGGAGATGAGAAGCACAAGTGTTGCTTAAGTGCTTCCACGAAGTTAGCTTGTAATCAACTGATTTTCTTTTTGCAAAAGTTGGGAGAAGAATAAACGAACGAAGTCTTCACACCAGTTTGTCATGTGGCTGAACTATGACTATATTTTTCTGCCTAAAGCAAACATTACCATAGATTTTTATTTAAACTCGCTTGCCGGTGGAGCTAATTTATCTAATTTTTGTAATTTATGCAGCAAAACAAAGTGCAGGTTGTTGGCTACACATGATGACTATAGCATGATGTCCAAGCTTCCCAGAGAGAAAACATCAGTGGTGACAGTACTTAGGAATCCAATTGACCGCGTCTTTAGCACCTATGAATTTTCGGTAGAAGTAGCAGCAAGATTTTTGGTGCATCCTAACTTAACTTCTGCTACAGAAATGACTAAACGCATACGTGCTAAGAATAAGGGAGTTAGCACCCTGGATATATGGCCGTGGAAGTATTTGGTTCCATGGATGAGAGAGGACCTATTTACCCGGGTATGTTTGTCCTGTATATTTCTGCTGGATGTCTTGAAATCTATTTCCTCACTTTTTTTTTTTCTTGATTACCACATACCCCATCGCATGCACAAAGATCTTTTTTATCCCTACACTTGAATGCTATTCAATTTTTGTTTGCTTCTCATGATGGTCCCTAAGTAATCCTTGGTTATCCTAATTGTCTCATCATTTGGATTTTTTTTCTTCTACTCATATTAGGTCTCCTAGAAGATATAAGTTTATGTAGATAGAAGTAAAGGTTTCCCTGATGATCATGGCTAAATCATCAATTCCATAGAAGAGTGTCAACAGATTTTTCATGTCCCGTAGTAAAACAATTAATCCTGAGGATCCTCTGCTTGTTTCACGTTGGACTTCAGTGTCAAATGATGAACCATTCTGGTGTTTTTTGACATTTCTTTAATTAATCTCATTATTAATACAAAATTCTGTCTCTTATTAAAAAGAAATAAATTAATAAAGAGCTAGGAGTTGAACACCATCCCACAGATTTTTGCATTTTTGTCCACAAAAAATGATATTCCATTCATCACATATCACCCATACAAATACAAAATATCTCTCTGAGTAGTCTTTCTATTATTAAATATTTATTGTAAAAAATTTGGTTTCATGAAGAAAATTAACCTTGTTAAGTGTTAGTTACATCACTTTCATCATTTCAAAGTCAATATACTTCACATTTAATAGGCCATCTCTATTCTTTACATAGGGAATGTGTTAACAGTTGAACGTGATCCGTGAGAGGATTAAAAATGCTCTATGTTGTGGATTTCTATATAATGACTTTGCAATACAATTTATCTTGTGGGAGAGATTTGCACCATTAGTAATTGTAATAAATTTTACATATTCTACTCTGATGAACAGAGAGATGCCAGGAGAAAGAAAGGCTTAAGGGATCTTAAAGGCAATGACTCCTACAACATGGAAGAAGTCGTGATGCCGTTACAGCAATTCCTTAATGAACCATTAACTTGGGACATTGTTCACAATGGAGCAACATTCCAGGTACTCTTTCTTGTGGTATTGCCTTTATCATGCTGGCTCTTGTTAATAATTTTCGTTACTTCTATTTAGTCTGTGTTTGTGTCTCTTGTCTTTTGGAATTATTATTGAACATGGTTTAGAGATGTAGATGCTGGTTTCCAGTGGCTTTCTGATGGAGGATTGCAGCCTAAGAAATGAAATTGTCAAATTTCTCATCAGTTGTTTACTATTATAGGTTGCAGGATTGACTAACAACTCATATTCAGCAGAAGCACATGATGTGCGCCATTGCGTGCAGAAGTTTAAGATTCTTGGTGAACATGTACTTCAAGTTGCAAAGGTAATGGAGAAAAGGTATTTAGAGTTGTGGATAATTTTATTTCATAATATTCTCTCTGATAATTTTTCTCCTTATGGTTGCAATCATGGTAGATACTTGTAAATCTTGCAGAGGAGGTTGGACAATATGCTGTACGTTGGTCTCACTGAGAACCACAGAGAATCTGCGAAAATGTTCGGGAATGTAGTTGGTGCACAGGTCATCTCGAAGGTAGTAGCATCAAACTCCAGTATGGAGGATCCATCAAAAGACAAATCAGGTTAGTTTGGTGAACAGTATTTTATTCTTTTGATCCTTATGAACAACTGCCTCTTGACAGGCTCACATATGTTGCAATGATCTACAGTCATTGAGTTCCCAGAGATTGGATGTTATTAGACAAATAGGATTTCAACAGGTTAACTTTATTTGAGACAATTCATTAAACATTAGTCAAACACAACTTATCCAGAAACAAACTCAATTTACTGAAACTTTAGTTTATTAATTTACATTTTCCACCAATATCATTGAGAAACATTCATTAAACATTAAATTCAAACACTGATGCACAGTTTGCCATCTGGGTTGGTGCGTCAGCTGTGTCCTGTGACTTTGGTTTAGTAAATCATATTGGAAATACAGAAGTTCAATCATACATGATGAACATGGGGCAGTACTGAGTTCTGGGTTGCATCTAACTCCAGTAATGCTTCTACATTTTCATTTTTGATCTTTACATAGCTCTTATTTTAAATTCATCTGCCTGTGCTACAGAAGAGAACCCTTCACTTTCGGATTCTGAGCCTGACAGTAATTACCACCAGGTAAGCAACATGGACCTTTGCATTTAAACAAGACACTTGGCAGTGACACAGCAATCCATTGGAGTAGCATGCTTACTGCTGCTTGCCTTTTTTCTTTCTGGCTAACAGAATAGCACCTCAGACCAAAAAGCTACTGAGAATACCTACAATGAAAATGTGCAAGGAAGTAAGGAAAATGTAAGCCTTTATGTGCGGCATATTTTTGATCATATGGGGTAAAATCTATTTCTCTTGTTTGGGGAAAAAAGACTTACCTGTTTTCTTTGTTTCACTTTATTAGATGACTGTGGAAAAACTTATGGAAGATTATGAAGTATGCATTGCTTCCTTGAGAAAATCCCAATCTCATCGACGTACAAATTCTTTGAAGAGAATCTCTCCAGCAAAATTCTCTAAGGAGGTAGATTAAGTTTTTCTAAATAGCAGTTGACTAATTGTGTTCTTCTTTATTATCCATTTTCTATATGAGTTTTTGTAATTTTACTGATTCCCCCTTGCTTCTTGTTACTATCATTCTATGAAATTTTGCAGGCACGTCTCCTGGTTCCAGAAGCAGTTCTGCAACAGATAAAATCACTTAACGACCTTGATTTAGAGCTGTATAAGTATGCTGAGGCTATATTTGCAAAGCAAAGTGAAGATACAGATAAATTGGTTAGAACAGTAACCCTCCATTTGTGTGAAGTGAAATCTCATTCATTCTCTTATCTCCTTAGTACAGAATCTATAACTAAAGTAAAGCATTTTTCTATATCAACTGTTGGCTTTTCATTTAAAGTCCAATTTGAATTTGTCCTTGTGCATATTTACAGCTGCATCCGCATGAGTTTGATTGCCCCTTTATTCACCTTTTTCATATATAGACAATCACATGGTGCACGACAAAGTCAAAAAGTTGTGAAATTAATTTACTTTTTGTTTGGCCACCGCCATCCATTGCTCCACACATTTACATTGTAGATGGTGACCTAACTTAAATCAGTATAATATTGAATTGCAGGAGGGTCTGGAGAGCATGTTCAGTGATTCCTACAGCAGCATCACGCTTTGGCAAGCCCTTTTTTTAGTAGTATCCGTCGTCTTTCTGCTCTTCTTCTTATTGTTTGTAAATGCTAGAAGAACAACATCAAAAGTTAAGATATGATGATTCATTGTATGTGGTTAATTTGACTATTTATTATAGAGACCACATGCGGAAGAAAAAGAAAATATTTTGGAAACAAAAAGTATTTCAGGAATCATTTTAGTGTCTTTCCAATATGGTTCTGTACTTCTGTTCTCTCTCTTATATTCAACTGCTAGGCCATGTTGTTTTCCATTGAGATGTCATCTTGTCTTGTGGAATCCATTAGTTAACGTTTTGAAAAGTTATTTCCAAAAAACAGTCTTGTAAAACAAAAGAAGGGATAGATTTTTTAAGATTTTTGAAAAGGCAAATATTTGATAATGGTAATTTTGGAGGGCAATTAAAAAAACAAACTCTCTCTTCAATCACAATCGGATCCCACCTCGCTATTATGTTAATTATAACAAATCTTTGGTTGTAATCCAACTGAAATGATGAAGCTGAAGAGGTGACAGACAGATAAGAAAACTTGGGAGTTGCTTTTGCAATAAATACCAAGGCTTGAAATCCCTTTGCTTACAAGTTACAATCTACATCTTTTCCTCCACCAAATTTGGCATTCCATAACACAGGACAGAGCTGACATTTACTATGCTTTCAAAATGTTACTTAAGTCACACTAAAATAAACAACTGATTAGTAAATAAAGAAGATGTAACTTTAGGATAAATGTTATGTAAAATTGTTGTTCTATATGTAGAGGTAATTAAATAGAATGATGATGAGATCGTGGAGATGGAGGAGACAGAGTCTGACGACCAAAGCATGTGGCCACATGTAACTTACAACTAAATAATTGGGACCTCCATTTATTTGTAGAGAGCGAGAGCCAGCCAGCCTACAAATTTCCATCGTCGGTGGGTGGGTGCACTGCCTTCTCCCTCAAATGCTATTCATACAAATATTTCCATCGATTTCATTGATTATTAACACATGCTCTTGATCCCATCAATCTATTTCTTTTATATATATATATATATATATATATATATATATATATATATATGTATATTAAAAAAAAAACAATTTCAACTCTTAGCAATCATGATTTTAGCACATTATAGTAGATCTCATTATTTATCACAAACCATAATTACACAAAAGTACTAGTTAAATTTTCAATCGTAATCAACAATTATATAACATCACAGCTTCACGTCCATTTAAATCAGATACAATGTATTGTAAACTACTATTTTACCATTTCTTTCCTCGTTTTATACAGGCTCTAATAATGTTTCCTAAATCTTCAAAGGGGTGGGACAGATGTACGCTGATTAATGAAATGACCCCACAGTAAAGGCCGTGTGCTCGTTCTCATTTAAAAACTTACTCGCTAAAAAAAAACACACACAAAACCAAACAAAATCCCTAAAATCTCAAAGCCAAACCAAAACCACGACACACAGATTCAAAGAAAAGGAATCTCATCTCACCCACAGTCACAGCCTTCTCAAAATGTCGGTGAAAATTTACACTCATCCCTAAGATCTCTTACCCCTAATCTCTTTCCTTTCTTTGGGTAATGTCACATTCATTTCTTCATTTCATAAAAGGTTTGTTCTTTTCCTGTTTTTCAAAGCTCTTTACGTTTTGTTTTTGGATACATTGTCTGCATTCTTGTCTGTTCTCTGTTTGGTTACTGAGAAAATCATAAGGAAAATTTTATTATCTGCTTAACGTGGTTCTGGATTTTTCTCCCAGAAGGTAACTAGGTTAACCCACTTTAGCTGAGCTCTGACTGTCAGCCTTACATTGCCTCTGTTTGGTCACTGAGAAATTGAGGGAAATAGGAGAAACTGAAGGAAAAAAAAGGGAGAAAACGAGAGAAAGTTTTGTATAAATGTTTAATTAATACTGTTCTGGGCTTTTTAGAACAAAAACACCCACCTCAACTATGTTTTAAAGTTATTGTCTTTTGGTTTTGGATTTTTCTTTTTCCCCCTCATTTTCTCGGTGTCCAAACGGGAATTATTTATTATTTATGGTGTTAGGAGAGATAGATTTGCTCCAGCAAATATTGTTGGTCAAAATAGAAGTAACCACTTTGAAAACGACGCGGTAATTGTTTTTGAAAGCATCCAATAAAAGGAAGTAGTCGTTTTACCTTATATAAATACGAATATTCTTTTTTTTAATTAGGAACGAAGAATATTGTAAATTTTGAAAGTCTGTTATTGGAATATGCATGGGATTCTGATGGTTTTGGACCAAATTATTTCTATGCTACTAATATGATCTTGTGGCTGATAAATAGCGTACATATATATTTGTAGCTGGATAAGGTAAATGAGGTATAATAATCTAATCCATAAGATATGTTTTTGATTTTTTTTACATTTTAAAAGTTGAAATATTTAAGGCAACTTTTACTAGTAGGAAATGCATGTTAAGCACGTTTGTTTTTTTATATGTATACTGGTCAGAGTTTTACTTTAAGTGGAATTGTTGAACCGAATTTTAAGGTAAGACGGGCCAATAGTAAAACTTCATGTGATCTTTCTTACTGAAGAGTGTATGTTTCTTGAATTTGGGATTAACACGGTGTTCTTTTTTGGGTTTTTGTATCGAAATGTATAACAGATTGAAGAATAATATGGCAGCTGATTGGTTGTCTGGAGAAGGTTTTAGCGTCGAGAATATCCTTGATTTTCCATTGGAAGATGTAGAAGGAAATGGTTTGGACGGAGATGTGAATGCTTGCTTTCAAAACCTTGAGACGCCATGGTTTAGTGACATACAGGATATGTGGGTGGGACCAAAAAGTAACTCTATCTCGGTGAGTTTCCTATTTTCTGTTCTTCAGCAACAGTAGTTTCTACGTGCATGTAAACTGAAGTGTCACTACTCTTTTCTTTATGTATCCCAATTCAATAAAAGCCAAAATTAACTATCCAAAGTGAAAAAAAAGCTATTAAAAAAAAAACTTTTCAAAAAAAAATTGTGCAATAAGAAACCCTTTAAGCTATTAGGAGTTATAATACTCTATTTGCTAGGCCTATCATCTTTAGCCTGGGTGTAGATTCTGAATATGATCCTTTAGGTAGATTAAATTAAATGAGAAAAGAGAACTCATGTGTTCTGTGCTTTTTAGCTGCACTTGTATGTCATCCCTCTGTCACAATATTGTAGTAGAGGGTGGGATGGTAGAGCAGAGCAGAAAAAGATATGGAAACCTCTGTCCACCTAGTATGGTTGTATCAAAATATTTGGCTATCCAACCTCCTCTTCAATTCTTTTGTAGTATTTTATAGTTGAGCAAATCAATTATTAAGCAAGATTCTGCCATTTACCTTGCTTAGTGGTTGGTTTCAAGTTTTCCTGTTTTCCTTGAATTCGGGTATGTGCATGCACTATTTAATATTTGTGTTTGTCAGAGTCTATTCTGAGACTAGTTTTAACAGGGAATGTGGAATACATAATTTGTTGTAATTTTTTCACATGTTTGTGAATTGCATTTAACACTTGAAGCGGGGCATATGCTTCATGACTCTTGGAATAGCGTTAGCTGTGAGTGTCATGATGTATATTTTCCTTCAAGCTGGGGGATGATTGACAATTGGATGTATAAGCTTTTATATATTGGTTGTAACATGGACAGTGAGAATAACAATGGGTTTTTAATACTTCAAAGCACTTTTGGCTTCAACCGTTCAACCAACCCTTTGGAAAGGATGTTTGCTGGAGAAAAGTGAAGATTGTTCTGAACAAAACATTACTTTAGTATATCAAAGATGTAAACTAGTGATCTGGGCTTGATGCTATTAGTGAAGCTATTGATTTCAGTATGAGGTCTTGAGACAGTATTGAAGCAGACAGGATTTGCAAACAGAAGAAAGGAACATCAAAAGATGGTTGCCTCAATTGTGAGATAGGATTTTAATGGCCTGTCTTTGTGATAAAAAAATAGGAGACACAGCAGTGTACAAATCTACGCAGGAAGTTGTTTGTCTGCGAGAGAACACTCTACAATCTATGTATTGATTAATATCTAGATTGTGGTGGAGTTTTTGTATAATCTGTATGTTGTGTTTTGTTGACCTCTACCAGTGACATACAAAATATGATTCCTTTTGACTTTGTTTGTTTTATCTAACAAGATGAAATGTTAATAGATTTGATAAGTTCTAGTCAAGTGCTACAAATTTCTGTTGCTTTTTCATCTGACCTTTTGTTTGATTGTTACCCAATCTGTTTTCAGTGTAACAGAGCTCCTCAAGTGAAACCGCAGCCTAGGACTACTGATACATCCTCCACTAGAAGTGTTTGCCTGTCCATTAACTCTAATGATGGCAAAGATTCCCAGTTGTTGCAGACCTCTAGTCCAATCTCTGTCCTTGAAAGCAGCAGCTCCTGTTCAGCTGAAAAACCCACACCTATTAATCCTAAACTTGTCTTTGCAGTGAAGCGCACTCGAAGCAAGAGTCGACGACCTGCAACTTTGGATTCATTCTTCATGTTCCCATTCATATCCTCTACTTCCTCCACCTCTGAGGAATATCACCCTTCAACTGCTTCTGAATCAGGTTCAGAAATCAATCTCACCGAGAAGTCTGCCAGGAAGAAGCAGAAAAGGAAAAAGAACTTGACGATGCTCTCAGGTTCCAGGGAGATTAAGAAACAATATTCTCAGCAAACAGCTGTGCCTAGAAAATGCATGCATTGTGAGGTGACAGAGACCCCGCAATGGAGGGAAGGGCCTATGGGACCTAAGACCCTTTGTAATGCATGTGGGGTGCGCTACAGGTCTGGTCGCCTTGTTCCCGAGTATCGACCTGCTGCAAGTCCTACCTTTGTTCCATCATTGCACTCCAACTCCCACAAGAGGATTATGGAGATGAGAAACAAGGCTAGGCAGTAAACCACCATCTATGGTTGTGACCTACTGCAAGTCCCATATTTTGTTGCATGATTGCACTCAGAACTGGAACTACCACAGAAGGATTTATGGAGATGAACCAAATGAGGCAGTAAATCATAATGTTCGTTACGAACATTGTATCACCAGGCATATTAGGAAATTCGTATGGGTAGCTTTTTGTTTTATTACTTTTAGGACATCAAGCTTCCTAGCAGGGAGCTCTCTTGTTTCCTTTTGCTCTTTTCGATGTTTGTTTTGGTAGATTGGTTTTGTACATTAATAGAATAAGAGGTAGGAAGTAGAACCAGGAGCCGTCGGCAAGCATGTCTGTCGATATGGGCAGGCAATAGAATCTCTGAATTAGGTAGGGAGAATGGGATCATTAGATGTTAAATTTAGTGTTTAGCGACTCATATGTCCTCTGGTAGTGCGTAACGTGCTTGTCCAATTATTTATGCAGGACTGAATTTGATTAGGGGTGTCAGAACTACAATATCAGGTCTCTTTAAAACATACACTATTTGTTTATTGTTTATTCTTGCGTCCAGATTTTCTTATTTATTCAAATATTTTGTATTGTTTGTAACTATTCCTTCTGCATAGTTGGCACTTCCTACTCCCCTGACCTTGGAATGGAAAACAAAAGTCAGTTCAGGCGAAAGCCACTGCTGCAAGTTTTGACTTAACATTATTTTATTGCACTTGGAATGGAAGTCTGGCAGGATTAGGAAGGTCGTGGATTAGGGGCAATATACATGCAGAATTGATGGCTGGCTTTGTCAAAATTTTCTGCTGTTGTTTCTTCGACCTTTTAACTCTTTCCGGGAAGAATTCCATGGGATGCAGGAGAAAATCTTGCACTTCATAAAGTGTGAGGAAGTCGTTACCAGTAGAAATCCAAATTTTTTCCTCTGGAGGAGGAGAGGTTTTTTCTCAGCTCTGGTGCAGATTTACAGTGGAAGTAAGTTGCACAGAGGGCTGCTTTGGCTGCAATCAACCAATTGTGGCTACAACCCACACACACTACCACTAATGGAAATCCTGTCATAATCGACCGAACTGAAGATAGCAGCTACTACTGCTTATCTGCTATCGAAGCCCACTGTCAACTGATTGCAGCCCAAAACCAGCCTTAATTAATAAGATGGGCCTCTTGCAAAATCAGCCCCGATATTGGCAATTGGAACCCCAAAAAATCCAGAGCAGATCCAATAAGTTATGGGCCAGAGAAAGCTGTTAGCAAGACAGGTAGGTAATGTGAATTTGCCTCAAGCCTAACAAATTAATCACTGATTAGTGAATGTTCAACTTGGCACTAAGAGTTCCAGACGTCTATGCCATGGGCTGTCCGTTAACCTATCCAACTCCTCCTGTTTCCAAAAAATTTCAAAGATTTTATAACCAAGAAAAAGGGTGCACTTTTGTCTTAGCGCTTTCATTTCAACTTTGTACTTTTGGGGAATATGAACAGCAAGGCCCATGTGCATGTGCATGTGCTATCCCCCTCCCTTACCAAACCCAAGTATGTACTCCATTTCCATACCAACACAAGCCCTTTCAAATTGTTTTATTTTTTGTCGTCGGTGTCGTTAATATTATTATTATTATTATTATTATTATTATTATTATTATTATTATTATTATTCTTCATAAAATAAAAACATTGTAGTAGCATGTATGTTACCGTCCTCAATTTTAAATGAGTTAAGAATACAAGTGAAAATATAATAAGTTTCCGTGAACATCCTTTTCTCGTAAACCTATTTTTTAAGATGAATTTTATCCGTATTAATAATAATAATAATAATAATAAAGTAGAGGAAAGAAAGGGCAATTTCGCAAACACAATGCACAAATTGGCTTCGTTTTTTTTAATCAAATGGGAAAATAGGGTGGTGCTGTATTATTAAGTGTCAGATTTCAGATAGGACCGACCTGATTGTCAATTGGCATATTTCTGGATGGCCTTTTTCTGCGGTAAAATCTCATACGTACACGTGGAACCTGATCAACATAACATCAAGAATCATGGTTGGTTTGGCTCGGCCAGTCTCTGAGACATAACGACACAGATTCCTGGTCTGTCTCAGCCCTCCGCGGTCCCACCTTTCCAATTCATTACAGTGTAACGTCAACACCGTCCACATCTTTAATCATCTCCCCTTTTAAAACTAAATCATCACTACATGGACCTTCCGACACGTGCACATCCACAGCTGCCAGGTCACCCACAGGTCAACTCGTACGATCACTCAGCATTATGGGGTTGTTTTCTAGCTGTCAAAAAACTTGTTGAGAAATAAAATAATTATTAAAAATAAATAAATCATGAACACATGCGCACAGTGCGCATGATAGCAAAGGCCGGTGAGAGAATTGTGTTTTGTCTTAAACGGTGTCAGGTGGGTTGTCGTTTTGCAGGAGTTTTCCTAACTTCATAAACTACGGTTAGGTTGGATTAAATCGGCGATGTTTTGAATTCTGGTGAGAGAGTAATAATGTATAACAAAAATGGAAACAAAAGTTGCATAACCACTTGCTTTTTAAGCGAATACAAACATGAGATTAAAGTTAAACTAAGGGATATTATCACATTACTCCCGTGAGGTTTAAGATTATCTCATTTAGACGAAAATTATGAAAAATATATCACTTACCTTCTTTATAGTTCTATTTAACCGTTAGTTAACTTTTAGGTGTGAGGATAAATACATAAAATATTATTATTTAGTGTTTGTCTTTTTGTCTAAAGAAAAAAATTTTACTTTCATAAATTCTGACTCAATACAAGAGAAATTGAAAAGAATTTATTTTTTCTCTATTTGTTTAATTAATTTTATTAATTATATATATTTCTGTACTTTATTTAGAGATTACTTATTAAAAAAATTATATTTTAAATCAAGTTTCTAATTTTCTAATTTTTTATTTTATTCTATAGTTATTTTATTTAATTTATATATTTGAATTAATTAGCACATAAAACAAGTGAAAAATAGAAATTAAAAAAATATTTTAATAAAAAATAAATAATTAAGAGTATTTGAGTAAATTTACAATTTGAAATTAGTTAACTAATATCGTAAGAGAAGTATATGATATAATATCTATTTTTTCTGTTCAAGTGATACAAACTCAAACCTCATGAGAGGAATATAATAATATCCCGTTAAAATATATGCGTGATGATTTGGGAATTTTAAGCTTTGGTTATGATAGTTGTAGCCATAGGGGTGGTAGGCCGTGGGAAATATGCCAAACAAATTTTTACTTTCAAGATGTAACCATTTACATTTACTTTCCAATGGTTTTGATTTCAATTAATTGGGATAAAATTGATATACAAGAAAATATTAAATTTTAATAGGTTATGACTTATGAGCAAGTTTATAATAAAAGAATGAATTTCTCTAAAAATAAAAATATTGAAAATATTCTTACCATTATCATATATTTGCACATAGATAAATAAAAAAAATTATGAAAATAAAAGAATATAAAGTACATGTAATTTGTGATAATAATTTATACATATAGCATTACTGGTTAAAATTAATGAAACTAAATAATTTAAAACTATGAAGTTAATTAAAAAGGTTTTGAAACACCTAATCATGAATAATGTGAAGAGAATCATTGTAGTTGAATTATATATATATAAAAACACTATAAGAAGCACCGGGGATGGAAGTTAAGGGTCAATTTAAAAAGGACCATAATGAGTGAGAAGACCCAAAACATTAAACACATTAAAATGGAAAATGTTTGGCCTAACCATAAGAAGACAATAAGTGGGAGATTAGACTAAGATATGATAGTATACAATCAAGATATAACATATATAGTCTAAACTAGGCATAAAATCAAGATAAGATTATAGTAGCTCTCTTGAAAGCTAATATTCTATATTATTTACAGTCACATATAAAAATTATTTATTTATATAAATATAGTTGTGATAGTCGTGCATTAAATGAGTTGATGTAGTGTGTCCATATCAATGTTGATAGTTTACCAAACAAGCTCTCTTAATCTAAATCCATTGTGTATGTAATAGTGGTTCTCTAATGTAGGGCAACTATCATCTTTTTAGGGCAACATTTGTGTAAGTTGGTTTATTGTCGTATGTCGATATTGATGTTGTTTTTTCACCAAATACTTTTAATTCTTTAATTAATTAATATATTTGTACACGTAGTTTCCATGTAACTCGCACATATTGGTAGCTTATGATTATAATATTTGTTTTTAACCAAAAAAAAAAAAGATAATTATATCACGAAAGGAATTAAAATGGTATGGAAGTATTTCTCAAGTTGGAGTGGAGCCTACATTGATGAGATAAAGGGTACGTGTTGATTGCATCATGATTTGATTTTCAATGTTCCAAATGGAAGAAATCAAGTGGTAGAAAATTAACTAATTTGTAAACAAAACGGGAAAACATCTTCGATTTTCCAACTTACGTGTCATTTTTGTCCAAACCTTTCAGCACTATTTGCATTGCTTTGCTAATTTTCTTTCAAGTTCTGAACAAAACGTGTCATCCCACTCTTTCTATTACAAGTAAAACAATGAATGCTTTGTCTTTGATTTAAATAATTACTAATAAAATCATAAGAAATTTTGTTGACGTAATTGCCCTAATGCTGAATTTAATTTAATATGTTTGTATAATTTAATCATAAAATGAAAAGAGTTAATTTTACAATAGAATCACTTTATTTTTTTATTTTTGAATTTGCACTTTATTATCGTTTATATTTTTCATTATTTCTTAATATATATATATATATAATAATGTTACTAGCACTTAATTGAACTCATTGATTTAATTTGTATATAATAAAAAGAAAGAAAATTAATAAAAGTTTTATACAAGACGTGTGTTCGTCTCACAAACCCAAGCCCATGATTACACAAAGTCTGTTGACACGGGGGTTGCGAACGGTGTCGTTTTTGGTTAATGTTGAAAGAACCCACAAGCAAAACGACATGAAAGACAAGGTCGGACTCCATCCATATAAAGCAAGCAGTGAGGACTATCTACCCTCCCGAAACCAAATAGGTCGCCGACTGTCCTGTACCTTCTTCACAAAAACTTGCCCACCTCTCTTACCGTGCGCGCGTGCGTGAAACATCACTTCATTGTCAATGAATGATACGATGCAAATATAAATTTGGGGTTTTAACATATAACTCCCCTCAAGTTTAAAATTTTATCCGTTAAATAGAAAATTTGAGAAAAAATACACTTATCTCCCTATACTATTAATTAATCATCTATTTTTACTTAAATAATTATAATATCTATGTATACTTTAAAATAAAATTTAAGAAATTTAATTTTAATTTATTTAATGTTTAAAAAATTAAAATAATTAAAATTTTAATTAATGATATTTAAAATTAGAAATTTACCCATATTTGATATTTTTTTTCAAATTTGTATAGTTGATTAGTTTTATTGAATTTTTTGTGTAAATCCGAAAGCTTAAATTTATTTTATGAATTATAGAATTAATGTTAAAGCGTGAATTTAGTGTGAATATATATGATATAAATCTTATATTAAAGAGTTTTGATAGAAATAGTCAGGTTGATAAGGTTATAGAGTTATTTGATAAAAAAAATTAAAAGAAATATGTCAGAGGATTTACGAAAAAAGAGAGTAAGAAAGACGGTCGCTTTGCATATTAGATTTAAAATTTGAATAAATATAACACATGAATAAAAATTAATTAAATTATTATTAATTAAAATTTTAATTTGAATAAATATTAAATAAAATATAAATTAAAATTATCATTAATTAAATTCTTAGTTTCAATAAATATTAAATAAATGTGACTAAAATTGTCAAATTAAATTATCATTAACTAAATTTTTAATTTTAAATAAATATAAATTAAAATTGTTGTTAATTAAATTTTTAATTATTTTAATAATTTTAAATATTAAATATATTAAAAATATTTTTTTTAACTTTTAACTTTAAAGTAATTAAGAGTATTATAATCATTTAAATAAAAATAAATAGTCAACTAACAGTTCAAGGGAAGTAAGTATAACTTTTTTCAAATTTTCTATTTAAGTATTAAAATCTCAAACTTCAGGGGAGGTATGCGTTAAAACCTCATATAAATCTAATTAAGTTAACTTATTTAATAATTAATTTATTAAAAGGGGCATTTTTGTGATTTTACATTTAAGTAGTAACGTAAATGTAACAAAAGAAATTAACATCTATCTCTTCTGAAATTTAAAAAATTCACATTTAAATATGAAGTTTAAAAAAATTTACACATACCTCCCCTAAATTTTTATTGAAAGACCAAAATATTTTAAGTATTCTCTTAATATTTTAATCAAAATAAACCTTTTTATTATTTCACGTACTTATATATGTATAATGTGAATTCTATATTGTTTGAATTTTACTATTTTATATAATATATTATTTATTTATTGTATAATGAAATAACATAATAATTTTTTAAATAAATTAATAAAAAATTTATTATCCAATTGATAATATAACATTATTTTATATGAGATATAAAAACTAAACATTTAATATTACAATTTTTTAATTTTTAAAAATTTATAATAGGAATATAATTATTAATTTTTAAATTATAAAAAATTAAAAAAACAAAATAATTAATTATTTTTTTCATAAAAAAATATATGCTACTCTAATTTATAAAAAGTATTTTTCAAATTTTGAATTAAATATTATTAAAAAGTTGTAGATGAATTGATAATAATAAATATTATTATTTTATTTTAAACTATAATTATTGATTTGTACAAAATTAAATTATTAAATTAATGAAATGTCTAAAAATATTCTTAATCTTAATGATTTTGTAACGGTTTAGAAGAGATATATGTGAGTTTTTTTAAATTTAGCATTTAAGTGTAAATATTTTAAACGTTAGGGGAGTATGTGTTAATTACCCATGCAATGAATTGCAACAGCTATCGCATTTTGGCAACAGTTTTACTCCATTCATTAATCTTATCTTACTGACATATTTCCTTGTCCACCACCACTCAGATAAAGATATTTCACAAACTGAGTGGAGAAATTATCACAGCTCACAACCATTGATTTGACTGTACAATACTACTACAATTACTGCATCAGCAATTAACTGGCATTCGCTTCAATTTTAACAGAAACGCTCGCCTTGAAGAGGAGAAAAGAGAAGAGACAAACAGCGAGACCAGAGCTGAGACCTGACGACTACTGATGAGTTGGTCTGGTCTTCCCAGTCCAATGGGCTACCTACTTAACCATGGTTAGTCTGACAACACAAATATTTTAACCATAGTTAGTTGTTTGTCTGGTTATTATGACTACTGCTTCGATTTCAGAGCAGTAAATAATGTATCACCTATGCTTCTGTGCTGTCCCGTGTTCTCTTTTTTACTGGGTCATTTTATCGAGCAGCATCTGGACATGAAAATCGCGATATTTTAATTTAACCATCATTAAATTCCCTTCTTAATAAACTAACTATTAATATTTTCTTTTATCTTTTTTTGTTTGGTTTAAGATTTCGGTGTTCGTTTTGTTTTGGTTGTGGAGAGAGACACCTTAGTTTGAGATCTGAACAAAACAAAAAAGATAAAAAAAAATAAAAAGTGAAGGGAACAGCAGAAGAATTAGAGAGATATAAAAGTCTCTGAGCCAGATGATTCGGTGGACATCAACTTACCAGATACTATTTCCTTTCTTCTGATCGGCGATTAAAGTCTCTCGCTTTATTCGTGCATGGAAAATTTAAAACAGATATACTCTGTTTCAAAATCTGCAAACTTTGGGTTCTGACTATACAAGGAGAAGATTAACAAAACCCAAGGAAGAGTTTCACATTTCAGGCTCTCTTTTTTTCTTGTTCCTATTCTTTTTAAGGGTGAATTTGTTTATTTTTGCTTATTTGAAGCTGGGTTTAGAATCTGCAAAGAACTGTTATGCCTATTTAGCAAATGCTAACAGGTTCTTTATGATAAAGTTGCAAACTTTGAAAGAAACATAGGTTTTTGGAGAGGTTGAAGTGTTGAATTTTAAGGGTTTTATTGCAATTAAACCAAGGTAAGAGATCGATTTTCAATGAAGTTGTCTTGTCTTGTTTGTTTTAGCTTTCTTTTACGATTCTTTTGCTAAAATTTGATTCCAAGTGTTTTGGTCGCTGAATTACAGCATTACATAGAGGCAAAATCAAATCTTGAAGCTGGAACCGGTTCTCTCTTAGAACACAAGGAAGATATAGAAAACAAAAGAAGCCATCAAATGAAGGAAATTGAGAAAAGCATTGATCCACAACTATGGCACGCATGTGCAGGCTCCATGGTGCAAATTCCTCCATTAAACTCCACAGTGTTTTACTTCCCTCAAGGCCACGCTGAGCACTCTCTTGGCTCTGTCAATTTCCCTTCTTCAACACCAATCCCACCTCTCATTCTTTGCCGGGCCACTTCACTTAAGTTTTTGGCCGATTCCGAAACTGATGAAGTGTATACGAAGATGAAACTGGTTCCAATACCAGCTACTGAGATTGATTTCGAAGATAAGAATCTAAGTTTAAATTCTGCTGGGTCTGATGCCGAGTCGGACAAACCAGCATCTTTTGCTAAAACGTTAACACAATCTGATGCTAACAATGGGGGTGGGTTTTCTGTGCCAAGGTATTGTGCTGAGACTATTTTTCCGCGGTTAGACTACACTGCCGATCCCCCAGTGCAGACTGTGGTGGCTAAAGATGTTCATGGAGAAATTTGGAAGTTTAGACATATTTACAGAGGGACTCCCAGAAGGCATTTGTTGACTACTGGATGGAGCACGTTTGTTAACCAAAAGAAGCTCGTTGCTGGTGATTCTATTGTGTTCTTGAGAGCTCAAAATGGGGATCTATGTGTAGGGATAAGGAGGGCAAAGAAAGGAATCGGGAATGGAAATGACTCTCTATCTTCAGGGTGGAACTCAAATCATGGAAGTTGTGTTACTGTTAATCCTTACGGAGGGTTTTCCTGTTTCTTGAGAGAAGAAGAGAACAAGATGGTGAGAAATGCGAATATGAATTTGAATTCTTGTGGGAGTTTCAACTCTGGTGGAAATTTAAGGGGTAATGGAGGAAAAGTGAAACCTGAGATGGTTTTGGAGGCGGCAGCACTGGCAGCTAGTGGTAAGCCGTTTGAGGTTGTTTATTATCCCCGTGCAAGCACACCAGAGTTCTGTGTTAAGGCATCTGCTGTGAGGGCGGCAATGAGGGTCCATTGGCACTGTGGAATGAGGTTCAAGATGGCTTTCGAAACAGAGGATTCTTCGAGAATAAGTTGGTTCATGGGGACTATATCATCTGTTCAGGTCGCTGATCCTATACGCTGGCCTAAATCACCATGGCGACTTCTCCAGGTATATTTCTGTAATTTGATAATAGTCTTTTTGTTTAAGATGTTGGACTGTTAATATTTCTAAATCAGTATCTGTTATTTGATATTTTCCGTTTGGGAATTGTTCTCTCCTTTTTAAGTTTGTGATTCTGTTTATAGGGTAAACTGAATTTGTGTAGCTTAATATTCTTCAATGATATGTTTGACTTTCTTTAGTTGTGTCATTTTCTGGTTTGTACCCTGGTGTGGATGGATTTGGATGAACTTATGTGCTTAGACTGAAGTGCATTTCAGCTAAGTAGGCCGCCACTTTATACTTATGATCCTTAATACACCATTTTATCAATCCTCCCTTCAAGTCTGTATATGCCCACTGAAGTGGTTGTCTTATTTGCTTTGAAACTTAAAATTTTCTGGGATTCATTTTATGTGCATTTTCATCTCCTTTCTTCCTGTGGTATTGGCTGTAAACTTTGCTTGAAACATCAATTAACTGTCTCTCTTAAAACAGATCTTGTCTGGAATTCAGTAGCTATCATTTTCGTTATGTTTGATGACAGTGTTACAGAGCAATATTATTTCAGTGTTGGGATGTATTTTCACTTTTATAGAACATGCTGGATATCCTAAATCGTTAGGTTCTTGCTGGTGTACCTTCTCATTGCAATCGAAGGAATATAATCCTCAATCTTGACTGACAAGAATCACATGCATCACACACTACCTTGTGCTTTGCTTTGATATCTTTGTTGTCAACAAATGGCTTGAATCGGGGACTGAAAAAAAATTCAATGCTATTTAATGCACATGATAGAAATAGTCTATTTGTTCTGTGGTTACAAAGAAATTGACCTTACAATCAGATATTATACAGTACATTTATTCCATTTTGTAGAAATGATGTGGTCCATTATAAGCTTTATACATTTCTTATTAAAAGAAATCTTTTGGGATAAAAATTACATTATATTTGCCTTAGGCATCATGGAAGAACTTCCTATGTATGGTCATGAATTGAGATGTATAAGGCAAATTTTTAACATATGCACATGAATTATGCTTCTCCTAGCTAAATTGTTGTTTTAAGTTATATGAGTTTATGGTTCCTGAATGCACTTTTTCCTTAGAATTTGAGTCTCTTTGTGGTCCACTTATTCTTCAGGTTCGCATAATGGAATGTTTAATAATTAATTAGTAGGTCTTATAACTTGTGTAAAATGCATTTAATTTGCCAAGTTTTTATTAATTGGGTGCATGTGGATTTAATTTGAGGTTTCATATATTGTAGCCTGGTAATCGTTGAATCCAACATCCCTTCTGTCTTAGAACTTTAAGTAATGTGATTGTTCTGCAGCTTAAGCAATATGTGACTCTCTATCCATTATAATTTTGTTTCAAACATAAACAAAATAATATCATGCAAAGTCTAGGCTCATCTAGTGCTTCTTGCATCCCTACTTACACACTTTTCCAAAAATCTTCGCAGGTGACATGGGATGAGCCAGATTTGCTACAAAACGTGAAACGTGTCAGCCCGTGGTTGGTTGAACTGGTATCAAACATGCCCGTCATCCACCTCTCACCTTTTTCACCACCAAGAAAGAAGTTGCGGCTCCCGCAACAATTAGACTTTCCTCTTGACGGCCAATTCTCAATGCCGTCATTTTCAGGCAACCCCCTTGGGCCCAGCAGCCCCTTGTGCTGTCTATCTGACAACACTCCTGCAGGCATACAGGGAGCCAGGCATGCTCAATTTGGAATATCTTTATCAGATTTCCATCTTAACAAGAAGCTGCAGTCAGGGCTGTTTCTGTCCAGTTTCCAGCAGTTGAATCCGAATTCTAGAGTTTCTGATGGCGTCCTGACAAGCCATACAAGCAGTAATGAGAATTTATCTTGCTTGCTGACAATGGGGAATTCTAGTCAGAACTTGGAGAAATCTGATAGTGTAAAAAAGCACCAGTTTTTACTCTTTGGTCAACCAATACTCACTGAGCAGCAGATTTCTCATAGCTGTTCCAGTGATGTCAATTCACAAGTTTTTGGGAAAAGTTCATCAGATGGGAGTTCAGGTAGATTGAAAGCATTATCTGATGGTTCGGGATCCACTCATGAGCAGCAAATTTCACCAGAAAAGTCATCTAGTTCTGAATTTTTCTGGAACCGAGGATTACGAGCTACTGAACCTACCCTTGATACTGGTCACTGCAAGGTGTTCATGGAGTCAGAGGATGTTGGACGAACTCTTGACCTCTCAGCTCTAGGTTCTTACGAAGAGCTGTATCAGAGGCTGGCCAACATGTTTGGAATAGAAAGATCAGAGATGTTAAGCCATGTGCTATATCAAGATGCATCTGGTGCTATGAAACAAACTGGAGATGAACCATTCAGGTATCATATGCGCAAACCTGTTTCTCTAGTATCTTATATTTTGGTCTCGTGTGTTTTGCAGTTTGGATTCATATATCTTTGTGGTTATCTCAGTTAACTTCCTTGGTGTTATATTTTTCTGATTTCTTTTTCCCTGTTGGTGTTGCAGTGATTTTATAAAAACAGCAAAAAGATTGACGATTCTGATGGGTTCAAGCGGTGACAGTGTTGGAAGGTTAGAGAAAAATGATCTTTTTTAATAGTGATTTTATCTGCTTACTCTTAAGTCAATTACATTCCCTCCTTTATGTCACAAACTACTGAATATGGAAAAGATGCTTTGGACATATTCTCAGTTTTTATGTGGAAGTTGTGGGATAGATTATTGCCTTAGCATATGGGAAACTTGACTTGAATGCCAAAAGAGAGAAACTTTTCATTCAGTTCAGAAGTTTATTCTGGAGATTTGTTGGCTTTAAAGAATTATGTTGACTGATTGAAGTTAAATAATGTTGATTTGCAGGACATGGATCACAGGGATGCGAAATCCCAAGAATGGACTGGATGCCTCAAATAAGGCAGGTCCCTTGAGCATATTTGCATAGCTCTTAGCAGCGGAGAATCAATGTTCAAAAACATTGGATGGATGTTGAGAATTTGTTAGCTGTTGATTTAATATAGTTGGCGGAAGCAGGATCTTAAACTGCTTTTGCTAATGATGACTACTGAATAATGCTTCTTTGTAGTTTGCTTTTAACATGTTTGACTGGATATTGGTGCTGCTTAATAATAATAATAATAATATGCTAATATGCGACCTTTCAAGTTTGCATAATTTGATTTCTGCAACTATATACTGTTTTTAGTACTCTTTAATTAAATTATGCTTGTGATTTTCTCATCTCTGTTGCACATTAGATAGAAGTTACTGATTTATAAAATGTAGAGAGGATAATAGATTGATTACAGGTGAAGGGTCATTTCAGGGGTTGTAACAGTATCATCTAGCACAGTACAGTATGTTGAAAGAAGATGATCATAACATAAATCAGCACATATTGAATGCGAGTGTGACCACCCAATAATTGGAATATCCATAATTATAATAATAACAATAATACATAGTTTTTTTTTTTTTTAAATGTTGTTATTATTGGATCTCAATAATAATAAGCTACGTTATATGATGTCATGTAACTGTAGGCAGAACAAGCTGCCTGCTGCTACTGCCTTGATAATTATTATTATTATTAGATTCCAGCAGCATGTTCTTGAGGTTGAAGCAAAGATTAGTTCAGTTGATCGATCTACACATGATATGAGGCTGAGGAAGATTCCAACACATTATTAACTTATGGACAAATAATTTCCACCCACTCCACTGCCATTCATTCGTCTTTCAATTATATTATATTATGTGTGTGTGTGTGTATATATATATATATATAAATAATTTGTTCAGTTGAGGGATCAAATTTTATGTATAATTAGATGATGCTACTGCTCTGCTCTCTCTGGTGTTGGGAGCATCAGATCAGGATGAGATGAACAACATCTTCACCTGAGACTTTTCTTGCTTTGGGATCTGGAAAAAGGAAGTGATTAATTAATTAATTAATTGATTAATTGGGATCTGAAATTCCGGAAAACACTCTGAAGCAAGCCGGTTTTTGTTCCGATCTATGTTTTTAGATTTCAGAGTTTGAATTTTACAAGCACAAGACAAGAAGACCCTGTTTGTTTACAATCCCAAATGAAGTTTCTTTTATAAATATTAAAAATTAAACCAAAATTAAACAAGTTCAAAGCAACGATTTACGAGAGTCGTTCGTCCACATTAATTAATTAATTAATTGACAATTAATCAGCGCGGACACGCACACTCGTGAGGGTGGAGTCCGTTCCTAACCGTAGACACAAAAAAGAGTTTCAGTTACCGAGTCTTCAAGGGTCTGAGAGAGAGAGAGAGAGAGAGAGAGAGAGTAATCAAATCATCGCCCCCACGTGCGGTCCCATTTGTGTCGCCGTTTTGATGGTTGGGCCTTTGAGCTTGGTTTTGACTTTTTGACTTCCTCCCCATTGAAAACAGTATGCAATTTTATGAAGCAATTTTTTTTCATTTATTTTTCTTTTAAAAAAAAAAAAAAGAACTTCACCTGTTCTGTCTTCTTGAAATGACCATTAAAAAAAAAGAGTAAAACAGCATTTTATCACACTATTTAATATATTTATTTTTTTAACAAATATTTACCAAAAATTTAGAAAATAATTTTTCAGTTTGTAACACACACAAATCGCAAATTTTGTACAAAACTATTTCTAAAAGTTAAAAAAAAAAAAAAGGAAAGAAAGAATTTGTTAACTTGCTCCGATCGAAGCATTTGTTTTTATAATTTCAAAATTTTGTCAATGTTTTCAGTTCCAACCCTTTATTTGTGGGATCTGGTTTTCTCTCTATATCGGGATACCACCATTTTTATCTTCATTGCCTTTTCCAAATTTTATTATTATTATTATTATTTATTCTCATCATCAACAACATAAACATACAAGTTGATATTCTTATAAAGTAATTTCTTCGAGACTTCAACCCCAAGCACGAGGATAGAAAACATAAATAAAAGGTTAGTAGCAAACATGGAACGCTTAATCCAAAGCAAGAAAGAAAAATAGAAAGAGGCGTTAATGATGTTTTAAATGTTCGTAGTTAAGAGCTATAAGTATATATAAATATAAATACAGATCACCCGAGACACCAGAAGATCCAAGAATCACACGAGGGATGAACGGACGGAAGCAAAGCAATTTGATTTAATTTTTTCAATTATTATGATCATTTAAAAAAGATGAATGATGAATGACGAATTAATTAATTAATTAATTAATTAATTACCCAAATTTAAGTGCGTTTCATAAATGGGATAAACGTACGCTTTTTGCCGTAACATTTCTGGTTAGGAAAAAGGCCTTTGCCGACACTCATTAATAGCACAAACGACAGAGATTTCCTGACGTGGATTCAATGCTTCGTTCGTGCGGTGGATCCCACCACTTCTGTTCTTGTCACTCTCAGTTACCCACCTTTCTTTACACAGTAGACTAGGCTGTATTTACTGCTTGCCCCTTTCTTTCATTTTTCCCTCTGTTCTCAGTTCTCGTTTTCACTTTTCACTTTTTCACCGTCGGTGACTTCTCCTAAGCGGAGAAAATGAGAATTTGACTTATCGTGAGAATTTGGGCAGATAAAAATACATAAAACGGCCAGGCAAAAATTGTTAAAATTTTTATTTTAAAATACAATCCCATGAATAAATATAAATAAACCCTCTTTAATCAAAAGAAACAAAATTTAAAATTTGAATGCATTTAAAAGTTTTGACGACGACATAAATTGTCTGAAGACAAATTTTGAGTAGTTTCTTATATATATATATATATATATATATATATATAAGGCATGTTTTCCAAATAATCGGTTGTGATGATGACAAAGAGGACATTAGAGCAATTTCCATTTGATTTTTTTTAATTACGGCTGATGAGGGAAGAATGTTAATATTGGTGGCTAAAGAAGCCTTCAAAAAGGCAAATTAATCTAAAAGGTAAAAGAAACGGTGTTGGCCAAGTGATGTATACACAGTTGAAAAGGACAAAGGAATGAATGGATTATGAACATATTCATAGGTTGAGATAAATAAGCGTATTATTGTCCACAAAGTTCATCATGAGCAAAATTGTTTGGTATGATGTCTTTTCCCCAGCTCCATACACGGGGTTTGCCCCTTTTATCTGTGGACCCAAGTAACTGCTCTGTTCCATCAATGACCACAAAAGGACTGTTCTAAACATATGCTTTGATAGATAGTGTTTTATTAACCAACAAAAAAAAAAAAAGTTGGCATTTTGGTGCAATTCTTCCTGCATTTCTATTTGCTGGAGAGCCAACTCTGCGGGCTACTCATCAGTAGTGATTCTGCGACACAAAATTTATATCATGTGGTCAAATAATAAGTATACTAAAATTAAAAATCAAAGAGAAACTATGTTTATAGCTGCTACTACAATTGAGCAAAGAGAGGCGCACACATGCACTGGTTCATTTAAACATAGCTTCACTGCCACAATCCTTGATGGGATGGGATGGGATGGGATGTGATGGTACAACAATATTTATATTTGGAAATCAAGTTGGTTTTAGTAGTTGAGAGAGTGTAGGTCATTTTCACCTAATGAAAAGGGGAAATGCTGACGCTGACGCTGACGGAAATGGATGTCAGCAGAGATAAGGATGAAAAAACAGCTTGTGTATGACATAAACATATTGCTGTCACTGATGCTAATGGACTTTACCCATTAATTAATACTATATATTTTACATGCAGTTATTATCCATGACGTTAACCAAATTTCTGGGACATACTCTTAAGTGGGGAATAGCCAAACCTCATCATGAATATTGAAACTATACTGCAAAGCAAGTTGTCTACATTAAGCCCCATATCTCCGGTTGTGACCACTGCAACCACCTTCTATTTCCTGTTATATTATTTGGCTTGTGACTAAAATACAGTAACAGTGTAGTAGTTAATCGTTAGATGCCAGTAGACAATTCCAAAATTACAATGCCGAAATGGAAAAAGTTAATTCCATCTTCGCTTCTGGATTAAGACCGATCAATCATAATAACGAGCAACATTAGTAATCATATTTGGACCAGACCGCGTGTCCATTGTGAGTTTGTAACCCAGAAAATGAACCATGCTCAGCCTGTTAGACACATCGAATTCTCGTATATTTTCACCCCATCACGCATATTCCTTCCTCAGATTTCATCTAGTTCAATGAGAACTCGACCAACTTCAACACACGCCTGCTTGTTCTCTCAGCTAATTTGTTCTCCCCCTCTCTTTTCGCTTAGAATTCCGTGTGTTGTTACCCTTAGAAGAAGTTGCAATCTAATAAGCAATTTATGTTACGCTGCATGGAATTCAGGAGTCTGATTACTTACCCCTATGTCTCTAGATGAGGCCAAGAAAGCTTCCAGTTCTGGAAGCCCTAGAGCATTGTGGTGAAAGCATAGCACATCCATCCGTATACACATAATTGGAAAAGGGCAAACAGTCATCAATATCAGATATTAAGCTCTTCGTAAACATGAAGTAAAAACTTTTATAAAGCACTTTTTATGTTTTATTATTGCCAAACTAACCTTAAGGGGCTCTCCCCCAAACTACTTCAGGAAAAAGAAATCAGTATGTTATAGCTCAAAGAAGAATTACACTCCTCAAGACAAGAAAATTGCCCAATGCTTAATAGAAATTTAGTGTTCGATTGGTTTAACTTCTTCGGTAACCAAAAAAACTTTTTTAATAATAAAAATTCTTTTTAAATTTTTTAATATCGTTTGATTAACATAAAGAATAAACTTTTAAGAATTAAAAAAATATTTTTTTATTAAAAAAACTCAAATTTTAAACTTTTGACAGTAAAATATTTTTAATTTATTTAAATATAAAATTATTTAAAATATCCTTATTTTATTTTAAAAATTTTACATTATTTTTTTAAAATAAAACATTAAAAAATTATTTATAATAATTAAATGATTAATAAACTTTTGTTAAAAACTCTACTTATAAAAATTTTATTGATAAAAGTCTACTCCAAAAAACTCTACTTAAAAAATTCTACCAAACGAATCCTTAGTGTGACATATCTACAAAAGCAACTTTAGAAGAGAGACCCACCCTAGTAAAAATTTGATGTTTGTTTCCAAGAAGTCTGATGTGCAACATTGGGAGGCAGAAGTATAAAGAAAAATATAATAGCACGCAACTTTGATCAGTCTGGTGATTTTCAGCATATCAAAGTCTTGCTTGTGCACATAAATGCCATTTGAACTGAGCAGCAAAGGTGTGTTTAAGATGTCCCAATTAAGTAACAGGATAAAATAATAAAAGAAGATAAAATAAAAGGCAGGGTAAATGTACTTTCATATAAAGAATTCAACGTTGTAAAGTGACCATAGATTGCTAACAAAACGAGAAAAACTCTTCCTAAGGTATGATATTAATCGCAAGCTAAAATAAAAATCTAGCAGAAAACACCAACCAGTATGATTGAAATTCAAAATTTTGATCAAGTAGAGTGACCATTTTTTATCACCAACAAAAGTGGGAAAAAATCAAGAAATGTGTACTTTAAAAAGGAACTTCTTAAAAAAAAAAAGACTAGCAAACAATAGATCAGTAACAAAAACAAGAAACTCAGGCAATGTGTACTTTAGAGATGGAACATGCTAAGAAAGACTAGCTTGTCCATGGGCAATATAAGTTGCACAGATGATAGAGAATTAAGCAATACACAAGCGTAGTTCAATAACAACATGTTGTTCACATCTCCAAATAAGTACAAACATGTCCCATTAACAAATCACACATATAATGATGGTAGACAAATTCCATTGTTACTTGAGAAACAAGGCATCCATCTCTCCATTAGTTGAAACACACACCTCAGTACAACATGCAGACATGAAACTTGAACGATCAGACCTGTAAACACAAAGTACATAACATATAAGAATGCGGCAGAGACAACCAACTAGCTGCAGATGAATGGCTGACATCAAGGTCAAGGACAAGGACAAGATTAACATCAAGTGAGCCCAAATGCAATGTGCATGCATAAAATATGTTACATACTACTATAATTATGAGAAACATAAATAAGCGCAAAAAATGATCCTGGGAACAGGATTAACCTCAACGAACAATTCCTATTGGCAGTGGCTAAAATAAGTTATAAGGTGTTTTCGGAATGCTTCTATAAGAAATAATCCCAGCAAAGAACCTGATAATGCTTCAGTATCAAGTGTTTCTATAGAAAATTCTTATGCCGGCTAAAATGCATCTCTGTCTATGTCAATGAAATTTTATGGGACAGAAACCCAAACACTAATTGCTACATAAGTGTGAAAAACTTGAAATCAGACGAGCTGAAGCAAATATTAGTACGGTTTGTGAGCACTTCAAAAGTCATAAAAAGTGATTTGACATTGTTAAAACTAGTTTTTTTCCCCAATTTGCACATTTGATAGCCAAATATAAAAGTTCTGTATGGGACAAATAAAAAACTTGGAACTGATTTTTAAAGAAAAGCTTAAGAGAACTTTTCTAAAAAGTGCATTTAAGATACCAAAAACAGCTTATAGATCCTTGCTAATAAATCATTTCTGAGTTCTTTTTGTCTGAGGGTTTTCGTTCACAACCATTTACTAAATAGCACCCGCGTTGCAGCATAAAGCAATATTTACCAAGCAAAATACAAACTAACTGTCAGATACAAAATTATTCAACATCACCAAACTATCATGTACATATTATAGTAATCATAATGAAAAAAAAAAGAAAGAAAATACACAAACAAACAAACAAATAATAATAATAGTGACTGAATCTTTCCCAAGTTAACTAGAAATGAGATTTGGCTCAAATGTTTGAGAGTTGTAAGATTTTAAAAATACCTTGAACATTCCTAGAATTCGTCAAACAACTCAAGATTTTATAGAATGAATTAAAAAGGTTTCTGCCTATTTCCAGTCCGAGGTTTTGGAATAAAACTCAACTAACTAAAGTCGGCAATGCGCGCGTAATTATCTCAAAAAAAAAAAAACCCAATTGTCCAAGTTTCTATAGCGATTATAAGACTCAGCTCGATATTTACAGATTGATCGTGCAACATTGGCGTTTCACAGTTCGTGCATAATTGTATGATTCATCAAAACAAAAAATTTTAACAGAAAAAGAAGGAGCACAAGAGGAGAACGTACAAATTATTAATGTTCAGTTGTAGTAGAGTTCGAGGCCCATGCCATCGTGGATCTCATAGTCCTTGAGGGTGATACGGTCCTTGTAAATAGTATACCACTTCTGGATTCTGATTTTATCGGCTCGGGTCCCCGTCTGAGCTGCCACCAGCTTCTTCAGGTCGCCGATAGTGTCATCTTCGTTGCATTTCACCCGTACCTTTTTCCCCAGTCTGTCGTTCAACACCACCTCTATCATCCTTGATGATCTATCTCAACCACAAATCACAATCAGAGTTTCGTGAATGAAGACTCAGGGGAGCATATAAACGAATGTCAACAAGTATTTGATTTCTTGTCTGCCACGGCATTTTGACGCGTTACTGGGTTATTCTGGAAGCTTCGCGTAATCGGTTTTGTTCTCCGTGAAGAATCAAGGTTTTTGTCATGACCAACCAGTGGAGTACACGTGGTTATTGTAAGTAGGTCAAGGAGAAATCTACGCATGCAAATTTTAAGAATTAATTATCGATAATTAACGTTAAAAAACTTTAGGAACATGACACTTGCGCCAATGATATATTTATAAAATTTTAAATATAATAATTCTCAAGAAATAAAAGTAAGAAATAATAAAATTTTAATTTCAGTTAATAATTATAATTGAAAAATAGTTATTTTTCCAAACAAAAAGTAACGAACCCCTTTCTATTTGCCAATTGTATTCCTCTTTTTCTTTTTTTTTATTAGAGCATTTTCGGTCATTTCCCAAGAAATAATAAACATAAATAGTTTGAGACGCCTAACAAGAACATTGTACACATCATATCACTTTAAAATTCGCATGCACCTCCTTCAACAAATTTGTTATTTAGATTTAAGACATTTATGCTACACACTTAATATGTTGGGAAAAAGCCCTTTACCCCCTGAAGTTTACCATAAGAACCCAATTCCTCCCTATATTTTGAAAAATGTCCTACAGCCCCCTGTCGTTTTCTCCGTCCACGTTAAAAAAGTTACTGTTAGGGGTAAAAATGTACTTTTCTATTTAAACTAATTTTAATTCAAAAAAAATACTCATTACACCCCTAAAATTCAAAATAAGTACTCACTTCCCTCTTATGATTTAAAAAATACCCTTTATTTTTAAAAATTAATTATTTTAGAATATTTTTTAAATAAAATAAATTAGTTTATTAGGTTTATAATTATTAATACATAAAATAATAATAGTGATAATATTTGTAATAATCAAATTTAAATTATTTTAAATTATGAATTATTATACAATAATATTTTAAATTATAATTTTTATATTAATAATAATTATTTCAACATAAAATTAGAATAAAAATAATTTTACTAGTATTAAAATTTTAAAAGAGATTTATTGTATTAAAAAAATAAAAAATTCGATGCAAAATAAAAAAAAATAATTTAATTCAAAAATAAAATTATATTATTTATCATTTATATTATTTTTTAATTCAAAAAATTGTATGAAGTCTGTGGGACCCCTTATCTATCTCTAAGGGCATTACAGTAATTGTAGCCACAAACTAATTTTTTAATGTGGACGGAGGAAACGGCAGGGGGCTATAGGGCATTTTTCAAAATATAGGGAGGAACTGGGTTCTTATGGTAAACCCCAAGGGGGTAAAGGGCATTTTCCCTAATATGTTTAAATTATGTTTTTTTCATCTTATCGAAAAAATTTAGCATTGAACATTCACATCTATATTCTAATTATCGCCTCAATGTAAAACATCAGTATAGTGCATTCAAAATTTCATCTAAGATGAAGCACTAAATATACGTAGCTATCAAAATCTGGTAATTAGATAATTACAAACACTTTCATGATTATATAAACTTTCAAAATTAAACAAAAACACAGCAATTCCGAAAGTACTTGTATAGCAAATACGTTCCCACTCTTCCCTGTTGATAAAAGATAATCAAACGAAACATTGAGCCGAGGCAACAACGAGAAAAGCAATTGTAGATTCAAAATCCGCACTGCAATAGTCGATAATCGAAAACAGTTAAAAGTTAATCCTGTATTAGAAACAACTAGTAAGGAAACAAAAATGATTTCCAGCCGGAAAAATATAAATACGAGGAACATGGCAAATCCAACAGTAAATCAGTAACAATAAAACAAAACCTTAAATAATAAACAACAATAGGAGTAACAATAACTAATAGAAGTAACAACAATAACACAACCTACGGTTCACTTCCCATCTGCAAACAAAAATATACTGTACAGGAGAGGCATATGTTGCATAAACCCTTGTCAACCAAAAATGATGCAGTTCTAGGATCCTACTTTCACTAACAGCCAACTTAAACAGGATCCACAACCCATCATCACTCAAGCACTGCTACCTCTTGATCGACCCTCCAGTAGTTTGCATCATTGAACTCCTTCATTCCAGCCCCACCTTCATCGGGATTCTCCTTTTCTGGCACCTTGGGGATAACGTTCCTCTTTAAGGGCCCGGCTTCCCCAACTATTCCCTCCTTCAGAGCCTGTTCCATTGCTTTCTCAGTACCTTCCAATTCTACACCCACAAATTCAACATCCTCTTCAAACAATGATGGCACTGCTGTGGATCTTTGAATCCCGTCACTGCTCATTGATCCATCATTAGAATCCATGGATGGCGAGGAACCATTTGGAAGTGTAGATTCTACACTTGATGGTGAACTGGCATCAGAAGTCACTGCCTCGCTATGACTGGCAGGGTTAACATCAGGAATATCATGATCAACAAACGGATTCAGGCTTGACCCACCAACTTGTAAATCTGATGATCCTCCCCATCCCTCCCAACCTGGTAAAGGCCTACCTGCAAATATATCTAAATTGTCCGGTGTGTCAAACCTGAAGAAGCCCATATCATGAGAAGCGTTTGCCTTCTCATTTTGAGGATTTAAATCCACACTGCCACTCCCAGAAAATGTGTTCACATAGCTTGTGTTAGAAGTGGACGTGCCATTGACAGAATCTTTGCTTTCGGTCAACTCGTCATCCTCTCCAACCACAACTTCATCATCACTGCTGCTGTTACCACCATTTGCAGTTCCATTTAAGTTTATCTCGTCCATCATCTCCGAGGGTGATGAGCTCACAGGTGCATTACCAATTCTGTCATCTTGGAAGGCAAACCAATTTGAATTTGTGAATAAACTGCTGCAATAAGAAAGCATTAAAAATTTATCATCATTCCTGCAACATAACTAATCAAACAAAAGAAACAAATATCCCCAGCACATTAAGCTAGACCAACTTCCACAAACATTTTTTACATCAAAGTTCTACTGCAATCACAAACTCATGGCATACCTATAAAATGAAATCTTCCATTATAAGCATTGGTTAACGTCTACAATATTTCAAATGAATGAGAATTTGACAGTTACATGACTCCATATCCCTTAAAAATAATTACACAGCTTGTGACTCGCAGAATTAAATAACAGACACCATGAAGCCTCGACTAGTTTGGCAATGAAGGGCATACTCATATATGTTGCATTTTCACTTTGAAAACACAGCATTTTGGCATTTCCTTATTTCCCGCATAGTGGGGAAAATGAACAGGGAGCATGCCTACCAAGCCGTACCCAGATACTGAAAACAGAACAGATGACCTAAGTCTGCACAAGCTGAGATAATGCTGGAGTCTAAAAATCAAGCAATTTTATGTCTAACTCAGAATCTCCACCAAAGGAACTACATATGTTAGGATTAAGATTACACTCAATAAGAAGTTAACTGCCACTTTGTAGTGTTTTTGGAAGAGGGTTTCGAGGTTCAAACATTGAGACTAGTAATTAATGAAAATGTTAATCTATTTTCTCTAAGCATTTTTTATAGCAGCATCAAATTATTGCATACTAATGAAAATAAAAATCTATTTTTTTGTCCAAACTATTTGCTCATCTTATGAGTAAAAGCTTGTAGACCAAATCAACCATTTACACTTGTAATGTCACAATGTCTTGAAACTTACCTCCCTTGGTCATCACCAAGCCTCAAGGATGATATTACAACTTCAGCAGATTCATCATCAAAGTATACATCCTGAATATCATGGAGCAAATTAGTATTGGATTTTATCTCAGGAGATACTTCAACAAAGTTCCAGTTTATCCGTAATTTTAGAATTACCTCACAGCTTACTCATCCTAATCTAATGATTAAAAAGCCAGTTAACTTCAATAACAACAAATGCAATGACCTAAAGAAAAAACTAAAATTATTACCTCATCATCCCTATCGAGGGCTCCATGGTCCTGCAATGAGGATGATAGAATCACAAATCAGCAACTACAGTCAAAGAAGGCATGAGACGCAAAATTATTAGTAGATCCATGTATACCTCTTCAGTATCCTCATTCCCATATATCTTATATCTAAAAGCCTGACTTAAGTTATTCGCAAGAGCTGCAACATCATAATCTCTATCATGGAGGTCATCATCATCACTGTCCCTTGTCCTCTCTTGCAATGCTGTTGGGCGCCTGCATATTACAAGAAATGGAAGACATTTTAATATAATAATTATACAAATCAATTCTAGCAAAACCTATGATGTTTCATGCCTGTCTCCCATAGCTATCACAGCAGCACGATTAAGAATTACACAGTAATGGAAACATTCCCTACTTAATGTGCAATGCATGCAAATATGAAGCAGGAAATACCCGCATGCCCATCGGTAAACATTTTCAACCGCATTACGCTCCTGCAAGACATTAGCCTGCCACACATTCCACTCGCTGTTTTCCTATAGGAAACAAATGAATTCACACAGCATCAGAAAATAAAGATATAGGAAACCACTTTCAATTCTAGGAAATTGTGCATCTTATGGAGAGACAATAATGCTTGGAGATAAAGGTACAGCTACAAAAGCATTTCATAATACACATGCATACTCACTGAAATGAAGAAAGATTTTATTTGAAGGATTTTAAAGAAGATTTAGAGTTAAGTCTAAAGTTACTTCTTCAGCAATATTGTAATAGGGAAGAATGAATGGAGTGGAGCATTTATTTAGTAAGAATGATAAATTTGAGTAACCAGACAACCTGGAATTTGATTAATTACCATACAATTGTCAGATCCTGTTACCAACCTGAAGACAAGCCTGAATGCGACTATTGTTGCTGCCTAACTGAACAAGCTTATTTGAAATCCTTGTAATGTGTCCAAGGTTTCCTCCCCGAGGTGCTCGCTTTCCGGCAGAAGGTAAAGTTGGCTGCAAAAGCAGGGAAATTTCCAAATTATCACAGTTCTTTTTAGTCAACAGGAAAAAGATCATATATAATTATCAACGGTATTAGTATGCTACTTCAGAAAACGTATGCTTCATGAATAATATTTCATTTCCCTGGTTTAATAAAGAAATTATATACAGAAAAAGTGGATAGATACAGTTTCTCCCACCTATCAATTCTTCATTTCTTCTTCTCAGATATTTAGTTTGAAATAGCATATAGATATTTAAATATGAAATTCACAACAATTATCATGTTCCCATAGTATTACAATTCTGAAAGAAATAATTGATAAAGCACCAAAATTTGTCTAACAGATCAAGACATTTATCCACCTTATCAGACTCGGAAGAGAGAATGGGATTTTTATCACTTTGGAGAATCTTTCCAATCAAATCACATTCCCGAAGAAGATGATCCACCATGGCATCACTCTTGCTTTCCAAACAAGAAAATATAATACTTTCCACATGGTGATGCAATGCATTATTGTATGGGTACCTGCATTAATACCAATAGCACCAATCATAAATGTTTCAATCAAACAAACAGAAAAACCAATCATTAATAACATCCCTCTTGAGTACAAGATATGCTTCCTAGATGACAACTTGAATTAGCCACTTCCATGCTCAAAATCATAAAATAAAGTAAAAGCTTACTCAAAGAAGAGATCAAGAACTCTTTGAATGGTTCCAGAGTCAACCAACTCCTCCTCTGCAGCTTCATTGCTAGTTCTCATTAGCACAGCAATGAACTCCACAATCTGAAATAAATTAAATTCGTTAAAATAATTTGGAGAATCATGAGATAAAAATAATGTTTTCCAATCAAACTACATCTTCAACTTGGTGACAAGCACTTTCTGCGAACACCAGACTGATAGATTGGATGTTGTTATTCTAAAATGCTATCAATTTGAAAAAGCAACTGACAAGAAGGCTTCTACATGTCTTGTATACACATGTATGCTAAATTTACAAAACCAACCCTTAGGCGATGCTTCCCTAGAGGAGGCCTCAATTCTCCATATGTCGTTGGCAAAACCTTCTCATCAGATGACACATTTAGAAGCATAAGCAAGTTGCCTGCACCACAAGATGAACAATCTTTATTCTCATGGATATCAAAGGAAATTTAGGCATATATCAGAAATACAAACAGTTCCACCATTTGAGAACATAACAGTAATTTTTACAATTCACTCACAAAGTTTAGGCAGCATGGCACCAATCGTCTCCGGATTTACAGGGATTGGAGACTCATACATATGTTGACCCCGAAAAGAATGCATCAAAGGAGAAGAAACTGCTGATCTTTTTGGATCCAACAAAGATATACACACAGAAAGTGAGTTGACAAGGCCAGATTTCGAATGCGAATCCTCCAATGCATGACTAAATATCCTTGCAACAAAACTGCATAAGAAAGCAAATAGCAGAACCACTTACAAACACAGATGAAAGAAGGGTACAAAGAAATTGTGATCTGATTGTATGACAAAGCACTTAACAAAGATGAGGTAACAAAAGTCTTGCATACCTTGGACTAGAGAGTTTCGTGGCCAAGGCTGATGGGGCATTTCGAGTTATTGCACATAGAGTTTCTGCTGCATTAGCGTGAACTTCTGGCGGGCTCTGAACCATAGGAAAATTTGTTAGTCCACTAAAAAATATGTAAAATTTTATGATCATCCGTGCAATTTAATTTCAATGAAAAAAAATTTCTTGCCGACCATTTTAAATTATATGATTCATTAACAACTATTTTGTTTCTAATTTCTATAAGGACTCCTTATTCTGGTAATGCTTTAACTATTTGTTCAGAAAAAGTTTTAGCTCTTCCTCTGGGAAGTGAAGGAAAACAAGGGACAAGAAAGTGCAATCCAACTAAAATATGAGGTATAATGTAATGAACCAGGTTTTGTGACTCCATATACATGCGAAGATATGGCTACAGTCAAACAAGAAGATCTATTCCAGATAAAAATAATGAGAGCTCCACGAAAAGAGCTAACAAAACCATCATTCAAACCCACTAAGCACATTTTAGCAATTTTGATTTTCTATACATCTACAGATGCAATAACATTTCTTATACAAGGGATATAAAGGTATTCTCGCCCTTATCTTTTGAATTTGACTTAAAAAACTCATGGACATTCACTTACCAGATTCTGGCAACTACAATGGCACATATAAAGATTAGCAGCTACAGATGCTGGGATTCACTGCCCCAACTATGTAATCTACATGTTCAAGCCACATTGACAACAACTAAATATTGTACAAAATTTTGACAGGATACAGTACAAATTTCACTTACATTAGGACTCAATTTATCTACAATCATTTCAAGCAAATTGCTGTCGGCTAGCCACTGCATCACGTCCATAAAATTGGGATACACATGATCATCAGCACCTACCAGCCGAACCAAGACCTGCAGAAAGAGCTCATCACAAATCGAATCTCAACTGCACATATTATACAAAGAAATATCTTTAATACAGAAACAACCATTGAGCAAAAAATTTAAAATGGAAAATGAAATCTAAACTGCCTACCTCCATGATGGAGGTGATCCCAATCAAATCAACCAGTTGGCGAAAAACATCTGGATGGACCTGTTAAAGATTAAATGGTCGTAAGTCAAAATAGTTCTATAGAACATATGAGAGAAATGCCAATGTATCAGCCACACTTCACAAAAAAATAGAGACCGAACAAGCATAATTCTAATGTAACAAAAGAAATGGCACTGTACATATCTTATGTCCTTATCCTACACTCAATACAAAGAGATGATTCAGAGCTTACCAAAGTATTAACACCGTTATTATTTATATCGCAAAAAAGAAATAATTTTCTAAACCTTTTTCTCTTAAATATTTAAACTGAGAGCAAGGCAATTATCTAATTCATCCATTTCAGTAAAAATATTTGAAAATAAGACATTTCAGACAAATAAGCCAACAGCAAAGGCCTGATCCCCAGTGGCAACTAAAGCAAAAGGTTCCTGATTAACAAGTATGAATATGCCATGCGTAAAATGCTGCCAACAGAAGAAAAGGATTGTAAAAATGTATTGAAATGTTACCAGAGAGAGACCATGGTCAAGGCTCAAATAAAGGCCTGAACTAAAATATCTAGAGCTAACTTAAAGTTGGACAAAGGCAGAACCATGGCAGAATTCAAAGCAATGGGTCAAACAACAGAACTTTCAATAACCACCACCACCAAAAACCTAGCAAAAGACCACACAATTAAAAGAAGTTGCAAGAACATCTTCAACATTAATAAAAAATCATTACTTACTTGAACATAGTTCATAAGTGGTACTGTCTTCCGCAACATAAGGCACAAGACAACCTAAAATGCCACACCAAATAGCATTGATCAAGAAAAAGGAAAAAGAACCCAAGCACAAGTAAGAAAAAATCTGGCCATGAAACATCCCGTAATCCAAAATTTAAGACAACTACCTTGCTGAAATACCCAGCCAGCAAGGCACTATGAGGACGGTTTGGTTGCAAGAAGGAGAAAAGTAAGTTCATCAGCTGCAATGGCAAGAAAAAGCAAATAAAATCATATCCATGAGCCAGTGCCACATCAACTTCAGCAATCCCAGGCAATAAATGATCCAGTACAGAGAAAGCAAGTCATACCTCCTCTTCCTCCACCAAAGTCTTAAGAATAACATCAATTTCGCATGTAAATATCTCACAAGCAATGAAGGGAAACCTAAACATCACAAAAGAAATTTGCCTCAGAAAAGTTACAAAACAAGATAAACATGAAAGAGGTCACTTTCACTCAAGTCAGTGAGACATACTTGAATGTCCGTTTGCTTTCAGCATCCTCTGGAGCTTCTTCAACTATATACTGCAACAACTGCTCCACTTGGGCTCTATCTCGTAAACTACATGTAGCAACACATAATGATTATTCATCATCAAGATCTGCTCCTACATTAAACAGTCTAAAATTTGTACAGTTCATACTAGCAAACCAACTTCCAGTAAATTGTATACTAGGCAAAGGGAAACCATATAAAAAATATGGACTATTAGTGAAAGATGAAAAGTCAATGTCAGCCTAAATATGGAAAAGAAATTACAAATTGATAAGACGACTGTTTAAAGCTTTGCATTCTTGGATTATCTCTTCCTCGTCCAGTAGCTCTTCCAGAGTATAATTTTCCTTGTCTAATATCGATTCCACCTAAAAGAAAAGGAAAACAAAAAATAGATAAAAAGGTTAGGAGACGTGACCCAGAACAGAGTCGACAATTTTTATCAACCAACAGTGATAACCATCTCAGTTTTGGATGCTCACTTAAAATATGGATAATAAATTCACAGAACAGTGTGATTGACAGATAATTGGGAACAAATGAGTAATAAAAAGTACACGAGCCAATTTTTTAATACTTCTTTCCACCATATACTAAGCAAACGTGCAAGTATAAAATGCCAGTATTAGAAAGCAAATCAAAGCCCGGGCGACGTTCAGTCCACCACAAAACTTTAATCAATAAAAATTAGTAATAAGCTACTACAATAATATCGATCGGTGAAACAAATGCTAGTGAACGTTATCAACGTGCCCAAACAGCAACTAATTGCTCAATAAATGATATCAACTATATTAATTGTCATTTAAGAAATAAAACTTTCGATGCTTACACGCGTATATTTAAACAGATAAAACTAGTTAATCCATGTGTTCTTCTAATTAACATAAAAAATTCAAAAACAGCTAGAATAAGCACCTAATTAGCAGGCTCACATGCTTAAATTCATAATAATCAAGCCATAAGTGAAATGAAATTGGGCGTAAATTGACTTACAGGAGAGGAGGCAGAGAGAGCTGTGAGCTTCCAGAACATGATGACGAAAGAGAAGTAGACAAGAGATTCAACAGAGGCGGAAGCAAGAGCGGCGCAGATCTGTAAGCGCTAAAAGTGCGAGCAAATCTAGGTATTTTGAAAAGAACAGAGAAAAAGCTAGATTCCAGGGAGGAATAATAATAGATTGGTAGAGCTGCGAAACCCTAATTTTGGGAGACTGCGAGATCGAAACCCGGAAGATCGAGATGGAGAGAGAGAGAGAGAAGAAGAAGAGAGTCCAAAAAATTCGTAGCAGCTGGGAGCGAAGAAAATAAAAATAAAAGAGAGGCTAATTGCTAATTTGCTTGTTGCTGTGCTGATGGAGAGGCGGAAAAGTACAAATGCGGTACTCCGGATTTCACAATTAACAATTTTTATGCCATGCCATGTTATGTTATGTTATGTTATGTTCATTTTCATGTATGTATGTATATGTGTATGTATGCATGCATGTGGCCTATTAGCGAATAGTAGGTGCTGATAAAGATGTATTAGTGCACCACAATTTCAAAGAGACGGGTGAAAAGTTTTAGGCTACATTTTTCCTAAAAAAAATTTATAAAGTTCAAGAAATTGGAGAAAACGTTCAATTATTTTGTAAACCTTGTAAAGCATCCATCCAATATATATATATATATATATAGTAGTAATGCTATTGTGGTGGTAATGGTATTGAAAGAACAAATATAGAGGTACAAAATAAGTTTTAACACATGAAATAAATATTTTAGAATAGTGTCAAGAAAATTTAGTAATTTCTTAAAATTGGATTGCTTGATTTTTATCCATTTCAAGTTAAAAGTATAAATTATTAAACATATTTATCTACAATTTAGTAAAACTTGCAAAAAATGTTGATCACTTTATTTAAAATTAGTAATTAAAATAAAAAGATATTTTTTGAAACTTCTTATTTATTATTATCACGCTTTACACGTATTGCGTTTGAAAAAAATAAATTATATATAAGCTCTAATTAGATATTTCATTAATTGATAAATTAAAATAAAATTTATAAATTTAAATCACATTTTAATATTTTAATATCTAAAAACACACTTGATAATAAATTTAAAAATTCTAACATTATTTTTTTAAAAAGAAAAAGTGAATTTTCGTGATTATTTAAGAATAGTGATGCTTATTAATTTTAAAACTTTTTACATAAAGTTATATTTAAAGAGTTAATTTATTCACCCTTTTTGATTGTGTGCTTGAAAAAACTTTGCATATATTTAACAGCAAATTATTAAAAATCTTAATTACAAAATAAATCATTTATCTATGAGATAAGGATCTTCTCTTAGTCTTATTTGTTATGAATTTTTATAGATCTGCTAACACATGGTAAAGATAAATGTTAATGGCTGAGATTGCATTAATAAAATCCAACTAATTAACTCTAAATCTTACCATATTAAAAAGTTACAAAGAAATATAAATTAAACCTATTTTAATTATTCCCAAAATTAACCCTCATCTCTCTTCATCGCCGCTTCTCTTCTTTTCCCTCCATTTTCATTCTCCAAAAAACTCACTATATTCGTCGCATAAGAAAGGTAACAAGAAGAATCCAAGTCAAGCCAATAACTTGAGTAATTTGAATCTTAGAAAGCTTTGGTGGATTACCAGAGCATAAAAATTCAAGATTGTAGTTGCTTTTTACATGTGGTTTATGTCGACGGCATAATTGTAAAAGGGCATGTCGTAATTACGAGGCGTTTTTTTCCAATCGACAAAATAAATTTCAGAACGTAATCACTAATCAATTTGACTTTTGTATTTTTATTAATTTCTGGAAAGTATATCCATTGTTTGAGAAACTCAGTCAAATGGGTTCTTGAACCCATCTCAAGTTACAAAATAATGTCAATCAGGATGCAGAAAATCATATAAATGTCTTTACTCTCATAATGGCATCAGTTTAATAATTACAAATTAAAAACCATAATAGGATGTGAATAAGGCCAAAATCACGGAACACGAAATCGCAAATTAAATTCACAAAAGCAATCAGGAAAACAGGTTTGGCAAAGGAAGTGAGTTTTTGGCGAAGAAAAATGGAGAGGGGAGAAGAGAGTCCAGGGTTAGATTTGAAAATAATTAAAATAAGTTTAATTTAGATTTTTTTTTTAATTTTTTCATAATGGTAAGATTTATAATTAAATAGTTAAATTTTAGTAATGCAATCTCAGCTATTAATTTTTATTTTTGCTATGTGTTAGCGAATCTGTAAAAATTTAGGACAAACAAGATCAAGAGAAGATCTTCATCACTAACTATGCTCCCTGTAATTTTATAAAAAAAAATTAAGATCAATTATCATAATTCCTAAAACCGAAAATGTGCATTGTTGACAGGTATTTATTGCTTTGTTAATATGCAGTAAGGAGGTGCAATGTTCAAAGTCCAATCCACATGATAATAATGTGCAATGTTCAAAATCTAATCCATATTAGTTTGGAGACAAAAAAAAATCATATTAATTTCAGTATTATTTTCAACTTTATTAATAATTTATTAATATATATTAAATATATATCCAATTTATTGAAAGTCATAACTCTATTTTTACTGAAATACAACTTATCGACAATTTCAACACCATTAAGAGTAAAAGAGATATTTTAATATTTTTTTTAACATTTTTTCTTTTTCTTATTTAAGATAATTATTTAAAAAAAATTAAGCCTTGGTGGATGCATCAAGCGACGTTGATGGCTGCACGCAAGGCTGCACCAAGGTTGCCTTGGGCGCGCCACTATTTCGCCTCCGCAAATGTTATATTATAAATTTAAAATTTTTGTATCTTTAATTAAAATCAAGATAAAATAATTATTATATTAAATTTCGTTAATTTAGTTAAAACTAACAGTCAACTACCGTTATTTAATGGAGGAGTGATGATTTTTAATGAAAAAAGATAACATTATAACATTATATCTATATATATACACACACACGTCAATAAATTAAAACGCAATGCTAAAATAATCCTTAATTTTGCCATTAAAAAAATATGAACACGCTAAATTCACGTGACCCCCAAAATAAAATTAAAAAAATATCATAAAATTTAAAAATAAATCAACGATGATGATGGTTGGTTCGGCTGATGGCCATATGTGGTTACAGTGCCATCGAAAATGGGGCCAACTGCAAAATTTTCTTTAAAAGATAAAATGTCTACTTTTATTCAAATTAGGTTCGGGGTGAAAGACACTCTGACGTACCATTGTTATTGACTAGTTCTTAAATTAGTCAAACATTTGGGCAATTACATTGAAACTATCAGTGAACTCAGCGAACACGTGTACATTGATCAAGCCACTGACGTTTCAAATATGATGAAACTCCTGTGAGCTTAGAATAACTAACTCGTCATGTCGTCGTCCGCTCAAATTCACACGTGCATAATATTCCGAAAATACCCCGATAATTTGATTAAATTACCTTCCGATGCAAAAGAACTTGTTTATTTGCGGTCACCTCTTTTGTTTTAAAATTTTAATCAATCGCCTTAAAAAAATATAAATTTCGTCTGTAATTTATTTTAATATTATTATTTATATTTTTAATATTAAAAAATTATATTTTTCATCTCTATTATTATAATATTAACGTTAAAATTTTATTTTTTGAAGACAAATTAATCTTTTTAATAATAATGATTAAAAGTACAACTTATTTAAGACACTGATAGTAAGTATTTGCTTTTTTAATTAGAAAATATACAGTAAATTTTAAAATATAAATTTAAATTTCTATTTTCCCATGTAGTTTACAAATTAAATAAATAAATGAAGTTGTAATGGAAAAAGGTTGGAACCAATATGCAAGCCTCAGATCACGTGTCCAGTTCACGAAGAAGCAAGACAATTACAGCTAAAAAATTTCATTAAAAAACTGAAAAACAATAAATTAATTAGTAAAAAATCTAAATTCAAAAATTTAATTCTTTATCACTAAACTAATTTAATCAATAATGAATTTTATATAAATCTTTTTATATATTATACAAACATTAGATGGATGATTAAATAAATAATGATGAAAATAAAATTATCTAATAAGAAACATATTTAAATAAAAAATAAAAAGAAAAAATTTATTTGAACTTTTTATAGAAACTAATGAAAAAATATAAAAAATAATTTTATTTTTATTAAGATTATAAATAATTTTAATTTTAATAAATAATTATTGAATAATATATTTTTAAATTATAAAAATTTACAAAAAATATTATTTTTAATTAAGTTTTACAAAAAATATTTTTTATAAGAAATTTAGGTTTTATTATTTTTATTGAATTTTTTTTAAAAAAACTAAAAAGAAATAAATTTATTTAGATTTTATTATTTTTATTTAATTTTATTGTAAAAATATTAAAAATTTGAAAAAAAATAAACTTTTATTTTTAATTAAATTTATTTTTCATTGTTATCTCAATCAAGTAATAATGATAATAATAATAATAACTAATAATAATAAAATTAAACTAAACATAAAATATATATACTTTTACATATATTTTATTATTTTTATAGATTATATAATTTTTGTTCTATTTTGGGTTAGTGATTATATAGGTTAGCTGACACATCATTGTTAAAATAGAAATAATAAAGTTATTTTTTATCAAAAAGTGAAATTTTAACGTTAGGATTATAACGACATAAGTAAAAAGTATAATTATTTAATATTAAAATATAAGTAATAATATTAAAATAAATTAAGAATAAAATTGATATTTTTTTCTTATAAAATAAAAAGAGTGCAACCATGCGCACTACCGTCCGCCTTTCTCGATGACCATTTAGGTGCTGGCCGATGCATTGGCCGGCAGCATTGATAAAACAATGTTAGCGGGAAAAGAAAGTTGGATAAAAATAAATCTTAAAAAAAGGTAAAGCTAGCTAGCAATAATTAAGTGTCATCAAAGGTTAATAGAAAGTGAGGAAGAATAGAGAAGATAAAGCCATCTTTATCGGTTGTAACATCATTTTATCCACAAATTTTGTTCCACCATCTTCATTAGCTTCACCTTTTTCTTTTGTATGATAAACTTCAATTCTTTATTTCTCTCTCTCTTAATTTTCATGTAAAAAAAATTTAAACCGAAAATTTTCTTATCATTCAAAGAAATCTTACTAACATTTTTTATTGGAAACATTTGTATCAATTGAACAATTTTATATAATCCGTTAGTTATTAATTTTTTATATTTAAGATTTAAAATCATATTTTTGGTTAGTTATTGATGTTGGCCGCCATCTTTTATTCTCAATTAAAATGAAATTAGATTTTATATGCTGCCATTTTTGTGTAACAAATGAAATGAATTTTTGAATATGATAATTAAAGAATCAATGAGAATATATAAACTGACGATGGTTGCAATAAGCGAATCATTGTATAAATAAAGCCTTTAATTTTGACATTCATCGTCCAAAAATATTTTAAATATTTTCAATCTCAATTACTTTTTTTCTTTTTCGTGTTCCTAGCATTCTTTTACTAAATATTTCTTTTTTCTATAATACAAAAGAGAGATTATATTACTTTACTATTTAGTAGAGAAAAATATTACAATTCTTTCATAGGCTAGTAATTAAAATCATTCCAATCTTTGCATGTGAATATTTCTCTCATGTATCTCCATTATCATTACTTGTTTGTTATTTATATAATAGGTAAAACATCATAATTTTTATTACGGTTATAATAAAAGGCTAAACCTCCAATTAATTTATATAACAATTGTTTGTTAGAATTTTTATTTAAGCTACAAATACAAAACCTATCAGCTTTCTTACATCATTGTTGAACCAATATGAGTTTGCTTTCTTTGCTTATAAAGATGCACTTAGGTAAGTGCTTTTGAAGCTTGGTACAAAAGCAATAAAAGTTAAAAGAGAAATTAATTAACCCAAAAGATAGTAATAGTATGTAAATACCAAGTCCCTTCAATTCATAACAAGCCAACATAACCTAATCTTAAACGTGGCTGATAATAGTTGAGTGGTGGGCACGTGCTAGCTGCGCTTGGGCATGTTTTCGTTGTTTCTATCAAATAGACGATGTCGTTTAATTAAAAACTTTAATTTTAATATTGATAATATTTAAATTTATAGTGTGTAGTTTATTACAAGAAAACACAATTAGTGAAGGAATGTGGCATATATGAATTAAAGTGGAGACACAATCTTTCTGTTTTTCTTTTCTAAATAGTAGTTTCCTCATGCTCAATGAATAATTAAAAAAAAAAAGTTCAGTTATGTTAATCATAAGTTAATGGCGACACATAAATTTGAATACCCATCTAATTTTAAATGTGTAAAAATATTTTTTTAATGTTTAAAATATAACATACAAGAACTGAGAAGTGAAAAATACTTGCAATAAGTAGTATAGTATTATTATCTTATATATATAGATCATGTTTAAACCCTTAATACAATATCTATAGGGATAAAATTTTGAGTTATATTTATAATTGTATTAACAATCACTTTAATTTATACTGGAACTGTGGAGTTGATTTGAGTGGTAGAGCACTTTACACGTGCTTCCCACAAGAAGCAACGAGGCAGCCGGCATCAAATCCCCGTATAGGCTTCAAACGACTGCAAATGTTGCGAGAAACAGTGAAGAGTTTGGCACTAATTGTCATGTGGAAGAGTTGGTAACAGTGAGGTCAGTCGAGCAGCTACTCCTGTCCGTAACGACAATATAGTAATCTACACGCCACCGAAGCATAGTCCTTGAAGCGAGCAAGGCGATAAACACATTCTGCCAAAAGCAATAACCAAGTATTTATTATAAAACAGTTGCTCTATGGGGAAACGACTATAGTACGTACGAGTGTCTTATACATTGTTATCAATTTCTTCTCTTATAATTTTGGATTCTTTTGTCATAGTTTTCAATTTTATTTTTATTTTTAATTTATGAAATGTATAATAAAGAATTGGATATTACAACTAAGAGTTGAAAAATAAAAACGAAAGATTTAAGTATTGTCATAAAAAATTGAATAATGTACAACATTACTATACTTTTCTATTTTTTATATATAACATATCTCATTTGAATAATATGTGTTATTAAGATCATTATTGTGTGAAAGGAACAAAATTTACCAATCATTTACAAATTTCACAATACTAAATTTATCGTATAATTTTCTTCTGAAAGTTGAAGAAAGTATGGTATTATAATTTTGATTAATTAGTATAATATGAGTAATATTAATAGTCCGGTGATCTTGAGAATTGGATAAAATTCTCGAAATAATCTTTTAGCGCATTAGGCAGCAAATTTTTGAAATTTTAATTATCCAATTTGACCATGTCACATAAATTATCATTTATTATTCAGACGATGAACCATCATTACATTCAAATGAGTTATTACTCAAACTTATTATCTAATTAATAAGTACCACATTACTTTAATGAAAAATTAAGATAAATTATTTTGCACATCAGTAACAAATATATGCACATAATCGTAGTATTAAAAAAAGAATTGACAAATATTATTTTTTATTGTGATGAATTTTTTCAATAACATAAAATATAAATTAATATTTTATACAATAAATATCAAGTATAATAATATAAAAAAGATAAAAATCAATAAAGAACATAACGTTCATGTTCATTTAGTTGGATCAATCAATCTGAAAAAATCATCACACAATGTCTTTGCCTCAACAAATACTAGATCCACGTGACAAAATATAATATTTTTTATGCAGAAAAATATAATTTCTGTTCTCATATATTCATAAAAAATTATATTATTATATAATTATATTTAAAGTATATATATATATATATATATATATATATATATTGACTTCTCAGCAAATGAGAGAAAAAAAGAACTCCTTGCTGTTAACCTACCTCCGTTCAGTATTTAACTAGATTGACAACGTTTATAATGAATTAAATTAAATTGTTACGTCATTCATTTGATTTTTACTCTCAACGAAACCAATATTTAACGAAACTAGGCGTGGGTTGGGTTGCAGTTAGCAGAGTAAATATCAGATAGACCCTTGTACTTTACCACATATCAACAGCCAATGGTCTTGCGAGTCGAGCTCGACCGTTCAGCGACTCAGGTTTGTAGAACTTTTCTCTTTTGCTTTCCTTTCTCTTCTTTCATGTTTTTGACCCTTGATAACTCAATTAAGACGCAAACAAACAAAACTCAATCGCCAGTTTTAAAAGCGATTACGATTCATCTGTACTTTTATGGCAGCTTCTTCGTAATTAAGGTTAGATGTTTGATTATTTAGTTTATTTGTTTTATTGGTTTTGGTTATGAGTTCTATTCATTTGTAGATCTTCGGTTCTGCTTAATTCGAATCACGAAAGTCTCATCTACGTGGCTTAGGATATCAATTTGTTTTAGATTTGCTGCTAAGATTCCGCTCTTTTTCCATGTTTTATTGTTCATCTTTTAGTTGTCTCGGCAACCAAACAGAGCTTGAGACTTGAGTACTGTATCGTATGGTAGCGATTACCTCTGGATTTATTTAATTACCATGGAAGAACATGAATTTTTGATGATTTTTTCGAAATTCTAAACACGATCGAGAGATATCGATTAAGTTTACGGTGCAGAAAATTTGACATTTTACTGTACATTGTAATCTCTATTACTTTAATCAGATTACCTGGGTAGATAATAATTGTAAGAGTGAGCTATGAATTGAAGTTTGTGCTGTACTTCCATTGACTGATTTCTATGTTCTTTTAATCTAATGCAGTTATAACACATCGATATTTGATAATTTGATACACAAATCATTGACCTCAGAGAGAGAGATTTGAGGGATAGAGAGCTATGAATTGAAGCTTTTGGTGGTCAAGAGATGAATGTGAGCCATGCGTCGGTTCACCCGGTGGAAGATCCTCCAACCACAGAAGGTGGGAATGCTCCGAGAGTGAGGATGAAGGACATACAGGGCATGCCTGGGACTCCCGGCGGCCTCATTTTGCGAGTCTGTCAATTGATTTTTGCAGTTGCAGCACTCTGCGTGATGGCAACCACTAGTGACTTTCCTTCAGTCACTGCTTTCTGGTAATATGGCTTTTCAGTTCCATAAAGTTCACATAATTGTATTGTTGTCTCAATGTAATATGATATATAAAGTATTTTGAGTGAGTAAGGGGTTGAAAGTTAGTTTTACAAATCCACATGCATTTAAAATATTCAATATTCTAGATTAGACTTACAGAACAACCATGAATTATTATGCTACAAATAACTAGTAAGAATTTGGTTAACATCAGACTGCTTTACTTTGTTGGCATGGACAACAAGTTAAAATTGAAAATTTTGCAATTACTGATTGGTGTTACTCACTGCTGGTTTTTGGTGGCTACACGCATCAACTGTTTTCTTCTTTCTTGGAAGTTTGGTGGATATGCTTGGTTAAACAATTTATAGAACTAGTGAATTTCATTTGAAGATAGAACTGAAATTTAATATACCTTGTCTGCAATCATGTTTACATCAGTTTTGTGGTACTCTGACACAAGAGTGTGTTTATATATAGTAAATGGAATTCTGTGTATGCTTACCTACTTCCAGTAAAACCATATGAATTTTATAAAATAAGGCTTATTATAGTCTTATAGATGTGAATTTACTATTAACTGTATAAGACTTAGCCACGTCCACTTTTGTTCTGGACATGAGATTGGCTTCCTTTTCTTTCAAACTTAGGAGTTTAATCTTTCAGTATTTATTTGGCCAAATCTATTGGCTGTGAATTCTAGAATTTAGGTTAAGTAGTGCAGTTCATATGTGCAGTATATTTTGGTTGTCTCTACAAAAATTATGGTCAAGGATGTTTGAACAGGAATTATGGTAAAACAATAGGTTTTAGGATTCTTTAGGAGTTGGCTTTAAATGGTATTGTCATGCCAAAAATGGGATGTGTAGGTTAGGGACAGGTTAAGTTAGTAAATCAATTGAGAAAGAGAGAGTGATAGCGGTGTTATGATGGTAAATAGAGACTTCAGCTTAGTTTTCCTGACAGAAAGCTAATGTTTATTACTCATTGATTCGTTTGTCTTTGTTTAAGTCCCTCCTTGGGGTTGCAATGTCTCATGCATCGTGTGTGCCTTGATATTAAGTTTTTGTTTTGCATCGATGAACGCACTATACTTCATCCCGGTATGGAAGTATACAAGGCCCCATCAAGTCATTTTTAAGGTGGATCATTAGGGGCCATTAGTATGTATAGCATGATGTCTGCAAGTTTTCTTATCATTGACCATCTTTTTAACAGATGTATTTGGTTACTTACCAGGTAGAAATGTGTCTTTTGCAATGTATTTGGCTAACTTTTAGTTCCACAATATAGCCACATTAGTGTGAAGCTGGCTGTCATTTGCATTTTCTTTGTGGCTGAATTATGTGCTGGGTTGGAGCTTGCTTTTTCCTTTGTTTCGTTTATACTTCAGATTATGGGCATATTGCCATAATTGTGGGATTGGGCTTTAATGTAGTGTTTGTGGCAAATAATGATGCATGCCCATAAAGAAGGCCTCCTACAGCACTCTGCAGTACTTTGATAAGTATAATAAAATTCATATCAGCCAATAGGTTCCATATCTTTTGAGCCCTTCAGAGGAAGACAATGCACATGTTTGTCTGTTGCAGGATATTTTTGTGAAACTGTAAGAACTTTGTAGTATTACATACATTCTTAATTTTCAACCAGGGTTAGGAAATAAAATGATTGTATTAGGCTTTCATTGTGTCCTAAGATTTCAGGATTAGATGAATCTGATACCCAAATTCACACAAGCAGCAGACTCATTTGCTTTGGTCTATTTAACAGATTTAGCTATTTCATGAAATGAGAGGGAGTACTCAGCCCAGAACTAAAACAAAATTGTTATAGCTACTTGTATGTTTACTCACGTGTATTATCTAGTGGAAAAATATCCCATTTTCAACAGCTTTTGTACATAACTTTATTGCTGACTCTGAATATATATGTGATTAACCAAGTGAAGTGGATTTTCAGTTTGAAATTTTATGATTCGTGCATGAAATGAAAACCTTTCTGATATTTGCTTCATCAGCTTCCTCGTTGCGGCTGCTGGTTTGCAGATTTTGTGGAGCCTTTCACTGGCCATCACAGACATTTATGCCCTTATGGTGATGCGATCTCTGCAGAATAATAAAATTGTCAGTTTGTTCACTGTTGGTGACGGGGTAAGATAACACATAACAGTTATACCTGAACTAAGTTGTTGCATAATCTGATATCCTAATTGGTTTGGTTAATTCACAAAAGAATTGTCTCCTCGCATTGTTGGTTGTCTCAACATTGTGGTATTTTTATGAGAACTCACTACTGCAACTAGGATTTCCCGGGCTATATGGGACCATTGTCAATTTATATATGGAGTGGTGCCCAAGTGGTGGAGATATCTAAACTGCTTGATTTTACTTATGATGCTTTTCAGGGAGGTTTCTTTGAACTTTCTCTTTGGAAAAAGGAAATTCAAGTCAACAAATTATTTTATCAATTTGCTTTCCATTTCCAAATTTGTGACGTTTAGAGCTAGAGCTATAGTTTTAAAGACATCCTGTTGGCTTCAAATCGTACAATTTTGTTAACACCAAATTGAGTGCTGCTGTAAGACATGCTTGGATTTAGAAGGCAGGTTGGAGCCAAGTCCAAGTCAAGTTGCACTTTTCAGAAATCCTGCTACGTTTTCCCCTTTCCGTAATCTTTTACAGCGATTTGGACATAGGGCTCTCATTTTCTTTTCCCTACGAGTCTCTTTGTATGCTGTGTTTCTGGAACAAACTTTCCATTTTTAAGATAACCTGGTATAAATTACTTGTCATTCATGCATAAAGAGATACCTAAAGTTTACATACTCAGTAGATCCTTTTTTTGACTATTTATGTGATGGTAGAAACTTTTGATACATTTGAAGAGAATACCTTTGGAGACACAAAAATTTCCGGAATATATATTTTTTTCCCTAAACACCTTCTCTGTGCCTCCTCTTCTTTCTCCTCTGTTACAGATTCCTTTTGCATTTTACACCTACTGAAGACAGAGATTGTGAGCATATTCATCAAAAGAAAATTTTATTTGTAATATGGTGGCTAAATGAAGATTTGTCCTTTTCCTTGCAGATAACGTCCACTCTTCTGTTTGCTGCAGCATGTGCTTCTGCTGGCATAACAGTTCTTATTGACAATGATCTTCAAAGTTGTTCCCAGAATCACTGTGTACAGTTTGAAACAGCTACTGCCATGGCCTTCATTAGCTGGTTTACAGCTTTACCATCTTTCCTCTTAAATTTTTGGTCACTGGCATCTCGATGAGAAGGTTTTAGCATGTAAAAATCCAGAAAGAGGTATTTCAAACTATTTGTCTTGCCTTTTGTGTACCACCAAATGCCCTAAATCTGAAACTTGGTTGTGTTAGTATGTATAGCTTTGAAATTGGGCTGCAGAATGAATATTTGGTGTGATGATCATGCATGGGTGAACATCATTTTGACTGGGATACAGAATTTTATCGAGTTTCTGTAGTGTAATTGAAAACAATCACATTTATATATGTGTGTGACATTTTAAAACTAGTAGCTTGCTTTCTAAGTACTTGATTCGAGGCAAATTTAATGGAATTAAAGTTTAAACAAGCGAAGAAGACTCTGTTTATGCTAATCAAGAGGATGTGATGACCGGGCGGGCCTATTCATCAAGTTCCATTATTGTTAAGAGCAATCCAACGGATCTGTAAATCGATGCTCAATGAATTTTACCCGAGCAATGGTCATACATGGTTTATTCTTCAGTCTGGACGTTACTAAGGTTTATGCATGGTTGTAGTAAAGTAGCGATAAATTATTTTAATTAGCTGTCAAATTGTTGTAAATAACGAACTGGTTGATACTTTATTAAAACACTAATGCTAGACATTTTTAAGTTATAAAACACATCCTGAGTTAATGATTCTGCAATTAACTTGTTTGCATTTTATAAACAATAATGACAGGAGTTCCTCTAACGCGACTTCTATTAATTGGCTGGTATATTATCATAATGGTTTTTTAAGGAATAACAATTAAATAATAAATAATAATAAAATAATATTCCCATTAGTATTTTCTATAATGTTCATTTATAAAATTAAAAAGAGTTAACATGCTTTCGTAGTAAACTAATTTCGCGTCTTTCATATTTCTCAAGTTTAAAAAGAAGCATAGACGGGTGAACTTCATTAGGGTTTGAACCCAAAAAAAAAAAAAAATTACAAAATAGGTAATTTTTTAAAAATAATTTTACCCATTCTTTACTTGTACTTTTTCTCTTTTTATTTTGGCTTCTTAAAATATTCTCTCTTATTTCATGTCTAGCACTGTGCTATGCTTTGTTTATGCTTATGTTGTTTCAAGGATTTTTGCAGATCAATACCGAGTTTGTGTCTGAGAAATTCCAATGCATTTATGTGAAAAGGGCGTTCTCTATCTCTTCTAACTTCAACTTTTAAAGAATTTATTCTTATTTCCATAATATTGCGTTCTTTTTATAATTTTTATATTCTATTTTCATTTCAATATTAAAAATAAAGTGAAAATTTTATGAATAATAGTTAAGTGATTTATTTGATATTCTTATGTATAATTTAAAAAATTGATAGTATTGTGCAAGAAAACTTACATGGATTATATCACAAATTCGACTTTTATATGTCACTATAATTTGATGGTAATTCTCTAATAATGATTTAAACTCTTGTTTTTTTCTTAATAAAACTCCAAATAAGGGTACATTTTAAAATGTTCCCTTTTATATATTAACTTCAAAAATATATTAATTACGGTATTTAGTAAATTTATTGTTAACCACTGACTTATACTTTGATACCTAACGATTCCATTTCAAGCAATTATAACGTTATGATTTCAAAAGCATTTCAAGAATGATACTACTAAACAAATGAAAATGGCAACATTTTCTTCTAGTTATAAAGATTTTAAATTGAACTCAATCTCTACAAAATTAATTCAATTTATCCCGCTAAATTAATTACTTTTTATGAATATAAACAAGAAAAATCATTTTATTTATCAAAAAATCTTTTCATAATCTAAATTTTTACATATTATTGGGATAAAAAAATGGAGAATTAAATTTTAATTTTAGTTTTTATTGGACATTGAAATATAGTTGGTATGATTTTAATTATTAAATTCAAAAAATTGAACAATAATTTTTATAATAAAAATTATATGTGACAAATTTTTATCAGTTGAATTTTAAATTTTAAATTATAATATTAGGTTCAAAATAGTTTGATATTAGTTTGGTGTGGTTCTCATCACTACTTTGGTCCGGTTCAATTTTAACAAAAGTTATATTATTCAGACCAAACCGAACTTGATAGTTTAGGTAAAATTCAGATATTTAAAGGAAGATCCTATCATCTCTTAAACAATTTTTTATTATTATGCAACTCATCAATAATAATAACATAAAAAAAAATGAATATTGATAAAATGTTATTTTTAAGTCGCTGAATATTTATAAATGATCTTAAAAAAAATAATTATAAAATACTCATCAATATCTCAATATCAAAACTAACTCGATTCCTTAATTGAATTATTGTACATTGTATATTATATATAAATTTAGTATTAATGTATAAGAGACTAGATCATAATATAAAATGAAACATATATAAAGAAAAAATTATGAGAGACTCTTCAATTGTTTTCTGCCATTGTGATAATTATTTCCTATAATAATACGGAAGAAATGAACGATATGAAAGAATAACGCTCTCTTCATACTTTTATTAATAATTTTTAAAAAACTTTTTGACGGTTATAAACAAATCACGATCTCAACGAAGCTAACTACATTCTTTAGTAGGTAGTTTCATGTGCTTGATGTACTATAAATAAAGCCCTTTCTAAGTGAAATGTCCAACACTACTTGATATATCAACAATTACAGGCATTAACAGAACTTCCAAAGAGAATGTCTAAGCAAGATGATGATGAAGCTAGATGGTATCGCTGCTATAAGAAGTATGGAAAGATGGTGAACCAGGTACATTAATATCAGTGCTAGATAGCTAGTCATGGTTTATTTATAAAAAGTTCCTTATTGGTTTGGTTTCACCTTGTTTGTACAAGCTTTAAAGCTAAAGAATCACCTTAATTGTTTTGGTGTACTGTAAACCAAATAACAATACAAGAAGCATGCAATTTCCTCTAGTATTTATAAATAAATATGAGCAACAGGTGAAGGAGCTCGATGACATTGCTCAAGCAATGAACGCTGCGAGGTCTAACCTATCCAAAGAGAAGAAGGTAATCTGCTTTAATGTATTCATTAATGTACCCTTTAAGCTTCATGTACTATATATGAGAAGTTGATGATTCAATATTATATAATATCATAAATTGGTTGGCAGAACTCAGGAGAGAGGGGCAATTGTGGTGGTGCAGCAGCAGCAGCGAGTGGCTCTGGCTCTGTATCAGCCGATAACCAAGACAACTTTAACCAGGTTATCGTGGAGACCATAACCAAATTTCTGAACGATCTGAATGAAGACTCTCCTAACAATGATCCCAAGCCACCCAATCCATGAATGATATTACAACAGAAAGCGGTATACGTATATATTTACATACGTATGAAGAATAAGAATAAATATCACTGCTGTAATATTCAAGTGCGTGTGTATATATATATATATATATATGTATTGATGTCTAGCAGTGGCAGTATGGTATCGTCATCGTATGCTTTATGTTATAGCAGGAGTAGTACTGTGTTGTTATCGAAATTCGGGCACCAAATTATTCAATGGTTTCATTAAGTTAGATAACTTATCGCGCTTCGCCGTCTGAGTAGAATAAGAGATTGGGTATCGAAATGCCAAAGCCAGTAGCGAGTATATAATATATGTATGTATGTATGTATATTCGTCTTCTTCTACAAATTTCAGAGGTGAAATGAAAATAAAGCTTGGGAAACAATCGAAACCTGCTTATGATTTTCACAACCATATCTATTAACATTTCAAATAATAATTACATTAATGTCTTAAGCTAAATTGAACCTTACTTTAATTACTAGTAGCCTAATAATAATAATAATAATAATCATATGTTTAATCAACACTAACATCAGTTTAGTTTTTTTTATCTCAAATTTCACCAACGCGATCTGCACGATGAAAAGCAGCCAAAAAAAAATTAAAGAATCCATGTCACATTAATTTAACGTAAGATATCAGAATCCATAAAAAGAAGGTAACAAAATCCCAGCTTTAAATAATACAAAAATGACATCAGAATCCATATCATAAATAAATAAATAATAGACGGTTGAGTCTCACTCTCACTCTCACTCTCAGCTCAGCACAGCACATGTTACATCTACATCATTCCATTAAAGAAGCTTCAGGTCACGTATAAATGCACTCTGAAGTCTGAAGGCAGCCCCTCCCTCATTAAGACCATGGTTGGACCCAGTACTTTGAAACTCTTTTAACAACGAAAAAAAAGAGCCATTAATAAAAGCTTAAGACTTTCATGTTCTAACAACAGAACCACCGGTAAGCGAAAGAGTGCCATTAATAGATGCTTGGATAATGTAAGCAAAAATCATGGAAAGAATCCCAGAAGAGCGAGGACGATTGGCTGATTTCTGACTCCATCGACTATGGTGTGCAACAACAATCCCAAGTTTTAATTGAAGACCTCATTAATTTCAAATCCACGTACCATGAAAAACAAAATTCTAGTGGCTACATAAATTAAAGCGTCGACACCAGACAGGTTCTTCCGAACAGAGGCAAAGGTTTTAGATGGTCTGATTTAAGCTCGTCTGGAAGTGATAACAAAGACTGAATAGTAGAGAAGGAATACACAAGGAAAGTACATATGGATGAACTAAACAAAAATTCAATTAAATTAATATTAATGCAAACCTGAGGCTGGGATTTAAATAGTACAAAACTCTTTTCTTTCACTTTCATATTTCCCTCTTTCTTTTTCTTTTTTCAATATTTAACTGGAGGAAAATGAGTCCGGTAAATAAATTATAGTGTTTCACACAAAAGACCAGTTTATGAAAGAGAAGGCAAGGCAGTGAACAGTATTCTCTTCGGCAGCAAGGACTTTCCAGGCAACAGCTTGTTCATATGAAACATGGCGCCCCATTGTCGACATGCAGATGCCGGCAGGCAAGTAGGTGAATCCCTGATAAGATAACAGAACTTTCAGCCACTTAAAATTTATAATGAAACCAAAAACCAATAGATTTCACCAGTTCAACCACCAACACACAACCTACTAGAATTTATAATCAACTCTTAAATCTTTTCTCTTTATCTTCTTTTTTCACTGAAAATTTAGAACAGATGACTTACTGACAGTTCAACATGTTAGGTTCTAGCTTGCTTCCATATAAAAAATCAGAGTCTCGGAAGAAGAAAAAGGCAGCACGTGATAGATTCAATCAATTAATCAAGTGAAATAGTGATGTCTAAATTTCATTATTCATCATGTTAATAAGGTTATGGATAAAAATAAAACTAAAAATGATCAATATTATTGTTTTTGTTAAAACATGGTTAGGAGAAATGGCCGAAAACTCATCAAAATTGATTTAATTAAGTCAACCCTAGTGTTCAGCATCTCTCAATACCAATTTTATAGCTAAACTAATTCACATTATTTCTATGCAAAAGTTACCTGTTGCATTAACTTGGCAAAATCAGCACACAATGTTTTTCGCCCAGACTCATCAAAGATCTTATCCAGTGTTATATCTTGTAGAGCAACCAGAGTTGTCTCCAGCATGTCAAGGCCTGCCTGGTTTGCAAAGATGAAAACTGGCATCGACTGCAGCATCAATGAAGACACATTAACAAAAATGTATAACTCCCATCAGATTATGTGAACATTATCTTGCTTATTAGTGGACAATTTCAACAAATACTTTTAACATATGATATACTGAATCTTTGATGCACTTGTAAATTTACCTTCAATGAGCAACACAATATAGCATCTGAATGCTGCCAAAGGTTTTTCAAGATTGTGTCACCGCCAACAGAATCAGATCTCAACAATTCTGCTCCTAAATGGTAGCTGCAGAAGAAGAAAAGTTTAAGGAAATATTAGCAACTCTGAAGAACACAATAATTGAGCTGGTTTTGTTTAAACCCGAGGAACATGTTCCAATTGACAGCATCACTTTGGCCTGATAGAAGGAAGTTTCACTTGCCTATGGCTCTGACAGATCCAATGAGCTAGTGTAAGCGCTTCTGGAGAGCCTGGTGAAAGCTTTGGCCCCAAAGTTGGGCTCACTCCTGATGGAGATATGGCCATGGCCACCCTCTGAACAGATGAAATGACACTACGGACATATTGACGTGCCATAGTTGCTACATTATCTTGTAGATTGCTCTCAAAAGGGAACTGGAAGGCAATGGTCAATACTGATCGTGTGTTTTGACATGATGAAGACTCTCCTGCAGCATGGTTTGTTGCTGGGCCAACTTCGAGACTAGAAGTCAAATCTAAGGTCCGATGTGTAGTCAAAGCATCCGGCATATCAGGCTGTATAAAAACTCATTAGCATGATGAGGTAAAAGGCCAAAGCCATATGAAATCAAGACTTAAAGAGTCCAAAAAACAAATTTGATGCAATGTTTTCAAATCATGATTATTAATCTCAGGTTTATTGAGTTTAATGAGTGACTCCTTGAACATTAAAAGATTAACACAAAAGATATTCACTTAGTTAAACCCAGGAAACCAAAAGTTTGAAAAGTTTCAACTGAGGTGGACATTTTACATTCCTCCGAAATCTGCGAAGCTTGTATTATCATCAATAATGTTAACAAGATAGCGGAAGGTCCAAGTTAAGAGTAGTTAAACTCAACTGTTTTTGAATCCAATGGTATAATGCGGAAACCAGAGGGTAATAATGGACCATCATCCGGAAACATCTCATCAATTGGCGCAAAGACAAGTTCAGAACATGCTCCCACAGCATTTTCATCAACCCCGCTACATATCTGCCCAAAATGACAAACAATTACAGAATAGAAGATTAGGACCCTTCTAACTCAAATGAAACAGAAAACATAAAATAGAAAAAGACCAGAAAAATTGAAAGATTAAAAGCTACATAGCAACAAGACACAAAAAGCACCTGCAGTAGATGAATGTCTCTTGACACAAAAGCATCTTCTTGTGCAAGAGAATGCCCCTCAAGTCGAATAACTTCAAGCAACTGAAAATTTCAGAACTAGAAATAATTAGTATAGAACATCTAGTAACAATTATACTGTAAAACATACATTTGATATGAGCAGCAGATAAAACTGTCAAATTTCACCATACTATTGGAGTCCCTGAGAGGAAGAGAAGACAATTCAACAAACAAACCTCTTCATGCTCAATTGTGTGGCCAAGTGGCATGATGATTTGGCTCCCAGTAAACCTTGTAGGCCTCATTCCGGGATAAGCATAGGAACCAGCTTTCAATGATGCAGCCGAATAAGCATCAACGTTGAAATCAGCCCACTCTGAGCGATGCTCCCGCAGGAAGCGTACAAGCACAGCAGGAGGAACATTCTGCCAGAAGAAAGGAAATATAAGCAATCCTGTCACTTTAAGATCCAGAACGCAGTACAAAAGTAACATATTGAACAAACAAGACTAATATTACCATAGCTGATAATCAACTGTTCGCCAAATATTCCGAATGCGGTTTGAGAATTGTGTGCTCAATTTACCACATCAACATGGAACATATAATAGAATCTATTTTCAGGCAACAAATTGTTTGTTTACAATTTTATTCACCACCAGCAGGAAGGTTAAAAAACCTATGGGACACTAGCCAAAATTCTAAGCCAACGATAGATTCAAAGCTCAAGATCCTAATTGGCAAGGGTCAAACCCAGCCCAGATAATACAGTTTACATCATTCAGACAATCTATAACACATTTTGATAAAGTGAATAACAAGAACGTATTACAGCAAAAGAAAGAATAAGATCGTATAAAACTCACAAATGAAGATTTAAACTTACTTGGAGTAGCATGGAAGCCTTAGCACAGAGAATACCTCCGAGGAATGCAAGGGAATTGGCGGCATTAGATGTGGTGCTCAAATTCTTGGTCGAATTAACTGCAATTATCACATCCTCAGCACCATCACAGTTCATCAACGACCAACCATCATCATTAAACCCATTGATAGCATCATTGAAACCTCTACAAGAAAAAAAAATCATGTAACATATTACAAAACTGTACAAAATTCTAAGAATTCACACAAGTTGGCAGGCGAATAAGTAAATATGGATGAGTTTGTACAACTACAAAAAACCAAGCTTATCATATAGCTACCTGCTTAATCTTTGGCTGAAAGTTCTGAGCACAGCTGGCTGCCTGCCCAGCCCATATACTACCTCGCCACTTGTCTCCTGAGCTATTTGCCTGATATAACGCAATGCCTTCAAAGAAACCAATTAATCAGGAAGGGCCACAGCAGAATCAAATTACATAAGGAAATAGGCACTTAATAGTATTGCTTAAAAATTGTTGGTCCACCTATGCAGGTTCTCTTTATTTCAGAAACCTTTTTACAAGACATACCAATTGAGTTAACAAAATCTACTTACCGCAATGGTCATTCTCTGAGCCACTACTTTTGACGATTCATAAAGAGGTCGCAGCACCTCTGGCACACTCCATGCCTGAAATGAGTTGTAAAACAATTTGAATTTTGCCTAGTAAGAAACATTTTAAAGCAAATTGTCAAAAGCAAACCTCAAGGTTCAGGTGGTCAACTATATGGATTATTGACCCTCCACCCTCACATGGACGAATCAGATAACCACAAGGGAGCATTTCACCTCTCACGAACTGTGCAGCAGCAGCTGGATTTGGCCCAGCACCAGAACCAGAAAGAGACCTCTCACAGACCTTAAAAAATTTGCAATAGGAAGATACAAATTAGCAGTTCCTATTAAGTCTCCAACTAAAATCCACAGTGAATTACACAAAATGTCCACCGCAGAAATGAACAAATATAGAATAATTTCCATGAGTTATTTGTTGGCAAGATTATTCACTATAGGGAAGCGAAAATGTGCTAAAAGCTTAAATACTATTGTTTACCCCTAACTATCAGCTTTAGCTTTTAGGATCAAGAGGTCTTGTGTTCAAATCCTCCCATCATGTCAAATTAGTGTAAAGGTTATGTTTGGCATTTGCACTTAAAGGGCAGGCTGGAGCTTAAACGCTAATTTCAAGCTCTAAATTAGCTTAAGCTTTTGGGTCAACTGATAAGTAAGCAAAATGCAACCATAAGTTGATTCAGACAAGGCCATACACAAGTTTGCCACATCAAGTAGTTGAATCTCTTGACTCTTCATTTATGGTGCTGATCAACAATGTCAAATATTCTGATAATGCACAATGACAGTAATAGATTTGATTACAGAAAAATGCATACCACAAGACTCCCATTGTCTAATGTTGTAGTGTATCTTAGAGTCCAGAAGTCCCGTGCAGGAGCCAGAGTAGTTGGAGCATACGCCTGAAGCACTTTTAATTTCAGTATTACTTGCAAAAAGAATCTCAAAAGCCAAAAATTATCTGAAGAAAACTTTAACCATTCTCGTTCACCTGTGTGTATAAAAGTTCAATTGTTCCAGCATTTCCAGCAGGAAACATGGTGAAAACCTCAAGGCTCCGACAGTCCCGGAACCATGATGGACGATCTTTAAGGATCTCTGCAATCTGTCCAAATTTTTGCAAAATACACACATTACCTTACAAATAGCTAACCAACATGGCACAAAAATTAAATGCATTCATACAAAGAAATAAGAGCAAACACTTTATAATCTTCATTGACCTGTGTGGCTCACCTTAGTAGGTTCTAAACTTACAAGACCGCAAGCTCGAGCTGCCACTCCACTGCAACTTTGTGAAATGGCAAAGATCCCAACCGAATCCGGACCAGGCTGACAATGACAACATACAAACGAATCAAATTTGGAACAAGGGAGATGCTCTATATGACCAAAATATAGCAATGAAATACAGAAACACATAACATTCATATAAGTAGATGCAAAGAACCTTCATCCCAGGCATCTGGACCCAATCGACAGCAGTTCCTGTAGCCTTTGAAAGGAACTCTGCCAAGGTCTCCTCTGCAATAGAGAGGAGTCTGCAAAAAGCATGAACAAAACACAATGTAAGTTCAACTTGGAGAGAAAGATGAGTAGGTAGTCCATATCAGTGATTGAGATTACCCAGCAGGGTTATTGGCATCTCTGACTGAATGCTGAGGAGTAGTCACCACAGAGTCACAGCTGGCATCAGTAGTTGCTGGAGCCTGCAGAAATATCAAATAAAAATACAAATCAGGTCAAAAACTGACAAAAAGAACAAGAGAAGACCACTTAATTCTTTTGCAGGGTAAATAGCCACAATAAGTTCGTAGCCTGTAAAACCGCAAGTGCTATAAATATCCTTGAAATGCCAAATGTGGCACAGTGCAATACTTCCAGAAAAAACAAAAATAGATACACCATCAAAGCAAAAAAGGTAAAAGATTTTACTGGGTTGCATATAACCATTGAAAGAAATCAAGTGTAGTGTCAGCCTAGAATCAAATGTCAAATGCAAATATTTAAGCAACAAAGAACACATAATCAACCCAGTAGCATTGTCACTAATACACATTCAGAATTTTTCACATCATGATAATCAGAAACGCAGGATTAGAAAACCAGTAAACAGCAGGTTACAAGCAAAAGAACATACACTTACCGTATGCAACTGTTGCCGCATATACCCATTTTCACACACCAGCTGTGAGACCTGTTTCTGCAACCGATCATTCTCCTCCATCAACAGCTTATTCATAGCCGTTAATTTTCTGTTCACGGTCTGGAGTCGCGAAGCCTCTTTTCTCTGCTTCTCTCGACACCTGCAAAACCAAACACAGTTCTCATCCACGCTCCCAAACAAACATTTAAAACCCAAAACAAACAAACCGTAACAAGTCTATCCTCACACCAATTGAACACCAGCTAAAGTTTATTCAAATCACAATTCAGAAAACTAGTCTTCTACCCACATGCACAATTTTGGTTTTAAAAAAGAAATTGTGACCAATTGATGAATTTCCAATGTGATTCATCAAATGCAAATCTCGATCAAGTAAGAGGAAAACAAAATTGCAAGGCCAAAAAAAAATTGAAGAAACGAACATGAATTTGTGCAAGGAAGTTTATTGGTATTCATTTTACCTTCGATTTTGAAACCAGACTTTGATCTGTTTAGGTTCTATGTTGGCAAGAATGGGGCACTCCCGGATCAACTGCTGCCTACGCAAAGAGCTGGGCTTTGGGCACTCTGCATAGACTCTCTCAAGTGCTTCCACTTGCTCGGCCGTGTAACGAACATACTTCCCACTATCAAGTTGGTGCTTGTTGATACTCCCGCTACTACTCTCTCTTTGTTGTTGCTGCTGCATCACCATCGCCATTTTTGCAAATCCAAGCACCCCAAAGAAAAAAAAACAAAAGATTTTAAAAAAAAAGGTGGGTCGGGGGTTAAGATATGCGGCTCGCAAATAACGAATCTCGAAAGAGCTAGCTGCTTGTTTCGGTTGGGTAAAGGAGCTAAGATTCTTGTTTCTTAGTAAAGTCCGTCGTTGGTGATGTGTTAAAAGAGAGAGAAAGAGTTAGAAAACGATGAGTTGAGGTTGAGGCTGGCTTAATACGAAGATTCTTTTGGTTTTAAGGTACAAAGGCCAAATGGATGGGTTCCCGTAGAGAGTTTATAATCAACAACATACACAAGAGTACACTACAGACAGGAGGAAGTCTGTATTTTTGCGAAACCTTTCAGTTATTGGGTGATGATCAAGCTGGTAAAGAACTTTTTTTTTTGGACAATTTATTGTACCTCCTCTCTTTCGCAGAAACCAAAACTCTTCCTTCCTTCCTTCAAAAACCTTAGCTTTATCAGCTCGATATCACAGAATCCTTCTTCTCAAACGAGCTCGAAAGCACAAAATGAAAATATTTATCTCTCTCTAGTTTGCCGAGAAAGCGACAGGGTGACAGGCAGGCTTCCTCCCTTTCTCTCTCTCTCTAAGGAAGAGAGCAGCACTGGGTTTGTGGCATTACAGAGACACCTTATTAATGTATTGTAAAAACAGATATATAAAGTGAAAACGAAAAAGAAAAAACCCTAACCATGACTGACTTTCACATTCACAGGGAGAGAAAAACCAAAAGATTCAAGGGTTTTGATTTTTGATTTTTGATTTTCTCGGAGAGAAGAGGCGAGAAGAGAAAGAATGACTGAGAGAGGGAGAGAGGAGACAGAGAGTGATCTAAGTCTGAGCTTCAAACAGTGGGGAATAAAAGAGAAAGAGAGAGAGAACAGCTACAGCTACAGCTACAGCATAAGTTCATTTCATTTGCACGCATACCGACAAACTTACTTACCAGTGTTGGTTTCTTTACAATGTTGGGCGCATTTACGGATTTGTCCCTACATTATTTGAAATGACATTTTAGACCCTACGGATGAAATGAGAGGCCATCAGATTCAGATCGCCCTGCCCTGCCCTGCCCTGCCCTGCCCCAGGACACTGACATAATCATAATCCACAGTACAATTGCTAAGGTCAAAGTTACCAAATCTATGTCTATACTATCCCTCAAATATACATATAATTTTTAATTTAAAAAATATGAAAAACACTCCCTAATTCTGAAATCAAATTTAACTGTAATAAATGATAATTACAATAATATTTTTAGATATTTGGGATAATTTCCTTGATTTTTGAAGGAAATGAAATCTTCATGTTTTTTAATTAAAAAAATGTGTTATTTTTTTACGATAAGAGTGATTTTCTAATCTTGTAAGGAACAGAAAATAATTGAAAAGAGAAACACGGTTTCTAGAACCCTTATCTCAGCACTTAAAATCAATTTTCGGTCAACAGTGATGTTGACTCCTAAATTCTTCTTTGGCTTTTAATTTTACTACTAATTTTAAATTCATTAAATAGAGAATCACCTTTTTTTTATTGTCTAGTTTTTGTCTCTCCACCTTTTTTTATAGAGCTGCCATTATCAATTCAATTTTTCAAATAATTCGCGAGAGTGTATTACTTTTTTAATTATAAATTTTTTTTATTAAGCACAGACATTTAAACTGTATTTTAACTTTATAATTGAACCTAATTTCAACAAAAAAACCGATGTAGTTAAATAAAATTCACAAAATTAAAAGTAATGTAGTTTGGTAGCAAAATCAGCTTTTTTCCAGTAAAAAAAAAATTATTAGAATTTTAGCTGTAGCATTTAGTAATGCTTTTTACAAATAAATCCCATAAACGACTTTTGATATAAAAAATATCACAATAAAAAGACTAACATACGACAAGAGATATGCTTTTAAGAGAGGTTGTAAGAATAGTTTACGTTATCTTAACACATTTGGAGTCTGCTATGTTAAGGAGAAGATTAAAGGTCAAATTCCCAGTTGAATTAATAATAATAATAATAATAATAATATCATTTATTTATACTTTTAGTTTCAGTAGACCAAAGGATAAAGAATATTCTTCGATCTAAAATGGTTTTAATGAAATAAACACGAAAACTAAAACTAAAAGAAAAAGAAAATAAAAAGAGTGGCAGTCTCGAGATTCTTCTAGTGCAACGAGGACAATTCTAAAGCCAAACTGTGGGACCAGTCCTTTCCTTTCCTTTCCTTTTAATAATAATATGAACCAAGGCGGTTTCTTAATTCCGGACCAACAAAATTCCATTTATTTATTGAATGAAAATTCTCACGGCACGGCGCGGCGCGGCGCTCAGTACCACCGTCACCAGTCGGTGGCGAGGATCTGAATCTGCTCACAAATTTATCAATAACTTTAATAAATTTTAATATCTTTGTTTAAACAAATTGAATCAAAGAGAAAAAGAAACATCGAGTCTAAATTTAAAAAATAAAATAAAATAAATAAAACAATCGAAGGTTATATCTTATGCAAGTGAAATGTGTGTTGTGTGGTGGCGTTTAGACCTGCTTTTGGCATGCGCAAAAAGCAGTGTCACGTGCTGCGCACAAGTGTTCACGCCACACGAATATCTTAATACTATTATTATTTAAATAAAATAATAATCAAATTGACACTTAAATTAAGCTTCTTCTCGCATTGGACAAGCCATGTGTGTTCAATTTATTTTTATTTAATTTTAAATAAATAAATAAATAAAAATTATGGAATGAAAGGAAACAGAAGAGGAGTCAGAGGGTTAATTAAATTAGATAAGAAGCAAGCAAGCAACAAGGGAAGAGTATAAATAATAATTAATGGCGCACAAGGTTGAAATTAATCTTTTTGCTACAATGATTGTGTGTTATCATATGAGTTTTCGAAATATTTTGATGATTGTGTGAGATTGACTCCATCGACGGACCATGTATGAACACTTTCGTTTTCTTTATCTTGGTTTTTTTTTTATTGAAGATTATAAATATAAAAAAAAAAAAAAAAAAGTTGGGTGAAAGAAAACACCCATGTCTTTGTTAACTAGTGTAATTTAAATAAATAAATAAAAATATGAATAATTTTAATTTTAAATGTCAATTTATAATGCAATTACCGAAAGATAGAATTGTATTTAAAGTTAAAAAATTGAAGATTCTTATTATCATGAGTACATTAGATTTTATAAAATACAATTCAACAATTAAAAATAGATTGCAACGTAGTCTTAATACCTTTTTTAATATAAAATAAATTTAAATGTTAAATTAAATATCAAATTTTTTATATCAATGTTGAGTGATGTATTTAGTTTAAAAATTATTTTAAACGTGAATTTACTATTTTTAAGTATGATTTTTTTTTTAAAAAAAATGACGAATATTAAGATCAATTTATTGCATCTCTATAGTTTAACATTTGTTGCATGAAGTGTAGCTCCACATGCATTTTAGTCGTTATTCTATATTAACATAAAATCCATATTCCATAGGTTTGTTTCTATTCGAGTGAGGAAACTACTAACTATAATTCTTCGCTCAAAAAAAGAAAAATAAATAAATAGAAGTAAGTATACAATAATGGCTAATTCAAAAGAGATGTGAGAAGAAAGAAAGGGATGTAATCCCAAATGGAAATAGAATTCAAAATTGCTAGCTATAACGTACTGTTTTTTATTAGAAAGATTGAATTAGAACAAAATTCACTCAGAGTGTGATACATGCAATACATAGATACCAATTTTCCACAACAAAACAAAATCAAAACGTCACGACTCTTTGGAAACTCACAAATCACAATCAATCGTGTTATTTCTTTTCAGTTCACACATGAGTTGCTTTTGGTATGAGAGCTTTTTACGAGAAAAATGCTCACCTTATACTCAAATTAGAGATTGACTACACTCGCACATGTTGCTCATTGATTAAAATATACACATCTTATTTGTCATATTGTACGAGTAGATTAGATGAGTAATAAGAAAATTTATAAAATAATTTCTTTTTAAAAGGATAGAGAAAGAAAAGGAGTTTTTTTAATTGAAAAAAAGAAATCTTACGTATGAAGCAGAAGTGGAAGTGGAAAGGGACAAAGTGGGTGTATAGTGTTACTATGTAAGTATGTATGTATGTATGTATGTGTGCAAGAATGAAAAATGTGGGTAGATGATTGGAACATATCTTTGCATTGATTGTTTGGAATTGATATATTATGCAATGGGAAGCTTGAATATTAATCCATCCTTATTGGATTCAAGGAGAATAAAGATTTCTTTTTCCAATTTATGTAGTTGTAGATAGCTAGGTATGACTTTGCTCTCTCAGTTAAGCATGCGAATGAGTTGAAACCACGTGGAAATGGCACAAAAGAAAAGAAAAGCAAAGAAATTGACTTTCAAAACATCCAAAATAAAATAAAAAAGCTTTCACTTCAATTCATTTCATGCTCCATATTTGGTGCTGTCGGCATTATTGTGTATTTATCGGTTCAGACATGATCCCCTCTCTCCTTGTCACATTACAAGACATGAAAAGAAAAGCCTAGCACGAGAGAAAGAAAGAAAGAAAGAGAGAAAGAGAGAGGGAGAGTATATTCTTGATGTGTACACAAATATTGTTTTTGATTTTGAAGGAGTCCATCTTCTACTTTTGTGACACATGTCCTCTTGTATTCATTCTCACTATTCTCTACACTCATTCATTCCCTTTCATTTTCTTTTCTCGAAACATAACCTTGAAGCTTCCTTTCTAACACCTTTCTTCTTTCTGCCCCGAGTGATCGATGATCAATGATGTCTCCACTGAATTCCTGGTTAAACAAACTCGATTATTTTTCTCGTGAAATATTCTAATATTCATACATGATTAAACTCGAGTTTGTATACGTGTTAATATCAAAATATTTAAATTCCAATATTTAGATTATTAATCAAGAAGCTTTTGACGCAAGTCAAAATACGTATTCATTTTATCATGTTCACCTATGACTGGTTGGGTGATTAGTAAATATGATATATTAAAGAAATCTAAACAATTAAGTCTTTAAACTTAATAGTTACAAATATAATGTCAATATATAAAGAAGAATATTGCGTAAATCATGTTGACGATCAATCAAGTGATGGTGGAGAGACAACAACGTATTTGACAAAAAGATTGTCTATGCACGATATATACATATATTCAGATATAAAAAGAAAAAAAGAAAAAGAAAAGGAGAAAAAGAAATAAAGAAATGGGTAGTAGTACAATGAATGAAATATGATGAGGAATAAGAAAGTCAAATGGGTGTATATGCACGAAACTTTTTCTTTTTAATAGAAACTTTAGAGGTGATGGGATTAACATCCTTCCACTTTGTCCCCCCTCCCTCTTCTATGTATTGGTTTAAAAAATGGAGCAAAAGAAAATGCAATTGTAAAGCTACTTTTTCCTTTCATTTTATTATATATACACACAAGTTACCTTGTACATATACAAATGATGTTCTGTACAAAACCAATATTTCTCCTAAAATTTTCATAATAATGTCATTTTAGCTCCCAAAACACAGCCACTAATCCTAATTTTTATAATTACCCTACAACAAATCAACTAATATTAAAAACACCAGTCATCATAATTTTGTATATTCTCCTCATCCTGCAAAAATAACATAATGTCAATGTGATAAAAAAAAATTATAATTGACCTTAATCATGCACACACACAGCAGTTTCAAAGGAAAGATAAAAAAATAAAAAAATAAATTACAAATTGGCATAAACCTTCTCACGCACAGTAACATTTTCTTTTGCTCCATTTTTTAACATTTTTATAGACATAATATTCACATTTATATCTTCTAATTATGACATAGATTGAGGGTAAAATTGACTTTTTAACAAAAATTTTTAAAACTTTTTTTTATTTATTGAGATGAATGTATGTAATGTAGTAATATATTATTTATAGGTTAATTTATAGGTATGGTTGGTTGAAATGAAATGGGGATGATGGGAGGGGTGGTGGAGGGTTTCTAAAAATCCTTTGCTTGGCTTTTACCTAAGAGCCATTGCTTTTCTCATAGGCAAGGAATAATAATATATTGTGTGCCAGTGCTTCCGTAGACCCTTTTTGGGGCCCCTCCCTTCGCCGTCCAATCATGTGGCCCCTTCTTGTCTGGCCCCTACTTCTCTCTTCCCCCTCAAACCCAAAAACAAAAAAAGAAAAAGAAAAGAAAAGAATGTTGCGTAAATCAATAGAATGCTGGCGTGGCTTTGCTTGAGGATTGGTGTCGTTGAAGTGGAGACTCGACCCCCACCTCCACCTCCACCTCCAACCCCAACCCAACCCAGGAGCTCTACTTTTGTAATTGCGATCATTTCGTCTCTCTCTGTCAAGCAAAATAGAACGTAACAGAAATCGGGAATTTTCTTTTATGTTCTCCTCAAAAGTTGCTAATATTGTAAGAATATAACACAGTTTTAAAGATTTATGAAAATGGATACCTTCATATTCTGTAAATTTAATGTTCCTATAAGAGATATAGAGAGTGTTTCTTTTCCAAGTGTTTGCTTGGCTCTTCACTACCCTTTGCTTGTTGGGTTGCCCACACACATTATTATTTTTGTTATTATTATTGTTCTTATATTGATTGTGGGGAGGGAGCGAGTGGTGTGTCTTTATTTTATATTAAAATAATTTAAGAATTAACATGATTTGTGGGCAGTGTAGTGTTAGCATTAATGCATGCTCTGTTGTTTTCACCACACATATATGGAGAAAGATGGGAATGCTGTTTCTCGGTGGTTAGGGGTGTTGCTGAAGCAAAACTGGTCAATTGGGTTACCCCCACCTCTATATATTGTCACCGTACAATACCCATCATTAATTGGTTAACTAATTATCAATTAATAAAATCTTTCATAAATTTATTTCGTAATTCGTAAGGATCAGACAAGCTTCTTTTTCAGATTCATCTTCATCATCTACATGCACGGTTTGCCTGCCGGACAATACTCCATGCATTTCTTAACTTATACGTTCTCTCTTGAACCTTGACTACCAAATTCTTAATAACAAATCAAAATGGTTATTAGAAAGACTGATACTTCCAATTTTTTTTTTTTGGCTTAATTAAATAAACAAGTTGAAAAGGACGACCGACATTTGAAATATAATAGGAACGTACGTTTTTAATTTCCATATCAAATTCACAGCTGTTGTCTTACTTTTTGCTTAATTATGTACTGCTAATTCCGGAAATTAAAAGAGAGAAACGAAGAAGCAGATGAAATATTACTGCAGTCGGGAAATTAATTAATGAATGGAAGTGACAACATAACTGGTTAAGTATTCACAGGGCTCAATGATGCCACGCAGTTCAATTTCCGGCGCCTCTATTTGTGGAAACCAGGACGTTTCTTCATCATCATTATCATTAGTTTTCAAATCGTATGAGTAATCAAATCACAATATCAAAAAAGGATAAAAGAAATAGAAGAAGTAATAGAGGATGTTGCTGTTTCTTACTTAATTTTATAAATAAATAAACGAATTAAGACAGTCGTATTGTATTGTGAATTAAATAGAAAGAGAGAGCAATATTGTATTGTCTATCAAGAGATAAGAGGCAAGAGTTATGGAAATCATAAATGATGGACTGTGGTAGATGGAATCCGCGGCACCTACCTAATAAATAAATATATAATGGAAACAAAAATGTGTCCGAGTCAGTCTTGGAACTTTTGAAATAATAGATGCATAGAAGAATATGGTAGTTAAACAAATCCATTTAACCAAATATATGAAAAGGACTGTTTGCTCTATGTATCATCAGAATTTTTGTGACACTCCAAATCCGGAACTCCAATAACTCCAAAATCATACTACTACAGAACAATTATCATTTTCTTTCACCATCACAACAGTAAAAAACCAATCAAAGATGTATATATATATAATAAAATCAAGGACCTATTATTATCATTAATGTTAATGATATGATGTGGGCGAACACAATTATTTCCTAATCTGGAATTTTTATTTGAGTGAACGTACTAATTAAAACATAAACAGAATATGAATAATAAATAAGAAGAGGAGATTAAAGGATTTGTATTTCCAGGTTGTAGTAATGAAGTGAAAGTGTGCGGGAGGGTATAAAGGACTAAGGAAGATGTGGCCAAAATTAAAAACTTAATTCTTGCCTGTTTGAAAGTTAAAGCTGCTGATAATGAAAGCTATGGCTGGCCCATGAATCCAAATCCAATGTGCTCTCAATCTCAAGGAAGAGAAAGAGTCTGATCATTTATGTAATTGTATGTGGAGGGCAGGGAATAAAGTTAAAAAAAAAAAAAAGAAAAGTTTAAACCCCACTTTGTCATGTTTTAGGATTTGATTAATCACCTACTGCTCCTCCTCCTCCTCCTCCTACCAATATGAATATAATAACGAATTCCCACTGCCAACTCCTTTCTCTAATCTGCTTATAAATATTTATTTCTTAAACCATACTTTTTTTTAATACATATATATATCATCATGATGAGCTCAGCATTATTTCACAACATTGAAAATCGATCTTGTCATTTTCATAGACAGAGAGTGCTCCAAATTCTCTTTGATTGAGATATTGCATGATCATGATCCAACCCCATTCATCGTGGAACATGTGGATGTTATAATTAGCCTACTTTCGAGATTTAAACTTGCTTAAATAATAATAATTATTATAATTATTATGATATATAGCATTAGTATATAAATGTTGTAACTTTTTTTTCTAAAACAGTGTGAGCATAAGTAAACGATGGCTAAACAGTAATGTCAGTCCCAAGAACAGATCACTTTTCCAAACTGTCCGTCTAGGTGTGAACTACGAAGAAGAGCAATAAGAAGGAAGAAAAATAATAATCCTTCCTGCGCTTGCAACTGCAACTATAACAACAACACGTATTCAAACAGAATTAGGAGAGTGTGAGATAGAAATACGGGCAGATTAAGCGGACACAGCAGCTCCTGAATTGCGATTATGGGCCACCTCGTACTACTACTAATAGATATAGCCTGCAGATACTGTGTCTGTCTGTCTTCTAACCAAAAACAAAACAAAAATAGCAAGTATGAAAAAAAAAATTAAAAAACGAAATACTGAGGACAAAATACAAACACTCATATGATAAGATGGTAGAAGATAACAAAACCAACTTAAGCCCAACACAAAAACCCTGAATTTGTTTCCTCCTGTTCAACCCTAACAACCCATTATTATATCTTAAGTTGTCCCAAGATCTGTACTGCTTCAGTTTCTTCCACATTTTTCGGGATTCTGTTCTCTCTCTTCTTTACTTGCACCACTATTCTATCTAGAAGGGAAGGAGCAGTAGAGTTTGAAGAAGCAATAATAGTTTTAGGATCTTCCTTCTTAATGGCAGAAGTGGTAACAGTTGAAGGGTTTTCCTTCTTAACGGAAGCAGCAGTATCGTCTTTCTGCATGGCAGGAGGGGTAACAGTTGGAAGATCTTTTAGAATAGCAGGAGAAGTAACTGTCTGAGCATCTTCTTTTGTAGCAGCAGCAATAATAGTGGCTGGAGAATCTTCTTTGTGGACAGCAAATGAATCATCCTTACGAACTGGTGGAGCAGCATATACTGGCACAGCCTGTCTGATAGTGACAGGAGGTGCAATTCTTACTGGTGGAACCTGCAGCGCCTGAGGGGGAAGCACAGATGGTGGTGGATGTGGAGGTGCTGAGAAACAAGGAACTGCAGTTCTTACAGTCACTGGCGGTGCAATGCCATGACAAGAACTCCTATATTGTCGGATGGGAACATAAGGAGCAGCTCCTGCGGCAGGGAATTTCTGAGGTCGAGCCACGCGGCCATCTGTGCCAGACAGTTGTGATGGCAGCCCAGATCTGTCATTTATCGTGGTTGACAATGGTCTGTGTCGAGATGCTGTCTTAGGGCAAATTAAGGGAAGGATTCTTGATGTGGTAGCCAGGGGAGGCTGTGGACTTGTTGGTCTAGGATTCTGAACAGGAAACTTTCTTGTAAATGGTATTGGAGCATCATGAGAATTCGCCATGGCCATCTTTTCCTTCAGGCGGTAATTCAATAAGGCCTTTGCTATTGTAATCTGTTCCAACTCATCGTTGTTCTCTGGCTCAGAGGAAGAGCTTGCAGTTTCTTTTGCCACTGGAAAAGGAAAAAGAAAAAAGTAATTTACCCTTCAGCATAAAGAGTCCTTAGCCTAACATTTGAGACATCTTAATTACTACTGTGCCCTTCCAAAAACATTAACAAAAATAAAATAAATTTTATCAAGAATGTTCTGAAAAAAGGGACCCAAGAGCTGACTGATGTACTATAATGATTAGGAGCAGCAGAACAGGCTTATCTCGGCTGAATTATATTCTATCATCAAAATAATTTTACATAAACAAAATTCAGACAAAAACTCACATTGTTTTAGAGATGTCCAAGCTGCCATTGCTGCATTCTTCTCAGCTTGCTTCTTGTTCTTAGCAGGTTCCCCTGTAAATGTTATTCCAGCCAATTCTACAATCCCTGTAAAAACAGGCAGGTGTCCGAGGCCTGACCTGATTGTTGTATATTGTGGCAATGGGGCACCAACTCTTTGTGCAATTTCCTGTAAGAGGTTCTTGTACACCCCCGTCTCATCCTAACCACAGAAAAAGCTAATTGGTACCAAGATAACAAAACTAGATACAGCTGCGACCATGCTCACCAGGAATTACGATAACAATGTATCATAGTGGCAGGCAAAAGTATTAGACACGTAAAGACATTATCATTTTGTGGAAAATGTTCGTCGTCCAGTATGGTTACTAACAAACATTTTTCTCTCTTTTCCTTCATTTCCTTACTATGGCAGAAATGACACTACTATCAAGCATGCATGATTTTAAAGAGATAATAGCAGGAGCAATGCAATGACTAAATTATGTTTACACACTATTTTCATCCATGGGTAGTAAATTAAAAGTCCTTATACCAGGAGCTATTATCATGTGAAGAATCAGGAGTAATAACATATTGCACCACAGAAGCAGACAATTGGAGAAAGTGGAAATCCGAAGTATACATTCTATATCTATCACCGAAATATATCATTACAGAGCATCACTAGCAACAATGAATATTCAAAATGATCATAGAAGAGAGAAAATTTATGCAGGTCAGGAAAGTTTTCATGTATGCTGAATGAAGTAGAACAAAATCCTTCCTCTAATGCCCTAAATATCAATGTGTAGCAAACAAAGATAAGGGAGAGTTGTCTGTTTTACAGCAGGAGGCATTTATCCCACGGATAAGCTATGCCAAAAAGCACATTTATCGTCTTGTATGAAATTATAGTTCAGTTGTACAAAAAATCTCGAAAATCAGTCCCAGGAAATGAAAATTGCCATCTGATTGTAACCAAGGATCTTTCAAATTCATACTCTTCGGGAAAAAGGATGAAAACACCGGAAGTGACCATAGCTCAGAAAATTTTAATGACCGAAATACCCCTCACAGGTCAAATAAATAACACGAGTAGACCCTGAATTGCAAGTACAGCTGTTTTCCAGATGAAACGACAAACAAATCCAGATTGGTCCTTTAGTAAACGCTTTCTTCTCTCTCTCTCTCTTCGAAACCTCCCAGTTCCCACTTTCTTTTAGATTTTTAAAATAATTAAAAACCTCTTAATTGTCGTCACTAAGTCAGAAAATCCCACTCAATTTGAAACGGCAAGTACAAAATAAAGGGCATTACGGTCATTTCACAACCACCCCCAAATAAGCTCGAGTTCAACCTCCGGCGATCGCCTCCGTCGAAAATTGAATGTGTGAAGCTGATCGTCGGCGATTCTTCATTTTCCCTTTTATAGTTCAAATTTTTTGTTAATTTCTTACAAATGACTTTCAACTAATTACTGATCAGCCAGAAAAGCACCAGAAAAATCCATAAAAAGGAACCCTAGTGACGGAGGCTAAAAATGTGAGCAGAAAAACCAAAAGGGAGGAGGGGGGAGCGTACTAACCAGAATCCGGGCGGCGAGAGAGGGGGAGGGTCCACGGTTAGAGAGAGAGTTGAGAGCGACTTCAGCGGCGGAGTGCTCCGCCTGACGGAGAGTAGAACAATAGTGAGGACTCTCAAAGATCTCGCCGTTAAAATTAACAGTAGCTTTAAATCTGGGAGCGTGGTCAGGACCTTCCCGAATGCAGGTGTAGGAGGGGAGATTAAAGCAGCTCCTCTGCGCCAGCTCTTGCAGCTGGTTTTTGTACATTTCTAACTAATTTTCTCGCACTCCAAACACACAATACACAAACACAACACTCTCTAATTATTTCATGAAGAAAATGATTGCGAATCGGATCGGATCGGAACCAATTCGGGTCGGCTGAGAGGATCAAAGGGTGGTTTTTTAGGGTTTTGGTTATGGGAGAAGAGAAAGAGGAGGACAGAAGGAGAGAGAAGAGAGGGGGGGGGGGGGGGGGGGGGGGGGGGGGTAAATCTAAATGGTGACAAATGAAGGTGGGGGATTAATATTTTAATGGAGAAATTTGATATAATAATGGGTTTTCAGATGAGGGTCAACTGAACGTTAGGCTGCATGGATGTGAATGTGATCCTTTTTCCCCTTTTCCCTCTTTTCTTTTTTCCTTTTTTTTTTTTTTCCTCTCTGGATTTTCTACACTTTTTATTATTTTATTTTATTTTATATATATTAATGTCCAGTTTTCAACTACTGTATTTATGTTTTGGTTTGGTGAAGAAACGAGAGGGGAGGAGGAAAATCTTTTGTTTGAGATTGCTTATTATTGTCAATTTTTTTATTCTAAAGAAAGAAAACAATGAATTGAATTTAAATTATTAATCAATATTGCATCCATATTTTTTTCATAAGGTGTTTATAAAATTAATTTCATTAATGAAATCATATTTAATTTAATTTAATTGAATTACATTATAAAAGACTCCAAAATTTATTAGTTGGTGAATAATTAATGTAATTCAACATAATTAATGATAGGATAGAACATTGATTAAATAAAAAGTCTACAGCTTGCATTATTATCATCGACGAAATAATGAAGAGAATGGAATGGTCACCCTAAGAGGACTATTCTAATCTTAAGACAAAGATCAAACTATTAAGTCCATACCTATAAAATTTTTACTAATTTTACAGTATAATGAATAAATTGTATTAATTAATGGGTTATTTATTTATTAATAAACAATTAATGATTTATGATGGCGTGGGACTAGGTTTAACTCTACCATCAATTATGTTAAAATAATAGGAGGGCTGGAGTTTGAAAAGCTTCTTAGTTAATGCAATTGGGTTTTATCTAGAAGCATTGATTACCCTACCAAGTATGAACAAGAAGAGGTTGAAAAGTGTACAGCATTATTAATTGATTTACAAATTTTAATCAATTAAAAATTTAATTCCCAAGTGTTTATTTTATTTTTTTTAATTCAACAGAAGCTGCAGGAAAAGGTTTCCAAGTAACCCGTAATGGAATGGGTCACGAGAGTGGTGGCGTCCACATTCTTTTTATAAAACGACGACGACGACGACGACGACGACGACGATGATGATGATGATGATGATGTTGATGTCTTGATGATTTATGATTTATGATTTCGTTTGTGTATAGAGCGCACAAGTCAGAGGACCATGGGAATCTCCCGCACCGAGGTACTGAAATTACACAAATACCATTCTCCAACATTGGGAGTAATGGAGAGTAGAGTGACAAATGAAGGGAGGGTACTAGGGTAATTTAGGAAGATTAGAATAAATCGCTAGACTTCATTATCGATAGACAAGCTAAGTGGGGAACATAGCTTTTTTAATCTCCGAAATTGATGAAGTTTGACTAATGAAATCACAGAAATGCCCATCTGTTCCGTTTGTAAATGTAATAATACATATACATATATAAATAAAAGGATTAATGTCATTTAAGTCTTTAAAATTTAACTAACTAATGTAATTAGTTGTATTAATTTTAAAAGTATTCATAAAAATATTAGTTTATTATAAAATAATAATTACATCTTTTATTTAATAGTAATTAATTAAAAAATTATTTTTTTAATAAAAATAAATATTAAATTAATAATAAATATTTTCTTATACCACATTAATCATTAAATGTGTATTCATATATTATAACTAAAAAATAAATTTATTTATTTCAAATATATTAACAATTAAATATTAAAAAATAAATCATAAATAAATATTAATCTATAAATAAAATATATTGCAATACAATACTTATAATTATATATAATCATAAATATTGAACTATAATATAGTAGTTATAACAATTCAATATTAATTTGATTTTAAAAAATGAATAAAATAAATCATCAATAAATATTAATTTATAAATAGAATATATTACAATATAGTTATTACAATTATTATATTTTATTTATAATATACTAATATATATTTAATTATTAATATGTTATAAAAGAGTATTTATTATTATTTTAATATTTATTTTTATTAAGAGTTAAAATAAAATTTTAAGCTAATTATTATTAGACTGAGGGTATAATTATTATTTTATAGTAAATTAGAATTTTTATGAATATTTATAAAATTAGTAAGACCAATAAAATTAATTAGTCAAAGTTTAAAGACTTAAATGATATTATTCCTAAATAAAAATTAAAATAGGGCGCACAAGGAGTGAGTGGGAAAGCCCACTTTGATGAAGATGGGAAAATTGAAAGAGGAGTGAATGAATGTGTTTGAAAAAGTAGTAAGATTCGATTTTAATTGATTTGATTATTATTATTATTATTATTATTATTATTGAGGGTGAGGGGGCATTTAACGAAACTAATGTTTGAATGGCTGAAAACGCGCTTTCCTTCACTTCACGTACATACATATACATATACATATGCATACATACATACATACATATATATATATATATACGCACACACACACACTACAAAATTTGGCTGACATTCAAATTATAAAATAGAAACACGAATTATATAACGAAAAAATTATTATAGTAAAACTTGAATTATATAATGAAGACACACCAACTTGAATTATAATAATGGTTTTCTCCTTAATAAATATACAAGAGTAAATACGATTCTTTTTTTTTAAAGTTTGAATATCCGATATCCAAACTTTATTATAATAGATTGTGGGATATAATTGAACTTTTTGCCTATACATATCACGAAATTAGAAAAAAAATATGAATATTCAAAATCATGACATAATTATAATTATAAAGTTTACAGTGGGGTGGTGGTTTGGTGTCCATCCCATCTCAAAATCCATTCGGAATTAATCCTTCCACCAAAAGAAGTCTCTTCCTAAAACAAAAATAAGACCTCTTATTATAAAAAAAAAGAAAATTTCTCCAGATTTTCCGATTTTATTTTTACTATAAATAAATAATGTTATTATAAGGATTGAATTATATAGTGAAAAAAATATTGTTTTTTTTTTGAAAGAGAAAAAAAAAATATTGTTTTTCTTCAAGAGACTTTGTAAACACAGAGTCTTTATACGGAGAATGTGTTTGGATACGGGCTATATGATTGCGAGCTGTGAGAGTGACAAATGACTGTACGGATTGGGGAGTTTAGAACTGAGCGTAGAATAGAATAGAAGCTTGGTCGTTAAATGAATGTTAATGTAACCAAACCCAAACGGCCAAATGGATGACTATGGAGTGAAGCTCGACTTTAACTTGGTAAATGATTTGGTCAATCAATCAATCTTGTTGAGAAGTGGTTTTCACGTGGAAATGTTACTTAACTGATTGATTTGGTAAATCTTCAAATTTTCGGTAAAAGATTTTGATGAGCCACGTCAAATTTATAGCAAACGAAGAGTGTGAATGCAGTGAAAAGACGTGATGGATTCATATTATCGAGGAACATTAATGACGAGTTGAATGCGAAGTTAATTAGCCTAGAAAAATGATGTCTTCTTCTGCAACTCCAATGGCGACATCATATCACAATTCACATGGCCCTCCCCTCCCCTCCCTAATTTTATTTACTTCATTTCTCTCTCAGCACTGGTAAGTGAAGCGGTTTCTCTAGTGTTGTCATTCATGTTTTTTTTTTTTTTTGGAACTTCGCTAAAAAAGTTGTGATATAAGCGAGACTAGGTGTTTTTATGAAATGAGCTATAATTAATTATGTATGTTTCTAACTTGATTATTAAACAATTAAGGAAATTAAAATGAGAAAAATGAAACCAGTCTAACAAAAAGAGTGACAGTTACTGAGCTTCATTAATTACAGTTCACAGGATTACCATTGGTTGCTTGAAAAAAAAACAACCAAAATAGTTAATATATATATATATATATGTATGTATGTATAAATAAATAAATTAAAGCATGAACTTGTAACCTATGACAGTTCCCTGACAAGCTGTCTTTAATACTATGTAATATGAAATGAATGCAACTGCAAAGCAAAATTAACTTGCAATAGTCACACTCACACTGGGCCTGCTAATAAAACCCAGAAAGCAAATCCTAATCTCATGGTTGGTTTAACATATTCATTTTGGGTCCCGTCCAGTCCAGCACAGCCCAATAACTGTTGGGCCCAGGGGCATTTTTTTTTGCTTCTGCTGCCTGTAGCATTTATTACAAGGAAGATATATGAAATATATGATCACTTTTGAACTTAAAAAAGGAACACCCATGATGAATTTGCAATTACAACCTTCGGGGTTCCAAGATATTTTTTGATCTTCTTGATGCTTGTTGGCAAAAGATAATATGCTTTCTATTGACAGGAGAATAACCTTCAAGGAGACCTCACAGTTGTCAAGTCAAATATGGATGTAATGTAAATTTGATTTACAAGATGAAACTCCATTTAAATTGTTCACAGCAGTTGCCTCCGAAGGAAACAAAGAGAATTCATTCTTTTTTCTCTCAGTAATCAGAGACTTGAAAATTGGACACATTAAGATATCAATAAAGAGGTGATCAGTTGCTTTCACCTTGACTTCATGTCTTGTTTTGGCAGAATAGCACATTTACGTGTAATTTTCAAGCATCTAGATGGCAAAAATTGGCCTTGTCCATTACACCCGGTATTGTATTATTAGAAGCTGCCTTTAGCTATTTTGGTTGATAACTCTAGCACTAAATTCACAAGCTACAATGACATCAAAGGATGCAGACCTTTAGCTATCATTGGGATTTTATGCAAACACTGTGTGTTGAAAAAATAATTATACGAGCTTTTATTAAATAAACAACACTAGGGTACATAATGTGTAACAAAACAATTTGAGATATCACCATGAAAAGGGGCTTGCTCCCTGCAAAAAAATCTCATTTTCCACGTCTTTCACCCACTGACACACCCGGTTGCAGATCTTTATTGCCAAAGCCTGCACAATCAAACCAACTAAAACTCATAACGTTCTCAAGGAAACAAAATATGGAAGTAACAATAGTTTTATGTCAAACTAGCTCACTCAATGCATTGCATACTTATCGAGGGTAAAGGTAAAGAAAGTCCTGGGGCCTCGCAGATGCCAACATTCTAATACCCCATCCGACAATATATTTTCATTATAAACAATGCTGGACCAATAATTATCATGAAGATTCCAACATTTGAGACCTTCATATTGCAAGAGATAACGGCCAACATGTATTTGTTCAAGTTAAATAATTTTTTTTTTTTTGGAAGAACAAGTTAAATAAACTTGAAATCACTAATCTCCATGGTTATAACAAAAGGATTAAAAAAAAATTCAAACCTTATCTGCAAGTGGATCAAATGTTGCATAAAGTTCAAAATCCTGCGTGACCCAGCAGAGTAGAGCTGCCAAATGAAAGTGAGCACGTAAAGTCAACAGGAAAGCCTTCCAGTCAAGTATACTCTTAATATAAATACGAAGAAATAACTGAGCACGATTCAAAAAAGGAATTATGTTAATAATATAGCCAAAGAAGTTCAGTCAACAGATGTCCAAATGTCCAATGTTGATATGAGAAAACTTGACCACCACAGTAATAGTTGTCACTCCCAAACAATAAGGAGCATGGCTATCGAAATTAGCCACGAAGCTTCAGTTTTTAATGATCAAAGAAAATACTAGATCTACAAATTCAAAAGCATAAATGACTCCAACCGTTATGTAAAAGAGAATTAATTTGAAAAGGCCTCTTCGTGGGAAGAGAACACACTTTTTTTTTTAATGGCACTGGCCTCACATCTTAGCATCATTTTCTAATAACTACGCCATGAAGTTCAGTTTCTACAAAGATTCTACAAATCCTTGGTTTGAGATGACATTTATTGTCAAACTCTATAAAATTTGTGAGACGAAGGGTGTGTCCCCAAAATGAAGATGGTCATGCAGATAATAAGATGTGTCTTACAATTTAGAACGTATTGTGAATTAAAATATAGAATCAAGAAAATAAGTTTTACCATAATTTTCATCTCTTCTAAATTGTGTTTTGTGGGGTCCAATTCCTTTATCATGCATGGAAGAGTAAAGTTTCTGGTAAGCTCTATACAATCTGCAACACAAGAAATCAGTATCCAACTTACATCAATAAGCTCAAAATCTCACCATGAACATAATTCTAAATAGCTGGTGAAAGATTCCGCAATTACCTTTTCTGCTGTTGATGGCTGCTAATTGGTGATGAGAACTCAGAAGACACATATTGATCCAGATATATACTGCGATAGATGAAATGCCATAATCCAGCAGGACCACCAATACCAACAGTTGATTCTCTGAATCTTTCAGGAGAATCTGTTAAAAGCCTATGCTGGCTCAAACGATGAGACATATATGAACGAGGCAATGGATCAACAGGCAAATCCTCAACACGCATTCCCCCTTCTAGCATGGATCTCTGAACTTCGCTGAGAACATTTGACTTCAAAAGAACTGTTTCTACGCGAATCCTACAGAATTTCAATAAATTTCCCCAATCTCAATATGCTATAGTAGGAAAACACATAAATATCTTATTAGCTGCATCACAAGCTGGTATTCATTTTGGTTTGCATGTGGGTAGAAAATATTCTGTTTGATAATCATATCCTAATCAGAAGGTTCCACCAGCCCAAAAATGCCCTGCCATTTGATCTAAGAAGTTGGTTGCACCATATATATACCCCCACCCAATAACAGTATTGATCTGGTTCAAATACAAGTATTTACCTGCAATCTTTAAGATGATAAAAGGCATCCGAACTAGTAGTAAGCAACATCAGGTATGTGTCTACCTGCCATAAGAACATAGAATTGCTATTTAACTTCTTTGGGCCTCAATGTGATCAGCATATGGTGATTCTTGTTGAATGTGAATGAGATAATTAAAATCAATGATTCCTCTTACAATCACAGGCTAAATTAACATAGTTGAATTTGCGTGACAATTAAATTTTGTTAATCCTGTCTCACTCACGTCAAAGTAATGGACATAGGCATACAAAAATGCCATGGGATTATATCTTGGCAGGCAAATTGGAGAGAAAGATTCAGATGTCCTGCAAAAATTAAAAAATACAAGTGAGACTCAACACACCAGTTTTTAATATCACAAACATTCAAGTCCGTGACAGCAGATAGTATGATAACTCTTTTACTTTCTTATATCATGTATATTATTGTCACTCATTGATTATTGCTACAACATTAATGATGATATAAAAAGTCAACTACCTAACATGTCATAAGCACTGATTAGTGCCACATCAGTAACGATATAAACTTTATAAGCATAGCATTGCTGATGTAAAGCTATCTTTTATGATCAATCATCCATGATAAATAGGTGATACTAAAAAGTATCAAGCACTTGAAATCAGAGCGTAATGATGGAGTTCTTATGGACTATTATGCAATTGCCCATGTCAATGAGTTCAGTTCAAAAGAAGGTTGAAATTAAGAGAAATACCAATTAATTACAGAAATAAATAAATAAATAGACACATGCTACAATGCAAATGTTGTAAGTGCAGCAAGACATGGAGGTGACTAAGGTAAAATATATTCATGGCAATATGAATTTCCAGAGGTATATCACTAATCTACTTGTGAACTTAATCCTAAACAAACATAAAAACACTGAGTGGGCTGATGCATCAACATCTTAATCAGCTACTGAGCCCACTTAGTAAACACTGATTGACAAAGCTGAAAGAGTCAAACCACTATTTATTTAGCAACATATGTTAAGTTCCCTCAACTAGACTGAAATTTAATCAATGTGAAGCATAGCTAAGAGACTTTTCCATAGAATTCTTGGTTATATTACACTGTTGGAGCCATATGATCAAGCAAGATGATTCTACTTGCCTAAATGATTCTGAAGACATGACAAAGTTGGAAAGTAGCAACATATCATCAGGATGAAGAGAGGCTTTCTGTGCACCAACAAGGCTGACAACCTGGCAATCAAGCTTGAAGTTATTAAAAGCTCTCAGCAGTAAACATAATGAATCGGTCTGTTTACACAGAGAAGAAAGAGAGGGATGGGGGACCATTTTTACCTTGTATTTACACATTAATAATGCAAAAAGGACACCTGAATCAGCAACATCTTGCAGAACAGCACCAGCAGCTTGCCTTGTTGCATAAGCAAGGGGAAGACAGGTGTATGCATGAAGGAATGTAGCCGGGTTCCTGACAACAAATAAACACCAACATTTTCACTTTTACTGTTCAAGTGCGCTGGCCAGCGACAGATCCACTGACACTAGTTTCAGTGCAGCACAAAACCATACCATACCACAACACCATTATAAACATAATTACTCCATAATTTTTTTTAGAGGCTTAAATATAAAGATTTTCAAACATTTCCATTGTGCTAAATCCAAAAATTGTTCAACTTTTCACCAATTAGTGCCCATTCAAAAAGCAAATGAACAGACAAAACAAGCTATTCTATGTCAATTATGTCTTTCAATTGATTTTAAAATTTCTTTCAAAAACATCTAGCCATGAAATTCTGGATGCTTAGAAGGGTTTCATTAATATTAGCTTCAGAAAAACATAGAAAAGAGATGACTTTAATCCCAGTCACAGAAAAAAGTATTACCCTTCAGTTCTGGCTAAAGTACAAGACAAAAGGATAGAAAAGAAATTTTCAAACAAGGGCTGGTTAGCCAAAAGAGGGGAGAAAAACAAACCAATTGAAAGAGTGGACGAGTGATGAAAAGACAACGTCTGTTCCCCCGAGCAAAGGTGTCATATCGAACTTTGGGTTCTTCTCAAAACATCTGTTTACGGACTTTGTTAAAATAAGTATCATCTGCATTAATATCAGAATCAATCAAATGACAGAGGAAGGGCAATCAGAAGTATTTTGGCTCTATAAAAGAATACTAGTCTGATAATATAAAAGGTGACTAACACAGTAGATAGCACAAGCTTGTTACACCCAAACAATAATACAAGGCAACCAGAAATCAAAATTCTGAAGAGACAGTAATCCTACCTGGCCATAAAGAAGCTCCAATTGTCCTCTTAATGATTCATAGGGCTCTTCTGTGCAGCTGATGCAAACTAAGTAGATTGGTCCCTTCACAAGAAATACCACCTGGACACAAAAAATTGTCACCCTAATCCAATCAACTAATTGCCAAAAATCAAGACTTGACTTTGTATACTGTTATCTCTCATGCTTCAATTCTCTAGCATCTTCTTCCTCCAAAAACAAGATAAGAATAATAAATATTGCTTTTAGGAAATATAGCAAACTACATAACAGACATGTGCTGCATTTTTCAACAAATGAAACAACTTTTCTGTTGTAAGAAATATCCACTATAAACCTTGGTAAATGGCAGGCATAAAGCTATAGAACATCACCACACCCATCAAAACTTCAAAATCATCCAGTTGATTTGCATCTAGATGTGTTAGCTCTAACAAAGATGATTGAACACATTTAAAGATGATCAAATAATCATTATATAAGCAAGGGAATGAAAAAAAGAATTCCGATTTTCACCTCTCATTATACAAGGATATATCAAAATGTTAAAAGCTCAACATAGAAAAAAAAAAGAAAGAAAAGAAAATAACAAAAAACAAAAAATCAGCCAATACAAGAGAAAATGAAAACAGACCTGATGGTTTCCTGCCCTAACTAATTTGACACGATCCCCCCTGAAAAAAGATAAAGTAATTAAGAGTAACTACTGAAATCCTTTATAGATTTGGCTTTCTGGAAATGAAGAAAAAGAAAAACTAAGCATAGTTATTTGCTTCAACATATAGCTTGTTGACATAAAACTAAAGTACTGGATGCGGCCACATACCCATTCTCCACGAAAGAGATAATTGCTTGCAATGTTGCTGAAAATCCTGCAAGTTTATGTTCATCTCCATACCTAAAATTCCATGAGAGATGCATAAAATATATGAGACACTGAAACAGATTGTATACCATTGTTCTCTATTTTGCATCATGAAATAACTAAACTTGTGTACTAGATGATGCTGAATTTCACAACACACAAACCTGGAATATATTGGTTTACCAGAGTGACTCAAAATAAAGAAGTGTTTCTTCCTCTTTCTCCATGATATGGAAGCATCATCCTGCACTTTATCATAAATCAAAAAAGGATATAACATTGCAGGTATCCTTCTAGATTTATTTTGGGAGTAAGGACTTGAGGTACAAGTATATTTAAGAAAAGAAAGACAAAAATGGTGTCAAATAACATATCATCAGCTCTGGTCTAATAACTGAGAGCGTAAGTACTACAACAGTACAAATTCTACCAAGCCAAAATTTCGAAACAACCCTTTTCTCCGTTAATGTAGTGAACTACTTACTCTGCATAAATGATCATATCTCTGTCAATGTCAGTTAAAAAGTAAAAAACTCTTGAACTTATTAGATAATGCACTTAACAAAATATGTTATAGCATATGAGATTTGGTCGGACCCATGTGTATTTAAAGCTGTGGCGAGACCAAAGGAATTTGGAGTGCCTATTCACAGGCAGAATACTTGGCAGTTAGTGCATGCCAGGCATAAAACATAATTTAAAAGCATCACAGAGTAAAACATATTCTGCTCTTCACAAATTTAAATTTTATAATTGTTTCATTACATGCAATAGAATCTGTCATCTAAATCATGTCAAAGGAATCTGTGTTAAGTTCGTTAATCTATTGGAGCAAAACTTATTTCATTCAATTGTTGTCTGCCTTTCTTCTCCACACACCACATTCCCAAGCAGAATAGTAAATTAATGTCAGTTCCTTTTGCTTATCTCAATCCTGCTTAGTTTTCCAACTGAATGCAAATTTTCTAGTTAAATTTCTGTTCCTATCTGGACTCCTGCTTGTGCTTCCACCAACAAAACTGCGCTGCTCATCAAATCCTCAGTTGTACCAATTATGAACCAGCAAGACACACGGCTGTAGGCTGAATAAGACTATGCACCATCTGAAGTTGCCAACCTATATGTATGTGCAGGCACGCGTGCCAGGCAGATTGAGGAAGGTTTTTCTACATTAAATTTCTATCAAGAAACTAGTCAAACCACAACCCTTTACAGAATCCTTTATAAGGATGTTCTATACGAACATAGCATATCCCAGAAAACTACTAATGAAGTGTTTAACTTCTTATATCATAAAGTTCATATTTACTACAACAATAAACTTAACAAATGAACTATGCAAAGAAATTTCTCTGTTATCATTCATCAATCCTATAAATGGATAAAAGTTTCTGTCAAATACAAAATAAAACTCAACCAGAAATTCTCTAAGCCATGTAAAGGTACCGAGTAATTCACTAACAATGCGTAAAAAGGAATTCCCCTCTAGAGACGACAAAAGGCAACAAACTCACCTCATCGACGTGGCGTTTTCCAGGCATCCATGGGGCCGCCCGAGCATCGCGAACTCCATCAACAAAACCGTCATCATTTATCACTTCCCGTATCTCGTCGTCGTCATCAATCCTCGAATTACTCGTCCCCTCGCTACTACTCCCTCTCTCTCCTGCATAACCACTACTAGTCGGACTGGACGGGCCCTCCACATCCACTTCCACCTGACCACAAGCATTCTGATCGTTCACGTTAACGGATCCATTGCCGTTTGATTCGGTCAATGTAATAGACGCCAAAGACAACTCGTCATCAATTGGCTTAGTGTTAGGGTTAGGGTTACGATTAGAATTAAGTTCGTCGTCCGAGGAAGTCGATAATGAGCTTGTGGACATTGAATTGAATTGAACTGAATTAGGGATTTTTTTAGGCAGGGGAGTTCGTAGATTTGTGGAATCTTCTAAAACGAAATAGGACCGGCGTGAGATAATTTGGAGTTTATTGAATGTCGCCTACCAGTCATTGCCTGGTAGTTGTAGTTCTCTCTCTCTCTCTCTCTCTCTCTCTCTCTCTCTCTCTAAAATTGCTGTCCCTCCGATAGACGACGAGGCTCTGACCAGTAGGTGCAGAACAACTCGACGCCGGGTTGTTTCCATACGAATATGGAATTCTGGCCCAGTAACGTTCGGGCCTTTTTCAATATTAAACATAAGTTACTAAATGCAGTATTTTTATTTCCAAAGACACCATCTTTTACTGGACTGTCGTTAGGGTTGGCACTCGGACCAAACTGGGTTTAGGAAGGCCGGGCCCAAGCTTTACGTCCGGGCTTTCATAAGTGGCACATAACTAAACTCTCCCATTTGCCAATCCAACTTTGCGGTACTAAAAAATAATTTCCACTACCCAAAATAATAATAATAATAATAAGAAAACAAATCAACTTAGTTCGATTTGGGTTTTTCAAGCATGAAGGTCGTTTTACAAGAAAAGCTTCTAAAATGGCTTTTTAGTTGGCTAAGAGCCATCTTCATTGGCCAATTATCCAAGAAAATGATATGTACAAAAATTATTTGGCTCTTCTCATGATGCCAAAAGAGGATAACGATAAACATGCATATCATGCTGCCTATCGTTCATTTTCTATTTTGGTTATGCACCTAATTTTTAAGATGAGTTTTATGATCTAATTGATGTAACCCTATCATATTATCTTTTTTTTATCATCACTTTGGATAATAAATACATTGTTATTGTAATCTTTGCATTACTAGTTTGTACAATTTAAAAGGTATATTTGAATACTTTGGTAAATATAACATGTATTGAGACACCTAAGCAATTAGGTATCAATTGAAAAAAAATAATAATTAAATAATATATAATAATAATTAAAGTGGTGAGGTAGTGTATATATATATATATGATTTACTTTTATTTTCAAAAGTCAAATTGAAAAAGAAATCAAATAGAAGCAAATTCGAGAGAAAAAAAGGAAAGGAAAGGAAAAGAAAAAAAAGAGAAAAAAAGAAAAGATAAATGAAAATTATTCGTAGGAAAAAAGGAAATTGTGCAGGAAAAAGTATTGAAAAGTTTAATTGATGTCCAGAAACTTTGTGGATAGTGTATTTGTAAAGTTAAAGTAGTTGTATTGTTATATTTGTGATACGTATTAGATTTTGGATTAGTTTTAACAGTAAATTATTGAATTATGTCTTTTTAGGGAGCAGTGCGATGGTAAAGAATTTAGTAGACCCCGAAAATTTCAAGGATTGAACGATTAAGCTGTGAGTGGATATATTTTTAAAATATTATGAATTTATATTATGTTTAAATATTTAATATAGAATGATCGAATTGTTTATTAATGAGTTAGATTGCGTTGTATGTTACGTAGTAATTAAATTATGCGTGATGTCCAGTGGTTGCATGAAAGTGATTATTTTCTGTTTAAATATTAGTTGTGTTTGTTTGAAGCACCTCACAAGTACCCATTCCACAATATTATATAGTAAGGTCCTTGGGACCCATGGAAATATATGTATATAGATGTGAGCTTCCCGGGCGATGATACGAGACTACCGGGTTGAGTATGATTTTTCCCGCTTGGGTGTTGGGATCCCGCCAAGCATGATATCCCGGGTACTAGTTGGGTGTTGTATGAACTGTTTGCAATGATATGCATTCTTAATGTGTAAGTGATGCTTAATTTATGTACGATTTTAGGATATCGTACAATGGTTGTATGAAAATGTATTTTCTTTAAAAACTATGTCCACTCACTGAGCTGCAAGCTCATTCATTTTCCTATTTTTCCCATTTCTCCCCAGGTCACGCAGGATTTTGTGCAGAGTATAGTTTTATAAATGAGGTTGAGACTATTCTATGTATGCTACATGAAATATTTTAAGCATATCATGTGTGTATGTGAATATGTATATATGTATGACGAGACATGAAGTCTCAATGTATGTTAATGATGGAGGCCTGAAGCCATTTTCTTTATCTATAAGTGTTATTATGGGATATTTATAAGAGTGTGACAGGACCCGCCCCGACCTCTCTCAAGAGTCCGGGACAAATCCTGCTAAATATTTTATAGTAGGTACCTGTCAAATACCGTCCCTCATGGTATCTCCCATAAGTCATACAAGCGAAACGTCTACCTCTGTCAGTACCACTACCCTGTTGTACGACTCTCAGAATACTGAGCTATATTACTCTGACCGTATCCTCGTCCTCCAGACATCTCAGGATATGGTTGGTATTGTTGTTTTTCCGAATATCCTATTTGTTTAACTTCTTTCCTTGATATCCCACTGCTGCTGGCCCTACCAATTGACCGATCTTGGCTCTGATTGTATTTAGGTGGTTCAGTCCTCGGAATATCCGCTGAACACTGCTCAACTCTCACAGCAGCCTCAACTAAATGGCGATATTGTGTATATCTCGACCCAGCTACAGATCTTCTAATTTCGTTTTGCAAACCTGTTTGAAACTGTTTGCATTTATCTGTCTCATCCCGTATCACGTCAGAAGCAAACCTCAATAACTTTGTAAATTTATTTTCATAATCTTCTACAGTGATCGACCCCTGAGTCAACATTAAGAACTCATTCCTCTTTGTATCTTGATAGATAGCTGAGAAATATTTATCATTAAATTCGCTCCGAAAATTGGCCCAGGTAATAACTTCATATCCACCATATCTATTTAAAATAGATGTCCACCAGTAATATGCTCTACCCTGAAGCAAGAATGATGGAAAGTTTACCTTCTATTGATCTGTACATCCTATTACCTGGAATATTCTCTCAACTGTAGTCAACCAGGACTCTGCATTCATCGGATCAACAATCCCTTCGAATTCTACCGTACCCAGATTACGAAAACGTTCGATAGTGTTCTCTATTCCTGTATTAGGATTTGCTTGAGGTTGATACATATGTATAGGTGGTACAAAATCAGCTCCTCTTTCTCCTGATACTTCCCTTTCTTTCTTCTCAACTAAAGGTAAGTTTAGATCAACGACAGGTTTCGTGCTGGATTGACCACTCTTACGCATACTAACATTAGTTTCAATTAAACTATTAAATGATGCATGTAACATACATATGTCACACAATAGTCTACAGAATCAAAACCACGCTCTGATACCAAACTGACAGGACCTGCCCCGACCTCTCTCAAGAGTCCGGGGCAAATCCTGCTAAATATTTTATAGTAGGCACATGTCATTCTCATAGACATCTCTTAATAACATTCATAGATAAAGAAAATGGCATCAGGCCTCCATCATTAACATACATTAAGACTCCATGTTTCGTCACAGATATATACATATTCACATACACATATGATATGTTTCAAAATGTTTAATGGAGCATGCGTAGAGTGGTCTCAACCTCATTTACAAAACTACACTTTCACGAAATTCTGCATGACCTAAGGGAGAAATAGGAAAAATAGGGAAAGGAAGAGCTTGCGGCTCAGTAAGTGGACATAGTTTTTAAAGAAAATACATTTTCATACAACCATTGTACGACATCCTAAAATCGTACATAAATTACGCAACACTTACACATTAAAAATGTATATCATTGCAAACAGTTCATACAACATCCAACTAGTACCCGGGATATCATGCTTGGCGGAATCCCAACGCCCAAGCGGGGAAAAACCATACTCAATCCAGCGGCCTGGTATCATCGCCTGGGGAGCTCACATTCATATACATATAATTCCATAGGTCTCAAAGACTTTACTACATAATATTGGGGAATGGGTACTTGTGGGGTGCTTCAAACAAACACAACAAATATTTTAACAGAAAACAATCGCTTTTATACAATCACTGGATATCACGCATAATTTAAATACTACGTAACACACAACGCAATCTAACGCATTAATAAAAAGATCAATCATGTTTATATTAAATATTCAAACATAATATAAATTTATAATATTTTAAAAATATATCCACTCACAGCTCAATCGCTCAATCCTTAGAAATTTCGAGGTCTCCTGGGTTTCTTACTACCGCACTGCTCCCTTTTTCTGCACAATTCTTTTTCCTACGAATGATTTCCGTTCCTTTTCTTTTTCTGTTTCTTTTTCTTTTTCTTTTCTTTTTCTCTCTTCCTCTCGAATTCAATTTGCTTCTGTTCTGCTCTGTTTGATTTCTTTTTTCAATTGACTTCGAGAGGAAGAGAGAAAAAGAAAAGAAAAGGAACGGAAATCATTCGTAGGAAAAAGAATTGTGCAGGAAAAGGGAGCAGTGCGGTGGTAAGAAACCCAGGAGACTCCGAAATTTTCAGGGATTGAGCGATTGAGCTGTGAGTGAATATATTTTTAAAATATTATAAATTTATATTATGTTTGAATATTTAGTATAGTATGGTTGATCTTTTTATTAATGTATTAGATTGCGTTGTGTGTTACGTAGTATTTAAATTATGCGTGATATCCAGTGATTGCATGAAAGTGATTGTTTTCTGTTAAAATATTGGTTGTGTTTGTTTGAAGCACCCCACAAGTACCCATTCCCCAATATTATGTAGTAAGGTCTTTGGGACCTATGGAATTATATGTATATGAATGTGAGCTCCCCAAGCGATGATATGAGGTCGCTTGGTTGAGTATGGTTTTTCCCCACTTGGGCGTTGGGATCCCGCTAAGCATGATATCCCCGGGTACTAGTTGGGTGTTGTATGAACTGTGTGCAATGATATGCATTCTTAATGTGTAAGTGATGCTTAAGTTATGTACGATTTTAGGATGTCGTACAATGGTTGTATGAAAATGTATTTTCTTTAAAAATTATGTCCACTCACTGAGCCGCAAGTTTATTCTTTTCCCTATTTTTTCTATTTCTCTTCAGGTCACGTAGGATTTCGTGCAGGGTGCGGTTTTGTAAATGAGGTTGAGACCACTCTACGCATACTGCATGAAATATTTTGAAACATATCATATGTGTATGTGAATATGTATGTATGTGTGACGAGACATGAAGTCTCAATGCATGTTAATGATGGAGGCTTGAGGCTATTTTCTTTATCTATGAATGTTATTAGGAGATGTCTATGAGAATGATAGGTACCTACTATAAAATATTTAGCAGGATTTGTCCCGAACTCTTGAGAGAGGTCGGAGCAAGTCCTGTCAGAATGACAGGTACCTATTATAAATATTTAGTAGGATTTGTCCGGACTCTTGAAAGGAGTCGGGGTGAGTCTTGTCATGTATTGTGTAAGAGGTCAACAAACAACATCATTTATATATATTTGATTTTCTAAGAAAATAAAATAAAAGACCCTCCCACTCATTTAGAGGTGAAGTTAAATTAATATTTTATTAATTGAAGATATGTTTGAGTTTGGACTATCATGACTATAGTCAACTGTCAATTGATGTAAAATAAACTGTTCTCTATACGTAAATAAACTAACTTGTATTTTTAAAATTTTTAGTATTTAAAAGTATATACATTGTATTGAAAAGATATTTTATTCTCTATGATTTTTATTTTATTTTATATTTATCCTTAATGATTAAAAAGGAATAGGCCCACATAGTCTCAATTTTCATCGGCCCATGCCCACAACTTTTAATTTCTTCACCTCTGCTCGGTGCTGCTCATACGTTATTGCACATTTACCTTAGCTTCACCAAAAACCCATGTGACCGAAGGTGACAGCATAGTGTCGACATTTTACATATGGGATTTAACATATACCTCCCCTGAGGTTTGGAAGTTTAACACCTGAAAAGAAAGTTTTGAGAATGAAACACTTACCTCCCCTCAAGACCTCCCCTCAAGACATTGCAAGAGGGAATCGGTTTGTACTTGAGCACTTAGCTTGTAACCATTGGACAAAAGTTAGTCACTTTTTGTTCCATTTTCGCTTTTATTCATTTTTTAACTTTTTTTCCTTTTTTTTTCACGTTACAAATGCTCAACCCTAATCTCTTCCCCTGTGCAATCTATCGCCGCCGCTGTTCTCTCTCTCTCCCCTCTCCAAATCTTTTTTCTTTTTCCCTCTCTAAATCCTTTATTTGCTATCGGCACCATCATGACCTCCATTTTGGAAAAGCCAAACTGTTTATATTTTCTGTGTTCTCAAGCAAGCTCAGCCATGAAAATCTTGGAAGCTCTGAAATTAGAAACCTGAGGCAAGAGATTTTATAATAGCATTATCGCAATAATATATTTTTGTAGGCAAAGGCAAGATGACAGGCGGGAACACGATCTTTATTAGGATGTTGAAGGAAAAGTTTCAAGTATGGATTGATTGTGAACATGGAACTAAAATTATTGCTATTCTTGGATGCAACTAAATCATATTTAATTGGTTTTGACTCTGTGTCAATGGCTTGTGAATATCGTATAATTAATGCTCGAGATCTTCATTTGAAACTCCGAAAGAAAGCCCTACAAGAAGTATATAAAAAATGACAAATGACCTCTTTATGAGTATGAGATATTTGTGAGAAGTTATCTGGAACAATGAATCCACAACCAGTGAACTTTGATCCACCAAAATCAAAATTGGAAGCCCCAAAAGAGTCTTGTTGTTGAAGAGGTTGAATCAAAGACCAAAAGATTTGCTGATCCAACTTCCAAAAGAAAGTTCGGCAAAACCCATAAAATATTTTATTAGCAGTTTTTTATTTTTGGCTTGAGTTCTATTTTCATAACTTCCTCAATCAAATAGAATATTAACAAATTTCTAGTATCAATTTTTATATTAATTCGTAAAAAGAAAATTAAGGACAAATAAGTCTTTTTGTGATAATTGATGGTCAACTTGATGGTGTAAGGGAGGTAAGTGTTTCACTCCCAAAACTTTCTTTTCAGGTGTTAAACTTTCCAAACCTTAAGGGAGGTATGTGTCAAATTCCCTTTTACATATTCCCATGTCACCATAAAATTCGAAAACGACAGGCGAACGTAAACAAAACGCCACAAGCTGATAGATGATAAAACTAGTCAACTAACTGTCATTATCTGTGGCCCCACGATAAGGAAATCTAACGGTTCACAACATTCTAATCTTGCCAAAAGAGACGGTTGTCATGCCTTTAGCTTTTTCCGCGAAAGACCGGCGTTACAACTATTTATATTTAGTGGCTCGGAAGGACTCCTGCTGTTTTATCGTACGCTGACTAATTTGCCCTTTACATTTAAAATATATATATATATATATTTATTGGTTATTTTTTTAATTTTAAATTATTTATGTGTCATTTTCGTTTAAAACTAATTCTGATATGACACAAATTAACCAATTAAGTGAACGGTCCAATGAGCATGTTGATTTATGGGTGATTGTTAAGGGAATGATTAGCATGAACTACACTTCGTCTTCTTTTAGTTTTATCATATATTTTTAGGCTCAAGACTATTTCAGCCCACAGATCTGTTTTCTACACTTATTTCAAAAAATTTAATTATTTAATATTTTTTTAATTTACACAATTCTCAAGAAAATCACAAAATTACCTTCAACTAAGCAATATCTTTCTTAATCTCAAAACATTGCTTTTTCACCTTCAAACTCATTGAACGTCTCCATTTTTTTTTCTCACTAAAAAATAAACCACCTATTTTCTTTCTATCTACTAATATTGTTAAGCTTTTATTATATTACCATTCATCTCTAAATTATATTTAACAAAACAAATAACATATTAACAATGTTCAGGAATGGAGTCAAAATCTAAAATTTGAGGGGACTGAATAATAATTTAATTTTTTAATTCAAAATATTAATAAATAAATACTAAAATTAAAATATTAAAAATAATATCGTTATAATAAATTTATCATAAGATTATTGTAATTATAATTTATAGTTATATTTTAAAAAATTCGTACATAATAAATTTAGACAATGCATGAATTTAAAAAATCTATATAAAAATATATTTTTTGAAAATTTTTTCTCCTTACATCGAGTGAAGAAAGAAAATAAAAAAATTAAAGAAAATAATTTTGCCCTAAAAAATAAAAAATATCCCTTATAAAAAGTAAATAAAAAATGTCAATTTTTATTTGTTTTTGACAAAAATACTCTCACACTCAACATTAATAAAAACACTTTTTAGTTATTTTCGAATTATTATAATAATTTTTGAGTTACTATAGTACTTTTCTCATGATATATGATAATGAATTTGAAAGTCATTTTTGAGTTGCTTTTTTTGGTTGCTACAGTAACTTAAAATTAAATTTGATAATTTTGGATATTTGGAATATTTTTGTTCAAAAAGTTTAAAATTTAATTTTTTTAGTAACATTTTTTAAGGTGGATATTTTTGAATTATGGGGATAAAAATTAGATATATTTGGTTAAATCTAAAAAATTAAGATGATAAAATATTTTAATTATTTTGTAGAGGTCCATGACACATATAGAGATTAGTAATAAAAAAAAATTTCTTTAAGAATTTTTTTTAAGTACATAGTTTTTCAACGAGGAAAAGACTTCTAAAATTATATAATTGTTTTATATGGGAACAATTTTCATCTATATGGAGGATAAAATTAAATAAATAATTTAAAAAAAATACTTTGTATGTAAGGTATTAATAAATAAGTGGGATTATTATTTTGAAATTTTAAAAAATATATGTTTAACTAATTTATCATTATATAATTTAAAAATAAATAATAAAAATATAAAAAATAAAAATTCCTAATTTTAATATAAAAGAGAGCCCCAAATTGATATTTTATATATTTTAATTAAATTTATAAAAAAATAATAATTTATTAAAAAAGTTTGGCTTAAGAGCTCTACCATTCACAATGTAGATCAGACTAATGACGTACACAATACTTAAGTTCTCAATGTAAATACTACAGAGTTTATTTTCATTCTTCATATACTACGAATGTAATAGGAGCAATTGTTTAAATAAATAAATAAATAATTTAAATGTATTTTTATAAATTAAAATATCAAAATTACCTTTTTTATTTCATTTTGGGACGACGAATATCGTATCATTCGAGCAATAAATGATGGGTGATTTAAATTGAGAGAGATTTTGATTGTTTATCATTTTTAAATTATGAAGGATATTAAAAAATATTCTTCAAATTTTTGGCATAGTTTTAATATTCCTAATATATGCTCTGATATCAAACATAACCCACATTGGACAATCGACGTTACTGTTAAATAATTCCTTGAAAACGCCGTCAGTAGAGGGTTGTTTAACAATACAGTAATTAGACCTAATAGTGACACAAGATAACAATGGAGATTAATTTCATCGGTTAATTATATTAATCCTGCCTCGCTAATCACCGTGATTGTATAATTGATTTTTGATTAATTTGAGACGTTGTTTCTCTGAAAGCGACCAAAAATAGTTGCTGCACGAGGATTTGTTCTGTAATTCACATGAAGTTTTGCAGTAATCGAGTTTGCATGTGTATGCAATAATAAATAAAAGATTATTATAAAATAAAGTAATATAATATTCCATATAAAATCTATTCCTTGCCAGATCCGAGGTTTAGATTGTTATCCAAATGTCGGATTCAGCCTTTAGAATGAAGAAAAGAAACCCAATTAGCATTAGTTAATGGATAATTAATAAGGTTGAACCTTCCCACACCACCGTAGCATTATCCAAGATCTTCAATCATACATTAGTAGCCAATTAACTGCATTCATAAAAAGGCTGAAATACAAAATTTGTTTGTGATAATATGTAAAATGAACCCAGAAGCACTTTTCTACAAAGAACAGCTTATGCAAAAAAGCAGAAGCAAATTTATTTAACTTTCAAAAAAGGGTAGATTTGACATATTGGACTATGTGAATCATTTGCAAGAGTCATTATCATTAGCTATCAGTGATTGTAGCCACGGCTTTTCTTACCAACCCCACCCACATCAAACCCAAACCCCACCAATTATTGACCCTAACTCCCTCCTTTCCATTTCCATCACCAAATTGCCCCCACCCCACCCCATTTAACTTTTAAACTTCAAATATTAAAAAAAAATAAATAAAAAAAATAAATAATGAGAGTAGTAGCAACAACAGCTAACAAATCAAAATTAAAAAGCATTTAATTTCCTCTAAATTTTCTCCAAGTTATAGAATTACACGCATAAAAATAATCCGTAACAAAACTACCAATTAGAAAAAAAAAAAAGAAATAAAATATGAAAATCGTGTAATAAATTCCATTTCGCTATAACTCCTCACTCATGTTATTTTTCAATTGGTGATTTCGACTCCGATCAAAACATGATTCAATCTTGGAACCCAGTTTTTTCCCAAATTGCATTTCTGACCCTCGTCAGATCTCCTCCTTTCAAAGTCCTTCCCACCCCTTCATGAACAGAAAACGAAACGATCCTCGTCCTCGCCATCTGCCTCGCCAAAAATTCGTGGGGCGGCACCCTAACGCTTTCGTCACCGAACATCTCGTCGTCGTCGCTGCCCGCCCTCCGATTATCCCTATACTCGTCCTTCAATATCTTTGACCAGTCGGGTACGTTGACGGGCAGCGACGCGGGTGTTCCGCCGCTGGGATCTGAACGTTTGGTTTGTTTCTTGCTCAGACGAGAATTGGAGACGGTCGGCTTACGGGTGAAGTCGGGCGAGTTGTCGGAGTTGTTGTAGAGGTCAGACTCGTCGAGTTCGAAGGGCGATGACTCGGGCGTCGACTGTAAATGGGGCGAATCGCTGGAGAGGAATCGGTAGCTGGGTCTAGCGTAGTAATTCTTGCTTGTGGCCATTTCTGCCCGTCTCTGATTCTCTCTTAGTTGCTGTCGTTGTCGTTGTCTTGTGAGTGAGTGGGCGTTAATTTTGGTTTTTGGGGTTTCTTTAAACCAGAGCGAGTTCTCTCTTGCTTTTATAAAGGGTTGGTTTGGCTTGCAAAATGGATAAGGCTGCCCCTCTCTCCCTTATTTTCGTCTCAGTAACTTCATTTCTGTGCCAAATTACTACCATACCCTTATTTTTGTCCATATGCCACGTAGGATTTTTTCAATTATCCACCAAGAAGGACCGAGTGCTGTAATCTGGTGCATTGTGTGTATGTTAACGGTCAATAACGAAAATTTCATAATATTCTACGTACAAAATTTTTAAATTGGGTACGGTAGAATCTGACGGTCCATACAAGGATAATTATAAGATATCGTAGAGAAACAAAACCCTGTGACTAAGATTGGCAACTAACCAGATAGCTTTATCCAATTAACTGAAACTGGATAAATTCCCCAGTAATCGCAGTTTAAAACCTAAGAAAAATCAAACGGGCATTATTTCTCCCGGCATAGACGAGAGCCACGTGTTTGTTAAACATTCAAAATTTGTAGTTACTGCTAGCAGACAAAACACTGGAGAAGGGGCAATTTGGGAAGACGAAATTGTCCCTGACGGGAACAAATTTGTACTACCAGTTCCACATTTGTCGTGACGCGAATTTAAGAATAAGGGCAAGGGTGTTCACCCTGACCTGGTTATATAAAAGAGAACAGAGTGGTCCTGTTTAGACGATCGAGGATTTCGACGCGTGTTTAAGTAGATGTGAATAAGCCACGTGGCCGCCAATCGCTTCGTCGAAACGGAAGGGGCGTGATGGCACGTGAAGTGGGACCCCCACTCGGTTGTAGCGCTTCTTCTCCTTGCCAGCTGGTACTGGCCACTCTGCTGCGGTCCTTTCAAATGCGACACCCGAGAATATCATCAAATTATCCTGAAATTATCCCTCCCCTTCCCTTCCAATAATATCGTGCGGTGAGATTTTAAATTTTTTGGCTGGCGTACGTTCACAGCCTGCTGAGTTTTATGACGAGTTCGGTTGACGTTGAACGTGGAACGTGGAACGTTGAACGGAACTTAACTTCATGCATTGCTCGTGACCTGTGTACGACAGAGAGATTATTGGGGGGGTTTATTCCCTTTGATATTCCAAATCAAATTCAATCCAATTTTACTTTTCATTTTTCCGAAAATAAAAATTAAAAAAAAAAAATGATTCGAGCAAGTGAGTTGATATGATAAATGATAATTGGGAAGATAATGGGTTTTATGCTGTCTGTCATGAGAAGAATATTATAATAAATAGGGGGGGGGATGTCTACTCTAGGCCCTAGTCTCTGAACATATTGGTGTTAAAATAAAAATAGCGACAGATCAAGGTGTTTATCCGTCATTAACAATGTTCTTCGAATTCAAAAGTTAAAATTAAAAAGGAAGAGCTACAAAATATATACCTATGTTATCAGCCTTTTTTCTTTTTGCCGACTGCCCACTATTGATTTAGAGTATATATAACACCATAAATTCTTTTATAAAAATAATATATTATATATGGATGGTTTCCGAATTAATGCAAATCATCCATGCAAAATTAAGGAAGATTTTTAGTAATTATTATTATTTTTCTTGTTAATACATATAATGAATGGCAACATATCACTAATCACTTGAATAACACAGTAATTTATCATAAATTAAACAACTTTGGTGTATAATACTATCATAAAATATAGAGATAAGAACAAAGGGGCCTGTGTTTAAATTTACTCTCTCCTAAACCAATAAATGTTGACATCATTATCAACTAACGACTTTGTTTTGATTCCAAATCCAATCATACCATAAAATAATATATATATGTGTATCAACCTGCAATAATGTATTGTAGATTTTTTTTAATATAATATATATATAGGACTATTTTGTTATCTATTAACTTGCAATTAATATATGCTTAATCATTACGAGGTCCCTCTAATGTCATCTGTTTTCTTAATTAAGTAGCAAATCATACTCTACGTTACAAACTAGGATGCCTAGCCTTTAGAATTTCAAATGGCTAAAAGATATCTACCTATTTTTTAATTACTGCAATACATTTTTATAGAATAATACATTTCTATATATTATTGAAATTAAAATATTTAAAATAGACCTGCTTTTTATTATTAAAAATAAATTTAGGGACGCTAAAAGTCTCACCAAAATATTATTGGGGTGTTTTTTCATGTAAATTTATAAAATATGATAAGTTGTTCCTTTTAAATTAAGAAAATTTCAAAATAAAGAATTTATTAATTTTTTTATAAATATTACATGCATATGAATTAAACAACTCTTCATGATCAACTCGGACAAATAAAATACTAATTAATATTAATCCTAAGAATATTTTTATTTTTAAGATACCCTTTTCCTTAGAAAACATGCATGATTAATTAAATACAAATTTGTTAAAAAAATTAATTAATTAATTTGCACGATAAGTTTTATATTCAAACTACCATTCTTTTCTTTTTGAGTTAGTGGACCACAAACTTATTAGATTAAAAAAGGAAAAAAGGGGAAGAAACTATCCCACAAGTGAAGATGCCAACAAGTACAAATATAAACTATATTACATTGGTTGATAATTTGCCTGTAAAAAGTAGTACATTAAAGAAAGTAGAGAGTTGATTTCACTTTCTCGTAGCGTATAAATGACAAGCAACGTTTGAATTAATTGTTGTTTATATATAAGTGATGCCTTTTATTCTTTTTGGTCAGTGATCCAAATTAATAATTAATCAAATATCTTAATCTACTTATGAATTAATCTTGGATTAGATGTTGTTTTGTTGATCAAGTACACAATCAACTATCTCAGTTTATTCGACTTTTGATCTCTTTTGCCCGTAATCACATGCCTTGGTCAATAAATTAATCGATTGATTCTTATTCTTATTATATATGGTCGCTATCCATACTGCTTTTCCAGCTTTTATATTTCAATTTTGGGATGAATTATATGGAGTAATTAATTAATTGTCCTGATTAAGAGATATTCATATAAAGAAATTAGATGAAATAATTAAAATTAAATTATTAGGTGACCAATCAATATTAGTACTTCAAATTTAGTCTAACAAGCTTTCTCCTCTAAATTTAATGAGACTCAGATTATGATTAAAGACTGAAAAAATTAATAATAGAAGATGTTGGTTTAGATTTAAACATGAAAACCTATAGTGTAATAATATAGCTATAATATAAAGATGTTATCATGAATTTTAATTGTAATACGGTAACATTGTCTATTAAAGGAAAAGAGGGATAGGATTAGGTTTCCTTTATGGGTTTCGTTTTCATGCCATCAAGGATGATGTTTTAATAAGTTGTGGGGCATAAGAAACAATAATGCTTGCCAAAGCCTAATGGCTAGTATTCTTCGATAATGACCACTTAGACAATGAAAGAGGGGCCAATTCTAAAGCAACCAATTCAATTCTAATGCATAATTAAAAGTAATAGTGTAATAACTAATAATTTATATATATATACATAAATCAAAGAAAAATATAGTAATGGTTTTCATTAAAAAAGTTTGATGTAAGAGGGTGTGGGGGCTAATGCCCCCAATGCATATATAATTGCATGCATAATGCCGTTTATGTTATGTACATACACACACACACACACACACACACACACATATATGTATCTAACCCTAAAGACCAATTATTATTGTATTAATTGCGTACATAGTTAGTGCAACTACTCTGATCACTCTCACACTCTTATTCTGTCTTCATCAATCGCCTCCCCCCCATGCCAATTTCTGTGTTCTTTTTGTTGTATATATAAGGATAATGACTTTGCATATACAAGGCCGTATACGGGACTTCCTTTAACCAAAGTGCCAGTAACTTGCAAAATTGAATCTCTTGTTAGAATTTTATTATTTGACTTCCTAATTATAAATAATGACAACTGCATATATCTATATATATCGGGACTTGAAATTGAAACGTATTGGAGATGTTTTGATTATCCTTCAGATTAATCTCATACGAGTACAGTTACAGTCAGTTGGATCAACAGCATATTCTATCTATACTTCACTCGTCAATCATTCGCATATGTTAATCTAAACGTTCAATTCATTTGAACAATTATATATCTTACCAAGTTTAATATAATTAATGTCTAGTTACATCATTATCAATGGACATTTTTCAAATTCGCAGCAACATTATATACGTCATACATTGAGATATTTTCACCGATTAACACCGAAAATTCATTAGAGAGCTTAATATCAATAAATATGATGTTACGGATTTGAAAATATTCATTCCTATCTCTTATGCTAGTTTTGTATAGAAGCACGAATATTTTGATTTACAATAAATGGAAAAAACACATATTTATTCTTTTAAAAATAATTTTTTTTTGGTTTAAAACTAAGATATAGATTTCTACACAAAAAGCAGTTGCTTTCTGCCAATATATATTTTTAAGGCAAATTTTATAAATAAATTGGATGAATATTTTCTTCTCACTTTTTATTCAATAACTTCTCACTTATTAATAAACTATTAAAAATTATAATTTTTAATACATAAACTTCATAAAATGCTAAATATATTTTTATCTATTTAACATTCACGATATTTATTTATGTAAAATATACTTTTAAAAAAGGGATAATTTTTTTATGTAAAATAGAGAGTGATTTAACTTTAACTATATTGACCTTTCAAAATTCTTTTTTCACTCCTCCACAACTTCTTCGATTTTTGTAGTTCTAATGTCGTTATATTATAAATTTTCTTCAAATTCAATTTTCACATATCTTTAGAGAAGAAAATAGAGTTGCTGATAGTGATAGATTAGTCAATATGAGAGTTTTTCTCTCCTTTCTTATTTGGTGGAGCAGACCTTCTCAAAAAATTAAATTCTTTCTCTACCAGGACAACATGGGTATTCCTAACTATTGATTTCATTAATTCTTTTTCACAACATCAGTTGGGTTGGGCACTGTATGCTATACTTAGTTGTTTTCTCTAGGTTCTACTTCTAGGAGAATTCTCATTTTCCCTCTATTGTTTAGCCTAATGTTTCATTTTCTCCCTATTATTTTATAAATAGTCCGATTCTCTCCTCCGTTATATAACACTATTAAGATAAATAATATGTGAGTTTTTATAATTTAAATTATTACTTAAATAGTCATAATAATTTTAAAAATATTCAGAAAAAATTTAATTTATTAAAAAATTACGATTATATCCTTATATAATAATTAGCTAAAAAATTATTTTCAACTCCTGTGTGAACATAAAATATAAAATAATAATATATATTATTTTATAACACATTGATAACTAAATATTAATTGATATATTATAGTTAAAATATAACTTTATTTATTTTACGATATATTAACAATTCAATATATTAATTAGGTATTATAAAATAAATAAAATAAATAATAAAAAATATTAATCGATAAATAAAATGTGTCATAATACAATATTTATATTATTGTATTACAATATAATTTTAAAATTTTACAATATATTAATAATTTAATATTATATAAATATTAGAAATAAATAAAATTAATTTTACATTTGATATTTTTGTAGCTAACTACTATTAAATAAGGGTATAATTTTTATAATAATTTGAAATTTTTATGAATATTTTAAAAACTACTAATAATGTAATTAAGTTAATGGGTCAAACTATAAGGACTCATGTGTTATTAATTTTTTTCCATAATTAAAAAAAATATATTTTAAACTAAAAGCATTAGTTCCACAACTAAAAAATATTCAAATTAAAATATTTTTATAAAAATGTAGAATATGTAGTAATATAATATAATACTATCATATCAATTTATATTGATAAATTTGTATATATAATAGTAATGATAAGATATTTTTTTAAAGTATTGTTCTTTATATCTATTAGTCAATATAAAAAATATTTTTTATATTTAAATATTAAATAAATATTATATATTATTTTTAGAATAAAAAATTATCTAAATTTTAAATTTTTTAAATATAATAAATTTATCTAAATATCAAATAAAATTGAATGATTAGTTTTATAATTTTTAAATAAATAAAATATTAATGTTAAAAAAATTCAAAAATTAAATTAATTTATATTTAATATGTTTTAAAAAATATATATTGTTATTTCATATATATTTTTAATTAAGAGGTGCAAGTAATTTTTTAGCTAATTATTATATAATTATATAATCATAATTTTTTAATAAATTAAATTTTTATGAATATTTTTAAAATTATTATGATTATTTAAGTAATAATTTAAATTATAGAGAATCATATGTTATTTGATTTAACAGTATTATATAACGGAGGAGAGAATCGAGCTATTTATAAAATAATAAGGAGGAAATGAGGGTATTAGGCTAAACAATAGAGGGGAAACAAAAATCCTCCCTTCTACTTTTGGAAGTATAAAACTGGTGTTTTGCTTCTGTTGCAATCTTTCTTTCTTCTTGGTTTTCATATGTTTCTGTAAGCCTTTTAGGCTTTCATGTACTTTGTAATTTTTTTATCTATTTTTTCAGGAGATTAAAAAAATATTTGGTTAAAAAAAAAACTATAACTAGATTTAAAGAAGACATATACTATAGACTTTACTTCTTAAAAGAAGATATCATTGATGATATTTATTTGTTTATACATAAATATCTTTTGATTTGCTACATGTATAAAAAATTAATTAATTTTTACTCTATCTTAATTTTTTAGATCAATGTAATAAAATATATGATTTTTATATATTTATTTTTATTATATATTTATAATCATACTTAAAATTGAAGAATTACCACTATTTTTATAGCGGTATGAAATTATTGATAAGAATGTCAGTATTAATATATTAATGCAATGTAAAATTTGTTAATGATTTCATATTGTATTAGTTATTAATGATTAAAAAATATTTACAGTAAAATACTTACGCACCCTATATAGCTAGTTGTATGTTTGGAACAAAATTAATAGTCTTTCCACGTTTATCAGGACAAAAATGTTAATCTATTTTTCTTTCTTTGCCACCTTAAATTATATCACTAAAATTAAATTAAGTGACAAGTAGATATTCATAACATTCATTAAGCTGTCACTATAATTTCTACTGGCAGAGATAAATGTAATATATACACATGTGAGCATGATAATTTTCTTAAATTAAGTTTAGACTCCTTTCAATAGAAGTAAAATGACTTTTTTAATTTTTTAATTTTTTTTAGTGACAATTAAAGCAATACAAAATTATTTAAAAAATTTTTAATATTAAAAAAAATCACTTAAATCAATTGAAAAGTCCTACCATCTAGTCAGTAAGTTTGACGGGAATGTTTAGAAGAACAAAGAACTCATGTGAGCCTACAACAATTTTCTGTTGATGAAACCCTAAGTTACCAAGCCCAAATGATCTCGGTATGCTTTTTCCATGAAGGGCAATACTATACAGATTATAATAATAAAAGAAGATACAAAAGTAATTTATAGTTCTTATAATAATAAAGAAAGATACATAAGTAAATTAATAGTTCTTAGTTTATATGTAAAAAAGTACTTGTTTGGTTTGACTTTTTATTAGTTAAATTTTTTTTAATGATAAAAGCTCTTTTTAAAATTTTTGAGGTTATTTTGATTGCTATTGAAAAAGAATTTTTGAGATTAAAAATGTTATTTTTCTTATACTAGAAAAAGTCCAAAATTTAGATTTTTGATAATAGAGTTCTTTTAATTTTTTTAAAAGATAAAATTGTTTAAAATACATAATGTTATATTTTAAAATTTTATTTATAAAAACTTTTACCGATCAAAAGTTTACTTTATACTAATCCGACTTTAAACCTATTTTTTTCTTATTTAAAAGCTAGACAAGTTCTTAATTATATAGTTCTGTCTGTGAGCAGGTGTGGTTTTCAACATATTCATGATGTTATTCTCCTTTGGAATGCGTTTTTATGTTTTGAGGCAAAATTTGTTGTCCTTAATTAACAAAAATTTCTTATAATTAATAGTCACTTAGCAACAAAGCTAAAAGTCATTTCTAAAACAATCAAGACATAGAAGAAAAGGATAACTTTGGATACATATATCATTTTTAAAATTTTATTATATATATTCACTTAAAAATGAGTGTTCTTACAAGATTATTGGAATATTTAATATTTATTCGAATGAGAAATGCATCATTAATTCTTAGTTAATAATAAAATTGTTACCCACCAACAAAATTAGTAGATTATATTAAGAGAGGCACAGATATATAGTATGAAAGAGGGCATTAATAGATATGATTTTTGAAACATCAGATCAGTCCCCTTTAATGATCGAGTGGCACAAAATAAAGAGACCCCGCAATCAAACTCCTATTAAACGAGTCAATTAATAGGTAGGTTTATATGTACAGTATTAATATTCTATGAAAATGTCATTTCGATATCTCAAAGAATTCTCCTCCGAATGCGTATGTGTCTCACAACAAGCCGATATCAAGGAATTTTATGGTGCAATTTTAGCCAATCTGGAATGTTATATATATTCCAAATTAATGTTGTGGAAATTAAAGGCATTACACGAACAACACATGTTAACATTTATATGAAACTTTTGATCTCGCTGTACGAATATAATTATTGGAAACCATTAATTTGATATATATTCTTGGTCAAAAAAAGTTTGGGATACGATATACGTGAAAAATTTATGAATTTTTTTTCAAACTCAATAGAAATTCTAGATCTTGCTATGCGAATATAATTAGTGAAATATTTTTAATATATTCTTGGGTAACAAAAGTTGGGAAAATAATATTAGTAAAAAATTCTTGGAAAAAGAAAAAATTCCAAACCCACTATAAATTAAAGGTATTACATGAACATACGGCTCATGTTGACATTGACATGAAACTCTGGATCTCGCTATACACAAATATAATTAGTGAAATGATTTTATATACATTCTTAGGCAGAAAAAGTTAGGAATATGATATTCGTAAAAAAATTTTGAAAAAAAAAATTCCAAACCTTTTGATATATATTTATGAAAAACTCTTGAGAAAAAAAGTCAAAACCTAGTAGAAATTAAAAGCATTACACAAACCGCTGATGTTACATAAAACTCTAAATCTCACTATACGAATATAATTAATGAAACACACACACACACACACACACACACAATAGCCTTCAACCCTAGCTTGCTGGTGCAGATATAACCTAACAACCATTATCAAACCTTCAAATAATTAGGCTGTGGAGGATGAGTTCTACTACAGAAGATGTTGATGCCAGACATAAAAACAACTAGAAGCTGTTCAATGCTCTTCTGGTCAAAGAAGACGAGAAGACGGTGAGAGAACTCTGCAGAAAAGTCCCTGATCATGCATTACACGTATTGACAGTTCACAACTATACGGTATTGCATGTGGCTACGTACTTGAAAAGGAATGGGTTAGTGCTGAAGCTGTTGGATGAGATGCCCGAACAGTTTCTCGACAAAATGACACGCCAAAATAAAGAAGGAAGAACTATACTTCATTTGACCGCCACTAGCAATCACTCCCTCCCTGTTGCGGACAAATTGTTGAAGAAAGCCCCGGGGCTGTCAGGAATGCACAACAACAATGTAGAGGCTGCTCTGTTTTCTGCTGCACGCTATGGTAAAGTTAATTTATTCAACCTTCTTGCTGGTAATATCTCTGGTTATGATGCCGTCAGCAGACAGCCGTTTCTCCAGATAAATAATTCATCAACTGTTCTTCACATTGCTATTATTTCTCAACACTTTGGTAAGTTCCTCCGCGTGTTAGTATTTCTTCCATCATCCTATGTTTTTGCATATGCGGTCATGCTTCTTGGGCAAATGATTTATAAGTCTCTAAGATTTGGGCATTAAAATTTTATTTTACTAAAAAATAACGATTATATCGATCCCTATGTTATAACAGGATAATATCGATTACTTTTTCAATGTCATACCTTTGTTATATATCTAATTTATTATCAATTAACTTTAAATGCAAGATCAGAATTATCACTGCAAATTGCGAAGGAATATAAGTATTTAATTGGGGAACGAGATATAGATGGGATGACTGGCCTTCGGCTTCTGTGATGCAAGCCAGAGGCTTTAAACGCAAGCTTCAAGATGGATTTTTCTAAGAAACTCATTAATTATGGTAAGCTCCTGAGCACGTACGTTTCATGCACTTTAATCTATTTTTAACTCTCTGCATTTTGTTCTTGATCAAAAAGTTGAAGTATATATTCATGCATGGTTTTATTTTTCTCTCAATTTATATATTTAGCTCGTGAAAGTTTTGGTTCTTTATTTCTCGAATCATGCAAATTTTTAACACTTGTATTTCTTGAAAAGTTAAATTCAGCTGTAGTTCGGAAGGATAGAAGCAATTCAAAAGGAAGAGCGAAAATATAAATCAGCTATCAAGCTTGCCAAGTTTCCAAGTGAGAGAGATACCTCATGGGAGGTTACTAGTCCTATCCGAGACAAGGACAGACCTAAAATACACAAATATGGGGCCAATATTGATGTCTCAGCCACCGAGAAAGGAGGTGAAGAAGCCGGCAGACGAATCGGAGGAGGAGGACATGCAGAAACTCCGTTGTTTCTAGCAACAAAGTCAGGATGTGTAGTTGTTAAAGAAATACTTGAGACATATCCGCAAGCATTTGGGTATGTTGATCATGATGGACGAAATATATTACATATGGCGATCAAATATCGTCTGTTAGAGATCTTTGAGCTTGTAAGCAGAATGGAGACACTGATGCAGAATATGGTTCAAAAAATTGGCAGCGTTGGTAACACAATTTTGCATATGGTCGCAAAGAAAAGCAAAGATTATGTACCTGAAAAGATGGTAGGCTCTGCCCTGGTTTTGCAGGAAGAGTTGCTTTGGTACGAGGTACAATTTCACTACCCAAATTATTGGATTTCAATTATGCATGCATCACCAATGCTTCATTTAAGATTGTGGTGCTTTTACTATACTTTGAAAGTAAAGTTAAAAAAGTGGTAATACTAATTTTCAATGGGATTCACTCATTTTTCATTAATATTTGAAGTATAAGGAAAATTGGACAAAAATCATGCTTTATACCTGCTCTTTTATCCCAGTCCCAGTCGGGGTTTTTGCATTAACATATTTTCCTGTATATACAGCAACATCAACTATAAGCATGATTTTTGGTGTATATCATTATTCATTTATATGATATTGTTCATATATGCAAAGTACCGTTTTTTTTTTTTTAAATTTAGTGAGCCTCATTTATAGTGAGTTGACTCACAGTACATTGAAAATTAAGCATCCTTGTCAATGGCAAGAATTGAAGCCAAGACCTCCTAGTGAAGTCCTGACTCCTAGCCACTTGAACTAGCCCAAGTGGTTCAAAGTACCGTTTATATGAATAGTAATTTTCTAAAAAGTGATAAAAATTTACTCGAATTTTTTTCAACAAGTAATATCAGAGCTCATGGTTCTTATAGCAAAAATGTCGAGTGTCAAATCATCAAATAATATTAAGTTTGAGGTGGAGAAATTTAATAGAAAAATTAATTTTGGCTTATGGCGAGTACAAGTCAAAGATGTATTAATTCAATTATGGCTACACAAGACTTTGAGGGGAAAATCAATCCCTGCTTAGCAACACTTGCGAAACAATAAATATAATACAAGCGATAAAGATTGGGAGGATATGAATTTGAGAGCTACAAGCGCAATATGTCTATATTTAGCTAAGAATATTATGGCAAATGTGCATAAAATATTTACAATAAAAGCTCTTTAAGAGAAGTTAGAAGAGTTGTATCAGACAAATGACATTTCAAATAGAGTATATTTAAAGGAGTAATTTCATATATTACGTATGAATGAAGATACATCTATTTTAGATCATCTAAGTGTTCTAAATGAAATTGTCTTTGAGCTAGAGGCCATTGGAGTCAAGATTGATGATGAGGACCAAGCTTTGAGACTTATATGGTCTCTTTCATCTTCCTATGAGCATATGAAACCGATTATAAAATAAGGAAAGGAGAAGATAACTCTTTCAGATGTCACCACCAAATTTTTCTCTGAGAAAAATTTGGTTGAGAGAAGAACACAATATTTAACTTGAAACCTCAGCAGTAATGACAGCTGAAAATTGAGATACAAAAAACTCCATAAATAAAAAACTAGTTTGCTAGGCGTTTGAATAACTTGGGCGTGTGAAGAAAAATTGTCAAAAAAGGTGTAATGGGTTTGGTTTGTAACTCCAAGTCAATACATGGAGATACTGACAACTTCACTAATGTTATTTAAAAAAAAAAATTATCCTTTGAAAATGACATAGATATCCTTATGGTATTCAACATATTATGATAAAATATGTGTTAATGTTAGTGGGTTCCACAAGTTGCACATAAATATTAGTTAACGATGAAGCAAGGTTTCTAGTGGAATTAATGTCAATAGCCAATGAACTTCCAGATAAGCTAACATAGAAGTTGTACCATGTTTTTTCAGTAAGGTTTGATCGATATGTGCAAAAAATAAATGCTTGGAATTAGTTTATTCTAAATATGTATGCCTTTATAGGGAGCATGCTAATTTTGAGTTGAAGATTATGTGAAAATTTTTGGAGATGTGGAGTTTGGTGTAATATCTCTTAAAGTTGTTAAGGTGGAGATTGTTGGTTAAAAAATAATTACTTTGGAAGTTAGCTTTATTTGACCAAAAATTGTTAAAAGGTTGAATGGTTTGATGCAGTAAAATTAAAAGAGAAAGAGGTAATTCTCAATTTTATTTCTCAATTATTATTTGATATTTATGCAATGATAATTCTTAGGAGATAAATTTGGGTAAGTACAAATTCTCAATAAATTTGATGTATATCACTATTTATCTATATGATATTGTTTATATATGCAAAGTACTATTTATGTGAACAATTACTTATTAAAAAGCGGCAAAATTTTACCAAAAGTTTTGTCAAGAGATATATTGTTTTCGGGCAGTAGTCTAGGCGCCCGAACTTCTACTTCTTCCTTTATTCCGTGAACTCCACAAGCCATAATTTATCAAAATTCTAAATATTTTATTTAATTTATTAATTTGTAGGATTTCCTGTTTAGATAGTCTTTGTTTAAGTTGTCTTGCTGGGTTGCAATTAAATTTTATGCGTTTAATCGTAGGGTTTTTCAGTTTAATAATAATTTATAATAAGAAACCATTAGTAAATAAATAAGTAGAGACAGCGAGAGTGATTGGTTGTTATTGTTCAGTTTCACTCTTAATTTGATTTTTCTTTTCTTTTTGTAGCATTAAGCTTTCTTTAAATGAAAATATTTAACAAAATCAAATGGAATAGAACTTAATTTTTTGAACTCTTAATTTGACGTTTTTTTCTTTTTGTAGCATTAAGCATTCTTTAAACGAAAATCTTTAACAAAATCAAATGGAATATAACTTAATTTTTTTTAATATTTCAGATAGTCGAATTAATTATATGAACCGAATGTTGAATTTATCCCCTCCTATATCAATTTGGTTAAAATACGCCATTTCAATTTACAATAGAAAAATGTGTGAAAATGTTGTAACTAGGATTTTTAGCAAAACTCAAGACTATTTATCTCTACTTTTTTTTTTTAACAAAAAAAAAGGATAGCCGTTGGAGCTGGACAGGCCGAGTGCCGACAGAATTCAATTCGAAGTAAAATTGGAGCGATTCTTTTTCTCGCCTCTCTCTTTTTTTTCTTAAGTCGTCAGTAAGAAGGAATTCCTCGCCTGTGATGCCACAGCCAATTAGCAAATTTCGTCATGCTCATACGCATTCAAGAAGCCAATGGAATCAAGCGACTTTGAGTTTGTGCCCTTTCCACTTAATTTATTCTGAGAGCTGCATGCGTACTAATTAAGTTGATATATATCTAAATATTAGATTCTTTATTGGGATGATCATCTAATTAAAACGATCAATTATCTTGTTGATACTTTCAATAAGGAGCTTATTTAATACAATTGGACAAATTAACTATATTTTATTGGAAAAAATATAAGAAACTGCCTTTTTTTTTGAATTATTACCTAACTACTTTCAATCAAAGTTGGTGGGGGACATTAACTTTTATTTTGTTTTAAGTAGACAAATTAAAGACTCAATTTTATCCGGATAAGAATGGTACAAAGTAACTCCTTGGAGTTTAAGGCATCTCCCACCATAACTTTAACATGAAATGAGACTCACGCCGTATGGAAAGAGGACGCAAAATTTCTATTCCACAAGCACTGTATCCTATATAGTGTAATAAAGAATTCCCACGTGAAACAGCAAGAGCAAATTACACCCAACTTACATATAAACTAATTAAGCGGTAGCTTCTTAACTTATATATATCAACCCTCATATTATTGCTGATCTTTAGCATCTCTTTCTCTAATTATACTGCTTTGCCCCTTAATGTGTTCTATATCATGGAAGATACTCATGACACTAAACGTAAAATCAACGCAATGCTTTACGATGCGCTGATGATCAAACAAGACGAGCAGAAGGTGATAGAGCTCTGCCGAAAAGTGCCCGATCATGCATTGTTCATCTTTACAATACAAGATGATACTGTCCTGCATATGGCTACCTATACCGAAAAAGGTAGCTTAGTGTTGAAGCTACTCGACGAGTTGCCCGATCAGTATCTCGACAAAATGACCCGACAAAATCAAGCGGGAAATACTATTTTACATGAGACAGCCACCAGCAACCATGCTCTTCCTATTGCCGAAAAGATGTTGAAGAAGGCGCCGGGTCTGCTTGGCATGCGCAACAACAATGGGGAGACTGCTCTTCTTCGTGCAGCACGCTACGGGAAAGCTCACATATTCAACTTTCTTGCTGGAAGACTTTCTGGTTATGACTACGCCACTAAGCTCCCCTTTCTTCACAGAAACGATAAGACCAATATTCTTCACATCTCCATTCTTGCTCTGCATTTCGGTAAGTTTCATTGCCTGGTTGAAAGCGTTTTCGGTATTTATATAGTTGTTCCACCAGTAATGATCTATTCTAATTCATATTCAACAAAATGCAAGAACAGATTTAGCCCTGCAAATCGCAAACGACTATAAGTATTTAATTGGTGAACAAGACGCGGATGGGATGACGGGTCTTCAGCTTCTTGCGTGCACCCCAGATGCTTTTAAACGCAAACGTGCAAAAGGAGTTCTCAAAAAACTTGTCAATTGTGGTAAGGTTCCTTAGAACTGTCAGAACGTGATTTTTCCTCTTCTTTTTCCTTGATTTTCTTGGGAATTATGAAGTAATATTTCTCTTGTTTTTGTTTATCATTCATGGGTTAAAAGGAAACTCCTATATAACTGCTGAATATTTGTAAAAGTAGCATCTTTTAATTTAATTTATTTTGTTCTTTTTACTATAAGAAAAGAAAGAAAGATATGGAGTCAGGGAGAAATAGCTTTTGAAACTCGCAAAGATAATTTCAATGGAAAACAGATAATTGATTTTTGTAAAATTTTAGTGGAAGAGTACTGCATTGGATTCAAGGAGTATACCTAAAACTTTTTCTAAGATATGGTATTATCATAAATCATCAACTAGAAAGATTTCCGTCTTTTAAAAAACTCTATCTTATTCAAATTATTGATAATTAATTTCCTCATTTCTGGAATAGTTGAATATTGTTGTAGTGTGACCCAAAGAGAAGAGATTCAAACAGAAAAGAGACAATATGCATCAGCTATGGAGCTTGCCCAGTTTTTAGTTAGAAGAGATACATCATGGGAGCAGACTAAATCTATCCAGGATCAGAGTAGGCCTAAAATACACAAATATGGGTCGACCAATCCCTCATCCACTGAAAAAGGATTGGTAGAAAACTCGGCCATGAGTAATGCAGAAACCCCTTTGTTTCTGGCAACAAAGTCAGGCTGTATCGAGATTGTTAAGGAAATACTCAATGTATACCCTCAAGCAGTTGAGCATATTGACGATGAAGGACGAAATATATTACACGTAGCAATCAAGTACCGGCAGCTAGAGATTTTTGAGCTTGTAATGGAAATGGAAGTGCCGACGCGAAGGCTAGTTCGAAAGATCGACAACAACGGAAACACCTTACTGCACATGGTTGGAATTAAAAGAAAAGATTATGTACCTGAAAAGATGATAGGTCCTGCGCTATTATTGCAGGAAGAGTTGCTTTGGTTTGAGGTGCGATTTTCCTACGCTAATTAATATACTCTCTAATTGAATAACATGACAATGTTTTATTGAATTATTTTACGAATTATGTGGGACAAGACAGATTGAAATTAATTAATTATGGTTGTTACGGTGTATGTTTGCAGCGAGTACAGAAGGTGATGATATCCCATTTCCTGAATCACCGTAACAGTACGGGGTTCACGCCGGAAGGATTATTTGATACTGCAAATAATGAACTTCGTGCTACATCCAAACAATGGTTAATACACACATCAGAAGGATGCTCAGTGGTGGCAGTTCTGATTGCTACAGTTGCTTTTGCTGCTGCATACACTGTACCGGGAGGTGCAAATGAAAATACCGGTTACCCTGTCCTCATGAATCATCCTTTCTTTGTGGCATTCACCATCTCCGACGTTCTATCTCTCACATTCTCTTTGGCAGCTGTAGTTACGTTTCTCTCAATCCTCACATCACCGTTTCGATTAGTAGACTTTAAGCACGCTCTTCCTAACAAACTGGTGATGGGCTTCACATTCCTTTTCCTGTCTGTGTGCCTGATGATGGTAGCTTTTGCGGCAACAATTCTGCTCATGATAAAAAATAAAGAAAGTTGGGCAAAAATCCTCTTGTACACATGCTCTTTCGTCCCAGTTGGAATCTTTGCAATATCTTATTTCCCTCTCTACGTAACAACCGCAATCGAAAGAGCGTGCAAGTACTTGTGGAACAAGATAAGACAATTAACTCCTAAGAGTTTTGTGGCTCTACTAAACAACATTTTTTGTCTCTCTAAAAGTTTTAAAGGGCAAACTGGAAGTTCTTCCATTCCATGAAACGCCCTGTTACAATGATACACACACACACACACGCACCCCACGGGGCTTTCTTCATTTGAAAGAGCAGTATTAATGTGATTGTTTGGTGATCATTTTGAAACTCCTGGAGGTTTGCCTGTGACTTTAAGTTGTGAGATTGTATTGACTTTAATAAGGACCTGTTGTATTAATTGTGTTTGAGAGAGCAGTATATGCATAAACGTGATTGAAGCTACTCATCGTATCATGTAATTTATGTATTTACCACAGCCAGTGGAATTTATGCATGATCACTAGTACTTAACAATTGCCTTTATATTCACGTGAATAAAAGTTGATACTGCCTTACATATTTTTAGTTTTTTTTTTCAAAACAAAGTAAAGGCAACATAGTAACAAATAAAAGTCTAATATCGATGCTTCTTAGTTATTACGAATATTCTTACAAAATAACCCAGAAAACAGTTTATCATGCTGCCTCTAATTAAGTTGGCATGGAGGTGAATTTGGTAGCTTATTGTACTCTTTATATTTAAGCCAAATCTAAGAGATTATTTAATTATCTGTCTTAAGAAACAATTTAAAAATGAGGAATATACAGTTACTTTTTTTTTTCTTAATCCTACGTTACTTTCTTATTGTTATTTTTCTTTTAAGCTTTTCTTTAATACTAAAATGATTTTACCCATAATAGTAGATCCGAATTTAGGTCTACCTCATCCGGATCCATTTATTGACCCTTTTTTTTCTTCTAGTTAATTAATTTTTTTACCCGTGTTGCTAGGTCCAAATTTGGATCGACCTGACCTAGATCCATTTTAATTGTTTCATTATTATTATTTGAACTTTTACCCAAAGGTCTATTTGTTTTTTTTTTACTTGAACCTGAATATAAGTATTTAGATATTAAAAACTCGTTTATTTTTTAATTTATATATGAATTTTAGATAAAAATATTTGAATATAATTAAGTTAAATTTTTTATCTTATATTTACTCAGAAAATATGTGAATAAATTTAAAATGTTATTTCTTAAAAATACTCTCATATTTTAATTTATTTATAAATAAAATTAAAATTTTAAGTAACTAATTTTGAGTGCTTCTTCTATGTGGTTGATCTTTTCTTTGTGTATTCTCAATTCTCTTATCAATTTTCATATATAAATTATTTTTTCTTATTTAATTAAAAATTATTTTTATATAAAATATAATGTATGTTTTGTTGGTGCGGTTTGAAATTTTCAATCACTATAGTAGGATTATGGTTGTGATAATTGTTTAGTGATATAGACTTTTTTTCAGTATCAAAGAAAACTAGAAATTTTGTTAAAAAAAAAAGAAATTGAGCAATGAAAGAATGTCACCATGCTCATCTTTATATAATATTTATTTCTTTCAATTTTTTTATGTTCAGAAGTCAATTTCAATAATATAATATTTTATTTTTATAATCTTTTATATCGAGAAGCTAAATGGTATAATATTTTCTTTTTATATTCTTTTATGTCCAGAGGCCAAATATTTACAATGAAAAGTCCTTTACAGTTAATGGAAGACCCAATCTGGCTAGTCAATTTAAAGTCTTTTTGAAGCTTTCAATTGATCTTTATGAGTTAATTATTGCAATAAATTTAAATATTTAAATTCTTACAATAATATTATAATATAATTTATTTTTTTATTTACGTGAGAGAGAGTCCAAAACAGAAAGTTACAGAGTTGTGAGGTTGAAGACGAGGCAATTCTCGTTCAAATCTCTGTAGTTATACAATTTACAGTATTGCTTCATATTTTTGTACGTTGTTCATATGAGTTCACTTAATTTTTGGGTATTTACATATAATATCCGAATTCTGTATTATCTTTCAATTTGATCCTAGTTTTTTAAATGTTCAATGGCGTAGGTAATATTTACAGAACCTCGTTAAATTTTAGTGTTCTTTATTTTATGTTTGCCAATATTACCATTACTTATAATTTATAATTATTATATTTTATAAGTTTTATATTTTGAAAAAATTATTAGCCTATCAAATTTCTCAACAAGTGGTATCAGAGCCGAAGGTTCACCTGGGGTGTATACGTATATAAGAAAAATTCTATCAAAAGGATTATAATTATTTAATGAATTTGGGTTTAAGTGAAACCGTTGTAACCTTTTCAGTCTTTCTTGAAATTTTTTCAAAGTGTGCTATTCACATCAAGGTTTGCTGTAAGCTTTAAAATATAATAATTAATTATAAAGTTATGGCTAGTCCGAAGTTTGAGTTAGTATCTTTTGATGGCAAAACTAACTTTAGTATTTGGCAAAATACAGTAAAAGATTTATTAGTGCAACAAAGTCTTTTTAAAGCTTTACTTAACAAAAGGCCTAAGGATATGGAAGATGGTAATTAGGAGAAACTAAAAGCAAAAATTGTAAGCACGATTTGACTGAGTCTTACTTTAGAAATTAAATATACGGTGTTGAACGAAACTTCTCTAATAAGATTATGGGAGAAATTAGAAAAGCTCTATATGTCAAAATCTTTGACAAATAGACTTTATCTGATAAAGGAGTTGTACGAGTTGAAGATGCAAGAGGGTACAGATGCATCAAGCCACATCAACAAGTTCAACAAATATATTACTCGGCTTCAGAGTGTAGAGGTTAAAATTAATGAAGAAGATCAAGCAATTATTCTATTGGCTTATTTACCAAAATCTTATGAAATTTTGGTGATTACGTTATTAATTGGGAAGCAAACTTTGACGATGGATGAGATCTCAACTGCTATTTTGGAGACCGATAAGATCAAGCAACCAAACAGTTTTTCTCAAGCTGAAGGTCTTGTTATAAGAGAAGATAACAAGGCAAAACTGAGACGTGGTAGAAGTAAATCTCGTGGAAGAAATTCTAGCTACAATAATCATTCCAAGTTGTGCCCAAAGAGGGATATGGAGTGTCATTACTGCCACAAAAGGGGCATATTAGAAGATTCTACAACGAATTGAAGAAGGACTTTGAAACAAAAAAGAATAAAAATCCAATCGAAGCAAATGTCGTCGAAAACAAATCCAATAATGATGAAGAATGAGAAATATTGTTGGCATCTATAAGTGGAAGATCTTTCAGAATCTTGGATACTTGACTCTGGATGCACGTACCATATGTGTCCTTACAAAGAATGGTTTAATACTTACCAATCTTGTGATGCTAGTTCTATTTTGATGGGTAGTGATGCTGGTTCTATTTTGATGGGTAATGATGCATGCTTCTTCCAAAGTTATTGGAATCGGCACAGTGAAAATAAGGTGTATGATGGAATTGTTAAAACACTGGGTAATGTTCCGTATATTCATAAGTTGAAAAAAAATCTGATTTCCTTGGAAATATTGCATTCTTTGGGTTATAGTTTCTCTGTCAAAGATAGACTACTGAAAGTCTACAAATGAGCTCTTGTAGTAATGAAATGAGAGAAAATTGGAAACTTGTACAAATTGTTGGGAGATATTATTTTAGGTGGAGCTGTTGCTGCCATATATATTGAATCGAGCAATGATAATATCGAATTATGACACATAACGTTAGGTCATCTCAATGAAGATTGGCTATATAAATTGCATAAAAAGAACCTTTTAAGTGGTGTGAAAGGATGCGAATTAGAATTATGCAAATTTTATGTCGTGGGAAAGCAGAACAATGGCAGCTTCAACACTTCGTCTCACATCAGTAAAGAAATTCTTGATTAAATTCATACTGATGTATGAGGACCATCACCAGTTACATTATATAGAGGTTTTAATTATTTCAGCAATTTTATTGATGATTATTCGAGAAAGGTTTGTTTGTATTTCATGAAGCACAAATCCGAGGTGTTCAACATTTTCAAGCAATAAAAAGCTTCGGTGGAAAATTAGACTGGAAAAAAGTTAAAGTGCATTAGAAGTAATAATGAGATCGAGTACAAAAAAAGTTAATATCTAGAATTCTGTAAGAATTAAGGTATTATTCAACATTTCAAAGTAAAAAAGACTTCATAGCAAAATGGAGTAGCTAAAGGAATGAATAGAACGTTGATGGAAAGAGTTCGGTGTATGATGCTTAACGCAGGATTGTCTAAGAGTTTCTAGACAAAAGTAGTTAACACTGTTGTTTACTTAATTAATCAATCCCCATGCTCGGCCATAAATTTCAAAGTTTCTGAGGAGGTTTGGACAAACAGACGAGTTAACTACACTAACTTACATATATTTGGATGTCCAGCATACATGCATATACTACATGATGAACGTACGAAATTGGATGCAAAGTTAAAGAAATGTATCTTCCTCGGTTACTCGAAAGGTATAAAGGGGTATATACTCTGGGATTCAGAATTAAAGAAAAAAGTTATCAGCAGAAATGTTGTCTTTGATGAAGCCAACATGTTAAAGAAAGAAGATTTGAAGTAGACTTCCACAAAAAAATAAGATGAGAGATCAATCATTGAGATGGAGTTGGGACAACAATAAACTCCATTACAAGAAAATTAATACCTAACTGATGATTAAAAAGAGCTGTATTTACTTGTTAGAGACAGAGAGAGGCGCACTACCAGAGCAGTTGAGAGGTATGGATTTGAAGACATGGTGTCATTTTTATTATTTTCTAAGAGCGACAACCAATCTGATTTCAAAGAAGTAATTTAGGTAAAGGATAATGATAAATGGATAACAGTTATGCATAAAGACTTCACCTATAGTAAAAAGATTTCATTTGCACATGCCGATATAGAGGGAATCATCAGAGCTAACAAAGCTTCGCGAAAAAGAAGATTGTAATTCGATCCAAACAAATAGTGTGACTAGTCATAAAAAATAATAAACAACTAGATTTTGGATAAATCGAAGGAATGTAGCGATAAAATGAAAGAGAAAATATCGTTCTTCATTTTTTTAATTTTTAATTTTTAATTTATGTTGTAGGGGCTTATTATTTATTAATTTTATGATTTAAAATATATTTTTTATTTTTTTAAAATAAATTAAATAATTTAGAAGTAATAATGATGAGATTTGCACACATCTTTGATAACATCATCATCATTCCTATTTTTTATTTTAAATATTAAAGTACAATTTTGTTGTTCAAAAAAAGTGATTTTTAACATAAATGGAGTTAAGGTGGTAAAGAGTTTTTCTAAAAATTCAAGGAAAAGTGAGTAATTAGGTTGAATCCTAGGGAATAACGAAAAGTTTTCCTAATAAAATCTTCGAACCTAAAGTTTAGTTCCATAGACATAGGTAGAAGATGTATCCAACCATAATTTTTTTTTTTAATTTTTTTATCTTCACTCTCTTTATATTTGTTTATTTACATTTTCAAGTTATTTTAATTGTTCATAAATTATTATAAATAGTTATAGAGAACCAATTCACCCCTACATTACTCATTATAAATTTCAACGAGTAACTAGGTTATTTGTTAACTCATTTAAGTAAAGTTAGATATGCAATTTGACATTTGAAGTAACTCTTTGGTGTAAATACCATATCATGCAATAATGCTATTGAAGTTAAATATAATTAACTTTTTAGTTTTTTGAGATACGGTAAATAAAAAGAATAGATGGAGTTTAAATTCTTTAATTTTTGAGATCATAGAATAAAAAGGATATTATCACTTTCCTCCTCTGAGGTATTACGATTTATCATTTATGATCAAGATTGAAAAATAAGCAAACACATCCCTTCTTAAACGACTTTATGTTAACACATTTAACTAAAATAAAGGCTAAATTGACATTAAAAATTAAAATCAACTTTCATCAGAAGGTAGCAGTTTTCGTGCTTTGTTCAAAGCTTCTAAAATGAAAGTTATTTTCCCATCACCCGAAGTATACTTTTGTTTCTTGTCATTTTTATACTGAAAACTAGTCGAGTGCTAAGCCAGGAGACATTAAAGTTCATATATCTAAAGAGACCATTCTTCCAATGGATTACAAGGGTGTGTTGAAAGCTATAGAAGAATGCCAAAGGCTTGGCCTCATTAAGTCCATAATGGTTAGCAGCTTGTCTTTCAAGAAGATTGAAATCATATTCTCCTTTACTATCATCTCTTATTCAGTCAATCAAGTAGAGATGAACCTTATTTAGCAACAGAGGAAGCTCAAAGAGTATTGTAAGGCTAGAGGTATCATTGTAACAACATCTCTCCTTTGAGAGCCATAGAGATCGGTTTGGGTAACAATGAAGTGATGAAAAATAAAGCATTAAAGCAGGTTGCAAAGGCTCATGGTAAGATTGTTACTTAGATTTCTCTTCTATGGATAGTTGAGTAAGGACTCATTATTGTTGTTAAGAGCTTCAACAAAGAAAAAAAAATGCTTTCATTTATCAAACATTAATATAAAATTCAGGTGACTTATATTTTTGGAGTAAAATCAGCATTGCTAATGGCTTCAAAGAAGTTTCATGTATAACATAAAGGTAAACGTTTTCTGGGATTTGTAAGGCTTAGCTTAAAACTTTTAGTGCATTTAAATTGTGTACCAAGAAAGGCCGAAATTGAAATATTGATAAGAAATGCTGAAGGGTAAGTCATGGTAGCCTCAACCTGCAAGATTCCTTTCCTAGTAGACATAAAGTTCACTGAAGCTATTGTAGTGCAAAAAGGAATCAATCTTGCCATTGACACGAGTCTAATTCCAGTAATGGTAGAGTTTGATCCACAAAGTGTGGTAAATCCTATCAATAAAAAAAATTTGTAGCAGGTGTGAAGTCAGGTGGGTGGTTGTCGAAATTGCCAATATTCTCTCCTCTCGGAACTGCTTCCAGGTGGTAATTTTTCGGCCTCATTTGGCCAAGCTAGTCCTTAACAATGATGAACTTATGTGGCTGAAGGAATTTCTTATAAAAATCCATGATTATGTAATTGAGGAGCAAGTGTGATGATTCTTGCTTTTTAATGAAATTTTTTTCAAAAAAAAAATGTGTACTAAATAAAAACATAGTTCACTTAATATATATTGAAAACCAACATTAAAACAACAGTGAAGTTGCTGTTATTTTTTAGCATGTTTATGTTGAAACAAACATTACTAGAATTTTAAGGGTATTTATTTTATTTTTTCATTATAAAACAAAAAATCTAAATTCGGAGAAAAAAAATTAAAGAATGACTTTTGGTGATTTGGTTAATCTATTGGAATATGCAATTTTAATTTTAATCGTTCCAAAATGATATAAAAAAAGAAATAGTAAGTATTTTTTTTAAACCTTTGGAGGTAAAGAAAGAATATATATATTTTTTTTGTACAAGTCAAGGGTAGTTTATATAAGTTCAATTTCTTTACATTTACACTCGACAATTGATACCATATTTTGACAACATTAGCTTCTTCATGTACTCTAAAATAATTTAGTATTTTCATTACTTTTTGCTAAATTCATTAACATAATCGTTTAAGAAGGGATGTGCTTGCTTATTTTTTAAGATTGGTCATCTAAATGAAAAATCACAATACCTCAGAGGAGAAAAGTCATAATATCCCTAGAAAAAGTAAAAACAAGAAAACAGAACTTGGTTGTATTTCAAATGACTCCTCAAATATTTGGACCTAAAAAAAAAAAGAAATTGGATGACATATCGGTTAGTATGAGGACTCATAACCTTACGACATGCCGGGACAAGTCGTCTCATGTCTAGACGACCTCGTCCACTTTCGTCCTTAAATGTGAATTTCCACAATTACCCAAGAAATGCTGTGTTGCATGTCTATTCTTTCGTGGCCAAAAAAGGTCATTCCATTGACAATCCAGGCAAAACCCTACCTATATAATTCCCCATTTGACTGAGAATTAAGCTCTCTCCACTGTCCATCTCCAAACCCTAACCCTAATCTTCTCATCTTCTTGCCACCCAAAGAAGACAAAAATGCCGCCCAAGTTCGACCCAACTCAGGTGGTGGACGTGTTTGTTCGGGTCACGGGTGGCGAGGTCGGCGCTGCCAGTTCACTGGCTCCAAAGATCGGTCCGCTTGGTCTCTCCCCCAAAAAAATCGGTGAAGACATCGCCAAAGAAACGGCTAAGGACTGGAAGGGCCTCCGTGTGACTGTTAAGCTTACTGTACAGAATCGTCAAGCAAAGGTCTCAGTTGTCCCGTCGGCGGCGGCACTCGTGATCAAAGCGCTGAAGGAGCCCGAAAGAGACAGGAAGAAAACGAAAAACATCAAGCATAACGGCAACATTACTCTCGATGACGTCATCGAGATTGCTAAAATCATGAAGCCCAGGTCTATGGCCAAGGATCTCAGCGGTACCGTCAAGGAGATTCTCGGCACATGCGTCTCTGTTGGTTGTACGGTAGACGGTAAGGATCCCAAGGATTTGCAACAGGAGATTACTGATGGTGACGTGGAGATTCCACTCGATTGAGTTCAGCGTAGCCTGTTTATTTGCTTCATTGAGAAATTGAAAAAGAGTTATTGTTGTTTTATTTGGATTATGTTGGATTTTGGATAAATTTGAGGATTTTTTTTGGTTGAGGTAATTAGATATGGTTTTATTGGGAGTTCAATTTATAGAAGTAATGGTTATAAATGCTTTCAATTGATAGTTTATATTATTTGGTCTTTTGATTTATGCTCGATATCATAGCTATACTATTATATGTTTTTGAGTGTTGTTATTGGTTGCCCGTCTTTAGGTTGATCGCGGGTCAGTTTTTTCAAATTTCCGTCAAAAGTTGAGAAGTAGTATATTTGAGGATGCCACTTTTGTTTTTCATCCATTATTTTGCTTTTTTGTTTTGCTTATAAGTTTATTCATCTGTTAGAGAACGCTATTATGACAGTGTGACATTGTCTGTTTTCCTGAATTTTTTTACAAAATGAATGTTGTATGGTATCTCATAGCCCCCCTACTTAGGGTGGCAATTCGTTTATATGAATTAATAGTTTTGGGCCTTTCTATTAATTTGGTGACATTAGCATTCTCCTTTTGCGCGAGTCCAAACTATTTGAGTTGACGTTCTTATATTGGTACTACTTTAAGATTTTTTGCTTGTTGCTTTGCTGCATGATTTATAGTAATTTGAATACGCTTCCTATATATCTAACAGCCATGTATTTAACTGTGCCTAGTGGGTTGGGTGATGAGGGATGGTCCTTATTTTGTTAATATTTATTTGATGATGCTGTATACTTATTCAAAGTAATAGGTTATCATCATTCCTTAGCTGCTTTAATAATTTAGTATTCACAATTTCCCCCACTGCATTAATCACAGTTTTTAAGAATACTTAACGGCACTTGTAATTCTTCAGGTTTGATCCATTCAGGTTATCATAGTGTAGGAGAGGTGGCATATTATCAATTGCTGCAACTTTTCTATTTCTGCTAAGGCTCAAAGGTGCTTGTCATGTTTGCTGTTGCAATAGTTACATGATTAATATTGAAGGCTTCTTTATAGATATTAAGTTACTGCTGCCTGTTTATCAAATAACTTCTGTCTTTATGCTTGTTATTGTTAATTGGTGGTAGGATTCTGAGAGTTTTAATGCAAGATGGAGCAAAAGCATAAAAATAGTTTTTTAGTTGTTAGAACTTTTATTGCAGTAATAGTTAATCAAGGTCAATGCTAGTTGAAGTAGAATGTGTAATGATTACATATCCATGTACAATTGTGTATTGATAGAATTTGAATGTAGTCTGTGTTTTAAACAGTGAACGAAGATGAAATTACTTCTTAGGGAAAGTTCTCTTATTTTTGTTTGACCTATGGACAGGCTTTGCATCTTTTGTTGTGGAAGTTCTTGTTGCCATTCTAGTGTATATATAGTGATTGTCCATAGTTTTTTTTTTTTTTTTTTGTGAATATTATATCAAAATGTACTGATATACATAAGAATTCTACTGAGTATAGATGTAACAAATCCTCAGATTTCTGTGCACATATAGTGTAATATCTACCCTTAAATTAGAGAAAAATCTGCCCACACTTTAATATGGTGGAAAAACCTCACTCCCTCCATGAGGGACTGTGTTCCTTTTACCATCCAGCCTTTGTGATTGTCCATAGTTGAAAAACACAATCTTATTTTGAAAAGTGGCACTTGGATAGTCTGAAGTGTTATCCAATTCTGTTGGCATGATTGGTCAGTTTGATTTCTATACTGAGAGGAGGGAACTTTTAGCTGCTTATACTTTTTCCTTGTAAACTTGTGATTTGTGCTGTATCTTTATACCCTTCTTAAATTTTTCAGCGGTGAATAGGCAGGACATAGTTTGATTCTGTTTGAACTATTTAACAGTCTTTTCTACTGTTGCTGTTTGATGTAGCTATCTGTCAATGCCCGGAAATATGAATTTTTGAAAGTTAAGTTTGTAACTGTATCACTGCTGTAAATTGTGGTGTCTATTATATTCATTGGAATGGCTACTTCTTGGGTTATGGAACTTCAATTGTGTGAATAAATTGCATTGCTTTCATTTTTGAACCCAATGTAAACATGATTTTGGTGCATAATTATGCTACGGGGTTCCCTGTTTGCGTTTTGTGATTTGGCATATCTCATGTGCTGGAATTGAGATTTTGATTATTTTGACTTGTTTGCTTCCAAGTTAAGACTATGCAATTTGATTGAAGTGTTGGTATTGCAATGGAAGAGTTGGGGGAGGATTTCAGGTCCGAAAACATGGCGTCTTAATTAAGTTGTCTATCCTGTCCTTTATGTGAAGCACCTTCCTTTCAGATCGTCAATGACTTTGCTCCACAAATTTTATGGTGGTCTTTGAACTAGGCTGATAATTTTATGGTGGTTTTGCCGGATTTAAATTGCCAGATATTTTTTCTCTAAATGGGCAAATATAGAATCAAGTGAAGTCGAGCTGTGTCTAGCAACAAGAGCCTGCTCCGCCTTTCATTTTGAGACAAGATAGTTTGTTGGTTGTCTAATATTGTATTTGGTAGATCCTTAATAATTATTCTGGGAGTTGTTCCTTATTTTTCTCTTGGCTATTCTTGTTCCTCTCTATTTGTGGCTTAACGGATTCTGTATAAGAACCCATCTTCTGAAACTTGTCAATGAAGCGATTCACAATTTTCTCTGAAATCTACGAACAAGTTTGCCTAACAGAAACATCATATTAAATCATTGAAATGGCTGGGGAGCTTAGATATAGAATGAAGCCCTGGATTGAGGTTGCACCATCCCTCCTGGGTTCTCCCTGGAAGTCTTCCAATGCCCCTAGGCTGGAGACAATTACGGAGGACGTAGCAGAAGAATCTGAGGACGATGACGACGACTAGTAATTTCGGTATTCGTTGGGCAGTTTTAGAGGCCAAGTTTTCCGTCCCTGTTTGAACGCAAGAACTAGGCGACGTGAAATTCAGTTTGGTGTATCAAAATTGTTCAAGAATGTACATAATTCCCATCACTTGAAAAATATTAAAATTAACTTTGTTGCAAATTCTACATATATATGGCGTGTTTGTTTTGGCATGTGAGTTCTTTCTCTGCATGCTTCTTGCACAGGCTACTATTATAATTCTCCTAACCAAAAGCAATGTGCTTTGGTACTTGTGAGTGAGACTACCGGTACCTATTTGGATTCGCGTGTGATGTTCTTGATAAGTCAAATAAAAGTACAACATATTTTATACTATCTTAAATTTCACCGGTTTAATAATTATATCCAAGTAACGAAATCTTAATTCGATTAAATGGATTATTAGACGCATCACTGCTTAACATATTCTTTTTTATATTTTTTTTTTGTAAAATATTTATAATATTACCCCCATTCAAATATCCATAAATTTAAAAAATAAATAAATATTTTTCGAAATATGAAAAGTATAATTGAGTATTTTTAAAATAAAAAATGTAAAATTAAAAATAAATTACAATAACATGATTATTTAAATAATTAATTATAAGATACCTTCATCAACATTTTACTAATTACGTTATTTTAAATCAATTCAAATTTGCTACCTCGTACCTGGTATTTACTCGATTCGACATAGTGTCAAAAACTAAAACAGTAAATGAGGGGTTTGCAAGATAAATTCCTTGGCGTATAATTGCATGGTCTTTCACCACCGACGTAGTGAGCCGTGTGAAATGATTACGCTGTGAAACTCGGTTTCTTTTCTTGAGAAACAATAGCGCTTCTTTCATTGCAATTGTGTATTATATTTGGAATCATAACGAAAAAGGAAAACAGGTAAAAGGAAAAAAAAAAAGTTGAACAAGATTGAAGCAGAATTATAGGTGTTCTGTTTTCAACAAAGTATATTTCATTTTTCCGAATACGTAAAACATGTTTGCTTGGCTTTGTTTTAAAATAAAATTGATGTCAGCAGAAAATGAACCATTTTCCTTGAATTTTCAGACAAATTACTAAATGCGTTTTTACCATTCAGATACCCTTTTCAAAACAAGTTATCCACCGCTTTTCAATTATAAAATTTCTAAAATCTGTGCTGTTTATGAGAATTGATTCTTTTCTTTAGTGGAGTATGCTTTTCAATGGTTTTTACACAATTTTTTAAGCCTTCATGTTACTAATTCCCTTTCACGGGGCCGAAAGTTCGTTTACACGCAGAAATTTTACCAAAACCACATTGTGCAGAATATACATAGCTGGCCACTGAATTAGTTAGGTTATGAATTTTAACTATATGTTGTTTATTAGCAGTAACAGCTCTACAAAATTACCTGTAAGTGTCCTTGGTATAGGATTAACTCTGTTCATTAGCGTTCCTCTTAATTTGACTCTACAGATCTTTTTTTAAAAAAAAAAGACCTCAGAATAATATTATTAAGCTTATTGTTAATTAATCTACAGACGCTATCAAACCATGCTATTTTTTTAATAAATTCTAACCGCTTATTTTTGTAAAAGTTAGTTTTATCTGTTGTCTATATTCATACTTTCTCAAATAAAACCAGAGTTTCTCCGTAATTTTCTGTCGGCTGTTCCCGATTATTTAAGGAAGTAATGACAGATTTTATATAAAATATTACTTTGCTTCTCTCTTTCTCAGTCTCAGGTGAGAACGAGGAGGAAAGAGAGACGTCAAAATAGAATTCTCTACTTCCTTCTTCTTCCATTAAAATCATTGTACCGTAAATGGCGTATTATAAGCACAGACATTTGAGGAGGCTCTTTCTCGAGGTTGCACCGTCTCTACTGGATCTCCCCTGGAAATCAGCCAACCGCACTAACTCTCCTGAACTGGAAACGATTAAAGAAGAGAGAGCAGAAGAATACGATCACGATGATGAGTAATGATGTGATTTAGTTTTATGTTAGAGCAGTTTCCATCTCTGTTCCAGACAACGAACCGGGTGACGTTCCTGATTAGAGGGCATTGAATTTCCTGCGGGGAGATGACAAAATTGTATAGTTAGTCCCATCTGTTAACAGGAATCATTATGATCTTATTGGAATTCTTTGTGTATATTAAAATTGATGCAAACATATATCAAATTCAATATAGAAACGGTTTGCTTTGATCTGTACCAAATTACTTTCTCTTCACCTCCCTGTCCCTGTCCCTGCGGCTTTAAGCCTTTTCTGTAATTAGAGAGGTTTCTACTCAAAACTGCAAAATAACTATTCTTTAAACTTTGTTAAAATCTGGTTGAGTGGAATACAAATGTTCCTCGTGACTGGATTAAGGTAATAGTTGCTGCCGCTATAGATTGGGATATGTTGCTACTAGTAATACATTGTGAACACGTTAATTTCAAACTTGTAGAGTGCAACATTTATATGAATTTTGAACCTTTACACCACTCTTGGGTTAGAAGAGTAGCATAAAGCTAATACTTTGAAATTCGATCGAAAACAATGATATCTATTTTTCCTTAGGAAACACTATATCCTATCATACATCTTTGATTTCTACTCTGATTAATATATTAAGGCAGAAATCATCTACCCTCAATAGCCATGCGAGAATGGAACTCTAGTGGGGAGCCTAGCCCACTCGTAGGTGAGTTTAGTGTTATTAGGGATGACAACAGATATCGTTTTTGCGGATATTCGTTCGTATCCTATTCTGATAGATAAGATATGGATATTGTAAAGTAAGATATGCATAAGATATGAATAAGATATGATAATAGAGTATAATATCCATATAGGATATGGATAGGATATAGATATTCTGAAATATCTTGTGGATATCCGCATAAGATATCCGTTTTACCGTTTTTCAATTAAGTTATTAAAATAATATTATTTTAGATTTAATATAAAATATTAATTATAAGTAACTCTAATTATTTATCTTTGTAACATAATATAATTTTCTTTATAATATGCTTATTAATTTTATTGATTTTATATTATATTGTCAGGAATATATAATACCTTAGAAATAGAAATTTCCATATGTTTATTATAATGTGCAGATGAATATAATAATCAATATAGACCACTAATTTAATTAATTTTGTTATAACGAAAGCAAGAAAGATAATTAAGAACGTAAATGAAGAACACAGAGATTTAACGTGGTTCACTAACGATGTGTTAGCTACGTCCACAGGCAGAGGAGAGAAAAGTTTTATTGATCTTGAGGAGTAAAAATTACAGATTGCGGTTAGGTTATGACCTAGAGAGTTTATATAGTACTCCCTAGACAGATGCGGAAAAGCCCAGGAAAAATAAGCCCAAACAGATAACCCTAGCCCAGAATCCCGTCTGAACAGGGACTAACTAATTCAAGGCATATTCTAACAAATCTCCACCTTGACTTGAATCCTCTCACAAATAACAGATGTACCAGATGCACCATACACAATGCCAGATGTACCAAAAAAAACCTCCTCTACCTCAGATTTTGCCCTCTAAAGGGCAATCAACAACTCCTAACATTTAGCAAGTCCAAACAATGTTGGAACTTGCTATGCGGAACCGGCTTGGTGAACATATCAGCTGGGTTATCAGCAGTACCCACTTTGTTCACCTTAATTCTCTTCTCACTTCTTAGAAAATGATACCTTACATCAATGTGCTTAGTCCTCTCATGATGAACTTGGTCCTTAGCTAAACAAATTGCACTGAGACTGTCACAATACACTATAGCTTGATCATGATGTAGACCCAAATCACTGACCAATCCTTTCAACCAGATTTCCTCTTTGGCTGCTTCTGTCAATGCCATGTACTCTGCTTCTGTAGTAGACAAAGTCACTGTAGGCTGCAAAGTAGCTTTCCAATTGACAACTGAACTACCAAGAGTGAAAACATAACCAGTCATAGATCTTCTACTGTCAACATCTCCAGCATAATCAGAGTCTGAAAACCCTGTCACCAAACACTGTGTATCACCTTCGTAAATGAGAGCAACATCAAATGTACCTTTGAGATACCGAAAAATCCTCTTCACAGCTTGCCAATGCTCCTTACTAGGTTCACCCATAAACCTACTAACAACACTAACAGACTGTGCAAGATCAGGTCTGGTGCAAACCATCGCATACATCAAGCTTCCTACTGCACTAGTATAGGAAACTCGAGACATGTACTCCTTCTCCTCAACAGATTTAGGTGCAAAAGCAACGGACAGATGTGCATTTGCAGCACTAGGAGTATCTATGGGCTTTGCGGTAGACATGCCAAATCTTGACAAAATCTTCTGAATATATCCCTTCTGTGACAAGAAGAGCTTCTTTTTGCTTCTATCCCTATAAATCTCCACTAATGCCTTCCACTGCCTGAAGTTCTTAAAGGCTTCACTTTTATGCTTCATAATGAACACCCAAGTCATCCTTGAGAAATCGTCAATCATTGACACAAAATATCTGTGACTCCCTAAAGACTCCACCCGAGAAGGACCCCAACAATCAGAATGGATGTAATCAAGTGTGCCTTTTGTTCTATGTATTGCTTTAGGAAACTTGCTGCGATGTAACTTCCCGAAAATACAATGTTCACAGAATTCAAGATCCTTGATCTTGTGGCCACAAAGAAGATCCCATTTTGACAGAATTTGCATCCCTCTTGCACTCATGTGACCAAGCCTCATATGCCATAACTTGGTCATGTTGTCCTTATCAATCTCCGAGGATGCAACAGCAACAGAACTTGACAGCGTAGAACCTTGAAGAAAATATAAGGTACCACGCTTTACACCTTTCAGAACCACATTTGAACCCTTGCAGACATGTAAAACTCCACCTTCACCTTGAAAACTGAAACCCTTATTGTCTAACATACTCAAAGATATCAGATTCTTTGTCATAAGTGGAACATGCCTAACATCATTCAATGTGCAGAATTTACCATCATGTGTTCGTATTTTAATCGAGCCTATTCCAACCGCCTTACAAACAGAACTGTTAGCCATAGAAATATTGCCTCCATCTACCTGCTCATAGGTTGTAAACCACTCCCTGCGCGGACATATATGGTAAGACGCTCCAGAATCCAGAATCCACACATCATTGTGATCCGTGTGCTCATCAACAACTAGAGCAATATCTTCTTCAGAATTGGTATATGCTACAGCAGCAGTACCTGTCGGTTTATCCTGCTGCCTCTTCTTCTTGGGACAATCGGATTTCCAATGTCCCTTCTCTTTACAGTAGTTACAGACATCATTGGGTTTTGGACCCTTAGAAACTGGCTTCTTGAATTTCTTCTTCCCCGAATTTCCATGTCCATAACTCCCACTGGCTACTAACCCAGCAGCCTTGATTATCTGCACCTGTACCAGTCGCCTTGTGGCGCAGCTCTCTAGTATGGAGGGACGATCTAACCTCCTCCAGAGACACAGTATCTTTCCCAACAATAAACGATTGTACAAAATTCTCATACGACAATGGTAAAGATACTAACAGAATTAAAGCAGCATCCTCATCTTCAACTTTAACATCAATATTACGCAATTCTAATAAAATTGTATTTAACTGATCTAAGTGATCTCGAAGAGGCATACCTTCCTGCATTCGCAGACTGAACAGACGTTGCTTTAGAAGCAACTTATTGGTTAAGGACTTTGTCATATAGAGACCCTCGAGCTTAACCCACAGACCTTGCGCGGTTTCCTCCTCCGCGACCTCGGTAATGATATCGTCTGCAAGACACAGCATAATCGTCGAGTGTGCCTTCTCCTCCAGAACGGCCATCTCAGCGGTGATTGGATCCGCCGGCTTCCTCGCAAGCGGCGACCACAGCCCTTGTTGTTTCAATAAGGCTCGCATCTTGATCTGCCATAAACTGAAACTATTCCTCCCCTGTGAATTTGTCGATCTTCACGTTCATACCAGACATCTTTCTCACCGAATTTCAAACCCTAGACAGACCTGGCTCTGATACCAGTTTGTTATAACGAAAGCAAGAAAGATAATTAAGAACGTAAATAAAGAACACAGAGATTTAACGTGGTTCACTAACGATGTGTTAGCTACGTCCACAGGCAGAGGAGAGAAAAGTTTTATTGATCTTGAGGAGTAAAAATTACAGATTGCGGCTAAGTTATGACCTAGAGAGTTTATATAGTACTCCCTAGACAGATGCGGAAAAGCCCAGGAAAAATAGGCCCAAACAGATAACCCTAGCCCAGAATCCCGTCTGAACAGGGACTAACTAATTCAAGGCATATTCTAACAAATTTATTATTATATTGTTATGATAAATGGAGTGCCTAATACAATTAATAATATATGATTATATCCTTTGTAATATTAATGTATATCCTAGTGCCTAAGAAAATTCTAATTAATTTATTATATACTGTTCGTTTTGGAATATACAATATATGAGTATATATTCTTCTTTTTAATCAATTTTCTCTAAAATTCTTATTAAAGATTATATATTAGAAAAATAATTATAATCTATTAATTGTGCAATAAGTTATTTACATATTATTTAGTTGAAATAATATGTAAATTTGTAGCTTTATTAGATGAATATTTTTTTTGTGAAAATGGTTGTAGTTTCATGGAAAAAAAATGTCTATATATTCAAAAAGAAATGATACTTTTTTTGAAGTCATAAGCATGTTGTTGCTTTTAAATAAATTATTTTAGCATATTTTTTGTTATTTTGGTTAATTTAATTATAATTGAAGAGATTACTATTTTTTATCATCTTTATATGACTATTTTAATATTTATTGTAGAACAATAATAAAATTAATTATGGGCATGGAATAGATAATAAAATTATTTTTATTTTAATTTAATTTATTAATATGATATATTAGTTTTAAAATATTAAATATTAAATTATAAATTAATTTTTTTTAGAGTTTACTGTTTTGTATTAGGATATAGATATTAACAAATATCGGTTAAGGAGGATACGGATATTGAGCAAAATATCCGCGAAAAATATGGATAAGATATGAATATAAAATTTTTTGTAGGATACGGATATGGATATTGAGGTATCTATACCGTATCATATCCGTTGTTATCCCTAAGTGTCATGCCCCGCGTAAATGGATGTGCCATGCTCAACCTAAATGAGAAAGGATGTTGCGGATAGCCGACCGTGTGCGGAGCCTCCCTAAACACTTAGGCGTATCAACACGCAAGATCTAGTGCAAATGCGTGCGAGGTTCGGATATAAACACTCAAGCACACAAGTAAATACATTCCTGGGCTGAACAGTAACCACATAATAAACAGTGCCCGTGAACACAAGGGTGAACAGAGTTCATGCGAGGGTTGATTACTGGTTCGAGAGTGTGTGTGCACGTTTTTGGGAACTTCATAGGCATCATAGTTAAGTTAGGTTTGTATACATGGAGTTTATGGAAGTTTCTAGAATTTACTAGATTTGCCTAGCAACATATGCATCTGTGCAACCTTCTAGAACCTCTTAGGTTAAGCTATCATGCATTCTCTAAAGTTCTCTTAAGGTGTATATTAAGGAGCTTATTACTTGTAAATATCTAAATATTATCTAAAAAGATGCTAGAACACCATTAAACGTATAAGTTATAGAACTCTCTAGAACCTTTAAGGAGATGGAGAGCCTATATATATATATAGGAGATGAGGGAATCATTTGTAACACACAATAACAACAATTTTAAGTGACTTCAAGTGCTTGTAAACCTTTTTTTATTAGTCTAATAAACTTACTCTTCACTCAAAAACTATTTTACGAGTTGTGAGGGATTGAAAGTTTGTTTAGCAAAATAGAGTTGCTGAGCGCCGCATGATAGAATTGATAGAAGAAAAGTAAGATCGAATTAAATGAAGAAAAGTAAGATCGTGACATTAGGGTGCTTATTGCTCAATGATATGTTGATTCAAATGCATGAACTTTATTCTAATGGCATGTTAGTCTAATCACTTCACCTAAAACTTTAAACTATTAAGTAATAAGATTAACTCCAATTAATAAAATACTTTGTTAGTTTTAACAACTTAAACTAGGGAAAATGCCCCATTCCCCCTACTGAAATCATCATATTATAATCTAAAATTGAAATAGAAAAGAAAAAAGGGAGGTTTGTGATGCTTTTTCAATCTTTTATACTAAGTAATCTAGTATGCTTATGCATGAAGATAATCAATTCGTTCGTTGTGGTTAGACTCTATTATGGATTTCCTGACTAGGAAAAATACTCCATTTCCCCCTATTGTTTAAAAAGTACCTTGTCACCCCCATAATATTTGAAAAATACCCTTCAATTATTTAAATATAAATCGAACCAATTTGAACAGTAACCGATTTTTTAAAATTATAAAATTATATATATTTAATGAGAATCAAACCTAAGACTTGTACTTGAAATATCACTACATTAACCACTAAGCCACTTCAACTTTGTTAAAAAATATTTTCACCATTTATAAATAATTATGTTTTGAAAATAATTTTAGAATAAATATTTAATAATTTAATAATTATTTTATAATAATTAAAATTTTAAAATATTTCGAATTTAAAGTTATTAACTTCAAACTAATTACATATAGAAAATAAAAATATTTACATAAATAATTTTATTATTATTTTAATTTGAATCTACAATTATCATTATCATTATTAATAACTTCAAAAAATTATGATAATTTAGATTTATTTTTAGCAATTATTTTAAAAACTATGATAATTAAATTTATTTTTTATCAATTATTTAAAAATAATTTTATTATTATCAATAATAATTGTATATCAAATTAAAATAATAATAAATTATTTATGTAGATAATATTTTTATTTTTATATGTAATTAGTTTGAAGTTAATAACTTCAAATTTAAAATATTTTAAAATTTTAATTATTATAAAATAATTTTTAAATTATTAAATATTTCATTTTATAAATATTTTTATTTTTGGTAGTTATTATGTGCTGTAAAATATAGTTATTTATAAATAATAAAAGTACTTCTCAATAAAGTTAAAGTGGCTCAATAGTTAATATAGTGTTATTTCAAATACAAGTCTTAACGTTGATTCTCATTAAATACATATAATTTTATAACATTAAAAAATTGATTACTGTTTAAATTGGTTTGATTTTATATTTAAAATATTTAAATAATTGAAGAGTACGATATATTGCACTGTAACATTGGATAGAATAAACAATTTTAATTTCACAAGAATAATGTTCCTTAAATAGATAACTAATAATTAGAATTAAGTTTAACAGACTCCTGAAAACCTCGAAATTAATGGTATCAGAACAAACCAGGTAAGGTAATAATTGTAAGTAAGGTTTCTCCACACCGTTTATTTTGCGGAAAGTTAGCTTGTCTGCAGATTCGATGCGTACATATATATGTATGAGTTGCTCCGTAATTTTCTCTTGGCTGTTAACCGATCTCTATATGAGGCATAATTAATCCCACTCCATATAAAACCCCTAGCTCCTTGAGAACACAACTATATCAAACAATTTTCAATTTTTTTGTTGTCTTGTATCAGTATCAATCCGATCTCTCTCTTTCTCAGGATAAGCCCAGGAGAAAGAGAGACAGCAAATTCGTTAGAATTTTCCAAAATAAAGAAAAAAATAATCACACAAACCAATAGTTTTGCGATTAATTAACATAATGGGAAGAGGTAACAGACGTACTGTGCATTCGATGAAGCCATGGATGGAGGTTGCGCCATCCCTACTTGATCAGTTCCCATGCAAGTGTTCCCGTCCTCCCAAGTTAGAAACTATTCGGGAAGAGAGAGCAGAAGAATATGGTGACGACGACGATGATTAATACTGTACTGAGTTTGCATTTCTGCAGTCTAATCAGTTCCAAAGATTTAATTTAAAAGCTTGCTCGAAGACGCGATCAATGTGTACATACAGTAGTTCAAGAATTAATTGCAATGCACAGTTTGCATATGTAGGTCATGTTCGTATATGAATCAGTTCGATAGTATATTATTCTTATTATCATTATAATTCTGTATATTAATTAATATTATATATATGGTATGTTTTAACGAGTAATTACTGATCTCCATGCATCTTCTTCATTTCATGTGCCTGTATTTATTGTATTTAGGCTACTTTTTGCGCGGCAAAAGATTGGGTTAATTAATAAATTAAGCTTTAATTAAGAGAGAATTATCCGGTTGCCAATTACATTCTCAATCTTGTGTATCTAAGCTAGCTTCAAGCCGAATATTACCATATATTTACAATCACATTGTTCGGTTTTAAGCTTTTTTCTTTTTTATCCCCCTTTTCTTTTGCCAACATCGGTCAAAATTCTTATATTAACTTGCAACAAGCTCCAAATTAGAAGATGATTCATTTTCTATACTTTAGAAAATTGTTTATATTTCACCTTTCTAGGGTATGTCTGATTGTTTTTAAGGGTTAAAAGCACTTCCTAAACCCATGCATAAACGCTTTTCGAATTGTTTGATAAAATAAAAGCACTTATAAATTTAAAAATAAAATAAAAAAAAAAGTGAGGTGTAAGTAACATTAAGGTAAAGGGAGTAATTTTAAGTATTGGAAAAATTATAGCATTTTCTCTAGTTTAAGAATTTTTTATAGATAAAACTATAACCTATCATATGTAAAATCTATGAATTAACCAATGACCCAATATCAGAATGTGATCTCTCTCAAGCATAAAGATGTAGAGACGCAAGGTTTTAGATTTGGAATCCTGAACCAAGGCTTAACTGAGAGCTAGTTCTTAGTATTCAACGTCCAGACACAAATCAGAAATAAATTTATTTTAATTCTTTTATTATGATTCTTAAATTTTGATTTTGGTTGCAATTTTGAAGTGAAGAAATGAGAAATGTATGGTATATTTGCAGTATAAACATGACCATTTAAGGAAAACTGTAAGAAAGAGAGAATCGATGAAAATGTTATACAAATAAAATTATATATGGTGATGATTAAGTGTAACAGTAAAATAACAGAGCACGTCTTAATAATTAGCAATGGCTAGCAATCGGTTCAGCAGCCGCCACCGTCAAAAAATAAAAAATGTATTTCAATCGACGTACTGCCATTAATAATGACCAAATTTTCTGGGTTTAAAAATTGGGGAAAAGAAGAAAAACGCCACCGGCCAACTTCATCTACATGCCTGTCACCATTTACACTGCAAATTAAATAAGTAATTAATTACTCTAAAATTGCATACAAAAGAGAATTTTTATTATGAAAAATTCCTCAACGATGCATCATGTCTGGACACGTGGTTGATTTCCAGCCATAACTGATCATATTCAAGAACGCAACAACTTCTACGAAGTCCCGGCCACAATTAAGAAGAAACTAAAGAAAAAATGGAGAATAAATTAATTATTTATTAATTAATAAATTATTCAGTTATTTCCAGCCATATCCTTAATTTATTGAATGTACATACTTTATATTAAAAGTTATCAATCTATTGGCCATTAACTCTAACGTTGTAAAAGATAAAATAGATACTGTACCTATATCATTTAAAATAATTGATTTATATTAATATTAATTTTATTTTATTGTAAACATTTGAGAATGTAAAATTGACAGAAAGTGAGGTGGTCGGTTCAATTTATAAATCAGTATTTCATTTGTATATGCAATACAAATGGTCTACATTGTGAGGGTGGTCGGTTTTATTTATTTATCTATTGTATATATAATATAGTTTTTTTAAAGGTAATTAAATGTTTGGTTTTTATTAATTTTGACTACTGATTAAATAACTAAATGTGACACAAAATGGCTAATTATATATTGTGAAATGAATGATGTCACTTAAGTACTCTCCTCTATTTTCGTTAGAATTGCCTTAATTAATTTCAAAATAATTTAAAAAGTGCTTTTAATAGAAAGCATTTTTCGTATTTGAAAATTTTATATTCACTTTTCAGAAAAGCAAAAACACTTGTTATTTATCGTAGACTGAGAAAAATCCCAAAATCACAAGAGAAATATTTTTTAACGGACGTGAAAAAAGAACAACAAAAAAAATATATACTTTGCTTGGAATCAAAAACACTTTTCAAATACCCCTCTGATTTCGCTGCTTTCATAATCGTTTGTGAAATGGAATGGCCATACGAATACGATATGTATAATTTTTAATTTTGTCTTCAAAATTAATCAAATTAATGTTTATTTTAAAACATTTTTAATTGCATATATTATATGCTTATTTGTGTAGTGGCTAAGGAGATTCTGGAAATCGAAAGAAAACAATAAGATTACAGCTTGTAATCCAAAATTCTAATTGGGTTGGTACCCCCTTACCCTGGAAAAGTACTTGATAGCTTAGTCTGCTTTATGAATTGTCACAGCTAACCATGCTCATGCACAGCCTCATCATTCAAGAGAGCCCATCACTACCACATAATTAATTTATAATAATAATAATAATATATGCCACAAAATTTAATTAGGTTATCGTTACAGATAAGTTTACCTGACAGGCTATATATGATCATCAGCCAACAAATATGATATATGACAACGCTTTCTGCTTATATTAATTATATTCTCTTAATTAATTAAATAATTATTGCGGAATCAGCCAATCAGGGTTTCATTTACATATGGTTTTTCTTGATTTTTAAAATTTCTGGATAACTTAGGATAATATGAGGCTTTATTCAACTTTTGTTTGCTTGCTACCTCAACTTATATGAAGCTTGAGTTTTTTATAACAAGGATGCCCTTTTAGGGTTTGCTAAACTAAACTAAAACTAAAGCTAAATTTATTTCATTTAATTTTATATTCTACACTGCCTTAAATCTTTATCCTACGTCACAACTTCTCTTGCTGGAAAGATATGTGAGGAAACTTGTATTCAACTTAATTAACATAGCAATTAATTCACTAATATAACATACAATAATCACAGTAAATATGCTTTTGAAATTAATACTGATTAGTCATATAAATACATCAATTTAAAATTACATATATATTACCAGAGTTACACACAAAACATATATGTAATTACCTCCGTATAATGGTTTATAGTACAATTACAATATTATGATATTCAATTTCTGATTCTTTTCTTAAAAGAAGTTTATTCGACCTTGTTATTTATTGGCTCATCCCGAGCAATAGTTGTTGCTTTTTATGAATAAGAATTCTGGAACTTTCATTACTTTTAATGGTATAAGTTGTTTTGATGGAGAGAGGTGATGAGACTTAGTTATATATATATATATATATATATATATATATATATATATATATATATATATATATATATAACTAAATTCACATTACTGATTCAATAGTAATTATTGTTTATCATCATACACTATATTATATATAATATATAATTCGTGAAGTTTAGCAATCGGGCTGGTGTGTTTGCCAAAATTATACTCAAAATTTGGTGCTTTCTATGAGTAATATGGTGATTCTCACGTTCTGATCGTTAAACTTTCCCAATCCCAGAAAACGGTCCACCACAAAAGCATTCACTCATTCATTCTGCCGTTGTTGCCCGCCTGCTTCCTTTTTGATATATCAATAACCGTTGCAGCCAAATAAACATTTACCATGTGAATTCTCGTAAAACGTTTTTTTTTTTTTAACAATTACAAATTTACTAGTATTTTAAACTAGATTTCTACTGATATTTACAACCAGGGATCTACTGAAATTTAACTGAGAAGATATTAGACAGTTGTAAAATACCCAACATCCAGAAATCGACCCAAATGTTCCTGAAAAAAATCCCACAAATTGTGGGACAACCTTACCTCTTGACAAGGATCGAAGGCTTGTGGGAGGGCAAGCCTTCTGGCCACTGAGGCAAAGCCTCAGTGGTTAATTCCCGTAAAACGTTGAGCTTAATTAAATAAACAATAATTAACATGATAAAATTTCTGGAATAAACAAGACAAAAATTGGGAAAGAAACTTATAGGAGACGTTGAGGTAGCTAATTGGTGGGACCCTGTAAACACAAAATCAAAATCAAAGGTTATGGACGGCTAATATTTATCTAAATTATGTCATTATACACATACTCTTTCTAATCATTCAGCTTCACTCTTTCTCTGCCCTTTCCCCTTAATAAATAGCCCCTCCTCTCTACAGACTTCTCCATCCATCCATACATTTAACACTGTGACTCAAGAGTAAACAGTAGTCCTTTCTCTCTTCCTAGCTCTCTTTTGAAAGTAGCAGAGATATTCGATGGGGAAAGATGTTGAAGTGGCTGAGCAGGGAGAATTCTCGGCTAAGGATTACCATGACCCACCTCCTGCTCCATTGATTGATTTTGAGGAGCTGGGACAATGGTCGTTTTACAGAGCTCTTATTGCTGAGTTCATTGCTACCCTTCTCTTCCTTTATGTTACTGTCTTGACTGTGATTGGCTACAAGAGCCAGACTGACCCCATCAAGAATTCCGATGAGTGTGGGGGCGTTGGCATTCTTGGTATTGCTTGGGCCTTCGGTGGCATGATTTTCATTCTTGTTTACTGCACCGCTGGTATTTCTGGTGAGTTTTGCTACTAACTCTAAATATTGTTAAGGAAAAAAAAACCATAAATAATTTGTTTGGTTGCAGAGAAAACAAGGAAAGAGAGAGAGAAAAATTAAAAATTAAGATCAAGCTTGTGGATGCAGTATCTTGTCCTTTCCGAAAAATATCATAATGGAAACTGTACTTTAAGGCAGAAATGTTTCTATTCTTACAGTTACTGAGCACCCAACAGTTCGATATGCTTATTTCAAGTCTTAAAACAGTTAAGTTCACTTCACAGACGATGTACAATATTTCTAATTTTCTATTTTCTACTTTCTATTGCGCACAGGTGGACACATCAACCCTGCTGTGACCTTCGGTCTGTTCTTGGGACGCAAGGTGTCACTCATCCGGGCAGTGTTGTACATGGTAGCGCAGTGCTTGGGTGCCATCTGCGGTTGTGGATTGGTCAAAGCTTTCCAAAAGGCATACTACAACAGGTATGGAGGTGGGGCCAATGAGCTCGCCGATGGCTACAACAAGGGCACTGGATTGGGAGCCGAGATCATCGGTACCTTCGTTCTTGTCTACACAGTTTTCTCAGCTACTGATCCCAAGAGGAACGCCAGGGACTCCCATGTTCCTGTAAGTGGCTGACACATCATATCCCTTTTATATAATTATAGCCTTTGATATTCGTTTAGGTATGGGTCGTTTTCTTGATGAGTTTGGGTTGTTTAAAATTACTGATCTTCTTTGTTTCCTGAATCAAGGTTTTGGCACCACTCCCCATCGGGTTTGCTGTGTTCATGGTTCATCTCGCCACCATCCCTATCACTGGCACCGGTATCAACCCAGCTAGGAGTTTTGGCGCTGCTGTCATCTATAACAAAGAGAAAGCCTGGGATGACCAAGTAATTATATATATACTCTGTTTTCATTATAATTATTATTTTTAATTATAAGCCTATATATGATCGATCATATTATCTAACTAGTTTCTGTGTTGGTTAATGTGATCAGTGGATTTTTTGGGTTGGACCATTCATTGGAGCTGCGATTGCTGCAATCTACCACCAATTCATTCTGAGGGCAGCAGCCATCAAGGCTCTTGGATCCTTCAGAAGCAATGCTTAAGCTTTTCATAGTATGGTGATGGGTGTTCAAAAAGAATAACAGCATGGGAGTGCAAGTATGCCACGAGGGTCCCTGAATCAATCTCTCTTGCCCTTTAAATGGATTTGAGAGAGGAAATAGAGGACCATTGAATTGTAGATAAAAGAAAACATTGCCTATCTGTTATGTGTTAAGGGTGTATTTTGTATCCCTTTTTCATTTATCTGCCTTGGGTGTACTTAATATTTTAAGTGGTGGTGGTGTTTGCCTTTTATCTTATTTTCTCTTTATGTTTCTAGTTCTTTTATCTTTTATTTATTTACAAGTGTTGGTGGTGGTGTATTGATTATGTTGTTTATGTTAATTTCTTCCCGACTCCAGTAAATAAAATGTCCTTTTCTTTTTCTTATGCTAGCTTTATTTTATATATATATATATATATATATATATATGCTCTTACCAGCAAAGTTGACTAAACCTACCCATCATTATCGTCTATAACATTATCTCTGAAGAAAAGTTTTTAAGGGATAATAAGCTGTTCAGAACTGACAAATAGTACATTCTTAACCTTCTAATTGTGATCAAAATATTTGAATTTAGCTAATTAATTGAACTCAAATCTCTGTGCAGAATTAATTAAAGATGTTGCGTCTTATACATACCATCACCTTGAGGAATGAGAATAATGTATATTATGAACTGCCTTTTCTCCTATCTTCTTTTTTAACAAATTGGGACAAGTGTCTTCTGATCATCTCTCTCAAGACTTCTAGGGATTCAATTGTGTGTGCAGAATTCCACTATAATTTTAATCAATGATAACATGGCCTCATTTTCAAGGCATTCTTATCCTCAATCTACTATAAACTATTCTTAAGGGGGCATTCATCAAAGGCCTTATCACCATAAACTAAAAATATATAATTTAAAAACCCACCCTTATGAGTTGGCTTTTGTGGATGTGGGTGCTGCCTATTAGTAAGTGAAATGATGCAATCGATTCTTTCAAGTAATTATATAGTTGGTGGTGAGGACAAAATATTAAGAAAAAGAAAGCAAGAGAAAACAGGTTAGGTCAATAGAGCCATAGAGATTCCTTTGCTTTGCAAAAGGTGGGGGGCAGAGTATTTCTCTTTCTCTTTCTCTTTCAAAGATTAATAATTATAATTAGGGGATTAATTAACTTATCTTGTCCTTAAATTATGGCATCCAGATCACTACTTTGTAGAGCTGAGTAGGTAATGTTATATCTGCTTGATGATGTAAAATTGGCTTTAAATTAATGGAGAAGCAGGTAGGGTTTTTGTCATTTAGACTTTGTCTGTGATAGAGATGTCTATTTTGGCTACTCTTACCTTCTTCTTCTTATCTTTATGTTGGAATAATTCTGTGGGCATCCAAGTAAAGATACGGGCACCAGTGCACCCATCGAATTCTTCAAAATGGTTTTGTTTTTAACAAGCACGAACACTCCAGACTGACTTGACACCCCGATTTATTTTCCCTTTTCAGCATTTTATTTGAATTTAGTTTATGAATTTATCAATCTGACCGCTTGAAAAAGATTGGCATTCGACAATATCTGCTTTTAAAGAGATCATTATTAATTTAATAAACTCCATGTTTTCAATGAGAACAAATTCATTATTGATTTGTACTGTACTCAATATGTTTTTTATGATTAAAAAAATCTCAACCACTCATCCAAAGTGTGTTAAAATTTTAATAACTTGAGATGAGATAGAACGGTCTTGTGACTTTGGGAGTCGAACAAAAATTATTTTAGCTTATGGCTTCTCCAAAAGCAGCTTTTCTATAAAGCAGTTATATACTCAAGGTGAACGAGGAAATTTCCATTTTTTATTTAAATCCTCATGACGTAATCACTGTACACGTGTCACAAGTCAGGTTTTTTTTTCTTTTCTTTTGGGGTTATGGGTAGTTTACTTAAAACTCTGATTTAATTTCCTGACAACGAAATGCAGGAAAATTTCAGTCACTTTCTTATTTATGCCATTTAATATTTTATATGGTCTAGCTTTCTCGAAATTATTATATAATTTAATTTATTGGAAGTAAAGATAAAACTTCATTTTAATACATTTCTGTAATTAGAAGAATGATCATTCTGATAACTCACAGCATTTTTTGCTTTTTTTTTTTTTTAATTTTCACGCAAATTACTTCCCTTTTCACAATTCTTACCATTGGCGGCAATAAACAATGTCGTTTCTCCAAGAAATTAAGTTGATCTTGGGCCCATGAACAATTTTCTGGCCCATAACCCAAGTTGCTTTGGATTTTTAAATGAGTTGGTTTTTCCCTTCTTGAAAATATACATCTAAATTTCTGACCAAAAACAAAAACAAAATCTAAATTTTTTGCTTGCAGACCCTTAACTATAAGCTATTAACTAAACAAAAGTTATAGCATATTTAAACGATCAATAGACTTTTAATTATAATGTCTGAAATAGAAGGAAATTGAGATTTTGGTGTCTATGTACTACAAATTAACTACTAACTAGATACAAGCATAACCACTGAGGCTTTGCCTCAGTGGCCAGAAGGCTTGCCCTCCCACTGGCAGGGCAAGCCTTCGATCCTTGCCAAGAGGCAAGGTTGTCCCACAATTTGTGGGACTTTTCCCAAGGATATCTGGGTCGACTTCTGGATGCTGGGTGTTCTACAACTGTCTAATATCTTCCCAATTAAATTCCAGTAGATCCCTGGTTGTAAATATCAGTAGGAATCTAGTTTAAAATACTAGTAAGTTTGTAATTGTTCAAAAAAACTAGATACAAGCATTAAATGAAATTGAAAAAAAATTGTATAAAACTCTCGCTTCTTTACTTTTCAAATCAAAACACTTTTGAGTCATCCGTCTGCAGTTTTTCAACTTACCATCTTTTTCAAACAAATTCTTCGCTCACTTTCTACTTTTAGGTAAAAAAAATTTGACCTCCAAAAAAAAATTACATTTTTAAAATATTACTTAAATCTTTTTACAAACGCCTTCCTTACATGTGATTAGATAAATTGTTGACATAAAAATTTGATCAACAATATAAACCAGTAATTGAGAAAGAAAATACAAAAACAAAAAAGTATGAAAATCATAAGTTACTTTAATTCAACGTTTTTACTTACGACTGGAAGTAAAATAGTCAGAAGATTTTTGTAACTTTTAAGATTGTATGTTAGATAACATTATATTAGTTATTATAAAATAAAAATAAGTATAATATGACTATTTTATATTTTTAATAGTTAAAAATTAAAATAATCAATTTATGATAAGAATAACCATGTCATGTCACGGTTATTTTTATCAAAATTAGATATATTTTTATATTTTTTTAAAAGTCAGGTATCTCACATAAATTAGAAACTTAGGGTAAGTCGTTATTTCTTCCGGTAAACATACAGTATCCCTTAATAACATTACTATTCACGTCCTATATTATTTAATCTTGGCGCTGTTCATACTCGAGCATGTTTTGGTATATTAATAATTATAAATGCTTCAGAATAGCCCACATGAAAAAGAGCAGGAATTCTTTAACTACAAATAGACAAATCTTGTGACTTCAGGAATTGGGAGGTGCTCTGCTAAAACATGTGAAGCCCTAAAGCCCATTAACTCTGACCTAACAAGAATCTTGTGGACATTTTAAATGGGCTGAATTGAGGGAGAGGTAACAACAAACGAAATAGGTAGCTGAGCTTGCAAAAGAAAAACTGGCGTGATGAGGGATGGCAATGGCATTGCAAAAACATTGATTTCAATGGCAGCATGCTCACCACTACATGACTCAGCCCACCATTATAATTACATTTCATCAATACATTATTCTTTGCTGATACTCCAAGCTAACAAATCCCCACGCTTCCTTCCATTACTTTTTCCACACACAAAGAATGCAAATAGATAACCAAACTCATTACCGTTGTATTAAACATCACTACTTATTGCTCACAGGTTTCTTCCCAGTTCATGTACTCGTAATGCTATTATGTAAATGATGAGACTATATTTTAAGTGTATGATTTTCCACTCATATATTTAGATGGGTAATTTTTGGTTCGGCAAACATCATTGGTGAGTAATTTTCCAATCCACACACCAAATACAAGTATGATTGTAAATACATGTAAATAATCATAAACAAAGGGGATAAGTGTATACTATTAATCAAGCCAATGAGGGGTATGGCCCTACTTTTGGGTGTTTGAGAAGTCACTCAAGTAAAAGAGAAAACATCATTTCAAGACCCATATGGGAAACCACCCAATTAACAAATTAATCAGCTCACAGAAAGTAGAATGACATTTATAACCCTGTAGTTATCATAGTAAAATATCTTTAAAAAATCCAGATAGATGGGGAAAGGCAACAAGCAGGTGAAAATGGGTATACATTGTTCCCCGTTATAGGAATAGTAACCTTATTGTCCAATACATTCAGAATATCTCATACAATCTTGAAATTAGAATCCCTGCATTAAAATAAATAAAATGAATCTTGAAAATCTTTTTGTGAATGTATAGTTTGCCTTGATTGACCTTAACAGGGGTAATTCGGGGAGTCCGACAATGTCACTCCAGGATGGGAGAGAAATCATTCCCATCATTCTGTTCTCACTTTATAGAAACCTTTTCCCGTACCAAAATTCTATCCCAAGCAACAACCGCATCCCAAGACGCTATAAATGTCACTCCAAGCAACTCAAAAATTTAGACTCAAAATCACTTTCTGCCTTTAAGCTTAAAGTCAGCCCTTCAAGAGAAAGCACCATGAGTCAAATGACTTCCCTTTTGCTCATCTTCTCTTCTATAGCAATCTTCTCTATTGCTGCTAGGGCTCAAGACAGAGCTCCTCATGGCCTGGCTAATGAACACCCTGTGACGTTCCCACCATCAGCAGTTGAATTCTTCCATCCTAAAAAACAGGAACCTGAAACCATAGATCCTTGTGCTTCCTCAAAATGTTCTCCTTTACCTCTAGCAGCTCAAGTTGAAGCTACTGAAGCATATGAAAGCAAAGTACCAACATCCCAGAAAAGCGGAAGAAGACTTTCTGCTGGCGGCATTGCGGGCATTGTGGTTGGTTCTGCGTTGGTTGTGCTTCTGGCAATGGGCGCCTACTACGTAGCGATCACACGTCGGGCTAATGTGAATCGAGCAATCTCTGTTCAACCAAATGTTTGATGAAGTTACAAGCTAGATGACACTTAGAAAAGGCCTTACTTCTCCCTTCTCTTCTGTATTCTACTAAATTTCTCGTATTTTTTTTCCCTTTTTTGAAGTTTGTAGTTTGGGTTGTGGAATGTATCTATGATTTGATTAGTGATTAGTTGTATGGCACTTAAAAATTAAATGATTATTGTGTTAAGGTGATTAATATGTGTGTGTTGGCAGTACGTGGGAAATGAGTTAATAAAACGGATATTAGAGGATCAACATTATAATTGCAAGCAATGGGAGTGGGGGACACAGGGACTGCAGGTCCTAGAAGTCAAGTAAAGGTAAAGAATAATCACAGACATTGAAAACAACGAGGATTGAATAAAGATATGCTTAATTATGAAAACGAACGGCTATTAGATCAGGATATGAACTTGTGGCAACAAAACTTGGGCGAAAACTACAGAAGCCCTGAAATTTGCGAAGACAAAAATATGTTCACGACAAGATTACCAATGAAAAATTAACAAACCCCAATAATGATATTGCTAGTACTATTGTAACTGCAAGATTACTAATGAAACACATGCTAGCAGTAATTATCCATGTAAGTGGTTTATCTCTCCCGACGTTCGAAATTAACCTTGGCCCAAAAGGAAAGTCCATATTACGAAACTAATATTATTAATACAATGAATTCAACCTACATTCGAGTATGTATCGTAATGATGAAATCATTTCTTAAGCCAATTAAAAAGTACATGATCCATTATGGTATACATGCATCAAGTAAATTTGACAAAACCAAATAATATACATAGTTAAGTGCAATGAAAGGAAATGATATCATGAGTGACTAGAAGATTTGGCCAAATCTTGATTTGCCAGACTGGGAAAAGAAATTTGATTCCAGGATTCCCATTAAAATAAATAAATAAATAACAAGGGCCATAAAGAAGAACAATTCCAAACACTTAGCCGATACAAGTACAAGAACATCAGTATGCAATAATAAGATATTGTATTATAGATTCATACACATCCAAGGATGCACTGTTTATAATTCAAAACACGTAGAACTATGAATCGGAGTAGACGCTGCAAGTGTATCTGTCACAATAGACACACACACAAACATTGCGGGTGAATTAATTTCACCGCCATTACCATCTACGAGAACCAATTGATTCAATCAGAGGTCCAAATGTTTGGTCCACAGCCTTGTTCCATAAGTGTGCAAAGTCAGATCGAGTTTCCTTTGCAAATATGGGCTCTCTTGTCTGGAAGAAATTCAAAGTAGAAGCTATTAGAACATAATGCAATGCACTGAAAGTAATGATCTTAACTTTCCAATGAAAACTTGGTTGTGCTGCCCTTTGTTGATAACTAATGATACCCCCATTCTGTCATTCACATGTTCAGTGGAAATAATGAATTGCCATTACCATGGTAATTATTGATGAAAAGATTCAACATCAATTATTAACAGTTCATAATAATATAAAACATAAATCTCAAGTTTAATCAATAACAAAACCACCAAGTTTAGTGCAAATTGATATCTGTGATCTAGAGGTGTAAATGTGCTAGTGTTATGCTACAGTGAAAACAGTGGTGTTTAAATACATTTAAAAAACTCAAGTTCTAGTAGACAGAATATTCCAGAGCTTTATTTGGGTCTCATTCTACTTCCCTGGATTTCATTTGACCAAATAAGCAGATTTTAACCCAAGGATTGCTTGATGAACAAATTCAAATTCAGCTGATTTTCCATTTAACTCCTCAAGTTGACTAAAGAATCATAGGGTGGTTATGGAAAGTCTAAACTTACAATGACATTCCCATCAGCAAGGTTTCAGAAAGCTAAAATACCTCAAAACAGAGAAATGAGCAATTTATTAAGTTGAGAGCATCCAGTATTACAGGTATAACTTAAAAAGGCATTCATGACATGCTATTCATAAGATATGTGGTAAATAGCAGTCACAGGATAGCGAGGGCTTCAGATAGGTGGACTGATATTAGAGAACTTAGTCCTCTTCTCTTTTACATTTTCGGATGGAAACAAAGAGATGCCAATCCTATATTACCGTGTGATGAGAAATGCATGACATTTGATCTCTAATTTTAGATATATATAATAACAAAACAGATTTTCAGAATAATGTCACAGGCTCATAAGGTATGTGAGGTAAGTTCATTCAAGGTGTGAGTGTGACATATTAGTCAAGTTGCGAGAAATATAGATGGGGAGAGAGGGTTTACATGAAAGTAGGACAGGAAGAAAAGCTATTGCCAACATGGAGTAGAACAAATATTACAATTAATAAATTTAAGGCTCAAAACAAATAATCTGCCATTATAAAACCTGTACAACCTTGGGTCTAAATGGGCTATAACAATCTGTAGGCAGAAGCAAATATATGGCAGAAAATTTGCTTTCAAAGAAATGCAAAACTCAACACTTCCAAAGCTTTATATCAAAATTAAACCATTGGTCACTCATTTTTCCCACCTACTTCACATCATTCTGAGGGAAGAAGTTTTGCAAATTCGGTTTGGTGCATAATGGGGGTTACTTTTGGGTAACTCTGCTGGTCCCTCCAAACTTTACACCCCCATTGACTTCCAGATACTTATTTTGAAGAAAAAAACAAAGATGTAGAGGTGTACATATCAGTCCACTCATCACATTTTTTATTTACATTCATCTTCAAAATGGCTTATTTCAGTTGACAAGCCTTTCAGAAGCTCTTGAACCTCTTTCCCTCATTTCCATTGGAACAGTTATCTTTCTTCCCATCTAAAACTCAGCTTTGTAACCATTTTTTGTACTCAGTCAAGTGGAAATACACAAGATAAATTGGCAAACTTATCAAACTGGTAAATAGCCAACCCAGATATTTCTTCTTTAACAAAACTAACTGCACTGGCCCGACATAATAAAATTATTGAAGCTGCCTCTACATCTATTTCTCTACGGCTTAAATACTAAACTGATTATACAAATAAATGCTTTACTCATAAAATCTTATTAATCAAGATTACCTCATCCTGTGTTCAACAGAAAATTAGAGCACATTGAAAATCCAAAGACATTATCTATTTACAAAAGTAGCATTCATCCAAAACTTAGAGCACCTGAACATAATTGAAATTGAGAAATCAATTACTAATTTGGAGGAAAAGCTATGTGGGTAAACATAAAGAAGTGTAAACCAATCCGGTTCTGATCACAAATAAAATTATTGATCATAAGCTGTAACTTAGCATGTCTAGGGTTTCAGATACCAAAAACAAGAGATTATAAAAATGGTGTTAAACTCGTACCAAGGATTTGGAAGCAACTTCAGATTGGTTATCTAAAATGGACTTATAGATGCATTTGCGTTGCTCAAAGACAATAATTCCTGTTACTGCGGTTCCCAGGGCAAAGCCCAGCAAACGTTCCTACATTTTCATAATTAAAACAACAAAAGAAATAATTAATCCGAATAAAAACAGAGAAACCCTAGAACCTTATTAAAATCAGTGCAAAGTTCGCTAAGATAAGAATAGAGGAAGATTACCTGAGCAAGAACGCTAATCATGGTTTGATGGTAATAATATTAGAGTCAGACATAGAAGCAAGCAAAGAGAGGAAAAAATTCCGTCTAGTTTCCAATTATGGGCGTTGCCATCGCCGGAGCTGCCCACAGAGTACTGGGCCGTGCACAGTTTCGCCAACCCAGATCTTAGATATAGGCCCAAAGGTTCCGGCCCAAAAGGATTTCAGCCTTATTTTTTCTTAAAAAAATAATAAAATGCGAAAAAGAGCAATCATTAATTTTCCATTTTCTATATTGGTTTTGAATTTCCCCTACTGACCTAACAAATGAGAGTTATAATGGCACAGCGCGTATGCATGTGAATGTGTAGCCACTCTGTCTGTGCTGCCAACGCCGCCATCGCATTCACAATTCAGAATTCATAGGCTTTCTTCTTCTTCTCATGTGAATGTCGCTGCTTCTCCTGTCTGCTTCCAACTTTTTCAAGGGTCCAATATTGACAACTTCTTCTACCAATTAAGTCCCTCAGAGCCTTCTTTCTGAGTAAGACGTATCACGTTCGACTCTTAAGAGTTAGACCCATCAATGATCAAACCATCTGTTTATGTAACATTTTTAATTCACTCACTAATCCCTACCTCAGTCATGTTTAATCTTCCTATTAAACCATCTTTCTATTTGTTAATGATTGCTTAACATTATATCATAACCATATATATTCAAGACTTCTTCTATTACGAGTTTTAATAGAAATATAGAATGATTGGTTTAAACTTTAATCTGGGTATGAGTATTCGCCAGAAAATTCCAATTACATGGTCCATGAGAACTGAGAAATGGCAATATGGTCATTGTAAGTGAGCAAGGCCAATTCCATGGCATGTAAAGAAGCCAGAAATGAGTTTTAAAGAACAACAGTGGGCTTTTGCCTCATAGTAAATTCCGGTCTCACTTGAAATATTGTAATTTGTATGGAAAAATTAACACTAATGACGAATTCTTAGACTCAATTTTCTTAAATAACCACTGTTTAAAATATATTTTAAAAATGACCAATTCGGACCAAAATATCCTTAATCGAAAGTGTATTTTCGATTACGAAGAAAATAAAAAATTGGTCATTTTTAAAAAAAAAATTTTAAAGGTATTTTAGTCCGATTATTTTTTAAACATACTTTAAACCGTGATCATTTAAGAAATTTAGGTCCAAGAATTGGTTAGGGTTGAAAATTCCCCTTTGTATGTTGCATTAAATGTACGTACTTGTCTTTAGCTGCTTTTTTTTTTCTTAATTCTGAAACGCATACCTGCAAACAGGGCCTCCGGGAACTGTAAAACGTTTCATTTAGTAAACTAAACAAAAAGCTGCTTTGTTCTCGTTCTTTATGTGATGATGGTTCTCTTCAGCTTCACTGCTTGCAGCAGGCGAGCTGATACAGACAGCTTTAATGTTACTCTCCCTTTCTAATTATTTATTTCCTTTTGCTGCTGGGTATTGACTATTGAGGGATGGGTACTTGCATGTTGGTCTATACATACATGCTGTCAACGGTGACGCCTCTTTGAAACAGTTGTGCAGAATGACAGTTTCAGAAACATGTTATGTCATTGTTACTAATTGCTTTTTATTTGCACTTGCTTTCTCTTGAATCAATTCGTATGGAATTTAAAATTCTCTAAATAGGCTATAAGAGCAGAAAAGTTCTTGGCTTTCCATCTCCATGATGCTGAGAATCATTTATATTGCTGAATGTTATCCGATAGAATTTCTTGACATGGATTTTCTATCTTCTATTCCAAAACTCGCTATAAGACGCAATTCTTTGTGTTGCTTAACTCATTTCTGTGGATTAATCAGGCCAGGACTTTTTATGGGATTGAAGGCATTAGCTTTATGAGATTCGCCAGGGAATCTTTTGGGATTTGGAATTTGATTTTTCTGTCAAAGAGGACTTTTGTGGGGTTTTAGACTTTTTGCCAAACCACAGATGCCTCTGTCCATTTCAATAAAGACAGCATTTTATGTGTCTTCTACAGCCATTTTTTCTCTAGCTTAGCTGGAATTCTGCACGAGAAAAGCTTTAATTCAATCGGTTTGGGTCCTTTTGGGACATAATGTCCTCAAATATTAACTTTCTTAGTATTCATCCAGCAAATTGATTCTAAGTTTGAATTCATAGAAAGTAACTTGAAATTTGTGCTCTATGAGTTCCATTATTGTTTCATCACTTACAGGGAGAAGAATTTCCTTGTCTCGGTTCTTTTGAATCTCCTTCATCCTTTCCATTAGTAAGTTTAGCATGAAACTCACCCATCTGTTTACTGTTAAAAGTCCAATTCTACCAAAACTGATTTCTGTTTCCACCTTCTTAGCTTGTCAGGTAGCATTCCATGAAGTCCTTTTGATATCTTGTACTAACAAATCTGTTTGATAAGTAATTGAATGTTTTTCTGATCTGTTACCACTCATAGAAACTTTTTTGTTTCAAGTAGTCACTTCTTTTGATTATAAAATTACTCGTGTAGTTGATAAAGCAAATGGGTTGCTGTATATTTGTCATTCTGTTTGTTGATATATTTTGGGGATCAGTAATTGCATTTGAGATTTGAGTTTAATGATACTTCTTCATGCCCAGAAGATGTTTGATGGTAATTGATAGCTGGGGGATTCCATGGATTGATGCTTGTTTGACAATGCGCTTGTTCTGGTGGCAACAGCTGCCGCTACTTTTATTGATTCAACTTTTACAGTCCAGCAGCACAGCCCACAAAACTTACGGTATGCCTTCTTTGATTTTCCCTTGTAGTATATGATCCAGTACCTCTTCAAGCACTGCTTACCATATTTACTTGCTTAAGCATTTTATATTAACCCTGTAATCTGAACTGACTTGATTTATGGGCTATTTGTTTGACAATAAATTTTAAAACTGCCATATCTAGAACCTACAGGTCTTTTTAGTTAGGTTTATATACACTAACACGGACCTGATTCCCTTTTCTGTTTTGTTAAGTATTCCTAATTTGTGAAATACCATCAGCCTTTTTTGTTTCCCAAAGAACCCCGGGTGTCTCTATGTGCAGCCACAAGGCATGCATAAGGTTCCCTGAATTTGCTGATTTGTGTTCACCTGGCTGAAATCTTGCTCATTAATAAATCTGAAGTTTTCGTCCTGATGAAATGGCGTGGTGATTTCCATCAAATGATACCGAGTCATTGGTTTTCCACTGTAGCTGAAGCATTACTTGCTTGCAAGATTGCACGAGGCACTCCTCAACAATCCAGTTGGAGGATTGGGAGGTATCCATGCACAATACAACGGGCATGTCTCAGTTGTTATGAACCAAGAAACCAAGGTGTTGTTTCTTTGTAAGCTCTCTCTCTCCTCTGGTTTTCTAAACGTAGTGGACATACTTGCAATATGTTTCGTCTGCATTCTATTTGCTTAGATTTTGGCCTCCAAGGATAATGACTGTAGCGAGCAAAAGCATTATTGATATCAATAGGATAAAGATGTTTTGCTGCCTGGATATAGTATAGACAACAGTGCAATCTGTTAATAAAACACAAATTCATTTTTCTGCTTCTTTACAAAAGTCAATCACACATGTTCCCTCCACGTGAAATTACTCTGAATTGGTAATATTACAGTCGTAGTTACCGTCTGAAACAATCATGGAAGGTAGGTTGATGTGACTTGAGAGAATCTCCATCACAAAAGAAATGATCAGATATATCTGTTCTAGATGAACATATTTCTATGACCACCCATAGATTATGTCTTCATTGACTAACCAAATAATTTTTATTTATTCCACTCGCTCAGGTATCTACACAAGGTAATTGCCTGCAGATTTATAACGGTGGAATATTAGCTTCAACTGTCCTTTGCATGGCCTGCTGAATCTTGATTTCTATCACTTGTAATCTTCTTGCTCTATATGTAACAGGAATAAACTATGTTGTCTGTCTTTTACCTTGAAAGAGACATAAGATTCACTATTGCTTTCATTTTCAAAGTTATACAGTACATTAATCTTGAAGTTTTGCCTAATCACTGTATCCATGCTGAATTTGGCAGCCTGTTTGACTACTGGTTTGTCTCATATAATGTTCATTTTGACATTAAATCTTTGAATTGAACAATGGTTGATTGGAATTATAGAGTTCTTTTTTTAGCTTTTCCTCTTTTTTTATAATCATCTGCAATACTCCGTTAAGACTCTCACTGGTACTTCAGATGCTGGATTTTTTTGTTAAATCTAGAAAGAACTTAAACATCCTAGGATCTTATACTTCCACAGGATTCCTGAAATCTGTGCACTTTCTTATTTCTTTCCCTCAAACTCTCCAATTCAATTTCAAGAAAACTGTAAATCAAGAAGCAGGAGGATAGCAGCATCAGTTGATGGGGACAGTGGTGTTCCGACATTCACACCATTGCTGCAAGATGATGTTAAGAGACCAAGGAAACAGAGAGTAGCTGCCATAGGTGGTGGTGTTGCTGCAGCTCTGCTTGTGATTGGTTTTGTTGTCCTTGTGTACATCTGCTTGATGCGTGTTAAAAAAAGAATAAGAAGATCTGATGGAGAATCTTCTATTCCATCTCCTTCTGGTAAGTTGACCCTCATTATTATGGAAAGAAAAAATGTAAAGCTTTTTCTTAGTTGCTTGGAATTGAATAGTGAGATAAGATGATGGGTTGTTTTATTGATAATTTGATCCGACCCACATCTTCCCATTGGCAAGTCATATCAGGACAAGATCATAATTCAGTCAGACTGTTAACTCAAGGATTTCTGTGAATCAAAAACTTGAACTGTCTCAACTGTCAAATTCCATAAGAAAGATGTAGGTTAGAGGGATCAAATGCTTCTAATTAAATATTTAATAATTAGCAAGAGAAACAAAACGAAACAGATTTTTTAACTGCTCGCTGAGCCTTCAGAGCGCTTTCAATAAATGGGTTGGATTTGAACAAAGTAGCTCTATTTTATGGTTACCCAATGAGGATTTCTTGTTTCCGGGCAGTAAGGAATCTGATAATTTATGTAAACGGGGCTGTCTGATTAAAAGAGAGGACTGCAGAAACTTGGTTACACATGTTTTTAAGTAGAGTTATTTCTAAGTGAAATTCTTGGTACTTGAGTATATGAAGGACAATCAATTTGTATTACCATCCAAGAGTAATCAATACATGTAACAGTTTGAAGGGATTTAGGACAGGTTTGAGACAATACAATCGTCACTCTTTTTACTGCAAATCTTTGAATGTGGTAATGATAAGGCTAAATTGGGCTTAGGTCTTGAACTAGCACATTCATGCCATGTGCGCTTGCTGCCATAGTTATGAACTCCTATGTCCTGGATGTTCTGGCTTCAAAGCAACATGCAAAATACTCAATTAAAATGAAGGTTGTGCTCTAGCTAGGAGGAAAACAATCTTAACCTTCTCTTGTTCCTCTTTTGTCAACAGATGAGCTGGAAAGAGGGGATACCACCACTTATTTTGGTGCTGTCCCTCCAATTGGTACACAAAATTTAAGGAAGTTAGCAATTTTGGAGCTGAAACATGCTACAAGCAACTTCTGTGAAAGTAATATCATAGGTGAAGGTTCATTTGGTTTAGTCTATAAGGGATTGCTTCAAGACGGGTCTATTGTGGCAATCAAGAGGCATCTACATACGCCAATCCAGAATTTTCTTTATGAGGTAAATCTTTCACTCTGCAGGTCTTTCTATCTAGCGTTGGATTAGAGAATAAAACTTTATTGGTTGAATTATACCATCTAGAAATTGTTTATCATAGTTTAATGACTTGTTTTGTTAATGCATATTTTTCAGACAAGTATGTAGATATTAGTATATGGAAAAATCTGTTTGTTGCAGAGCTTATTAGCATGTTATGTGGCCTTGATCCACTACAGGTGAAACACATAGCTCGGGTCAATCACAGGCATCTTGTGAAGATTGTTGGATACTGTGAAGAAAACCACCAACAGCTACTAGTCTATGATTATATCCCTAGTGGAAATGTTGGAAATCACCTATATGGTAATCATTAATCCCGCTCTTCTCCTTCCTCCTCACCTATCTCTCAAATGCTCGTTTTCTTTTTCCAGATAGTGAAGGTCTACCAAGTGGGAAACTAAATATGCGGCAAAGATTAGTAATTGCTTTAGGTGCAGCCAAAGGTAATATGCACCAGTTAATGTTCCTTCCCCGCTTTCTGCTGTACATTGAAACAGTTCAAATTTTCAATCATACTTCTATATTTGATCAGGACTTGAACATCTTCACAGTTTGGTTCCTCCTCTCTTTCATTTGCACTTCAGAACTAGCAACGTCCTTCTGGATGAAAATTTAACACCAAAGGTTTCGGACTATGGAATTCTGAAAATGGTAACCGGTGGTCATCATGCTGGATCATCTTCAGCCATCGACAGCTTTCTCGATCCTGAGTATGTAGCATTTCTTTTAGACCATCAATTATGAAGTAGCACAGAGAGTACCTCTTTGTTTCAATCATGTACAAAGCTGGTAAATTTAGTGTGGCCATTTTCCCACTTATATGCATGCTAGGTGCAGGTTTCATTCGCTTAAACAAGCATTCATTAAAGTCTGAAGGGAAAGCCATTGGTTTTATAGGATGTAGCATACATTGTATGATCACAAGAACCTTCCTTTAAATTGAACATACGTCAGCCATGCTGCTGATGGTACAGAAGAAACTCCTCTCGTACTTGCGGGAAATCCATATCCTCCAATATCCAGAGACCATCATTTGGACTCCGTATCCTTGAATTTACTGTAGCCACAAAGCATCCAGTTGGGATTTATTCTTTGACATGTTGGTGAAAGATGTCAAACCTCTGAGCCATAGGGATCTTTATTTCCTAGGACATGATTTTCAAGTGCTTGATTAAAGCTAAACAAAGTATCCACTTGATTGCTTCATTAAGTCCTAGAAGGGAGTTGTTTCTCCCATCTCCATAAGCTGCTCATTCCCTTAACCCTAATTGCCGAATATTAAACATTTTGAAATCTTCTCCTCCGAGTATGATCTTCCATGGTTGATGATCATTTAACCTGACTTCTTCACTGATATCTAATCTTACTCCTTTTCTCTCTGAAAGGTTAAATCTGTTGAAGAATTTTTCACCGGAAAGCGATGTCTACAGTTTTGGGGTCTTTCTATTAGAGTTGATCAGTGGACGTGAGGCAAATGGCAGATATCTGTCAAATTCAGACCCAAATTTAGTGTTGCAGGTACATTTCAAGTATCTCCCTTGAAAAACTATAAACTGACTTGTAGTATAATTATTCTCTGGTTTTTGACAAAACGATTTTGGTTCTGAAGGCAAAAACCAGCAGTTATCTTGACAACTATATTGATAAGACATTAGGAGAGCAAACAGATGATGCTGGAAAAGAGATGATGGTATTGGCGTTGCAATGCGTAGATATTAGTCCGAGAAGGCCATCGATGAGGCATATGGTTGAGGAACTTGAACGGATTCAGCAGAGAGAAATTGGTCGTTTGGATTCTGAATTTGGTGAAGAAATAGGTGCTGTAACACTTGGAAGTGAGCTCTTCAAATGAGCTAACTCTCTATATATCTCTCCCACATTACCATCTACTCATTCTTTATTGAATTTATTGGTTGTAACACAAGGAATTCAATTGTACGACAATTCTTATAACAATTTTAGCAAACCAGGATACTATATATAGATCAAAAGTTTACCCAATTGTTTATATTTTTATATTCTCTGCAAGTTTATTACATATATTATCTTTTAGTTACACGTATATCTAAATTCTTATTCTCAAAATGATTCGTCTTTTCTGTAGCTGCCCATTTTATTGCTTTCTTACATAATAATATGATAAACAATTAGCTTGTGTTTACATTAGGTTGTCATCAAATTTATCAAATTGTTTGATCATTCATGTGACAATTTTGGAATGCATATAGCATAAATCATATTTTTGTATCTTTGTCCTTAATTATAGATCCTATCTTTAAAATTTTAAGAGATATAATTTTTAATTTTAAATATTTAAATAAAACCAATTGTTAAAAATATTTTAATCATAATAATTGATTTTTTTAAAAAAATAAAAATAAATTTAAAAAAAAATAATATTTGTAAAATTCGGAAGCGAGGTAGACTTGACAAAAATTCGAATTCAAATTTATTTTTTATACATTTAATTTGGTTCGAATTTAAGTTTAATAAATTTTGGTCGGGTCAAAACTCGAATTCCGGACCAACTAAATTAAAAAATCAGATTTTAAAAATTTTAAAAAGTAAAAAAAATTCTTATATTTTTTGTCTACGGATCGAATTTCAATCAAATCTGACATAAATTTATTTAAAGTTAAAAAAAAATTTGAGATTAACCCGACTTGAACTCAATTCGGATCAAATTATAATAAAAAAACTTAAATTCGATTTAATTTATATTTAAAATCGAATTTAATTCACTCTTAAAAAATTATGTTTATTCAGATCGAGTCCAACTCGAATTTTTTTGTCATTTGTAGAGAGGGGTGGTTCCTGTGATCAAAAGTCAAATATGCTTTAAAGCCTAACCCACCAGCGGCAAAAATAACATGTTTTGATCTTAAAAATAGAAATCCAGATCACACTCACAAAACGACATCGCATATACACTGATCAGTAATTCAGCGAGTCCATAGTTTTTCCTTAATCATACAGTTCCTACAAAGCATAAACCCTACTCAGATCCTTAGTTCTCTCTCCCTCGAGCTGGACTCAGATCTCGAACTCAGGAAAATGTCAACTCGCTACATTCTCCTCCTCTCACTCACAGTTCTCCTCTTATTTTCTATACTCTCTCCCGCTCTCTCGAAATCTCAAAACGACGCCGCTGCAGACGACGACGAAGACCTCAGCTTCCTCGAAGAAGCAGACTCCGATACCAAAACGGACGCCGGCCCTCATCACTTCGATGACGACGTGGATCCAGACGATGACTTCTTAGACGACTTCGACAACGAAAACTACTCCGATTTCGACGACTCCGAGTACAAGGAGCCGGAGGTCGACGATAAAGACGTGGTCGTTTTGAAGGAGGGAAATTTCAGTGATTTCATCGAGAATCACAAATTCGTGATGGTGGAATTCTACGCGCCCTGGTGCGGACATTGTCAGGCCTTGGCTCCCGAGTACGCTGCGGCAGCTACGGAACTAAAGGCGGCAAACGAGGATGTCGTTTTGGCTAAAGTTGATGCCACCGAGGAGAATGATCTAGCTCAGGAGTATGATGTTCAGGGCTTTCCTACTATTTATTTTTTCGCTGATGGCGAACGTAAAGCTTATAATGGCGCCCGCACCAAGTAAGTAGTTTCGATTTGATGGAAGCTTGAAATTTGGATGTACTTAGAGCCATGATTTGAATACAAGTCTTTGTTTGGAGATCAAAAGAGACAAAAAAGAAAAAATAATAAATTAAGAGCAGGTGTTTGGTTGGCAATTTTTTTTAAGAAACACATTTGGCTACCATTTTCTAAAAATGACTATTTACCATTGAAGAGCTGTTCTTGTTGTTTCTTTGATATGTCCACATTATAGTAAATTCTGCAAATTGCAGTGACTTTTAAATTTATATTTTTTTTCCTTTTTGAATTTTGAATTGCATGATGTTTATGTGCTGCGCTGATCACTTGAATTCATGTGTAATTTAGGGATGCTATAGTGACTTGGATTAAGAAGAAGATAGGACCTGGTATATACAACATAACCACATTGGATGAAGCAGAGCGCATATTGACGTCTGAAGATAAAGTTGTTTTGGGTTACCTCAACTCATTGATGGTATGTTTATACCATATCTGCTACTTTTCTGTGTGTTTGCTTGTTATTTGAAATTGCTTGAGCAGTTTATTTTTCTTTTCTGTTGCTGAGTGCTGGAACCTTGTCATTGTTTAATGTTGCTCAGTTTTGGCTTTTGTTCTAATGATCTTGACAGGGTTCTGAGAGTGAGGTACTTGCAGCTGCTTCAAGGCTTGAAGATGATGTCAACTTCTATCAAACTGTAAATCCTGATGTAGCAAAGATTTTCCACCTTGATTCTAAAGTCAAGCGCCCTGCTTTGGTCATGATTAAGAAGGAGGCTGAGAAAATAAGTTATTTTGGTTAGTTTGTTTATTATTTATTTATTTGGTTTTCGAAGTTGGAATTTCACCTGTTCCAGGGAATTTATTTTACTTTTATTTTTCTAATTCTGCAGATGGCCAGTTTGATAAATCTGCCATTACTGATTATGTATTTGCAAACAAGCTTCCTTTGGTTACCATTTTTACTAGGGATAATGCGCCTTCAATTTTTGAAAGTCCAATTAAGAAACAGGTATATGGTGTATGTTGCATTTTAACTTGTTATAAATTCTACATATTTTGACTTCATGGGTGCCATTGTTGACATATCTGATTTTTTGTTTGCAGCTGTTATTATTTTCCATTTCAAATGATTCAGAAAGGCTTTTACCAGTATTTGAAGAAGCAGCAAAATCCTTCAAGGGAAAGGTAACTTATATTCGCTCATGTGGAAAGCCTTGAAACTAGTACTTCTTTGCTTTAAAAAATCTGTTGAACTGAAGACAAGAAAATCTCATTCTTAGCTACTGATCAGATTTACTCTTGAATAGATATTTTATGATCTGAACATAAAGAAGCAATACACAGAAAATCAACTGTTATCTTTTCCCCTGTCATGAGATGTATACATAGATTTACCTTGAAGGATTAAATGTGAAATTCTTTGGGTTACTAAGTTACATGCTATTCTTCTTGATTGCAGCTTATTTTTGTGTATATCGAGATGGATAATGAAGATGTTGGAAAGCCTGTTTCAGAATATTTTGGTATCACTGGGGAAGCTCCCAAAGTAATCTTTCCATAACTTTGGATTCTTTTTGTTATCCCTCACAATGTGTTGCTTGGAGTGGAAAAAGAGCTTTCACATTGATCGTTACAACTTTTTGTGTGCAATGGAACTGATTTATTTGTTTTAGGTTCTTGCATACACAGGAAATGATGACGCTAAAAAATTTATCCTTGATGGGGAGTTGACCTTGGATAAAATCAAGGTTTAAATCGCTCTCTCTCACTCTATTTATGTTTATTGATGCTTGTTGGGAGGGAATATTTTTGCTAACTGGTGTAGATTTTTCTTCCTCTCAGGATTTTGGAGAGGGTTTCCTGGAAGACAGGCTTAAACCTTTCTTTAAGTCTGACCCAATTCCTGAAACTGTAAGTAACTCTATTTAGCTTTTTCTGAATTGATTTTTCATCTCAGTGCAGGCAGTTAATACCTTGTCACTTTTTTCTGATTCTCACAGAATGACGGAGATGTGAAAACAGTGGTTGGGAATAATTTTGATGAAATTGTCTTAGATGAGTCAAAAGATGTGCTTCTGGAGGTATAATTGTGAAAGAACATAAATCTATATTTCATGTTTTCTTGCTCATGGAATCTAATTTATGGTCTGCATGCCAGATCTATGCACCTTGGTGTGGGCATTGCCAAGCGTTTGAGCCTACTTACAACAAACTTGCCAAACATCTACGCGGCATTGACTCTTTAGTTATAGCCAAGATGGATGGTACAACAAATGAACATCCCAGGGGAAAGGTAATATTTGAAGTCAATCTATAATGTGTATGTGAAAATATCCAATACCTTTTATATTGGTTGAATATTTTCCATTCAGTACCAGTAGTGTAGTGAACTAAACAATGGGGATGGCTTCCCCTATCTCAATACCCTCCCCTTCTCTTCTATGGGCTAGATCCTAGACCTTCACTCTGAAGGTACCATTTGGCTGGAAAACAGCAGTGCCAGCTCAGCTATTTTCCTCTTCAATTTGGTGGATTTTATTTTAGTGTTACAGTTTAAAGTTGTTTGAATTATGTCGATCCATTTTTATTTTTTATTAATGGACTAAGTATTTGAATCCTTGTATTTAAACCTTTAAATCCCCACAGTATTATTTTCCGAGTTATTTGCAGTACACATTCTTAAAACTGTAAAGTGTCTTGATGCTGACATGCTCTAATATGTTTGTTATTCCATTTGACCAGCCTGATGGATTCCCCACAATTCTATTCTTCCCAGCTGGAAACAAAAGTTTTGATCCGGTAAGCATTATTTTCTCTATATTGCTTTATAGATGTATCATTTCTAGTTGGGGTAAATCTAATGAAAATTATCTGGATTCTGGCTGTTGGCAGTACGTCGTAGACACAGACCGTACTGTGGTGGCATTATACAAGTTCCTCAAGAAGCATGCTTCAATCCCCTTTAAAATCCAGAAGCCAAGTCCAGCACCAAAATCTGAGGCTTCTGATGCAAAACAGAGCCAGGAGAGCAGCACCAGCACCAAAGATGTGAAGGACGAATTGTGACTTTACCAAAATAAGTACGATGAAATACAAGGATTTTAAAGCTAGGTAACATGTACCTCTTATGTGTCATCAGCTAGTGGAAAAGAAATATCTATCATATAGTTGAATACAGAGTGGGTAGAAGAGAAACCAAAACTTCTGATCCTTTCAAAACCGATCTTTTGTTGTCATTCTAAGAAGAAATGTAGCATCATCGATGGAGTTCTGTTTTTGCTGAAGGATATAATAAAAGGTACCATTTTCGGCCCTTGCACCTGTGTATTCAATAATTTCTCATTCTGGTAGGAACTCTGTTAGTGTGAGGCATCAATTTGCTAGTTAAGTTGCTTCTCAAAATGTTTGGTAAGTACTCGCTTCTGTAAGATAAATTTATGGCATTAATCTTATTTCATTATCTTTTAATATAGTATTAGAGAATGTCTCCTTTCAGCCCACTCAGTTACATAAAATCTACTTGGTAAATTTTTTAGTATTCTTAATACAATTAAGTAGAATAAGTTTATCTAATTATAAGACAAATATTAAAATAAGTTCATTTAATTATAATCTTAAAAATACATTTATTTTTTAATATATAGTGTTTATGTAATTATTTATATGGGATTATATGTTAAAGTGTTAATTTTCATATAGTTGATATTTAGAGATGATAAAAATAATTCAGATTTATATATTAAAATTTATTCAAATTTCATATCTATTTTAATTTTAAATTTTTTAAAAAAATGAACACTACATTAAATGTTAATGTTTATTAATCAATCATTTAAAGTTAATATTTAGTAATCATTCATTCACTTATATAATATTTTGATGGTGAAGTAGATACCTGCATCCTGAAGAGAAATAACCGTCCGAATATCATGAACGATTTGGAATTGTTAATGATAAGTTAGAAACAGTTTAGTTTTAAAATTTTGGATTGAAGTGTTTGCTAAATAATTTTAAAAGTATTTGTTTCATTATTTAATCCACTTTGACGTCAATGTTTTTAAGTATGCGAGGCTATAAAAATAACTTATAGAATAATGCACAAGGATATTTTATAATATTTTTAGGATTTTTTATTATATTTATATTATTTCATATGTTTATACATTTTATTTTTTTATACAAATTTTTTACATTAAAATTTTCTCTATTTATACGAATATTAAAATCTGTTATTATTGTTATTATATATATATTTCACATTTCATTCATATATTTTATTCTTAAATATTTAATCTTTTAAAAACATCATACGATAATTGTATCTATCTTAAAATTTTTAGTATTTGAATTTTCACTTGTAAAATTGTATGCATAATTTTAACATGTTTATTATCCTTGTTTGTTCAATGCCACCACTTTAATATTAAAAAAACTCACAACGTTTTCACACCACTCAATTACTTTTCTTTTTAATTTTTTTTTTTAAAACCGTAGAAAACTTCATTTATATCATAATCGAATCATTTTAAATGTAGCAATATTAGCAAGAGATGTCTTGCAGACTATTGCAATAGCAGTTCCGACATTTTAATAAATTGCTGATGCTAACAACAAATAATATGAACATAATTTGTTTGTTTTCAGCAATATTTTAGACTGTCGGAAATAATTAAATTAATTCATAATTTCCAAATTGATCTACCTTATTCTTCCCATAATTTTTAAGCTTAATTGGTTATTAATTTTGTTTGGGTATTGGCGTTTGATTGATTGATTATATATTATAAATGGGAAAGTGGGCATGTGAATGCATGTGCAGCTGCAATTGTTTAGAATGCACTCACTGTAGTAACTGTAGCTGTATTATGTAAATTATTATTATTATTATTTTGAGTTTGATATAAGAATGTACTGGTAGTGGAAGTCCATTCAATATTCTCTGTTTTGAGTGTAAATTGCATTAAAGCTTCTCTCCTATCCCTGCCAAAATGGTGGGTGACTTTCATTTCACTAGATTCAAATTTTGTGTTCACATTCACATTTGTTTCTTGCAAGCTTTTAGCGTCGATGCGTTTTTACTTGCAAGTATATTATGATAAAACGCCTAAATTAAATAAAAATTACTTCTTATTTTATTTATTAAAAATAAAAGCATCCTTCTTCCCACTATTATCATTATTATTCACTTTGATTGGATAATAGTAAATAATGTGGTAAATAATTTAAAAAAAAAACATATTATTTACGTTTGTTGGATGAAATTGTGACAAATAATGTTACATTGACTTCTTTATTATTACTTAATGGAAAAGGCTAATCTTATGCTATCAAATAGAATACATATAAATCAGGTTTTGCTATTTGGTCTATTTAGTTCTTAAATCAATCAAAAGCAGACAATTAATCATGAGAAAAGGACAAGTTCATGCCTTTCTTCGAAGCTTTTGACCGCATCGCAGCCTCTCCTACTATTACTTATTCTAAAGAACTAAAGATCAAAAAGAATGTTTTAACTTTGCTTAGCCCCAAGATCACATCCGTAATTCAAAACAAATTAACCCAAAACCAAATTGATAATCAAGTTAATTGCATGCACCCACCGACTCAAATTAGATCTATAGAAAACGAAATTCCACCCCTCATTCTCCGTGCCCTCAATTACGTCAATTTTCTTGATAAGCAAACCTTAGCTTTAATTAGAAGATACTAATAAAATTATATTAAATGAAAATTTTCTTTTCTAATAGTTTCATTTTCCTTCTCATTAACTTCAAATCTGTCTCCTTTACTTTGCCCCTAAGCAGATCTTCATCTCCTCTCTCTCTATATAAAATCAAAACTCATCGTTTCATTTCAATCGACCCCGCATTCCTCTCCATTTGCTTTCTATCCAAACCAAATCCCCGTCTCGATTCACCTGCTCCGACGCCGTTTTGCGATCTCTACGTTACATTTACACTTTTTTTTTCTAAAAATCTAATATTTATTACGTGGCTAGATCTGATTCCTCCCTAAATTTCCGCTACCACTCAGTTCTCGTTTAAAACCGCCAGATCTACCTCCTTGTAGCATAACTTTCCCCTACTCTTCCAGGCTTCATTTTGACTACTACTACTTGCTTGTTAACAATGATGCGCAACTTGTTTTGTTTTTCCCTGTTATTACTCTATATACACTGCGCTGTTTCTGTGAATTCGCCGGCGCCTGCTCCAGATGTCAATGCTGATTCACCGCCTTCATCACCACCGGTACTGGCACCAGCACCAGTAACTGGATCGCCGTCGCATTCTCCAGAAAATTCACATATTTCGTCTCCACCAGCGCCGCCGCCTTCAGATCTGAGCAATGCTCCGTCTTCATCGCCACCGGCTCCCTCTCCGGCTTCGAATTCGGCTCCTGCCCCGGCGCCTACAGGAGCGAGCGATGTGAACCACAGTGATCTTAATGCGGAAGGAGAAGGCTCGGGATCTTCAGGTGGCGATGAAGGAATGAATGCAGGGAAAAAGGCAGGAATAGCGGTGGCGGTTGTAGTGGGAGCGTGTGTGGTCGGCCTCGGAGGATTGGTGTACAAGAAGAGACGAGATAATATTAGAAGAGCTCAGTACGGTTATGCAGCCAGGAGGGAGATTCTGTGAAAGGTTTTCTTTTTAAACTCTTGTTGATGGTTGCCGCTGCTGCTTCTATTAGTATGGATGATTGCTTGAGTTTGAGAATGTTGATTTTATTGATTCTTAATTCTTTGTTAATTTTCGATTATATATAGTCTGGTTAATATTAGCAAATGGAATCGAATCAAATCGTGTACTATTACAGTTATTAATCTAGAGTCTAGACTACATACATTTTGTTTATTGAAGATTGATTATAGTATCACTGTTTGTATTATTATTAATCCATTTGCTCGTGTTTTTTTATTTCTCTCTGAGAATTGGTTGCATTAATATTTAAGAGAAGAAGTAAGATGGAAGGAGATGTTGGAGTAGCAGTCCAAGTAGAAGGCCGTTGGCAGGAAGGTTTTGTTTTCTGTTTGCATCACAACTCAGAAGAGACACAAAAAGAACAAAACGCGGTAGATATGGCATGGCGTCAATGCCCATAGTCATTAGTCATAATGTGTGTGTGTGTGTGCGGTGTCACATGCGATGGGTTGGTTGGTCTTATGTCTTTTGTTCGAATTTTAATAGGGGAAGTGGACCATTTTCTCCTTCCATCTTTCACATTATTGTATTTGTTCTCTAGAATTTTCTTTCAGCCGTGAGATTTCCCAATTTTAATTTTATTATTAACAAATGCATCCCAAGTATTTTTCTTTTTAAATCCCACCTTGAAATTACTTTTAATAGTGTAAAAAACGCTTACCTAACGATTGGAAATAATATTTTTCTATAAATATTGGCACCGATTAGATTTTGAATACAAACAAGTTGATTGTTGGGCCGCATGATACATGATTCGAATGGACAACGAAGAGAAAAGAAACCGGACCAAGTTGGGTATGGTTTTAAATACGATTAAGATACACCCAATAAGGATATTGTAATTACTCGGATGAAGATTTAAATTATTTTGTTTTCTTTTCAATCAGATGTAAATGATGTTCATTTAACATCTACATTTTTTTGTCAATTTTTTTCCAACCCATGAATTAGGAATTAAGTTACATCTTGATCTGTCACTCACTCCATAGTCAGTTATAAAACTTTACTGCCAAATTTCTTATTTGAATACAACTTTGATATTGGAATTAGACAAAAGCACGAGGTGTATGAATATCATTATTGACTTTTGCCCACAATAAGTGGGTGACATGACACATACTTATTACAAGAGCCAAAGTTGACCACAACCGGGGCCGAAACCACTAACACGAAAGAACACACACAAGCCCCATTCCATTGAGCATACATTATTTATTGATTTTAGGTTTTCTTATTTTATTTTATTAAATTTTACCGTTAACCTTTTAAGCATAAGCATCAGGATTCTGGAGGAGGTAGGCTTCAACAACTTTGTACATCCCCGACGACTTCTCCTTCCCAGATTTGATCTCCTCATCGGTCAGAACTTTGTCACCCTTTGTGTAATATGTGCTTGTCATTTTACTTTTACTTCCCCCTTCTGAAGTTGCCTCAAATTTGACCTCATATGTAATCTTTTCAACCTTATCCATTAACCCATCTCCTTCTATCAAACTGTACTTGTATGAATAGTTCACTGGGTCTAGCTCATCGATTCTGTTCTTTATGCACTTCACCTGGCTACCTGCATGTAAGAAAAAAAAACATTACTTTTCATAATTAATTCAATAACTTAACACACAGGAAGTGATTGATGAAATGGTAAATTGCCTTTAGAGAAGTTGATCTGCCTGATGCTTCCAGCCCCTCCATCACCTTGAATGATCTCAATGCTCTGAACAGCTAATGGCATGAGTTTTGGAATAAGATTGTGCGAGTCAACAATCAAGGCCTTGAACAGCCTTGCTGGTGGGACTGCAGATGTGTATTCTTCAGTGTATGTTGAGACACCCATTATATTTAGACCAGAAAATCAAAAGGGGCCTTGTCTATGTGGAGGTTTGTCTTGAACTTGGTGAGGGGAATGGCTGAGGGGATGATGGCATTTATAAGTTAATTTTGAGATTCTTAAAATTGTTGCTTATTGTTCCATGGTCTGTAAATGTTAAAAAGTAGCAGCAAGTCATTGTCAAGGTTATTGTTCCAAAGACGAGAAGATGAGTAATTTGAAACACCTCAATACCACACAACAGTACAAATGCGAGGAACAAAATTATGGATCTTGATGACCCACTACAGTACATGCTTAAGCATATTGATTATTGCATATGCTGAGGATAAATCCCCATGTTTAAGATTTGAAGTTGATTTTGATCTTATACATCAGTTGGATCGGATCTTCTGCAGGGCCGAAAGATCTTCAGTTGATTTCTCTTAAAGTTATTAATGTTACTTCCGGTATGTTTGTTTCGTTTTCCCAATAGAGTTTCGAGTTGATGACAATTACTTGCCATATTGGAGCAAGTCTAAATTCACCTGAAACTTTTCTGGAGCATTTCTCATTCAGAGAACCGAGCGTTCCTACTTGCCAACTCTTTTTAAGTGCTTCCACTACAAGCTGATTTATGCCACAAAAATACATTTTAATTTATTTATCCGAGGAACACCGTGCAGATTGGTACAGATTTTACTAAAATGTAGGAAGTTTGGAATTTGTCACTGATGGCAGCACTACAGCAACATCTGTACACAAATTGATGAACAGATAATGCATCCTCCATAGATGATGTATTCTTGATCTCACGGAAATATTCTTTTGAGGTATTATTACTGTGTATTCCTTTTTACCATGTAGACGTTGATATACAACAGGATGGGTATGGTGAGCCCCTTTTGTCTTTATTCTAAATCCGCCTATGGAAACCAGCTGATCTTACTCTTCTGCCGGAGGATCCACCCAGCGGCCATGATCTTTTATAAGTTGGATCAAGGCATCTGTTGCATGTTCCATTGCAATTCCACGCTTCACCACAGTCTGCAATGGACCAACTCAAAAGTTAAAGTTTGAAAATTGGAGCTCCAGCTAAAGTCATGATTAAGACAATTGACAGACAAAGTCAACTGTTCGTATATCTATTTGTGCTAACTCCAGCTATAGATATGATTAAGACAAGATAGTTGACCAATGAAGTCAACTCCTCATAAATGTATTCCAGCTAACTCCAGCTATAGCCATTAAAAGTTGAGTGCTTCAGGAAATTGCCAGTTCTTTTTTTTGTGTCTGACAGCATCGTCTCTCCTAATATGTTTAATAGTAAGTGGGAAGAAGATAAGATCACAGGTTGAGTACCACTTGTCAAGCGACTCCGGTAGTTTTATTACCCCAGTAGGGAAAAAGAGAGGCGGAGAGAGAGAGGGAGGGAGAAATGCTTTGGGAGTATGTATTTTCAACGAAACCTACATTTAAGTTTTTCCTAGTAGGAAAGATGCAGTACCTTCCCAACATAGAGATCAATCTTTCCAGGAGCCCCACCGACGTACCCGAAGTCTGCATCAGCCATCTCCCCTGGTCCATTGACAATGCAACCCATGATTGCAATCTGGCAGAGAGGGAGATGGAAGAAAAGTTACACCATTAATTTTGATTACCTCAATAAAGTTATGACTTCAATTAACATCATCTAATCAGAGAGACAAAGGATTAGTAAATACTGAGACGCCTGGCAAGTGAGATGTTTTCTCTCGTATCTGTGCACTTATTTCTTGAAGGTCAAACAGAGTTCTACCACAGGATGGGCATGAGACATACTCCTGCAGGACCATTCAGACAGATAGAGAATTGTCAGGACAGAAAATCACCACTAAGAGATGTTGAATTATGTTCATTTTCAGACAAGCTTGATACCGTTTTTGTATTCCGCATTCTGCAGCCTTGTAGTAAGTTAAAAGATGTATTTCTGAGAAAATCAAAATCTTTATCTGGGGCTTCTAATAGCACACCATCTCCAAGTCCATCCACTAGAAGAGCTCCTGCATTACTACCGGCACCAATGACCAACTCATCCCTGAAAATAGGAGAAAACGTTTAAGCCAAAACTATCCATTCCTCCATCATGGTCAAGAAGTTGCAACACTGATCCAATTACCTGTGAATCCCATTTGGAAACTGAATATGGTGAATTACAGGGAAGTTCAGATTATTTTCTGATAGATACTCAAACAGCCTGTAGCAAACATGAAAATTTGGATATTAGCACGTGAAAGGCAATGCGCTTGTATGCCAATACAAAATGGTGAAAGCATCCTGCTAATATTTGTAAGGACGACCAAGAAAAGCATGAAGTTCATTCCAGTAGTACTATGACCCACGCAAATGCAACAGGTCATACCTCTAGGTGCTATTTCAGGATTTTAGTTATCTTAAAGAAAAGCAACAACTAGGAAATTACAGTAAAACTGTAATGATCTTAAAGAAAGACAGTGAAACTGTCATTAATCATAAACATATGCTTCCTCTCTCTCTCTCTCTCTCTCTCTCTCTCTCTCTCTCTCTCACATGCATGTTCGGACTCATGCACACACACACACACACACACACACAAGCACAATGAGTGTCGTGAAAGTAGCAAATCCTAAACATTGAGTTGGGTTGTAGGTGTACAAGGGCAAATGTTAGCCTTTTAAACACCACATAAAGAGATGTTCTGCTCAAAATATGTAATTCCTCAAAATAAAGCAGCACCCTCTAGCTGCCCAAAACTTCTCTTCCTAACAACTTAGCAGTTAAGTTAACCCATCCATGTTCAAGAACAGATCATTGCATTGGCTCATCGCCTCAACTAATGACTTGCCAATTTACATCTTGGTAACATTACTACCTCCTTGCCGCTTGCACTCTGCCAATTTTATCTTCATTGAAGGGCACATCATGAAGAAGCATCGTAGCTTCAATATCTTTGAGGATTTCCAGCTCTTCATAGGGCTCGTCACCACGTAAAGACACGACCAAACGTGTTCCTGAAAGAATTATTGGATCTTATGATATGAGCAATAAATTTTGACAGATAATTGAGTATGCTAAATCTGGGGATAAGCACAAACAAAAGAATAAACAAGGAACATATATGATCAATCCCAAAACACTGTATCAGGAAATTGTTTCAATGCTGCACCTTCTGGCAAAAGCTTGTAAGCACCAGTTGATAACTCCTTAAGGTTTACCAGAGCCATGGCATGGGGCATTGGCTTTGTTAGCTGCTCAGACAAAGGAGTTATAACCCCCATACTTATATCTATCAACCGTTTGAGGGCTAGACGCTGGTGAAAATACAAAAAGATAATACAGGTCATTATCCTATTCATTGAAGTTACAAAAGAAAAAAGTTGCAAAATTATTTAGGAATTCAGTCAGGCACGGCTAACTAGGGGAAGAGAAGGGATGGGAGGAAGAAAGTGGACAAAGAGAGATGACAAGAAGATAGATTTATTTCCCTAAAGTAATTAATCAAAGGAGGGCCCTTACAGCATCATGATCATCAACTGGTGGAAGCTCTCTCAACAAGATTGAGTCTACTGTTGCAAGATCCTAAACCAAAGTCAAACTATGTTAATAAAAATTATGCAGACTTGAATGCAATATTTCCTTGCAATAACACGGAGGAATGATAGACCTTAAATGGCATGCCAACAACAAGTTTCGCAGCAAGTGACTTGTACAGTAGTTCTGGTGCCTGAGCAAAAGAAAACAGATTGATGCAGTTCTTATTTCACAATATCCTTCTGGAAAACAAAGGGAAAAAATGGAGAAAGAGCAGTTTCCAAGCAGCTACCTTCAATTGATCCAAAAAAACGGACATGAGAACTGAGCCATCACGGTGCAGAACGCCTCTATAATCCACCTCCTCACCCTGTGATAATGAAGAAATAATTCTCTGATTGAAACGAAACAATACAGCCGAAAGTTAGGGCTATGTAAAATCAATTCCCTATAAGGACAAACCTCCTTTTGCATTGGCAGTTGACCAGATCGTCTCTGAAAATCAAAATAATGTCTGTGCTTTTCCTCAAATGGTGCCTGTTGATAAAAATATTCCACTAAGAGTGTAAATATGATTTCAATTACACGGCATAAGCACTGATCAAAGGATATTGAAAATCCTACCACTCCTTGCTGAAGATCAGCTGCTCTCATACCCAGGTTGGCCATCCTTCTGCATGGATCTATCTCCTCCTCTGGTGGTTCTGTGAGCGAAACCCTGATTGTATCCCCCAAACCATCCTGCATATGCAATTTGCAATAATAAGAACAGAGCCTTGCAATGTCATGGTTCTTAGTACCTAATAAATATGAACAATTAATAAAAAATTTTGAAGTGCCAGATCACGCAGGAGACTAACTTAGTATGAGTTTAGAATTCTGGTGCTGTGGCTTTGAAGCCACAGCTACTATGAAATGAAAATCACAAAATTCTAAATATTAATGGAAAAGTTAGTAGTCGCTACTAAAAAGTTGGTATTTACAAAACATTGTATGAGTTGCGCTTTCAAAATTAAGTAGAACCAGCAGTATCCAACATATATATAATCTATCAGAGGCAATATTTTTCATTTCACAAACTAAAATCATATGAACTTTCCAGAAATTAGCTAAAACTTTGTGGAGGTTTGAAGACCGACATATTAATGAAGCTGATACAGACAAAGGTACAATCAGAACAAACTAACGCAAGAATACTGAACAAACCACTTATTCATATATGATACCTGAAGAAGGGTCCCAATTCCAATTGCAGATTTCATCCGACCATCTTCACCTTCTCCAGCTTCAGTGACTCCCAAGTGTAATGGATAGTCCCAGCCATGAACATACATTTCAGCTACAAGCAGACGGTATGCTTGGACCATGACAACTGGGTTGCTTGCTTTCATAGAGAAGACAAAATTATGGTAGTCCAACTTTCGGCATATCCTTGCAAACTCAAAGGCAGATTCAACCTGTTTTAGGATCACTAATTAGTATGACGCCTCTGAATTTGGACCTAGAGCAAAACAAACTCAACAAACTGTACTGGCAGTAAGAGAGAATTACCATTCCCCTAGGAGAATCCCCATAGTAGCTCATAATACGATCTGAAAGGCTCCCATGGTTTGTACCAATACGCATTGCCCTTCCATACTTCTTACATTTCTCAACCAACGGAGTAAATACCTGTGGTAGTTAAAAAGGGGCAAAAAGTTAAATATAGTGCAAGTACATACAGATTTCTATCGCTGAATGTATAATATTGATTGAACTCATCCTATGGCACAAGTTTTAGGACGCTTCCTTGCATGGAAAAGAGAAAATTACAGTAGCCCTTATGGAGAAACACATGCTAGTAGTCTAAAACAACCTAAGAGTAAGAATATACAGACAATGCAGCGACTTGACCTGCTCAATATGCTCAAGTTCTTTCTGATAGTCATCTTCTGTGTACTCTAGCTTCTCAAATTGAGCCCTTCTATCAGCTGCAAAGGATTATCTTGTTGAACTCAGAATGGTTCAGATCAACTCTCTCTAAAAAAGTGTCTAATTCACCAAAGCATACCAAAATTTCCTGGGTTTACACGGATTTTGTCAAAGCATTCAGCAACTCGCAGTGCAACAGAAGGAGCAAAATGGATATCTGCCACCAGAGGTATATTGTAACTGCAAAAACAGAAACCAATATGGTTAGTTCTCATATTAAGTATGGATTTGGCATTTCAGAAAATGCTATTACTAATTTAAATTTACTTTTTCTGCACAAGTGAGTTTTTGATATCAAAACAAGCATCTGCCTCTTTCTTGCCCTGAACTGTAATCCGGACAATATCTGCTCCCTGGTCCGCTATTCTCATTACCTAGTGAGAGCATGAAAGTGAACTACATAAACAACCCTGACAAGGAATACCAGAATCTATCTAACACCAAGCATATTGTGGGTCACATGGGCCCATTGGTAATGATTCCAGCAATTTATACCCTGAACTACAAATTAGCTAACATTTTAAATAGACAGGAGGAAGAGCATAACATGACACTCATCTAATTTATAGTTTTTTGAGTCCTTGAAAAATGACTGAAATATGTATTTGATTAAAGTGGCTTAGTCATGTAATAGAACACAATTGCTTATATAAAAAAAAAAGCTTAAGTTGAAAGAAAATAAAAGAACCTGTTCGACTGTCGCAGCAACATCCTTAGTGTCAGTTGTAGTCATTGTTTGAATCCTAATAGGATGCTCACTACCAATAGCCACATTTCCCACCATCACTGTCCGTGTTTTCCTCCTGACCGTTTTATGTGTGGATTCACAATACTTTTGTCTAGGAACTACAATCAAACAATTATTTGTTAGAGTAAACCAAAACATGCACAAAGGCTGAAAGATATGCATATGGAAGTTCATCATTTGGCACCCTAATTCAGTGTTTACTTGCTTTGACAAAATAAATATGAACAGAAGTGGTTCTAATGTTGGATCCCAAACAACCAATAAAACAAAACTACTAAGTTTGATAAAGACATTAATACTTGGTAAAAACAGAGAGAGAAAATTTGAAAAGCAAGAACTTATCAAGGAGAACACACAAGATTTCAAATACAATATATAAGACCAGATACAATAATTTTCCAGGAAAACAAAATCCAGTTTCAACAAAGCTCTAGCTGCCATTATTCTTCAAATTGTATTCTGTTAGGTTACTCGTATTGGATGAATAAATTAGGCTTCAGCATAAACCCTTTTAATGAAAAGTAAATTTTAAAAACAAATTTCATACTTAAATGGTCCATTCCCATTATCAAAGCAATTAGAATACAATACATAGTAGACAGATGACGCCAAATCTTTAGCTCTTGTTTTTGGCTTTACTTCTGAGTTACTAAACAAATAGTACAAAACATTCAACATAACACATCAAAATATTATATACCTAATAGGGGGCTTCCTTCTGACGCTGGCTGAAGCTCGGCAATATCCGAATTAGAATTTGAATTCCTAATAACAAATAACCTTCTTCTGCCCGACTTGTATGTTCTTAAATCACGAACTCTCACAAAATCCATACTTTGTGCAAACCCCAAGCCTGGGTCTCTGCTTTTTAGACCCAGAAATGAAGCTGGCACAGTTCCGGTTGCCATTTTCACAAAGTACAATACCTATCTTCAAAGTCTGATAACACAAATTCAATACAATTAGTTAAATCTAATAGTAATAAAAAAAATTCAAAGATATGATAAAAAATCCAGCAAAACTAGGCTAGGCCTCGTGCAAGCATTTGGTTGCTGAAATCATTGCAAAGACTTCAATATATTTTCCATAATATTCCCACAACTTTCTCAGAAACTAAAAATTGGCTACTTTTAGTTTAATAATAAACCAATTTAGAAGAAAAAGGAAACTCTAAACTTTGACTAAATTATAACGAAAGCAACAAAATTGTTACTTTGCAATTGACTAGAATAATAAAACCGATTTTTTGTTGAAAAGGTGCAAAATTCAGCTACTAAGGCAGCAGCTACAAGCTTCAGAGTAAATCATTTCAAACAATTGTCTTTACTACATCCAAAAGTTCTGTCAGCAACCAAACAGCTCTTCTTCCTGATTCTACCAAAATCCACATACTCCATACCTCAGAGATTATCAGTCAACGCGAACTTCAGCGAAAAATCTTCATCCAACAACAAGAAAAACAGAAAGAAATGTTTTCCTAAAACGCTTTTTTAAAGTTTATTCACAGAAAACGATTAGCGCAGAGAGAGTTGTAATTACCAAAATAGAGAAGAGAATTAATGATTGAGATAAAAAGGGAAGAGTCTAGAGAAGTGAACTGACCAGAACCGGTGGCTGAAGGAGTCCGAGATGGAGCTGTCTGCAAGGATTTGCATAAAAAAATATTTTTATAATTTTGTAAAATGCAAAACGCTTAGTGTAATACTGATACTGAATCCAGACAAAAACGTGGTTTCAGCATCTTTGCATATGTGGCCGTGCCGTAACCAATCTAGCATTCGTTGGGAGGTCCAGCTCTATTTTGACGATATTATTTATTTATTTATTTATTTCAGTCCCCTTCTTTGCTTATTTTGTAATTTGTATTTCAACAAAAAAAGAAAAAAATTAAAAAAATAACGTTGGAAATGCATGCATATATATTTTTATAGAAACTATTTTTTTATTTTATAAAATACTTATAATCACTTTTCAAAATTTAATTTAAAACAATTTTTAAATAGAAATTTAACAAAAAAATCTCAAAAATTATTTCTAATCATTTAAAAAGTGCCTTAATTTCTTTCTTTACTCATTTTTAGTTATAATAACTATTTACAATACTCGTTCAACCATTATATATCTCTCCAATCGCTATAAATTTTATACTTAATCTCAAGCAAATATTAAGATTAATATAATTATTAATATATCTCGTGGTTATATATTATAACGAAATTAAAGTAAATTTTTTATAAGTGATAAGTCATTAGCAATTTGTAATGTCCACAAAAATAATTAGTTATTATTTATGGTCCATATTAAAAACTAATATTATTAAAAAAAAATTTATTTGTGAGAAATTTGTACATCCATAGACAGTAGATATAAATAATTTATACAACTTATGGTTAATAGTACAATTAAACATTTTTAGAAGGACTTGGATGCAAAAATACAACCAAGCGACGGTGAAGCGAGAGGCCTGTGAATTAGGAATCTTTACATGACCGTTTTAAATATTCCACCGCGGGAACGCGACTAACAACTGTCCACCCTGTCCCTACCCATTAAAAGCCTATTCCACGCGTTTTTCGTCACGCTCTCAGTCGCGTGGAACGTAGAGGGCCGGCTTTTCCCTGGCTGCAGGGTAAACTCCCGCTTGGTTGGCTGTGGCTCCTTTTTGTTTGGCACGTGTTTTTAATTTTACGCTTAACTTTTTGTACCTGATACCAAATAAAATATTTTTTATTTTATAAGTCGCTGTTTGGCACATGTTAATCATTCGTAGGATAAATTTATTTTGGCCCAATTTTGCATTTGGTATCGGACAAAATAGGTTCATATGAGTTTATCCCAAGTTCACACAGTGACCATTTTAGCATGTCCTTATTTTCAAAATTAGCTGTTGCCTACCGACTACTAAACATTTAGAAGGTCCCGTTTGGCACATGGTTTGTTGTAGGTTTAAATTTATTTCGATCAATTATAGTCAAACTTCAAGAGAGAAAAAAAAAAGGGTTTAGATAGCTTATACTAAACCCACGTTATCAATAAAGCGAATATTTTAGGATGACATGGAATCAGTATTTAAGTTATTTGATTCTAATATTACATTCATAACATAAATTAATAGTTTATTGACATTATTAAAGATAATAATATAAACTTGAGTTAATATTCGTTTAAATAAATATTAATTGATTAATAACATAATGATGTTATTGGTTTTATCGTTTATAAAATAAAATATTTTACAAATTTAATAATTAATTTAAATTAATATTATATTATATCTAATTGTTGGTTTGTTTTTCAGTCTAGTCCAATCATGCAGTATAATTAGTTTAGAGTCCAATTGTGACTTATAACAAACAGGCCTTAAGCATTAAAAGTCACGTATACTAAGAAACATGTGCGTGTGTTTGATTGGCATAATGGGTTACACGTCTTTTTGTTTTTTCATATTATAATGCAGAATGGAAAGCCTTTACTTTGACTTTGACAAAAAACATCCAGATACATTAACATCTAATTTTGTTTCACAACCTGGGTGGACAACTAAGATTATAATTCCATCCTTGTTTTTTTTTTCAGTATATGTGTAAAATTCCTATTGTATAATGACTCGTTATCACTACCAAAAGAAAAAACACAAGATACACTGAACCCTGCTGAGTAACATCCAAGGAGAACCAAAGAACCAAGAACTAACAACGACAATGACAATGCTAAATCATCCAATTTTTCTCCCAGAGAAATTGCAAAATCAATTGATGAGTTCCTTAACAAAATACTTAAATGAATTCAAAATAAGCAGTGTGGGAACTGAAATACTTTCACTTTCAGTATCGGCCAGAAATTATCTATTCTAGTTCTACAACAAAAATTAGTTCCGCGAAAACTCTGAGAAAAATCAAGAATATACTTTGGTTAATCAAGATACAATGAAAAAGGTGTAATGCAAGTTACTTTCATATAGAGGCAGAATCTGTTCTTGCCAATGATTTTGTAATTCTCAAGCTCTTGTAATTGTTTCTTTAATTTGCTGCCTGTTCTTCCATCATAGAATGCTTTTCCAAAATGGCAACAGTTTCTTCCTTTGCACTAGGACAACAAGTAGAAATACACAAGTAAATACTAACAGGCATAGAGACAAATAAGGATGACTATCAAAATGACAGCAAGCAGAGCATTTCAATCTTATGGACAATTAATTGCTAAAGTCTTAAGCAACTACTAACTTTTACACATCCAAAAACAGGAAAACATGAGAAAATAAACAATATGGCTTGAATCAAATCTTTCCTAATGAGCAATATTTCATTATTGATTCAGTTAGGTTCCTATAGAAGCCAAATGAGTTAGAAGTAGTCATTCACTGAGTCCACATTAGAATTAAATTTCAAAAAGATGAAAACCGATCAAGACCATTGTCCTATTATGTCTTTAGACACAAACGACAACTTTGTCTTTGCAAACTACTATTTTATTCTTCAGTTCTTTCCTAGAAAGAATGAACATATAATAATATGGTAGCGGCATGGTTGTCACTCGTCATTCATATGAAATTCCGTTTAGAATCCAAATGAAGTGGCTTATATTAACACTTCAATTAATGCATATGCCATTGAACCGCAGGTCATCATTTTCTTTACTTCTTAGATAAAAAATATTCCTTGTATCTTTTTTCCTCATTTAACTTCAGACCTTTTCATTTTATAACTAATGTATCCTATGCATTTGGATATATTACCTTCCAGCTCTAAGAATCTTGTACTTTCCTAAAGTGGTAAGATCCACAACTGTCGATCCCTGCACGCCCAGCTGGAAGCACACCACCATCATAAACATATGCACAATGTTTCCATAGGTTTTCAAAATCTTTGACACAAACACTACTTGGCTGTCCACTTAGATTTGCACTTGTGAGAGCCAATGCACTTTCTGAACCACGGGCAATAACCCTGATGAAGCTAGAATCAGGTACTCGAACACCTATACTTTCCAATCCAGGATTCAAGGACTTCTCAAGGATACTTGACTCACCTGCAAAACAACCAGATACATACTTTTAGACCATGCAAAAGTCAGGTTAACAGATTATATACAAATATAGATATCTGGAATGCATGCTCATCAGGGATGGCAAACCGTCAATGCGTGGCAACATCTTAACACAGTTCTTCTTAAACAGATGTCTAACATACTCAAGTATAAATTTTGTTCTTTTAACTGCAAAGCCACATATAAAAGGTACAGACCTCGTCTCAGTACAACTGTAACTGGCCCTGGAAGCAGAGCATCAAGCAGGCCATGAGGCAGATGATCCGTGACAGCAAAGCGCTCAATGTCTGATACATCTCCAACACAGATTGCAAGAGGACTTGTATGTTTACGTCCTTTAATCTCATAAATCCTATTTACTGCTTCCAAAGAACTGCAGTTATGATTTCAATAAAGGAAAGCAAAATTAGCAATACTTTATAATGAAGATCGCCAAAATCAAATTATAACAGGCCTAAATATTTAAAATCGTTGCAAGGAAACAGGTTTTGTTCAATAATAAAAACAATTATTGTAAGGGCCTTTACATAATGATAAACCTATTTGACCCTCCTCCATCACCTTTAACCTTTTTTATGGGGGGAGAGACAATAATCTTTTATCTAGTGCTTCACCTAAGATAACAACTACGGCACAACAGATTCGTTTAGAAAATTCTGCAAATCACAGAAGTCGCGTGAATTTCACATAAAGACGGAAATAAAAGAATGATAATTATAATATATAACATATTAGCCATTGATTCTATCATCAATGCATTGGTCATCCCCATTTTATCAAAATTATTTTCAGTACTTTCCAAACTATCCTTAATTCCTGTATGAAACATCAGCACGTCTTCGACACTTCTATAATGCAATGTTCAATGTGCAGGCAAATTCAGCTTGAGTGCATGTGATAATGTTTTTCACGATCTAATAAAAAAACAAAACCAAATTTTTTTATGATAATCAAGCAAAATAAATGAAGGGAAATCCACTAAAATGACGTACCAAGCATCACAAGCGAATCCATATAACGTGTCCGTGGGGACTGCAATTACCTTCCCATTCTTCAGAGCTTCAATTGCCTCTTCAGCATTAGCTTCAGTTGCAGGGCGAACCAACCCCACCTTGTTTTCAACACTAATTTCACTTTTCTCCGAACTCCACGCCATTTTCTTTGGATACTCAACTCTCAATCTTCTGTTCAAGTGCAAGAATGATACAAACCCAGACTTGGGCACACCTGAAAAAATATCAAATATCAGCCGGTTCACGTTAATAAGAGCTGAAAAAATGAAGTTCATTTGGTTGCCAGGCAAAAGTTTTAAGGAGAAAAATGAACAGAATTTCAGTATCAAGATTGTAAGTTGAAGATAGCAAACAAAAGTGAAGTTAACCCAGCTCCAAATAGGCTAAAATAGATTAGTTACAGTGTATCTAAAAAAGAAAAAGAAAGACGCAAACATACAAAATGGAGAAGGAGAGTGAGAGTAAGAGAGAGACTGACGATTGTGATTAAAGAGCACCTATGAGAGGAACGCGAGAGTTGAGAAGAGGAAGTTTCCCTGCAAGTCTTGCGGAGAAACTCATACTATGCTTCGCTTCTTCTCTTGTTATGAAGTGGTCTGACCGTTTGTACAGCAAATGCCCTAGTCACGCCAGTTGAATAGAATTATCACATTCCCACGTTTGCTATCACATGCTTCTCACGTGACTTAAAACTACCTTATGATATGGTCATCTACTGGCCATACGCCTATACCAAAAATGATAGTTTCTGCTTTCTCTCAGTACTTGGAAGTTGAAGAAGATTTAAAGGTATTTGTATAAAGTTGTAAGTAGGGATGTGGCATGAACATTATAACACTATCATAGAATTTCTCAAAACAATAAAACCCAAGGGTATCCCTTTCTAGTATTCAATCGAACAGATTATGTACAACATCAATTTACTTCAAAAACAAATTATCCCTTGAATAATTTCAAGTGCTCAAATATTGAAGTTGATCGGAAGATAATGTGTAGTGGAATTTACACCATATAAACCATAGTGTACGTAGGTAAAAATCTTTTGTCTTGTGTCACTCTCAGTGAAAAAAAAAATGAATTGGTTTTTAGCTTGTATGACGTAGACAACACCGAACAAACTAAGCTAGTCTTTTGATTTGATGATAATGTTATAATCAATGACCAGCCTTGCCCGCCTTTCCCCAACCGTGATCCATCATCTCATCAAAATATTTGGGAGGGAAGTTACCGTCCCTATTCTGAATACTAGCTAAATACTTGGGATGGACGTTACCTTCCCTCAATGGTCGTCCATCATCTCTTCTGAATACTTTTGGCTTGTGCTGTATTAAGGGTTTGTTGGGTATGTTTGTAATTGCAGTCCTTCAATTTTCACCCTCAAAGCATCAGCACACGTCAGGTCAGGTCTACCAAATATAAACACACATAATGATGATTAGATTAGGCACTTGAGTACCAGCAATCTAGTCATTTATGACACTTCTTTTTATTGCAATGCTACCAAAATCATACAGAAAGCAGAAAGTAAAAACTCCCTAAACTCATCTTTTTCCTTCTTTACCTCAATCAGAGAAATCATCTTTATGACAACAATTTCAACACCTCTCCCCTTTTGTTGGTAGTGTAGATAGTGGAAGAAATGGATTCAAGAGCTTCCGCACAAGAGACGAATCCAAGCCAAGCTGATCCCATTTATCATTTCCTTTCAAATGCTGCGTTGCACACATTGACCAACCAGAACACAAGTACCTCGCCTTACCGCAGTAAACAAATTTGCTTGTTGATTCATCTCCACCGAGAATCAGTTATCAACAATGAACATCTCAATTTCAAACATTCCCTGCATTCAAATTGCTCTTTGTTTTCGTTTTTGTATCTCAGTATTGAATACTGCAACTAAACAATGCAAATTAGATTCATCTAACTTCTTTCTGCTGCTTTCTTTTCTTTTACCTTTTTTTTTTCAAGTGGTACAACAATACTCCGCATAATCACTTACAGAGTACAACCATATAAGACCTACAACACTGAAAATCCTGAGAAACTTTAAAGAAAAACTTCTGTTGTGGGAGGCCCGGAGGATTGACCTTTGTGCAATATAAATACTTTTATAATTGGGCTAAAAGATAGAAGCACTTAAAATTCTATACTGATTCTATTTTACAAAATATAAAAATTGCTCATCTCAGACAACATAATTTAGGCTGAAGCCTTTTGCTGGTTGGCTAAACCAAATAGACAATCACTCAACTCCGGCTAGAAGATTCTTGATTTCCCGCTTCAGATTGGGGCCGATCACGACGGCCCATTTGTGGTGGAGCTGGGAAAGGCGGTCTGGCCACCATCCGGGGACCAGTATGTTGCTGATTCGACTGAGCTCGCCATCTTCTTCTCCATCTCACAAACTCAACAATAATAGAACTACCACTCATAGCAACTCCAAACCCTGCAAATGTTGCAAGCAGAATTGATAGAACTGCTTGAACACGGACCTGCAAGCCACATAGCAGTAAAAGCATTACAAAACAAATTTTTTCTAAAATTAATGTTACCCGGAGTATAATAGTCTACCATCATCCCAGTCTACAGCAACCTCAAAGGTTCTACCATCTATTTGTTATGCTAAGTCTTATACAAATACCATAATCCTATCCAGTTACCACCTATATCAAAAGAGTAGATGCATTCACCTAGTTTCAGAACATCTCATTTATTGGAGATTCAAATCATCTAAAAATTAAAAATAAAAAAAAAGAACAGAGTAGAAGACTCTTACCAAAGAATAAAATAGATGTGCGAAGATAACAACCAAAGCAAACTGAACTGAGGCATAAACCCAGACAAATCTTCTCTTCACTGAACAAAATTCAATGGATGAGTTGGAAAATCTTTGACAAAAATAATAGCACAAATAATGATAAGACCTTTTATGGACCTCTAAATTTCACCTGGAATCAGTCACTAGCACAAGTATGGGTACGATTTATTACAATAACCTTGTAAAGGAAAATGAAATAAAAGTAATTGCTTATAGCTGCTTAGTAAAGATTTTGGATTTTGTGCATCAACTGTGATTCAATTGGTTTTAAATCTAGCAAATATAAATTAGCGGCATCCAAAGGTACAGCCAAATTCTTTTAACGCAAACATGCACCATTTACCCTCATATTCTCATTCACAATCAGTGGCTTTTGCATACAGTATCTTTACATATGTTCAGTAATCTTAATTATACAACTTAAGATTCTTTGACAACCTACCCATTGTTGATGAAGTCATGGATGCAAGGAGACCTAGTACACAAGAAAAAGGAAGAGATATAGCAATTGCGCCAGTGCCCATTTTTGCAACCTGCAGCCAAACTGATATGTTACCAAGAAAATATTATGGAAAATGTCATGGATTAAATAAGGGAACCACTTAGCTTACCAAAAGCTGCTCGAGAAAACAAAAATATGCAAGCATGCTGACAATAACGAGCACAGGGACTTCCTGCCAAACCCTAATCATAAGATTTCAATTAGTAAGTTCTAATGCATTCATTATTTACTTTTGGCAACTGAGATCATAATACGATAAGATATCTGGACAAGAAGAAAACGGAGACAACAAACACTTGAGTTACTACATGTTGGATCAGAATAGCACAAATGAAGGCAGATGACAACTTTTATCTTGACCAAGCCAGAAACTGGAGGCTCACATCACTCAAGTTCATAACTTCTAATGAACAGTTTTGTATCTAAAGCATCAGAAAAATCTCAAGGGGGCATGAAAGTTGAGAGTTTAATTAACGTAAGATGAAAGTTTTATTGGCAAAAGACTGAAAACCCAGTTAGAGTCAATTCCTAAGTAGTAGGTCAACTGGCGAGGAAGGTTAGAAAATCTGGTAGAAGGGTGGCTGGTTAGGATACAACTGATACAAGGCCTATGGTAGGGCAAAAGGTAGGACTCATTGTGGGGCTTGTGATCAAAATCATCACCAAAACCATATCAACAATTAGCATGAAATCAACTTATGCATAACAGTAGTTCATGAAATCAACTATAGTTCTGCAAGACTTTCAGATCACATTTCTCAAATTCGCAACTTCAATTTTCATTTCTGACGTTTCAGCAATCAAATGGCTCACAATGTTACTAAAAACATAGAAACAATGGCACCGATGATTTACCTGTATCCATTGAGATCTGCAAGCTGGCTTCTATCTGCTCCACCATGTCGAGTTCGAATACTTTGGATTCGCAAAAGAGTAACAGGTAGGTTCTGAACCTCTTGCTTGCACACGTCACATGTCTTGTTACCTTTAATGGTAAACCATTTAATGGCACATTCTTTGTGGGCCAGAGCAAGTTCACCTTTGCAGCTGCATTCCATTTTGAAGGTTTCACCCCCTTCACACAATTCAACTAGACAAATTCTACAGACAGCCTCTTCTTCAGGTATATCTTCACCATCTGCATCACTATTTTCTGAAAAAGGAGAATATGACAAATTTGTGGGTCGGCACCAGAGGGCCTTTTCTTTAAGTCAAAATGACTAAAAAGTCCCAGGTTAAATATCTACATACCAGGTGCCTGGTCACAAAGATAAGTGAAATTAAAAATAACTATTTGAAGAAAAACATGAGTTTGAATCTGCTCCTTAATTCTTTCTCTAGCAAGTAAAAGGGAACCCCAAGAGAAAAGCAAGTCCAAAATTACTTTGCTGGCAATTGCATTCTGGTTAATTAAAAATTGAAACTATGCCATTGAAGGCATGCCCAAGTAAACTTTTATTACACAAGAAAATATGGATCAAAAAGTTATAGATAACTGATGAGAAAGAACTTTAGCAAGCATTTCTGGCACTGCATATGTAATTCAGTAGCAGGATAATCAGAAAAGGCGTCCTATAATCATTAAGACAAAACATTTACCAGTATCTACTATCTGAGATGTGTTTGAGACTGTGTCCCCTTCCTTTACTCGAGGAGTTGCAGGAATTACTCGGAAAAATGAATCCATTCTCCTTAAGTTTCCTTCTTTGCTATCAACGGGAACTGAAAGTGAGCGCGATATCTGCTTCTGGGATCCTTTTCTCTGCAAAAGGAACTTCAAACTTAGAAAAAAGATCCTAAGATCCCCATAAATATAAGAGACTCATCTTTACACTTGGCAAAGAATGGAAATTAGAGGAGAGGGTAAATAAGAAAATGAAATACTAATCAAAGCAAATATATAGAACTTTATATGACCATATAATGTTCTGACGGCTTTATTAGTATAGATTAATAACAGCTAGCGGCTGAACTCCCCAGATCCTAATTGTCAATGAAACAGGAACTCTAAAGAATCAATTTAGGGAAGCTACATCCTCACTGGCTACCACCATGTATTCTCAGGAAGTACATGCCACCAATTAACTATTAGACAAGGCATTCAAGATAACAATCTGTGAAAACTTACACTTGAATTTAAAGAACTACCATAGCTGCCACTGCATGAAGATTCTAGGTTCAAATGTGCAATTGGAGTTACAGGCAGTGATGAAGTTCTCTTCATCCTAGGAGTAAATATCTTCGTAAGTGACAATGACCTTGAGATTGAGGGCTTTTCTCTTGGGGTTGTATGTGAAGTTTCTGAAGCTAGATTGGCAGCCTTCTCAATATCTGAGCTAGAAGTACGGTTCTTGAAACTTAGTTTTGGTAAGAAACCTTTAAAGGATGATCTGCCTCTGGATGATGAAGGCCCAGGTGAACCACTTGTTCTTGCTTCGACTGAAGTTGGTGTCAAGTTGAAATTTACCCTCCTGGGAGTGGGAGTGGGACTTGGCGTTGGGGGCATCTTCACTATGACAGAATCCTGTGAGGAGTCTTCTAGTGTTCTTGAGGGTATCTCTAAGAAGAGATTTCTCCGCTTCCAATGTTGTAAATTAGTGGTTTCTTCTATTATTCCCATTGATTCTTCAACCTGAAAATGGACCTATTAGTATATGATATTCAGTAGGAGAATATTTAAAAACAAACACAGCCTGCATTTTATAATATTTTGCTCTATCTACTCAGCTATTACCTTATTTCTTGCAAGCATTAAATCTGTTGCCTAAATTGATAAGTTGGATGCTCCAAAACATTTTGTTGCATGTTTCTCATAGCTGCTTAGAGTTAAAAATGAAGTGCATGCATGTGGGTAGATACACAAGATTCTGAAATGATGTTCAACTCCTTAATTGCTAATTAAATATGCCTCAACTCAAAATCAAAAGCAGTAACTAGATTGTAAAAGCACATTACGACAAAAAAATTGCCAACCAAGCAATTGACCATTCCTCACAAGTTGCTACATGACAATGGAATTGGATTCTTTTTTTCCAATAATAATTAAAAAAAAAAGAGTAAAGACAAATCTTGTTGGCATCTTGAACTGGCGGCTACAGTACACTAGTCTCTTGAAAATAGAGGGAAAAAATTCAATCCGGAAATCCTGGGGCCACAACTCTAAGACTTTTTAAAATCTTTTCATATTCTTACTTTGACAAAACAATCAGACTTTCCCTTTAAAACCAAAATAACTAATTACTCAAAACCTAGAACACAAAGCCCTTGCACCAAAGAATTGCAGTTTTTACATCATTGCTAATCCTATATCACCAATTGATACTAATAACAATTAACTGAAGTAAAAATATGAGGGTTGGTCCTATCTTAATCTACCCCTCTAATTGGTGATTAAGGGTGCACCATTACCTGATTGATATTGGTGTATTTGATATTAGACTCTGGTGTTGGGCTCCACAAAACATAAGTTCAATAAGTCAATCTACATCCTTCAAATTCTGTTTATTATACCTGGCTAATTTAGAGCACCGATTCATATTTCCGAACACAGGTTTCATTCAATGATTATATGCTACACACTGCTGAGAACTTACCATGGCAAGATATAAACTCCTTTAAGAGTAACCAAGTGCTCCGTTCATTTCAGATTTGTTTACATAGTCCTCTTAATCTCATTAACTAAAGCAGATGGATCCAATGATTGGTTTCCAGACACGATAGCCATTTTTGTTATACGGGTTTTCCTCTTAAGAAGTAAAAAAGCGTTGCGAAATTTAAAAAAGAAAGCGTTTCCTAAAACAAAGTATTGCTAAAATAGAATTGAAATCCGACGTTAACCCATAAAAGAGTTAAAAACTTTGATTGGTGCAAATGCAAAACACAGAATAGAGATGACAAAGAGTGCACTAAACCAGGCAAAGGTAACAAGAGATTAGCAGAAAAGGTTAAAATACATACCTGGTAAAGTGGAATCACTGCTGTATGATTACTCTGGCTTGAAGTTGAACCTTCATCATGTTGATGATAAGCCATAGGCTTCATCTCTTCAGTTCCCATTTCTTCTCATAACAAGTGAAAAAACAAAACAAAAAACAACCCAGAACCTTAACGGACAAAACAAACAGAAAGCAATAAACTTTGAAGGCCAAAAGGCATATCCCTACAACCTCAAACAAAAACAGATGAGAGAGAGGTGGGGAGATAAATGGTATTTTCTTCTTGGTAAGCGTGGAGGCGTTGAGGTTGAAATGAAAGAGGTGAGGTGAGATACGAAAGTGGGAAATATACAGAGTAGGAGAAAGACTTGGTAGTGTCAATTCATGATTCTCATTTATGCCGAGGTGGAAAAGCTGTCCTACTCCCACACTCCCACTCCACTGCTATCGGACTCTCCATCTCCATTCACAAATCACAATCACAATCACAATCACAATCACAATCACTCGGTAAACATTTTAATTTTCATATATTCCCTTTATTTTTACTTAAACTATTAGTTAGCTATTTATTTATAATCCAATACTACCGCTGCTGCATGCCGCCTTCTGTTCTATGTTGTCTCCACAAGAATTGCATTATTTCAAGTTCTCAACTTTTCAAGAAAGAGAATTTGATTTACTTTCCTCCTGTCCTGTCCTGTCCTGTCCTGTCCAAAAAAGAGTGACTATTTCATATGGCTAGCTATGTTCCTTTTTTTAAAAATATATATATATATATATATATTTTATTTATATTTATCATTAATTTTAAATTATATATGTATGTAAATAAAAATATTACTTTATTAAGATTTATTATTATTGAAGTCAAATTAAAAAAAAAAATCATAAGTTTTTAAAATACGTAACTTAAACATAACTTAAATCTTTCTTATAAATTTATTCATATAAATTTTTTTTGTTATTGTAATTATTATACACAGTTATTGTTAATGATAATTTAATATGCCTAACAAATGGAGTAGCTAATTTAACCTACTAAAGCATTAGTGAAGTAGTTTGTACCATACAATAAATTAATAAATTAGTCGACTTTGTGTATTTTTGAAATAATATATAAGATAATCTAATAAGAATATTAATTAATAACTTATTTATATATAATTAATGAAAGAAATGGTAAATAATCATCCGTAAATTTGGACGGAGTTCCTAGAACTCTTTAATTAATTAATTTTTGGGATTATAATAATAGGACGATTTTCATCATTTGATTGGGTGGGTGGTGGGGTTGGTTTAAGAAAAATAAAATAAAAAATAATCTAATGGGTAAAGATATGAATATGATTGTGAAATTCATTCATTATGTTTGGTGGGTGGTAATAGTACTAGGGACTGGAAAGGATCATCCGGTGTCTCGCGAGAATTATAAATTATCGAGCTAACTGCATCTCATCTCACGATAAAAGCAAACTGTCTTATATTATGAATATGATACCATGATGGTGGGCTATGGATCATGATAACTACGCCGACAAAATCTAATCAAGCCCCGCTTCCTCGGATTTTAGATTTTTAATTAATATTAATAATAATAATAATAATAATAATAATATTATCTCCTCCTTTAAGTAAATAAATAAATAAATATATATATATATACGTAATACGAGAGGAATTTAAATATTATTTTTTATTTTGTTAATTATTCGTTGTTTCTCGAATTGGGGTTTCGTGTGAAAGCGCCGCCCAGACCCAGTTAAAAGTAAATTTATTATGCTTAAATGATTCTATTTGTAATGAAAGAAAAAGCGATCAAGATTCGACAACGAAGAATCTTTTGAAGAAACGAGCCAGAATTCATCTGATTCTTTCTTTTTTGTGAGTTTTGAGTTTTTAAATTAAATTGTACTCTTTTTTTTTTTTTTTCAATTAACATGAATATTTGAAAGGACGACGAATGCAAGAATGTTTAATGGGCAAAAGGTACGATATAAGGGTTATTAATATTAAATTTAAATGGAATGGCTTTTTGAAAAAGAAAAAGGATTAGAAGTTGCAGTTCAAGTGGGAGAAGGGAGGGAATGAGAGTCTTTTTGGTTGGCTGGTAATTAATTCCAATTTGAGAAATTTATTTAAAAAGGAAGAAGGTTTTGAAGTGTTTGAAGAAGGCTGCAGTCAATTTTGGGAGGAAGATGTGGGATTGGCAATGGGAGATATTGATGATGATGTTTTCACTTTCATAAAGATAACAATTCAAACTCTTATCTGTCTTTTGATCTTATTTAGTGGGATAGACAAATACTCTAGTCCATTTTCATAAATGAATTAATTCATGGCTCCTAACATCCATCCATATAATTATTTATAATAATATAGAGATAAAAGGACAAATCCCACTAATCTATTATAATAATTATTTATTATCATTATTGTTATTTGCTGTCTTATTCGTGAAAAATCAAAATATTTTGTAGGGATATAATTGTGCAACATTTCATTAAAAATTCCACAATTATTTAAAAAAAATTCTCTTCTCCCACAGAGTTGTCTTTGTCTTTTGAAATTGTTGATGGGAAGAGTCCACATCAGTTGCTACCACTACCAGGCTGCTGCATACTGATAAAATCAAAGTGGAAGTTGTTAAAAAGAAGAGAAAGCAAAAGGAAGAAAAAATAAATAAATAAAAAAGGAATCACGAATATGATTTATGAAGGAATATTATGAATTTAGACTTCACAGTTTCGGCTACTTTCAAAGGTTTTCCTTTTCCCTTGGAGGTGAATTAGGTATTTTAGGTTTGATGGTTATGGTAGGCAAATCCAAATAATAATAGGTAATTTAATCCACCAAAACAAAGTATTTGATTAAAGAAGCCCGTCCCAATTACTGAAAAAAACAAAAATGTCAAAGTTTTAATATGGTTCGTTAAAGAAAATGGATTGACCATTATCTTTATGGTGAAAAAGTTAGAGCTACCACCCCCCCCCCCCCCCCCCCCCCCCCCCAAAAAAAATGGATATTGAGTTTCTTAAACAAAGTGCTCGAGTTAACTCATTTTAACTTAAAGCTTACTTCAGTCACTCTCAGGCATATTTTGTTAATTATGACTCCCACCCCTGCATTTGGGGTGCAATAATTTCAAATATCAAAGAATTTTCGGAGCCCAAAAAGAACTTATGGGAAGTGAAGGGAATTTACAAATGGGATTTGTATGCTGCCGAACGGTAGCCACATTTTGAAAAGAGTCCATATAAAAATTATAATACCAAAAAAAAATGATAATCAAGAGCCCACAAATAATTAAACGACATTTGTACAAAAATGGATCGAATTGTGACAAATGATAGTGGGAAGATCTATGTTAGTTGTAAAGGTATGAAGCACCACTCACTTAAGTGCAGTGCAATGTTGTATAATCATCCCTCAAAATTCAAAAGCTATTTGTTGCTTAGCTCATGACTTGGAGAATTGAGATAACAACAGGCAAAGTGGTCCCTTGCAATCAGTAATGGCTAACCTGACCCGCCAGCATTTGATAGGTTGAGCGGCCTAGGGTCTCAAATTCAATTGCTATCATATCACCATATCATCAGCCTTCATTCATAAATACCAAACTTAGTATGATAATTCAACATGTCACTGTGTTCTTGAATCAATAATACAACTTTGAATAAATAACAAAAACTAAGTTCTAACTAACAAAATTTGCATTGATAACTAAAGGAATCCTTCAACAGTTCTTACTGGGGTTGGCTACATGAAAAAAATTGTGGAATCTTGGCTCATGATCTATTTACCTCTCCAAGAGCATTACCATTTCGCAGTGTGAAGTGTGTGGGAAAAGATCGACAGCCATGGCCCTTACAGGTCGGAAAGGCTCTGATATTGGCATAGATTTGGCTCTATGTCGCGCCAAACCAGCACTGCTCATGTTCCTCCATCCCCTGTTGTCTTTATTTCCTTTCTCAACTTTGTCTGGAGATGGCGTGCAAAGCTCAATAGCATTTGCCACTAATGTTTCAGGATTGCAGGATATGTAACTATAAAACACAAAATGGCATAAATGTCAAGGTTGCAGCAACATTAATGCATCAATGAGCCCTAGAAATATAAAAAGTTTGGTAGGGAAACTAACACGAGCCTCCGCAGTCGTGCATGAGTCCTCAAAACTTTAATGACCTGCAGTCCAAAGAGAAAATTAAGCAAGATCAAGTCAAGATTCAAAGAGTATATACTGTATACAGCATGAATTCTTACATACACGGAGTAGATAGTGAAAACAGAAGCCTACTATCAAAGCTTGACCATATAAGGTGATTGTAAACTTAAGGCTACACCTTCTTAATTGTTGAAGAAAATAAAATTATATTGAACTCTCTTAAATTATAAACTAAGTACATAAATGTACCTTTATATAGACTGAAATAATAAAGTAACATAAACTAGGAATTCTCATAAACTTAGAAATCATTAACAAACTAGAAAAAGACTAATAATATTTAAACTAAAATTATACTTAATAAAATTAAATCTAGTAAAACTAAAAAAGTCTAATTTTAATTCTAACATCAATCACCATATATAACAGTAAGATTATTTCACCCTTTTTTCTTTGTTGTAATTTTAATTTTAGGAGGTATGAAGTGATACTTTCTAGAGGCATTACCCAGCATATATCGTCCAAGGCATCTTAGCCTTAAAAGAATGAAATAGAAGAAAGAAAACAGTAAATTGCAAACACAACAGAAGAAATACATTTAAAACCTTCTTCCACAATTTACTTTTCATGAATTACAGCTATAGGAATGACGGGGAAAAGAAAAAGGAAAACCCAAGCATGTTCTACAGTGGAGCAAAGAATTAACAAAAGCACCACTCAGCATTGTGGCTGACCAAGCTTAATTTGGTATAGGTTTGCTGAGTGCTGTGTCAATATCCAACTTCAAAAAAATAAAAATAAAAATTATATAATAGCATAATACCAAATTCTTCAGCCATTAATAGCATATAAAAACTGGGAACTGCTTTACTAGATTCAAGCTAGATAAAACTTTTTCTTTTCCACACTTAAGGTTGGAGTCTAAAGACCACCTATATTCTTCATTATGAGATCTGATTAAACAGGCAGAGGCTTATTTTACAATATCTCAAATTTCTTATCAAGGAATAGAAGGGCCCTCTGATTGGAGCAGTAGTCATGGGAAAATTTTAAAATGTGAATGTCCATCTGAAGTGCTTAGGAGAATGTTACTTACAGTTGGATGAAGTCCACCGCGTGGGGGATCAACAATAGCAACAACATTTTTAAACTGCTGCACTGAAAAATTTCCATCCTCTGAAGTACAACTCTTCTGAAGTTGGCTTTGGGGTTCTTTTCCACCACCTTCTGAGCACTCTGAAGCCCCTACACCATTTTCAGGGTCAACGCCAGAGCTGCCTCCTTCATTTTCTATAACATTATCCTTAAAGGAATCTTTCTCTTCAGCAGTAGTAATTTCTTTATTGCTACTATCAGATGCATGCTCATCTTGTTTCTGAGGAGGGTTTAGGTACTCTTTCAGCAAAGATCCCATCACATCCTCTGCCTGTCAGTTGGTTCACACAATTAAATAAACTACAAAACTACTAGTAATAACTATAACAAATATAATCATCAAGTAACTAAAATAGATTAATCAAAATTAGACTTCGTGAATCAGCCTCAGAGGATGACTAGTTGTTGTTCATGATGTTGCTTACAGGGACCTTCATATTTCATTCCTTTACCCAATTCCATAATAATTTTAATAAAATGAACCAACTAGAAAGGCCCAGAAAGTCAAATCAAACCTTTGCGCAGACAAATCTACAGTTTTTTATGCCATTAATTTCAGCATTCCGATGAGCATCAGAAACTGCAGAAGCGTTCATTTCAATGCCAACAACCTGGAATTCAAAAGTGACACAAGTCAAATCATTAAAAGAGAGAGAATTCCAGCAAGAATTAATAGATCACACTACTCCTTGTTTACTGGTTCAAGAAGCTTCCACATCATAATTATATACCTTTTATATTATTGTGATCCAGAAAAGTTTCATCTGTGTTACATAGGGCATTCAACACTCCAAAAAAGTACTGAGCAATAATATGATCAAAAACAAAAGAAAAGACAGTAACTAGGCAGCTGAATATTACCATACCAACACGATGTGCTAAGGTGAGCCCAATTGTTCCAGTCCCACAGCATACATCAAATAGCAGGGTATCAGGACCTATATCAGCCCAATCCCCAGCAAGGGAATATAGCTTCTCTGCAGCTACGGTATTAACCTGCCACACATTTATACTCTTAAAATTTATTTCATTTCCTTTCATAAATGGATTTCACTTGCAAGATATTCAGCATTACTAGCAAAACTTTCCATTGAGATTTGAGTTAGAGGACCAACCTGGAAGAACGCTGTTGGAGATATACAGAACCTAAGGTTGCTTATACAATCGTGGATTCTTGCTTCTACAACATCATTGGTTCCATCCAGCTCAGCGCCACTATTTGCTTTTGGAATGGGTAATAAGCGCAATGGAGCATCAGCTGGAGCTACATTTGATATCCCTTGGTGATCCTACATGAACAGAAACAGCTATATATAAGAAGGCTAAAATAAAGAAAGCATATTACCTTGTACAAAAATTGGACAAAACACCTTAGGCTTCAGCCAAATATTACTAAAGGACCAAAGAAACTGACTCTGTGTGGTCTATGATAGCTAAAATGTAATATAATTCTCCAGGGTGAATTTCCCTGGATCTTCAAAAGGCACATGAAACTAAAGCACCAAAGTTTTCCTAAACCTTTCAAATATATTTAACCTGCCAACTTTCTGGTCCATATTTTCATTGCATCCTTACCATAAATTATAAATAACGCAATACATTCCAGGACATTCAATTGAGAGATCCAAAATATTATATGTTATTTGATGTTGTAGCTTCTGGGTTTTTGATATTCACATATTTACTTGAAATTTGTTTGCTAGTCTGTAGGCCTTGCCTAAACTATAAAGCTTTACTTTACCCCATTTTTATGCGAGTCACTTCTTCCTGATAATTTAGTCAACTGTGGACTTATGAACCTTTCTGATTGCAGAATAAAATCATGACAAGAAGCAAGTACCTGAACAACCAAAGCAGTCAGTGGTAAAGATGGAGAACATGCAGCAGCTCCTTCCTCAAAAGCTTTAGCCAACCTCTCAAACTCACTGTTTACGTGAGCATGGTCGAAGCTCACTGAGCAAACCTATGAAATCAAGAGAAGGAAAAATAAATATGAGCCTAAAGTTCTAAGAAAATATATCAGCAGAATTTGGAACTACTAGGAAAAGTACCATAATCTACATCATAATTAACCTTGTTACATGAACTTTAGCCAATTTACGGTTTTTACTACATTCTTACTCAACATACACCTTGACCTTCCATAACAATGTATGGCTCATCAGGCTCATTGAAGCTTTCCAATAGTCATTGGACACAAACCTGAACTATAAGCATGACCTCTGAAATATTGGCCTCTAAATTTTCAGCGTCTGTTGGCTTTTCTGGAGTTCTTCCTTCTCGAACCTTGAAAGACATACCAAGATTGAAAAAAGGGTTGTCATCACTCAACAAACAAAGCCTATCAAATAAAGTTGATAGATGAAATTTCAGATTCATTTTAACTGCACCACTGAACAAACACTATCAAAACTACAGGCACAGCCATGGAGATAACTGCACAATGTAAATAAATAGCATTATCATCAGTCAATAGTCTTTGGTAGCAACACATACTGTTAACTGACGCCAGAATCCAGTATTTTTAAATCTATTCCAAATTGGTAAGTCTGAATGCTGCAGAAATTCCTGAAAAGCTGAAGCATATTTGCAAGCAATTCTTGAAACATTTGGACAGTCCACAGGTTCTTCAACTGCTGTCACCCCCTCCCTGGTAAGTCACACGTATTTGGGTAGAATAGTTCCATAACCAAGGACCTCCCAACAATAGAAACCAAAAAGAAAAAGGGAGACAAAGAGAGAGAAAACCAGAGAGGGGTAGTGTAGACTACCTAAAATTCCCAAGCATGAATCCTACAGTTGCTTTACCCTGGAGAGAATATCCAACAGAAAACTCACACTTGTTACGGTATCCATTCACAAGTGGTGATTCAAGTATTCCCTCTAGTTTGCATGGAAGACCACCTGCAGGATGTAAGATAGAAAAAGGACAGAATTAAGAGTCGAACACTTCATTTCAGAAATCCCTCATGAAGTTAAAGACAATACCTATCTCCCTAGATTTCATTACCCATTCAGGTAGTGAAACGCCATTCGGACAAGCTTTACGGGCATTTCTAGTCTGTGCCAAAAATTAGAAAAATTCAGATATCTCAGAAATAGTATTGCTACATAAGATAATAAAAAGCAAAACATGAATTGGCATTTCTAACAAGTTTTTTGAGCATTTGCACAATCGAGTTTTTTTTGTGTTCCAATTGATCGCTGTAAGGCATATGAGCAAGGGGTGTCACAACATCTCGTGCACTTCGGGCCCTCGAGACTGAACCATCCACTTGTGAACTGTCATCATTGCTAGTACCATCCTCATTTCCATTTGAAGATGAAGGGCCCCCAGCAATCTGTCCATCCAATGCAGGTTCCTTGGTTTGCAAATCTTTTTCAGGGAGAGTCATAGCTGATTTGATTTTCGTCTCAAATGAACGAGGAACAACATTAGCAACCTTTAAATTCTTGTTGCCAATAGATATCCCTTCCAGTTCCTGTCACATTGTAATGCTCATGTACCAGTCAAAAGATTATTGCAAGTTTTAAGCAGTAATTCTAAACATAGTGAAACAAAGGGTACCTCCACTGCACTTTTCAATTGCTCTGAATCCTCAAAACTAACAAAACCTACAGTCATGCCCTTCTTTTTCTTTCCAGATTTACAGAGAATTCCCTGCCAAAACAAGCATTTCCTATGAACAATGTAATCTAGTAGTAAGCAGCCATTATCTATCTAAAAGGAAAAGACTTTGGACTGTTTGATTCACTTTCCCAATGGAGTTGTTTGATAGTGAAAAGAAGGAAAACAGAACATCTTGAGAAAGACATTTCATTGAGAGAGCTTAAATATAAACACAATAAAGAGTTGTTTGTTGTTGCAAGATTGTATCGAAATTCTATGCAGGAATTCCAAATGATATACTAGTTCTAACAAAGTGTTAGAAACAATTTTGATACAGTACACCGCCTGCAACTTCTTTCACTCACATGGTCAGCGAGAAACTTCTTCAAGTTATCAGAATTCCACTTCCTCGGCAAATGTACCAAACATTTACTAAGCGCAATATCTTGATCGCCGTCGCCATCAACCGCCACCTCCGTCATCATAATCTCCTCCACCACATCTTCCTTCACGCCGCATTTCTCTCCATTCTCCGCTTTTCTAGACTTCTTAGCCCGCTCAGATGTCGGGTCCCATGTGTTGTCGGGTCGAAGCCGGAGCTCCTCTTCGCCGTGTGCAAACCTACACGTGGCACCGTGGCAGCATGAACCCGACTTCCTGAAGTAGGAGCAGAGACTGGTTTTATGTAAAGGGTGAAGTGAAGGTTCAGCTTCAGATTGCGGTTCCTCCTCCTCTCTTTTGCGTTTCTCGGCGGTGGTGGTCGTGGTGACATTGTACGTTGATTGAGGAATGGACGGTTGGATTTCTTGGTCGGCGTTTAGTTTAGGTTCGCTCTGATTGGGCGCATCGTGACCGTTGATGGGAGGCGGGAGATTTAGGGTTTCAGTTGGAGACGATGCCATGGCGGTTACTCCCAGCACTGTCAACTGCGGTTTTGGTTAAAAACCTGGTACTACTTATACCAAGTGTTCTTTTGTTTTTCCGGCCTGCTCTAATTAGTATTATTTATGAGATTAAAATTATTTATTTTAATTTTAATAAAAAAATTCTTTCAAATATAGTAATATTAATTAATTACGTTTTAAAAATATTTTCCTAAAAAAATAATTAACATATAAATATCACATTATGCTTGGAATCAATTGGCGTACTAACGTAGGGTGAATTGTTTGTAGAAGTGCTTTTAGGTACACAGAACAGATTATTTCTTGTAAAGACAAATAAACCAAACCCTTGTGATTATTATTTAATAACTGAGAATAAAAATTAAAAGAATTAAATTTTGACACTGTATAAATAAAAATAAACTGATCCAATTTAATCATAACCGAGCAATTTCTCATTTTATAGAAATAGAATTGGTGTTCTCAAATAAACATTAACTGAACTGCTTCTGTAGAAGATATCCATCACCGTAAATTATGGTTCGTTATAACCTGACTAAAATAGCAATGAAATTAGCACCCAAAATTCTCAGTTTGATGGATGTACACATGTATATCGTTTTGTAAAAGAAATCTTGCTCAAGGGGCAAACATACCCTGCTAACCAACATAGATGGCATGTGTATAGTGTAGTGTCAAAATGGCAACAAAAAACAGTTAAAAAGAGTGCTAAAACAACAGCCTTAAAGCTGTTCAAATTATGTTCTGTTCCCTAGCATTCTCAGCAGTAGCAAAGCACAATGCTGACAACTGACTAAGCTGCAGCCAATGCAACATCTTAATTTAAGGACTCCCAACAAGCTTAAAGATCAAGAAAATATGTAAGACGGGGGATAATTAGAAAATTCTTCGAACAAAAGAAAACACTGTGTTTAGCAACCATTAAATCATTAGCCTTTGTATGCGTGGGGATGTGTGTGCAAGTGAAAGAGAGATTAAAAAAAATTCTTTTGCTATTATTAACTGGCTTACAGGATACTCACTCTGAAAAATAAAAGATTATTTTACATCAACATGAAATTCTATATGTAGCACTTCTTAGAACAGATACAAAACCATATATACATCAGAAGTTATTTGCCAACACCCAAGATTCTCACCAACATTGCATTCTTGTTGCATCAATCAATCACATTGTATCTTCACACCACTTCTTACCCCAAGTCTGTAAAGATCAGCTGAACTTGATAGGAAAAGCAATACGGTTTAGGAAGCAGAAAGTCCTCCATCATCAGATCCATTATTCACCTTAATTTCCAACAGCCTCTCAACGGGCTGCCTGCAAATTGGACAGCGGTTTGTCTGAAACTGCAAAACCTTCGCACATTCACTGCACATGCACTGCACAGACAAAACAATAATTAAGGACAAGCAAAAACATACATAGATAGCTAATACAAGTCAGCAGCATTGGCACAATAGATCAATTATATCCTTTCATCCATAGAATAAATATCTAGACAAATTTATTTCCTCGATCAAATTTTAAGGAAACTTAACACACTTAAACAGCACATAATGCTTCCCCATGTGGAGTAGGCAACTCACGAAGTAGAGAATGATTCACATATTACTTTATTTTTGGTTGATCCTTTTCATGGACATTTAAGGGAGGTAGGGTAAAATATTTACAATCTATCGCATCACAAACAAGGGTAATAGATGGAATCACACATTTGAAAATGTTGATAGGCGAGTGAGCTCCAATATCCAGTCAAGCAAACAAAAAGTTCAGGGGTGATGAATATTTAATTCTAATCAAAACTTCTGAAAAAGTCCCAATAATTTTTACCTAAATCTGATGATTACTATATGTGACAAGTACCAAAAGCCTATTCAAAGCAGATTGAATAACCCAAATATGATCACCAGATTGATATGGCATACACCTAAATCCATTTGAAAATGAACCATAACAAATTTTACCAGGCATGCTCTACTGTTTCTTATCTACATGTATGTATTAATATATGTTATCAGATGACTTCTATTCTTCTATATTGCTAGAACTAGTTGCTAACAACGAACATTTGACTTAGAGATATATTGTTAATCCTCCTTTTATATCTTGGCTGAAACTAGTAAGACAGCATCCATTTCCATCTTTCTTTGGTTACACCCAAAAAAAAATTGAAGAGAATTAAGAAATACGATGGACATACCATGTGTCGGCATGGGAGGACAGTTGTGTCTCGTGGTTCTGACAAGCAGATGACACAATCTTTTCCAGAATCATTCTCATCAAGACCACCACCAGCAGTACTCCCAATTCCATAAATTTCCTGCAGCTCATACCTCACCCTGTTGACCCACAATATTTGCTTTATCACCTGTGCATGCCACTCGCCTTTCTCTTTCCTTTCAAACACTGCCATAGTAATTTGAGAATTCCCTGTATGATTTGCTTCTGCTTCAGTATTTTCAGACGGATGTGCCTCAGCCTTAACAATGAGAGGATAAACTTCTGCATCATTCATCTTAGTCAATTCAGCCTCATCAAACATCGAGAAGTCAATCCCTGCTCCAGAAGGTTGCCTAAACTTCTGACCAATACCTTGTTGAAAGGGTATAGTGATTTGTTTAAGCACATCTTCCTTTGTCGGAATTAAATTACAGTCCAAATCTTCTTTACCAAAAAACATGACAGTAATACTGTGGAAAAAGGAAACAAACAATAAACATTAAGAAAGAACTCTAATCAAAACACAATGTATTCTTATCTACCCAAGTGTTGGAACCTCTAAAATAAATGAAACATAAACATAAGCCAGTTTGTGATATACAGTTAAGAGAAAGAAAAGGCAACTATGTCAACTAAACAGGTTCGCAATTTCAATTAATAATTTTGTCAACTATTTGTGGACTTTGATAAAGGTGGCTCCTATCTGCATAACACTCATGATAATAACTAGATGGTTACGACTGTCGTATTCTTAGAAAATTATTAGCACCACTGATGTTTACTTTATTACCGGGTCTTAAACCACCCACAATATAATAATGCTTGCAAGCAAAACTTTAAGCAAACTGGGGATATCATTCTCAAGCATCAGTTGATGAGGACGAATTAAAGTTTTCCAGAGTGCAAGGGCCAGGAGAATGGCACCAGGCCAAATCAAATTCAGCATCAAACATATGAAATTGAAATCTCGGAAAAATAAATATAAGATCCACTGGCCACACCCCCATATAGACAACATCAGAAGCAGACTAAAATAATCTTTAGCATTAAGGCGTCATATACTTTAAAACAGCAGTGCAAGAACCCTTTAGCAACCGCCCAATTCCTAGCAACAGCCTAGACAAAGTAGGCTGGTTCCAGGTTAACACGAGTCAATAACTACAAGAAAATACATTTGAAAATGCAAGCACCAAAATGCTTTTAAACAGCCAGCAAGAATAAAAAATGTTCTCCTGTTTATTTTGAGATCAAATAGACAAAATCCCTTTTTTCTGAGATCAAATAGCTTTCTGAAGAAAAAGCACCTGCAATGGTATCCTAAGATATAGTAGATAGATAATTACAGTAAGATTACATTTTCTTCTCCGCAACAGAAAAAAAGAAGCAGAACAACCACCCAAATCCAAGAGTCATAACAAATCATCAAAAGAAAGAACACAAACAGCCAACGAATTAACATTCAAACGTGTTTCAATAAAAACGTTACCTTCCAGGGGCAGTCGCATCAAACGTGAAAGAAACAAGAAACTTGCCAGGATTTTCCTCATCGGGCTCAACCTTAAGCGTCTCCTTCTTTACATTTACATCATTCCTAATGGTAACCGCCTTCTGGTGCTCCACGTAGGTGGGCACGGGCGGCGGGTGCGCCGAAGCCGGATGATACTGCCCAGGTGGCGGCACATGATGGTAACCGTAGGTGCCCGGAACGGCAGGCGGCGGGTAGTACCCCGGGTAATGGGGATAGTATTGATTGGGGTACTGAGATGGGTAAGGCGTGGCTGCAGCAAACACAAATTGGCTGTGGGTTGATCGGCCATGCGGTGGCGGTGTCGGCGGAGGGATGTTGCTGTGGTGGTGGTGGTGGTGGTGGTGGCGCCTACTGCTTCCAGAATTTCCCATTTATTATTGTACTTTCTGCCGCTTGAATTTGATTGATAAGAAACCTGAGGTCAAATATTATTTATATATATATATATATATAATATTTTTAAGAAAAAAATATTGTTTCGATTTTAAGGAATTAAGGGGAAAATAAAGATAATTGATTGAGCATTCTTCGCTGTAGAAAAGCTTGCAAGGTGGGATGAGAACGAGTTATTTACAATCGAAATTTTCCATAATATCGTATAGATCTCTCATTTTCTCTATTTTTACCAATAACTATGTGATTTTCGAATTATTTAAATGGGTCCTTAACGTGGCTACTAATTGTAGTAAAAAATTCTTCAATATTACGGTCAAAATTCTCTGTTTCTAGGTGTAATTTGGACATTTGACAGTGAATTAGGGACATATTTGATACAAATGGAAAAGGTATGTCATTATTTGTAAAATTGTGAACATTTAGGCACTTATATCTTTGAACTGATTTCGTACAACTATGACATCCCAACCCGCTAGGAGGATTAAGGCAAAAAACAAACTATTTTGTTTTAACATTATTAAAAAAAATTAGTGCTTTCTGTTATTATTTTGTCATTTATGATCAATTTTTATGTTTCAGAATTATTTTTAAGAAAATAAAAAAATACTATTAAAGAAGGATATGAGCTTCATAATAATATTTAATATAAAACTTCAAACCTCAGGTAAAATTTAAATTTTCAAAACGCGTACTTAACAATATATTGATACAGTCAATCTCCTATTTATGTAAAAAGTTTTTCTATTAATTTATTGCCCATAAAAAAAGTAGTACAGTTGATATCACCAAATTAACAAGACAATATCGTTTGATTTAATGAACTTGAATTTAAAAAAAAATTAAAAAATAAATAAAAGTGGCAAATTTAAAAAATTAATAATTTTGAAAAAAAAACAGAAGAAGAAGAAGACATTCTTGTATGTAATAAAGTACATGACAATAAAATCACAGTAGTGGCATGTTACTGAGATTTGTTTTGCCTGAAACTAATCAGTAGCACCACACATGGGTTCTTACCATAAAGCACCTTAAATGTTTCTCCTTTCCTAGAAAGCACTTTTATACAATTATACAATTTAATAGGGACTATTAAAACAAGTGAAAAACATATTTTTAGATATTACGATATGTTAATCCAACTGTTTAATGAAATATTATCATTATGTATAATATCGTTAAAACTCTTATTTTTTATATAATGTTTTAGAAATAAATATAAATAAAATATTCAATTTTCGTGTAAACCACTTAACAGAAATGACTCAACTCAGTGGAGCAATTGCGGACAGGTATAGGCATAGCTTCATTATTCATAAAATTTATGACACTCACAGATTGTTGTTTGTGTGGACCAATCTCAACTCATAATGAGAGGCGTTAACTTTATTTTTTTCATCTACAAGATGTTAACCCCAAATTCATAGAAACTGCATTAATTGCTTGGCTTTATGTGTAGGTTACCCAAAAAAAAAAAAAAAAATATTGAACTGACACATGCTTCAGCTCCATGTGCGAAGGAGCTATTATCGCCCAGTCCCCTAACCTAATGCAGCACCGTCGGGTGTCCCCTCCCAACGAACAGTTACTTCAGCTCTTCCAATCTACGAACGAGAGTTGTCTGACCGCTTTGTCAACCCAAAAACACAACACTCTGCACTTCAAGTGTAAGCAAACCCTGAGAAGAAGGCAATTTTTCTACCACATTCAACCAGAGTCGGTCATCGAAATCATTTATTGTTGTATTACCATCTAAGGCTCCTCTCTGACTCTCTGAATCTCAGATGCCCACAGATTAAAAGTTGGAAGTAAAGAAAAGATCAAGATTTGCATGAATCATCAAGTGAATACATAACTTTTTAACCTGAAAGTATCGTCTTGCCTATAATTGCATACCTCCATCTCTAACTGATTCCATATAGCAATGCAGTCAGCTGCTGAAAGTACTCGAATTTTCCCCATACTACAGAAATTTGGCAGTAATATCTTCATATATATGGTACATCAATGGATCTAAGCACCAGCTCATCAAACAATGAAGATTTTGAATAAATTTATTGATATGAATTTGTTGACTATGGATCATAAAGGGATTCGAAATATAAAGTACATTTTTAGGGAACCCAACGGAGTAATCTTCAAAGCAGATAAATTGCAGATTGATGAAGTGAGAGACACTTCAAAATACAGACATGTTAAGGGAAGAAAAAGTGATCAAATACACAGATTGTGAAACTCTAGCTCATCCACAATTAATTTTAGTCAATCCGATAACTGTGCAGGGAAGCACCCAAAGGGCAAAATGTCAGATTGCAAATGCTTGCACCATCCATTTGGTCAATCTAAATAAACTATCAACAACCCATGACGGCACAGTTGTACACAAAAACTCCAACCTGCTCCTTCACACCAAGAACCTTCCAATCCAAGACTCCGTTGTTAACCCCTGACTTAGGACACCAAGAGTTCAACACAATAGCTTCACCTTCTGGACCTTTTTGCCCCCCTACAACCAGAATTTCGTCTCCACAAGCCTTAAATGCCAGGCCCCAGCCATTTGAAGAATCAGCCCTAACCGGAAGCCTTCCCAACACATCCCAGGTGTTCTTCACCTTATCATATTTCTTCACCATGTTAGTCAAATACTCAACCGCATATAACTGATTATCCACAACTGCTACAAGAGGAGGAGCCTGAGCAGCCCTATTGACATTTGGATACATCCCTTCTATTTTCCTCCATTTCCTTGTCTGAAGATTGAACTCCTCCCCACAAGTCAATGAAACAGTTGGGCTCGACATTCCACCAATCACATAGAATTTGCCATCCATGAAAAAGCCAGAGCACAATCTACGTGGTGAATTCATGTTAGGTAGCATTTCCCATCTACCCGATGTGGAGTCATATAACTCTGCTGATCTAAAAACATGCCCATTCTTATCACTCCCTCCTGCAACAATAGCAATAGAACGAAGGCTGCCTGACCCAAACAAACAACGGGGATGGTTCATTCCCTCGCACTTCATCCAACCACGACAAACCAAGCTATACTTCCAAATTGCAAAATCAAACAATTCACGCCCAAAAACCAACAATTCACTACCCACAGCCAAAGACTCTTTATCAGCATGGTTGAAGCACTCATCGCAAGGTATCTTAGGTAAAGTCATCCATTTCTGTCTCATCGGATCAAAAGCCCCCCAACCCCTTGGATCACAAAGCAAGTAGACCCAGTGCTCTACAACACCCAGCTGCTTCCTCAACCCATACAGACACCCACTTTTGATTAACTTATGAAACCTCTTATTTATACATGACAATGAAGCATAGTCTGATCTACGTGCCAAAGCAAGACAGTTCAGCGCAACATCATCAACAAGACCAGGGAGAAGCGAATCACTTGGTCCAGTTCGATAATAACCATCATTCACTCCATCCCTCCAATTCGCTATTGAAAAACTAGCTGCTTCTTCTTCTTCCTTTTCTACCTCCTCCATAGTATCATCCAAACGAGCTCTCTTTATCATGTTAAAATAATCTTTTCCTATAATCCAACAAAATCAAACAAATTTCTACAAACAAACTCAATCTTCATAAAATGTCAAAAAACCAGTATCAACCCACAATCTTCAGCTAAGTTCCCAATAACCTGAAAATAAATTCCCATCTCTGCACGCAATTGATCTCCTCCTATTTATTCTTTCAACAAAATTTAACAAATCAAAACATTTATACCGATATCCCAATCTACACCCCAAAAAAACTCACTTTTGCAGCGTATATGAAAAACCATAAATTAACCCAATTTCTCCAGAAAATTCCGAAAAAACGTTTCTTTTAAGACAGTAATATAATCAAAAGTCAAACCGAAGTCCAGCACACAACTGAATTATCGAGATTTTCCGGGAAACCTCTCCAAACACAGTCACCTGCAAAAAGAAAAAACAAAAATACCGGCAATAAATACAAATAACAAAACAAAAATTATAGTTCAACAGCTCAAGGACCACTAATTTAACTATAACTCTAGAACTACAGTCCGATCCGGATAAGAAGCCGCAAAAATTGATTCGGATCCCAGCAACCCTTAATGCACTATTTCGGATCCAAATCGGCTAGTTATTCAGATCTCTAAATAAAAGTGTACCAAAATGAATAGTTTCGGAGCAGCAAATGCAAAGCGAAAATTTTGCGTACATACAGAATTTTTCGACAGAGTTATCTGTAGTCGTGAATCGTTCTGCCGGTAATTTCGCCGGAAATTATTCACCGTTGAACATGCCGCCGGAGTCCGGCCAGTTAAGAGATTGTTTGGAAGGTAACAGAGAAAACTGAGGTGGGGAAGAGAGTCCGTGGTTATAAAAACTGAATTGTGTTTGCAGAGATACCCTTCCTTTCTATACTATTTGTGTGCTTTGGCCTTTCCTTTTTCGGCCAGTTCCATTCGCTCGCAATAAAAATTAAAATAAAAACATAATATGCTTTAATTTCCTTTTTTTTCAAAGAAAATTAATAAATTACACTGCATAATTAGGAACAACTTTATATACTTAAATTTTGTAAAATTATAAAATGAATAAAATTTGCATCATAATTGATATAATTGATGACTTGTCATTATTAAACAAGTATTATGTGACACTCTGTGATATGTCACTTTAATCAATATTTAGTAATATAAAAATTTTGTATATCAATAAGATATAATTTTATTAAAAAATATCTTGAAAATAAAATTATGTTGTTTTTAATAAAAAAAATATTTTTTTATTAAATGTGACTTATATATATACTAATTACATTGATCAAATTTAACCTTAACTATTAGAAATATCTAGTCAATAATTTATGTAAAATTATAATACTGTTAATCTTTTTCATATATACACAAATATATATAAATATAATATCATATAAAAATTATTTATATAGAGTTTAATTGTATTTATTTTGTATTCTGTTAATATTCAATCTTCATAGTATATTTAATCAATATTACTAACTAAAATACGACATATACCACTCAGAAAATAGATTTTTAGAAACAAATTTCAATGCAATTTAATTATAGGTGCTTGTCTAAAATTACAGTATTTTTATGCTCTTTAAGAAATTTCTATTTTCTTTTTTATTTGACTTTATGAATGATATCCTCTCAAAAACCCATGTAGTATTTTCAAAACCAAGATATTTGGAAACACAATAACGGATATCAATGACCGTTAAACTATTTATGATATCTTAAAAATAAAAATTTAAAACATTGCTATTATGCCACATTAATTATACAACAATCCAATAAAACATTATCAAATATACATTTTTTTTTAAATATTATCAACTATACTGTAAAATTTATAAAAACATAAATATTACAAATTTTTTTGTCTTAAAAGCTTGTATTACAAGAATATATTTTAATACACCAAGTACTCTTTTTGTAATGACCTCTCTATTAGTCATAGGAGTTCATGTTGTGTAAAATAGGTTTTTTTTTTTATATTTTTGGTTTATAAATCAGCATAATTTTATGTATATTATGAATAAGCAGTTTCAAATTTTAAATTGATGGAGGAAGTATTTTTTAATATTTTTTTAAAATATTTAAATTATCCTTTACTTTTATTTTATTTCAAAATTAAAATTTAATTTATTGCTTAAAATGACTCTAAAATACTTAAATTTGTAAAATTTTATTATAATTTACAATTGACAATCAAAAGCTATAATTTGAGAACATAAAAAAAAAAGGAAAAATTCAAATACTCCCTTGCTAAATGAATCTTCAATTTTAAGTCTAAATTTTTGTCACCGTATACAACAAGATGGCAATGCTAACTAAAAAATGGGAGGGCAAGCCTTCGATCCTTGCCAAGAGGCAAGGTTGTCCCACAATTTGTGGGACTTTTCCCAGGGACATCTGGGTCGACTTCTAGATGTTGGGTGTTCTACAACTGTCTAATATCTTCCCAGTTAAATTCCAGTAGATCTCAGGTTGTAAATACCAGTAGGAATCTAGTTTAAAATACTAGTAAATTTGTAATTGTTCAAAAAAAAAACTAAAAAATAAGATTTAAAAAGAAAAAGAGAGAAAGATATAATTAAAGGAAAATAGAAGGGTCGAATGATAAAATGACGAAGGAAACGTAAGAGAAAAGAAAATGATAAAGATTGACTACGAACGAGAATAGTTGACCAATAGGGACCAGAGCTTTATCCCTTTCCCTTACAAACATGAAACTTGTGAACGTTTTCCTTCTTTTATCATTGTCATTAGCGGGCGTTACAAAGTCTACAATTTCATGCCAACTAACGCAACACAACACCTTCCTTCCCAAAACCGCATCTTCCCTAATCCATTTTCTATTTTTAATGCATGAAAATTTGTAAAATCATCTATTTTTGTTGGCGTAATTGACTATACCGTGAAGAGATTAATGTTAATTATCGAAATAGACAATGTCAACTAATATAAAGCACGTTTTTATAAGTGATATATAACCAATTGGATGTGACGTCACATTTACGAATATATATACATTTATCGTGTTTAAAATAAGATTTAAGATTTTTTTAATAAAATATTATTAATTTATATGTTGTTTGAGTATTATTTCTTAGTTACAAATTTAAACTTAAAAACATTAATACTTATCAAGGTTACAACTTTATCGGGGAACGAGATAGAATATTACGTTGGTACTAATACGATTAATTAATAAAATTTATTAGAATGGTATTAAAATGAAAAGTAGAAGAAAGTGGAGGGATGATTTCGAAATATTAAAGTTTTTGGTAGAAACGAAATAATGCATTTTGCCTGAAACTTAAGACGGGTTGGTCAAATCACGGAGTTGACCGTATATTTACTGAGTCAACTAAATACAACGAGTCAAAGTGGCGGCGTTTAATGTTCTCAAAAGTTACAAAAAGCGGTAAGTAGATAAAATTATAAAACCAACAACTTCAACTCCAGCTTCACCGGTTGTCAAACTACAGTTCGGACAGTTTACCAGTAACAATCTTCCCTCTGCCTCTGCCTGCCCTCTGTTTAACACCAAAATTACCTTTTTGACTTGCTTCCTGGCTTATCTTCTCTCTGTTGGTACCGAAAGTACTTTTGTTTTTGTTTGCTCTAAAAGTACTAATTAATTTCCATAATTTTTTTAATACGAAAATTGCGATTAAAGAACAGTAACCTTGGGCCCATTTGATGGGCCGGTCTCAAACGCTAATTATTTTCTTATCTCTGTAATCATGTCGTCTTTACAAATTTAATTTTAAAAAACTAATTAAATATATATGCCTCAATTATTTTTAAAAGATATTTAATTAGAAAACTGTTTTCTGAGAGAATTAATTATTGCAAACATGTTGTTGATTAGATGTTAATTACATCCACGTGTTGATTAGATTTAAATTAAGCCATCAATTTCATATGAAAAGGGTTATTCGATAAAAACCAATTAATAATTAAGTCGTAATCACGGGCACTATACAATATATTCTAAGCAATATTAGATGATAAAAAAGTATGCATTAACCAAAGTATTAGTATTTAGTAATATGAAAGTTGAAAAACATGCCAAGGAATCTATTACCTTTTTTTTGGTCGTCTTTATTCTATTTTTATAGTTGTAGACCCATTTCAAGAGTTAGCAGCTCTTATCGTGCCACTTGTCCACCTCCTATGCCTCAAGCATTTCTCTAATGTTCCCCGTTTTTTAATTTATTTCTTCATTCAATAATTTTGAAAATGATATGAATTTTAAATTAATTGTTGTTTGTTGGACTGAATAAATTATATTATCAAAAATTATATGAATTTTAATTTAAAAACAAGTATTTATATCCGATGAATCTTGCTGTTAAAATGTTACGAGCATATAATAACTTAAAAAATAGAGATTAAAAATATACTAAATTGAATAACTTATGTTAATATATTTATGAAAATATTTTAAACGAAGAAATTGATCTCATAATTTGATTGTGAAAAAAACAAATTGATCTCATAATTTGATTGTGAAAAAAGTTCATTCCTTACATATTCATAATTATTTATTTTTTAAATAAGAAAAAAAATTAAACAAAATAATTATGAATTATAAATAGAATGTAAATTTACCACGAGTTTTATAAAGTATAGTGGCAAAGTTCTAAATTGCTGTATATGTAGTTTTTAAAAAAATATATATAATTTGATCTCTTAAAGTTATATAATATATATTTTTTAATTATTTTGGTGCATGCATGTTGTTTTTTTTTTTAAACAAATAGCAAACATTTCATTCATCTCAATAACCATTATAGAGATGTAAACTTACACTAAATTTATAACTATTGTAGGAAAACTGTTACAATAGTTAAATATATTTAACAACCACAAATATTTTAAAGATGTTGAGACACTAGGAGAAACGAAACAAACACTTAAATAATTGGTATGTTGTGAAGATAACTAGAAGAAACATATCATACTACAGAACAAAAGCTTGAAGTAAGAGTTTTGCTAGACCAAGTTCCACAGCTCTTTTCTTGTTCTCTCCATTCTTTGTAATCTGTTCGGTTGAAATTGCATTAACCGTTTTGCAATATACTTGAAACAGAAGATGATTTTTCAGATTTGAGCAAATATCACCACAAATTACTGCGTATAAAACTCAAATATTACAGATCTAAAAACAAATTTACCATAATAATAAAAATAAACATAACTTCAGTCAACCGTAACATATCTACGTTCGGGTGCATGTATATTGTTGATCTTTACATTTTAGCCCCTGGTAAATGGTAACTTTAATGTTAACATTTGTGTATCAAAGTGATTAACAAAATAATATTTTATGAACCGAAGTGGATAATGTTTTTAAATCTTTGGGTAGTCCAAAAAGTAAAAAAGTGAGTAAAACATGTTAAAAAATAAAAGGAATGAAGGGGAGGAAAGTAAAAGAGGAAAAAGTAGAAGTGAAGCCGTGAAGGGCAGGTAACCACTCAAAAGACTTAGATTATTAATGATTAAAAAACTTTGCATTATTTGTTTGGCAGAATGCTTTACCGAAATTGACAATTTTTAAAGATAATAATATATATTATAAAACCACTAGAAGAATTGTTAAATTTATTTTAATAAGAAAATATAGTTTTTTGTTTCAAGTAGAGAACAATTTTATAGATGTATATATATTATTATTAATATTTCCAGGAAACGGAAGCGGATCAGTCTCTTATTCTGTGCAGCGTCAGAAAATCCAAGTGGGTAGACAGAAGCTGCATGGGCGCCACGTGGGTTTGTTGGTTAAATTGATAAGAGGCAGTCATCTGATAATAGATTGATTACTTTGCAATCTATCTAGCAAGAGAATTTCCTATCATCTATCTGATTTCTGAAAACCCATGATTTTTTTTTGGTACGAATCTCTCTGTAAGGAAAGCGGCCGAAAGATAAAATAAAAAATAAAAAATGCAAACGGTTCATTCAAAAGGAACCGACCTCAAAATAGAAACAAAATGCAAGCAAGCAAACAAACAAACTTGAACCCTTAATATATGGAAAGAGAGTGGGAGTGGAGAGACGTGCTAAATCCAGCAAGCAGAAGCATAAGTAGAGCGAGAGAGTGGCCTTTAAGTTAAATGGAACCAAAAAGGGTTAAGCAACCTCAAATCAACTAGGCAAAAAATAAAACTAATAATAATGCCAAAAAATTTCACAATCAAGTTTACTTGTTGGAATGGTAGAATAATGTATTGTGTTGTTGACAGAATGATGGATTAGGTCTTGTGAGCATCTTTTTTTGTACATTACCAAATCTTTAAGAAAGACATTATTCGGAAAAGTTTCAATGGAGGAGGCCCCCACATTGATAGAAAGAAATGCAACTAAAGCCACTATATATATTTAAAAGGCAACGATGATTATGACGTGGGTATGGGAATGGGAATGGGAATGGGAATTGGAAACTCTTTGTACTTTCTCTCTTGTATGGTACTGTAAGCCGATGACTTTGTCAAAGTGGTGGCTGCGGTTCAGGGTTCAGAACTGCTTTCTGTAAAAGCCATTCCTCATGATTTTATGATTTTCACTACTCAGTAAGTAGAAGAGTGCTCTCGGGTTAACAATCACTACTGACACTATTAAGATCCACTCAATACCGTTTCACATTTCCGAATTCTCGATCAATATCTGCGTCTGCAAATAACCTGTGTGCCAATAGAGATTTTCAAGGCAGGCAGGTGACGACGACAACACAACAGTCAGATAGTGGTCATACATACAAAAGAGATTACAACGGCGTTTCTCATTCATAGGCTCAAACTCCAGAAAGTAATTGTCACTTGTAATGAAACCATAGCAAATTATCCAAAAGCACTTCCGTCTTCATGCAAAAATTACAAGCTTACATCCTTTTAACTTTTGGCGCACCAAGGGACATCAAATCCAAAGTATTCCAGAAAATTTGGCTTAACACCGTCTCAAGCACCATTGCCTTGTCAATCATTTGATAACTTAAAATATAATTCTTTTTTTGAAAAAGAAAAACCTGGCTTTTACACTGTACACAAGGAAATCCAAACTTGAAAAAAAAAAAAATTCTAGTTAGTTAGAACTAGAATACTGTGTGCTATTATCCTTCTGCAAACTGTTACGCTTGCACCAACATAAATACTGAGGGATTGGTCCATCTTCTCCAACGACCCAAGTATGCTGTGCTACATCATTTAAAGTCATCCTTTGAGTAGGGTCTGCAAATGACAAGATATATGATTTCTTTCAGTAGACATTCCAAAGAATAAAAGATAAAGACGTGTTGCCTAGAAATGAATGGATAATGAGATATGCCAACTTTATCAATTCTGGCTCATGTAAATTTAAGAACAGATTTCACTTGCCTTTGCAAAGAAGACCCTCTAGTAAGTTCCTCAGCAGTGGGTTCATATCATCCGGGAGAATTAAAGAGTTATTAACAATCTGTAGAGCAGGAGAAGAAGATCTCCATTTAGATTTCTCTATGCAACAACTGCAGAGTAGTAAACAAACAATGGCGCCGCAGAACCAAATGAAAAATAAAAGAATCAAAGAGCATTTTGAACACCTTGTCATATGTATCCTGCAGTGTTTCACCAAGAAATGGATATTGTCCCAGTATCATATAGTACAAAGTAATTCCCACTGCCCATGTGTCAGCAGCTCTGCCACGATAGGTGAGACCTGTTGATGATAAAGGAAATTCACAGTTATAACATCACATCTCCCATGTCTTATTAATGATTTCTACTACAGCATCACATTCCTTAGGAAGAGAATCCTGACCTAGACAGCACTCAGGTGCAGTGAAAACAGGAGTTCCAGGAGAACGGCGAAGCTCATCATTATCATCCTGAAAACCAAAATCATATATTTGAACATGATAATGCAACACTAAAAAGACATCTTCGGTTAAGATCATAACAATTACTCCTCGCTCCTATATATATAATATCATTTACAAAAAAACCCCAATTCAAGCAATTAATCATAATCTCAGAAAATCAAAGGTAAAGATGATTCATTACCTCAAAAACTTGGCTAACACTGAAATCTCCTATCTTCACTGTTTCAGTACGTGTAACTAACAGATTATCAGGTTTTATATCCCCATGCACTACATTCTGTTCTTGCAAAGGAAAGACAAGGAATCAATAAGCATAAAAGGCAATCCACTTCACTATCTATAGTAGGAAGGAAGAAGTCAGTACATAGAAGAAAACGCATATGAACATTACCCAAGATTATAGTTATCTCTATCAGAGGACAAAGAATCCACACACACAGAGAAAAACAAAATTAAACAAAAAAGGAAAAAAACACTGCCCAACTATACCTAAAATTGGAAAATCAGCCAGAAGTATTGGAATCTACCAGACACAGACATAAACAAACTTGCTTATATATAAACAAGATACAAACACATTAAACATCCCTTCCTAGAATGTTTTCAAAAGGATATCATAATAAGCATATGTAAGGTCGGACTATAGTACTGGCATTACAAATGAGACGCAATTAGCACAGAATCCCTAATCAACTATTCATTAAACAGTTGCCAGAAAATCATAAATGCATAACAGAAGACTAAGGATAATAATACATTGAAGTCTGATAATACATCAAGGTATCATGGGCACAAGGTAGTCGTCACCATATCAGGCAAGGTTGCTCCAATAGGTATTCAAATTGTTCGTAGCCACTAGCTATTCTTACATAAGTTTCCTACAAGCTCTCTTAGTGGAAAATCTGCTGCTTTTTAAAGTTTCTTTAATTGAAAAAGAATGTACATTGATATGCAAATAAGTGACACAAAAACACAATTATGAGCATACACAAACCATAAGGTAATAGACAACTGAATGATAAAGAGAGAATTCCATTCATGTACCGCATATTTGTCCAAAACTAACTGCTAACATTGACATAATAGATATCACAATAACCGCGTAAAAGTATATAACCAGACTGAACAGACACATTCACAATATAATGATGCAGAATAGCAGGCTTTCAAGATCATACATGAGCATGTAGGTACATCAACCCAGATACTATGTCCCGCAAGTACTTTCTAGCAGTACTTTCTCCAATGGCCCCTGGTTGCCCAGACTCGTCACTGTCCCATTTGCCTTCCACATATTCAAGAACTGAAGGGAAGAAATTTTAAAAGAAGTTCCAGTCAAGCACAAGGCTAGTTGGATAATCTGTATAATATGACTTAAATGCAATAATTAAGCACAAAAGTTTTCAAGTGAAAGAGCAAAAGAAAAAGAGGAAGAGAAAGAACAAGGAAATAAATACCCATGTAGAAGTGATCTGAGCTTGGGTCATCAATCACCTCAATGAGATTAACTATATTTGGATGGTCCAACATTTTCATGATTAAAACCTGCAAAGAATAGGCATCCAATATACAATAAGTTTCACTGAAAATTAATGAGACTTGAAAAGACTAAAGCATCATATGATATCTACCATACAGAAGCAATGGAGTAACCAACTATAGTAAGTGTTAAGAATTAAGCACTTCTAATCCAGTTAGGCAATATTTGCCTCTCATACTGACATTTTTGGACTAAAAAAAGAAATATAAAGCATCAAGAACCTCAGGCAGGCTGCTCTGAGTCTTATAAACAAATATAATTAAATTATAACATAAGCAAACAGAAAATAAGAATGACATGAAGGTGCGAAGCCTCAACAGTATGAAAAAAGTACATTCTCCATATTGTTCACAATAATAAACCACAGTACGGTACTAATAATCAGAATGAAGTTGCAGTGTTTGCCAAAAGACCAAATATCAATAGCCCAAATCACAACTGTACTACATGTTTCATATGGACTAGACAGCAGAATCTCAAAACAAAGACAATGGGCAGATACCTCACGAAGAACATCAGTCATAGCAGTCTCTGAAGGAGCAACACGCAGCTTTAACAAATGAGACTTGTGAAATGCCTGTAGATAAAATATATAACTCACAAGATAAGGCAGCCATACCTTATTTCGGCGTAAACTTCCAAGTAATCGAAAAACATCAAATGTCATTTTGTTTATACGTCCTACAACTAAAAAGGGAAAAGCAGGACTTTCCAGCACAGCATTCCACAATACTGACTTCAGTGAGTCCTGGCCGATTATACTTCCGTGAAAGGGGAGCTATGGCTCCCTAGCTGTTACTACTAACTTTACCCAAAACATGAATGCTATATGGCAAGACATAAAAAAATAATACCTTAATTGCATAATGCTTTCCATCTAGAGAGCTTCGATATAGAACCTGTTTCAGAAGAACCAAAAAGGCTCAAGTAAAATAATCAATTTTTTCAAGCAAGGAATAGAACAAAACATCAGCCAAACCAATGCCTACCACTTTCCCATAGCTACCGGCACCAATCTTACGCTCATGCACATACTCATTGATCATCTTAGTCCCATTTTCATCCTGGAAAATGCAGCAACATACTCAATATCTTACTGTTATATCACAAGAGAGAATACCCACCTTAAAAATCACACATGTAAGATTAAATAAAATTCAAACAAGCACCAAGACATGTATGCGGCACACACAACCATCTTCAGTTAATTCATTCTGAAACTTCAGTTTTACCACATTAATTTCCCAAAAAGAGGAATTTCAAATAACACCACTCACATACATAAAAAGGGAAAAAAAAATACAAAGAACAGTCAATGAGATAACATGAAAACACTGTCTATCAAATTTAAATTGGTTGCATTATATATTATGCACAAAATCTAAATTTATAGTAAAATGCATTAACATGCAAAGAGCAACTTAACAAAGGCAACAATGAATAAGAAACATTCTCAAAGATCAGCACATAACAACAGCATACCACAAGGACACTAAAATCAACGAAATCATCATCAGTTGATCAATCTTCTAATCTAATTAATAACTAACTTCAAAGCTGTTGGTGCTACCATGCCATATGCAGATCTAGTGGAAATAATACTGTGACACCTGATCCATGGATGATTTAGCTTTTGCCAGAATTATCAATAATCAAATTGTATGAAGATAGCATACTCAACCATGCATACTATTATGCCATTCTTAAGTTTTCCAATATCTCAATTCTATTTCATTCTCATTCTCACCTCTGATCGAACAAGTTTGTTTGTTTCCTTCACAGGAAACTGCCTGCATATCAATCCATTCTGTTCTCTTAACCTCAAAATCTCTTCGGAGCATTTGGTGCGGCTCTGCGGCTCAACATCATCTCCATCTCCCGGATTAGTAGCCTCACCATTATATGAATTATCATCGTCATCATCTATTTCTTCATCTAACAAAAACTCCCGGGAAATTCGATAATTCAACCTAGAAATGGGCCTCAGAGATTGCTTGGGCTTTCTTCTAGTGAACCCAAAACAACTACAACAGCCCATAGCTCTGATCAAAGAACAGCTCTTACTAAACATGAAACACCTCAAAAACCTCGCAGTTATTACAACTCCAGCAACTGCAAAAAAAGAAAAATGATCCCAAAACCTGCAAATGGGCAAACCCTTATCTCAACAACAAAACAATTGCATAACTTGCCTTAAAGAAAAATGGCCACTCGCAGTAAATTAGCAGAGCAGTTACGTTCTTTATAGAAGGTCAAACAATACTGAGTGGGCGTGGGGATTTAATATTTCTAACCATAAAATCATATAAGTGGCAAAAAAATAGGCCTGCTGCTGTCCAACTCGCATTCATTACAAATTTGACATTCAATTGTAATTATCCCGATACTGAAACAGAAATTTGTATCCCAATACCTTAGCAAATCCCACCACAAAAAAAAAAATTGATAAACATGTAGATTGTCATTAGATTGACCAATACTCAAAACTGGGTGTTACGGGGTTTCACCGTTCTTCTAATTAATAAGGAGCAAATAGATTATAACTCACAATTGAAATCGAAACTGAAATATTTAGAAGAGAATAAAAAAAAAACCTGTTCAAAAGAGGGGCTTTCAAGCCCAAATCGGGTATGCTATTCCAGTGGATGCCATTCCGCCAAATGAAAGAAACAGCTTATTATATTAAAACCATTGCGATTGAGACACAACATCGCTATATCTCCAGTTTATAATACACAATGCAGCCTCAATGCTCACCACCTCATGGATGTACCTTCAACAATTCGTTGACCGTTTCAAATAAAATAAATGTCATAAATCAACATCAAATAAAAAAATACCAAGTTTTTTTTTTCTTACAAAAAAACTAAGGTTGCTCAGCTCTGTTAGACGGCATCAACCACGAACAACATATTACAAATGTATATATACATATAATATTTCACATATTCATATTATACACACACACAAATATATATATATATATATATATATGTATATACATATGTATATATATATAACAAAAAAACCAGAACAAAAACAAATAATATTTGGATTCTTGAAGCTGTACCTATTATTTAATGCGAATGACAATTCAGAAACCCTATCTATGACTGGACAATCAAATGGTTGGATTCGAAGTCAATTTGCGAAGACAATTAATTTTAAAAACCGAGAAGAAATGGAAGAAAGTGCGAGAACCGAATTTGAAAACCCTAAATTGGGTAAATTTTAAACCGAAACCCTAAAGGAGTGACGAAAACTGCGACAGAGAGATCTGATAATTCTTTTAACAAATAAAGAAATAAATGGGAAAATGAATAGAATCTGGAAATTTAAGGGACAAAAATGGTAAAATAATTTGAAAAATAAGCGAATGACATGAAAACTGTAAGTGAATGTGAAACTGGGGAATAATGTGGGACAGTTTTGGCCCCCCGTTCTTGCTTCGACCTTATGGTGGTTGATTACCTGAATGTTAATTCTTTGATTACCATTTTAAGGGCTGTGTTAATTTTCAGAATTTCTAAATTTTTATTTATATTTAAGTAATTTTAATAGTCAATTACGAAAATATTAGCTTTGAAGGATAACCTTTTTAAAATTTCTTTTCATAAAAACTAAGTACTTTTTTAACAGGAGAAAAAAAAATATTTTTAATTTACACACAAGTCTTACAATAATAATTTTAATTATTTATTTCATTTTTATTTTATCTTGTAATTTAAACTTATAACAAATATATATTTTAAATTTAATGTTAATTAGAGTGACGGTATAAATCGACCTAATATATTTCGAATCTAAGATTTATACGACTTATATAAATCAATTTGTGTCTTTATTTCGTGATAATTATTTTATATATATATATATATATATATACACACACAAGTATCACTTACTATTTTACACGTGTGTATGACTTTATATATTGAAAATTTATTATTTTTGTATATCATAATTTTTTTTAAAAAAATATTTGATTGACACGCAATTTTTACAAAAATAGTGATTAGAGGGAAAAACGGGGGGGAAATTAAATGGGGCCAATGGTTTTTAGTTGGTGGTAGTTGGATTATGGCCCGCTTGAAAGGAGGTGAAACCAGTATTTGCAAATATTAGGAAATAATTGTCAATAGTTAAACTCCATGTCTCGCCCAAAAAAGGAAATAATTATTTTGCATCACAAACCGAATGAAATGATTTACAAAATTGGATTGGAAGGAAACTTCCCGTGATAGCAGCTGCTTTTTCCTTGCTTCATTTGTAGCCGCTCAAATGGAAGGTACGTACCCGAAGCTGAACTGATCGTGACCCCCTTTTAAACCTGACTTTTGATTGATGTACCATTTTTTGGAAAGTACTACAATTGGACCGGTCTATGGTATCCTGCTGCAACTGCAATAACCATGTATATTTTCGGTTTAAATTTACCAGAATTTAGAAAATAAATTAGAAAATTTGACATAACATAACATATTGATGTGCTGTAATACTCTCTTGCACCAGTAACAAACGGTGGTTAGATATAGCTGTCAACGACTGACCATCCATCTTCCCTGTTTAATAATTATATTTTTTAAAATTAAATTAAAATACAATAATTACAAATACTAAACTTTAATATTCTTCTAGTACGGAATGGCTGAGAAACCAAGTTAGGATAACGAATGCAGGAATCTTCTATCGTCTTCGTCTATATTTCATAATGACAATCGCTAGAATTAGATATTTTTTAAAAGTGCGTTTCTATGAACATATTCATTTGTCTGCATAAAACGACGACGTATAAAGGACCCATTTAATTATTAGCGGCCCGTTGATTTGCAACAAAACGAGAGCAAGTGGGTGGGACGGAGAGAATCGGAATCCAATTGGACCCTTCCGCTCCAATAATTTAACCCACTTTGTTTCTAATTATTGATTTGTGGACAAATAATTTGTGAAGTATTAAGAGATAAAGAGCACTTTGGAGAGTGAAAATCGACCAACAAAAGCATCCGCAGCAGGGAAAAAACAAGTGGCGATATTCCGTGGAATTTGACAGCAAGTGGCAATATTGGTGCAAATTGATTTTAATACTTGGTAGTCTTGCTGTAATTGCCTCAAATGACAACATAATAAAATAAAATAAAAAACTGCTAAGGACGTTTTTTTTTATTATGAAATGATTACGTGTAGATTATAGTTAGAATTATATTGAGGAAGTAGAGGGTGTATTTTATTATGTAGAAGTCGAACCCAGTCGGAGGATTCCTTAGCTAAACATCTACTCATGTAATGTGAGTTTTTAAAATGCTAAGTGGAGTTTACAGATACCAAAATTCTCATATATTGGGACCTTCAGGCCCTGGTAAGTGGTAATGGAAATAAATTAAACTACTACTTATTGATATGCATAGGAAATAAATTTTGGTGAGTTTGATAACGATTTGTAATTGTGTTTCTTAAAACATATTTTGCGTTACAATTATATAATTATAATGGAAGTTACAGTTAATTTATAAAATATTTAAAAAATTTAAAGCTTTGCCAAATTTATTACTTTTTTTAATTAGAAATTAAAAAAATCTAAATGAGGTGTATTTCAGTATTTAATTATTTTTTATTTTGAAGTTAAAAATCATTTTTTTTTTCTTCCAAAAAAGGGTCAAGGTGACGAATGTTCGCAGGCCATAGGAAACGAAAGGCCCAAGTGTTTCGGTAGCTCACGGGTCTCCCTCTTTTCTCTCGTTGCATTTGCTTGCGCACGCAGAGAGGCAGCCACGCAGTCAGAGTCAGCCGCCAAGTAAACAAGCATTCCAGGACCATGGTCGTCGGCGTTCTCGCCTTGCAGGGATCTTTCAACGAACACATCGCAGGCACTCTCTCTTTGCTCAAATATGATTACTTTTATATACAGTTCTTTTACGTAGATAGCTTATTTACTGTAAGAAAAACTAGCGATGTATGTTGTTTGTTGATTGTGCAGCTCTTAGGCGGCTAGGAGTGAAGGGAGTAGAAATAAGAAAGCCGGAGCAGCTCCAGAATGTGAGCTCTCTTATCATTCCTGGTGGCGAAAGCACCACTATGGCCAAGCTCGCCGAGTACCACAAACTGGTAAATCTTTCTCTTTTTGGTGTCATCTATTTTGGTTTAATGTATTATTTACGTGTTCATTTACTTATTTATTTTAATGTACGAGGTAGAACATATTTTGTTTTGCTTTGTCTAGATGAGGACAAGGGGTAGGCAGTTTTTAGAGGTTAAAGCTGAACATGGGGTTTATTTTTGAAATGATTTTACGAACATAGTGAATTGGGTAAATCAATTAACTAGTACCTGAGAAAAACGTAATATGTTTGATTTTGATTTTAAATGTTGAATAATCTATGTGCAGGAAGGCCAGTAGTTCACTTAGGCATGCTTAAAAGATTGTTGTTGCTCTAAAGCCAATAAAAAAAAGGAAGAAATATTTGGGACTTGGCATGTGTTTGGGATTGAGGTGCTTTGACTACTAATTCACAGTTGTTATGGATGGAATCACTTGATGCAAGTATGGGAGGGTGAGCGTTAAAACAATGGATGCTTAGTAAAATTGGGTGGTTATCAAACACTTTTAACTAGTGTTCTTTCAAAGTTAAGTAGAAGTAAAAGAATCCGTGACATAGCTCTAATGATTCTAACTTTTCTTTTTGTATGTTATCCAGCAAAGAGTCAAACATTCTTTGTTTATTTATTGATTTATTTATCTCCATACACGAGCAGTTTCCTGCATTGCGCGAGTTTGTTAAAATGGGAAAGCCTGTATGGGGCACCTGTGCAGGACTTATCTTCTTGGCAAACAAAGCAGATGGTGGGTGTTTCTTTTGTTTATTCTTTCTTCTTCATCTTTGATTTTGATTTGTTTAGGCCCTATTTCTTCTGCTTTAGCATTTTTTTTTTATGTGCTTTGGATTGATGAAAATCTTAAAATATTAAGTGACATGATTTTTCCAGGACAGAAAATAGGAGGACAAGATCTAGTTGGGGGGATCGATTGTACTGTTCATAGAAATTTCTTTGGCAGTCAGGTATACCCTTGAATCTATTGTGTAGTACTGTATAACAAGATGGTTAAAGCGTGCAATTAAATGTTGCTAGTATGTTCTGGACTGCCTTGTGTTTATAATTGTATTTTAAGTTATGTTGCAAGCATCCAGATTGAGGCAATTGAGAAATGTGAATTCCATCTTCTTAGCATTGTTCAATCAATTACAGGATCTGATGGAATATTGTAATGCCAGTTTTCATTTGTAGTGATGAGTTCATTGACATCCACACACTCATTTTTGTCCTTCAATTGGCTTACATATTCTTGGTTTAATGAACATCTGAGCATATCCTTTAAGAGTATAGTGGGACATGCTAAAATCTCTAAGAACTTTTGAGAATCAGAATTTGATGTCCATGAATTGTTTATGCTGCATTTGGTTTATTGGAGTGAGTAGTTGAGTATGCCAATCCTCATTTTCAAGGAGAAGATTACCACTAAATCGATCAAATTCCTATTCTAATGCCGTTTACCATGCTGCCAAATGAAACTTAGTATAATTACTTAAATATCTTTGTCTTCTTATGTCACAGACTTAAATAATTGTACTTACGTGTACGCATATAAAAACTGATTTGCAAAGGGTCTTGAAATTTGATCATATTTATATTTTGCATGTCTTTTTATTGCAAGAAACATGTAATCCTGTTTATTAGATACCACTTATTAATAATCCTGTGGCAGTAACATGGGTGCTAATTTTGTTTATTGTGTGTATGACATCATATTTGCTTAGATTCAAAGCTTTGAGGCAGAGTTGTCAGTGCCAAAACTCGCTTCTAAGGAAGGTGGTCCTGAGACATTTCGTGGAGTTTTCATCCGTGCTCCTGCAGTCCTTGAAGTGGGACCGGATGTCGAAGTGCTTGCGGATTATCCTGTACCATCAAACAAGGTTTTGTATTCAAGTTCTACCGTTGAAATCCAAGAGGTTTGTTAGATGCTCTTTTATATTAAAGTTTATTTATCAGCAGCAGTATAAATTGCAGTGTACTGCTGTGTGTTATTAATGCTCAGTTTACTTTGGAGAAAAAGTTGAAGATTCCCTGAGATAACAGACAATTACATCAGCAACATATAAAAGGCAATGGTGATATGAGAGAAAATTTTCTAATGGTTCTCTTGGAGAGATCTTCGATGGGGAAGTTCTCCAAAAGGGCCTTTAAAGTCATAGTTGGACACCATCTCAATCTAAGAGTTTAAAGTCAACATAATGTTGGTTTAGTCCGATTTAGCCTGAATAAAATCTATAATTTATGTTATTTTAGGCAGTTGGAAGTGAGACAAAAATCTAATCAGGTTGAAATTCACGTACTCATATCTCGGCTGGCTCAAAATCCAAGATGAAACTTGGTAGATTCATTGTAAATACTATCTTCAAGTTTGTTTATTTGCTTATTGGTTCTTGAACTTCTTGGAGGTGTTAATATCCAGTATTGGCAAGTTTGTTAAGCATTGATGTCAATTAATCTACTAAATGACATTTGTTTAATGTGAGCTAGTTCGTGAACTAGTCCATTATCGCTACGTGCTTACAATTTTGAAACATCTTGGGAATGATTTACTTGGGGCCATTTCTTGTGTTTGGAATTCATGACCTATTAGGCTGATGACCTGGCATAGAGATCAATGCTTGAGTTTCTCCTTCACTTGTTGATATATTGAATGCTATGGGTGATCATTTTTTATTTATTTTTTTCTCCTTAAAGTTCCTTGTCTCCTTCTATTTAGCTCTTCTTCTTTTTCGCTTTGATGATATGATAATATCCCATTCGTGGGTACAAGCTAATTTGGCTGGTGATGGATGTCTCATGTAGTTTGTGTATGAGGTCCATGGTTTTAGTTCTGCCACATGGACTCTGAATAATTGGGTTTGTTTTGAGTTTGGGGTATTGGGTAAGGGGTATAAAGTCAAGAAAGATATTCTAATTCCTTGAACATCTGAGATGCAACTACTACCTAATTCATAGAAAACAATAAAACCAATACTGGCAATGTGGTGCATTATGTGGATTGTTCTACTTGGAGTTGCAATTGTTTGACCTCTATTTGCAGTCTTCTTTTGTAATCTTATTGTGTTAGTGGGTATCTCAGGAGAATGCCATGCCCGAGAAAAAAGTGATTGTTGCTGTGAAGCAAGGGAACTTGTTAGGGACTGCCTTCCACCCTGAATTGACAGCAGATACTCGATGGTAGATAGTCTTTTAAAGTGTGCTATTATGCTTATGTTTTCATCCGAGTTTCTAAGAAAGTTGTTTGTGCAGGCACAGTTACTTCTTGAAACTGACGGGTGAGGTTGGGGAAGGGACCTCAAGTAGCATAGTTGCAGTTGAAGGAGAGGATCTAAGTTTCAACCAACAACCTAAGATTGATCTTCCCATATTTCAATAGTAGCACCGAGATAGCTCTGACTTATCTTTACTACATTTCCTGAAACCCTGTTTTGTTTATGACGAGTGATTCTGACAGAAGTTAGTGTTTGAAATATTTGAAAGGGAAATCCCCTATTCAACAAAGGTTCTTCTCAGGCTGTTGTTAAGGCAGATCTTTGTGCCGCATCCTATAAGTAAAGGTTCGGTACTTTAAAAAGGGATATTTACGAAGACATCTAGAAATTTAAAAAATATTAAACAGTAATTTTTAATTTTAAAATTATTTAAAAAAATATAAATACACGATTTTACCTCTTTAATAAAAAATTTAAAAAATTGATGTCTCTAACAGAAAAATTAAAGTTCATTTTTAAAATGTTTGAAGATGAGTAATTTTTTTGAATAATTTTAAAATTAAAAATTATTGGTAGATGTTTTTAAAATTTTCCTTTTAATTTTGGATATTTTCATAAATTGGTCTTGGATGGTTTTTTTATTTTTCAGTTATTGGAATATATCAATTCACAACGCTTATGTTGAATAAGTTTGCGGGCATGCACGTGACAATAACAATGTATTATTTTAAGAATCCTGTCTTTGCTTCGAGTTCATCTGTTATACTATATGATGTTTTTGAAATCTATCAATTCAAATACTGACATTTGAACCTTACAAACTCAAACTCCTTCAGGGTGCTTATCAAGTTTATTTTATAAAATCCTGTACGTACTGGAGGTAGGGCTGTAAACATATAATCATGAATAAGATTTTAAAGATGCTGCATATCGTGGTAATTATGCATGTATGAATTAGAATCAGACCTGAATGCTGCACATGCATCAAGCTAGTTAGATTCGCAAATACGCGTTGTAAGCAGCGGTACAGCAGGGTCAGGGTGACGAGGCCAGCCGGCCCCTCCGTTGCTTATGAACATGAACGGGTTGACTTTGAGATGAGTTCTGTTGGGTTGGGTTGGAGTCATCTCATCAGTTTCCAAATAGAAAAAAAAAATCAAAACTTTCTCCAACGTCAACAAAGATTCTTTTAACACACTGATTATAAAACAAATGCATAATTAGGTGTGTGATTTAATAATAATTTTTGGATGATGGGTTTGAAGTTCCAAAGGCGAAAGAAGACAAAATCCCCAGATAATTTCTGCGTACTCAGAACGTTAGCGTGTAGCCGAGAGATTTAAAATAAATAAATAAGGGTTTAATTATTTAGTGTCTCTTTTTAAGTACAGCTGATAAGGGCCCATGCTTCCAGGGAATGCAAAGACTGCATAGCCGGACCCTGTGCCTCGTTTTACTGCAAATTTCTACTCTCTTCAAATGCAGGTCACTTCTTGCTTACGACTTCCTATACTTGCGCTACACCATACCATTCTTAAAATAAAACAGACATAAAAACAATTTATTATTATTATTATTCCTATTACATTTATCATCATCATCAAGGTCTTTAACACAATAATAAGAAGTAATTAAGATATCTCGTTTGAGCACCCACGTACGAATCATCAAATTTTTAACCCAAATTTTGGTGCATCCACAAGGAGTATTCAAGTGATTTTTATTTCAATAGTTGTTATTGTTGTAAGCAAAACCAAAGAAAGGGAAGCACTTTCAGTGTATCAAGCAAGCCTTAATAACTGAAAATTATTTCAAATTTTGTATGTAAGTTCTACAAACCTCTTTGTAATCAGAAGCAAAAGCAACTTTTAAGATCCATGAAAAAATGGTTATAAGATGCTTTACAGCTATTAGGTTTAATCCCATAAGTTAATTTAATCCATTTGAATACTATTTAGACTTGGGGATTTCTTCTCCAGATGTTGTCCCAGGATGAAGCAAAGATGTACAACAATTAAGCCTGACTCAAAGGACTGAATTATTTTTTAATTTCTCTATAAATGTTTCCGTTTGCAGGCTAGTAGTCATCTCATCTCTTCTGAATTTTTTTTGCATTTGAATAATAGCAAGTATTAGAGTTTGCAGTTTGAAATAGAGATGGCCAGAAGACAGTCATATATTTTGGTGGCTATCTTTGTTTTATTAATCTGCACAGAAGCTGTTCTTGGTGAAAACGGTGGGAACAACAATGGAAATGGAAACCCTGGGAACAACAACGGGAATGGGAATAAAGGTGACAACAATGGAAATGGGAACGTAGGCAATGACAATGGAAATGGCAACACTGGTAACGGAAATGGAAATGGCAACAAGGGCGATGACAATGGAAATGGCAACGAGGGTCATGACAATGGAAATGGCAACGAGGGTCATGACAATGGGAATGGCAACGAGGGTCATGACAATGGGAATGGAAACAAAGGCAATGGCAATGGAAATGGAAACAAAGGCAACGAACATGGCAACAAAAAAGGGAGAGATGATGATCCTGATACAACGAATTATGATGACTTGACACCATTGGCGTCTGGACAGGAAAGACATTTCTGCAAAGGCAAAGGGGCTTGCTTCTTCAAGACTCTTGTCTGCCCAGCTGAATGCCCTGGGAAAAAGCCTAAGAAGAACAAGAGGACTAAGGGATGCTTTGTTAACTGTGGCAGCAAATGTGAAGCTACTTGCAAGTGTAAGTCCACTTACTTTCTCTGTTATATATTAATTATTATTATAATTTTCATTTTATACTCATCAAATTCTATGATATTGGGCAGGGAGAAAACCAAACTGTGATGGGTATGGGTCTTTGTGTTACGATCCTCGCTTTGTTGGTGGAGATGGTACGATGTTTTATTTCCATGGAGCTAAGGGAGGAAACTTTGCCATTGTCTCAGACGATAACCTCCAAATCAATGCTCACTTCATTGGAACCAGACCTCAAGGAAGGACTCGCGACTTCACTTGGGTGCAAGCCCTTGCTGTCATGTTTGATACTCACACTCTTGTCATTGCAGCAAACAAAGTCTCACATTGGGATGACAGTGTTGATGCTCTCTCATTAAGATGGGACGGCGAAGCCATCAACATTCATACTGAAGGAGATGCAGAATGGAAGATTGATGCTGAAGGAAGAAAAGTGCTGATTGAAAGAACAGATGATACCAACAATGTCAGAGTTAAAGTTTCTGGCCTGGCAGATTTGAACATAAGGGTTAGACCAATTGGCAAGGAAGAGAACAGAGTTCACAACTATCAGTTGCCAAATGATGATGCTTTTGCACACTTGGAGACTCAGTTCAAATTCACGAATTTGTCCGATCTTGTTGAAGGAGTTATAGGCAAGACTTACAGGCCAGACTATGCTAGCCCAGTGAAGAGGGGAGTACCCATGCCAATGATGGGTGGGGAAGACAAGTACCAAACTCCATCACTCTTTTCTCCTCTTTGCAAGGTTTGCAGGTTCGAAAGGCCATCTGGGTCTGCATCAATCTAAGAAATTAAGACGCATCTCAAGACTGGCATGATTTACAAGATGAATAAAATTATACTGTCCTTTTTACATTGTATGCCAATCGGGCATCTAAATGTATGTACCAAGATATCTTTTTTTATATGTTTGACATTTTATTTAATATATAAATAAGGGCCACGAAAGTTGCCCAGTATATTATTTTCTGAAGTCGGACCTTTCTTGAGATTTCAAGATCCGAGATATTAGTATCTATACAAATATTGGAAGCAGTTTCATTGCAAAATACCAGCCGAAAATTAAGGGGTAGCAATCATGTTGTCCCTTGAGGATGGGTTTAGTATCAAAGTCATTCATATAAATAATATCAAAATCTCCAAATTATATAGAGGCTTTTTTGGCAGTGTTTTTTTGAGACGTCAAAAGTTTCTTTTAATAGTTGACTTTTGATTTCAAACCAGAACACTTGGTAATTCTAGATAAGCATTTTTACTTTCAAAGTTTTTTTTTTTAAAAAAGGTAGTTACAAAACTACCTTAATTATTCCTTGTTGGTAAAATGTAGGACTGGAACCATGTCAGCAAATCATAGTGATCACTGCATCAACCACGTGATCAACTTTAATACATGGCTCGAATTCATATAGAATTAGTGAACTCCAAAGCTTCTCACATCTCAAAGAATAAACAAACGCAATGCAGTAAAATTACACGACAAGATCGAACATGGGGTGATTATATATATATAAATTTATTTATTTTTATATACCCTGATTGAATTTTAGGTTCCATAACATATGTACCATGGGATCCAAGGCATTTAATTGATCAAGACCTCTTGGGCTTTGCTTCGATTATGGTGATTATGAAGAAGTGCTTATTAATATCAACGTCTAGTGAGATTCATTCATTTTTTATTAAATATCTGAGTAAAGCTAGTTCTTTTTATCTTATAACAATTATAACTTTGAAGTCATAACACTTCAACACCAAATAAAGCCTTGTTATATTGCAAAAGCATATTGCTTATAATTCTTCTCCTTATATTAACAATCCTAGAATTTCAGATTTCCGGCTAGTACATTGCTTGTTTTTGAAAACTTTTGAAACAAGTTTGTTCAGTAAATTGAGTTCTACATCTCTCCATACACACACTACCGACTTAGACTCGACTTTTGGCAAGGAAAACTCGAGCATATATAACGTTTGGAATAATAAACATATTAACTGGACGAAACGATGTGCGTGTTCACATTAAAACATTACTTTCGTTCTAAATGTTTGTAAAATGCCTCACCTAGTTGCCTGAAATAATATATCTCGAGGAAATGCTATTTTAGGTTAAGCTACTCATTGGTGAGACTTACAATGTTACTCCTTTGTGAGGGAGGGGGTGGGTATTGTGGTGTTCTCCATTAATATCTAATTGAACCCTTTGATTTTTTATCTAGTTTATTAAGTTTTCAGTTCATGCATTGTTGCAACGATTGAGGCCTCCCTTAGGGGATTATTTATTTATAGATCGGGGTTGCTAGTCGCGGAAAATTGGAGAAACCCATTTAAATAGGCATAACAAAATAACAGTACTGATAAAAAGCAAGAAAAGAATATAGATAAATCAAACTATTTAAGGCAGAGGTTGTTACGTTTATGTACATTTTCTAAGACATTTCTTTGAACAAGCTACTTCTAAAACCTGTTTCTCTAAACTACTTGAGCAAGCACAAGGTTTTTAAAATATTTATTTGTTAAGACAGAGTCTAAACCTATTTGGTCAAATCCACTACCCCAGTAGGGGAAGCATTTTATAATAGCAGAAGAGCTGTTACTCGTCTGTCTATTTATAGGAAGAAGAAACTTCACATGAATTTAGCCGAACTCTAAGGCCTACTTGCTTCTACCAACTCCTTTATATAGGCCTCTTCACATTTTATACAAAGCACTTGAAAAAGATAGAGAAAAGCAAATACAATCTCTAGCATTTTATGCAAAGGAATATGGATACAAGAATATCATGCTTTGTGGTGGCTTTTGTGCTGGCATTCATTTTAATGGAAGCTAGTTTTGTTCAAGGTCAAGAGGATGTGAATGTGAACAGCTCTGTCAACAAGAACAACAGTAAGAAGGGTGCCTTTGATGCTGCTTCAACACATTACTTCTTGTTAACACCTCTACCGTCAGGGCAGGAACGAGCATTCTGTCAGGCAAGAGGGTCCTGCAACCAGAAAACACTTGTGTGTCCATCTCAATGTCCGGAGAGGAAGCCAAGACAGAATAAGAAGAGGAAGGGATGCTTCATTGACTGCAGTAGCAAGTGTGAAGTCACTTGCAAGCGTAAGCCTCCACACAAACCTATCCTCTTTCTGTTCTCTATTTATATGATATTTACATACTTAGATTTAGAACAAATGGGATTTTTTATGTTTTAAAGATCTAAATGAGTTGATTCCCTTTTAGGCATGAGATCCATATGGTTTATCTGGTTAACTTGATATTAAGTTGTGAAAGCTTGAAAGAATCACATGCTTGTCAATTGTTCCTTCAAGCTTTATTTGGCATACTTAATGCAAAAGTTTCCGGTTTTGATATTGTTTTCCATGTCAAACAAGAAATCTAGTGACCTTCGAAGGAACCCACTTTTGGTAACCACCCATTCTGTTCTGTCTATGATAAGCAATATCCAATTCGAGATGGCAAAACTAAACCAGTAGGAAAATTAGAAAAGATCATGGAAATGCCAGAAAATATGCTATGATACTATAACAATGCATGCTAACTAATTACATGGGCATTTGGCAGGGAGAAAACCGAACTGCAATGGATTTGGCTCTCTTTGCTATGATCCTAGGTTTGTTGGTGGTGATGGGGTTATGTTTTACTTTCATGGAGCAAAAGGAGGAAACTTCGCCATAGTCTCAGATGACGACCTCCAAATCAATGCTCACTTCATTGGAACTCGCCCGGAGGGAAGGACTCGAGACTTTACATGGGTGCAAGCTCTTGCTGTCATGTTTGACTCTCACACTCTTGTCATTGCTACCAAGAGAATCTCACATTGGGACGATAATGTCGATGCTCTCATTGTAAGATGGGATGGAGAGCCAGTTAATGTTCCTACAGATGTAGAGGCTGAATGGAGGGTAAATGATGGAAGAGAAGTTGTGGTAGAAAGAACTGATGATACTAACAGTGTGAGAGTCACAGTTACTGGCCTGCTGGAAATGGATGTGAAGATCAGACCTATTGGAGCAGAAGAAAACAGGATTCACAACTACCAACTACCAGCCAATGATTCTTTTGCACACTTGGAAACACAGTTCAGGTTCTCAAACCTATCTGAACTTGTCGAAGGAGTTTTGGGAATAACATACAGGCCAGACTATGTTAGCCCCGTCAAGAAAGGAGTTCCCATGCCTATGATGGGTGGGGAGGACAAATACCAAACTCCATCTCTATATTCACCTCTCTGCAAAATCTGCAGATTCAAGGGGCAACCCGGGTTTACTGCAGTTGAAGGAATAGCTCAATATTGATAACCAATACAAGCAAATTGCACATCTTGTCATTGTATTTGTAGCAAAAATAAGGGCTACATATCTTGCCCATGACATCATAGTTTTTCCTGAAACATTCTTATTCTTTGCTCATCAGGCATCTAAAGCTTGCATCTTATCTGTCTCAATATTTGCATCTTGCTTCAATGGCTACAAAGTTTTGCCATTTTCATGTAGTTTTAAGCTATCTTCCACTCATAAGGATAATGTAACCAAGTGCTAGCAGTATGTTTAATTCATTAAAAAGTGTTCATTCGGGATCATGCTGATAAAGTCATTTTGCCTCAATCAATTGGTGTGACTACACGGTAGTCGATCGTTCCAGACTTATCACAAGATTAAAATCATCGCATCGAACATGCTTGTTCTAATGGTTTAGATTATAGAATGATTTGTTCTGTCAACTTATTTCCTATCAAAGCATCAGGCCAAGTTTTTCCTAGCTAATAAAATAATAGCCTTGATGAGAAATCCAAGGAAAGGTCATCATGCTTCAACATTTCCAGTGATTGACAGCACAATCTAATCTATTTAATGGTTATCTAACCATTGTAGTTGGTAATTATATTAAAATAAAGAGATTTAAAGGTTGTAGATGCTTTATAATATATATGAATGCAAGCAACTCATGAAAATGTTACCGATGCTAAATTCCCCTTTATGTAAATTAGTTGAGGGGTCGCGTGAAACAATTGATTGGAGATGAGATTTTCATCCTTCCTCGTTGATTATAGTCTTTAGTGATAGTTTCAACCTGCTTTAGCTTGTCAGTAATACACTCACATAAAAGGAAAAACATGCTTCCTGCAAGATCGTAATTGGAGTTCATCTTGCAGTCTGAAAAAGGCTTCTCCAGTTACCATTGTTTTTCAGCCAGGACAAGCAACATACTCTTGCACACTGATGAGAGCACTCTCAAAGTAGATAAAACCTTGATTTTATTATTCTTTTGCAAATAACAATACACCTTACGGTATGAAGTCCTTTTTCTTTTTCTATTAAAAATACAATTTACTTTTTAAGTGCTTCAGATCTTATTCAATTAGAACTTACTTGGGGAACACTTCACTTGGGTGTTCACTTATCATGCACCATCTCTTCATGTACAGGAAGCTTCTACCGCTAAACTCTTCATTACTCCTTTACATGGATCACCAAATGTATTAGTTGACACTCCTATGCTACAACTTTTGGATCCAATGCAAGCCTGTAGAAGTAAACTCTTGTAAGAACAGACAGATAAAGGTAAAAAACAATTAAAAATAAAGGATTTAAAAGAGAACAGTTGTGAGCTCTTATCAAATGGACCTTCTCTACAATAGAAAGTGCCCTGCTACTGCTGCACCGTCCACGGCTAAAACTCCCACAAGTGCCACTAGGAGTTCCGTAACTTACAAATTTTATCTTAGATATGACCTGATTAGGAAATGGGCACTCGAGTGACAGTGTTGGCCCTGATTTTGTATGGATTTTTGAATCTGAACTCCACATATCTACAGGTAAAGGGTGAGACTCTGTCACATGTGAGCATAAACTTCCAACCTGTTTTGTAGCAAAAGCAATCCCTGTGGGATCCCCTCCCATTTCCTCAAACAAAACAAGAGTGTTTCCACTTGCTTTCATCCAGGAACGGGGTACATGATACCTGTGAGATAGTTGATATCAGAGCAAAAAAAATTCTGAAACAATTCTGAATTGTTCCCATGTAGGAGTACTTACAGTAGCTGAGATGGCTTCCCACAATCCTTAAGGCATTTGTTTGAATTATAACCTCCTCTGTAATTACAAGAGTCAGTGCAACCCTTATTTGAGGCAAGATAAGTTGGCCAGTAACGTCCAATGCTTTGTCCATTCACCCATGCCTCACCCTTTCCCATCCCTGTGAAGTCTATCGCTACGGGTTCATTTCCAGCTGGGGCTTCAAATGTTGTCTAAAAATCAACAAAAATGGCTTTTCATTAGCATCTAACCAATTGGCTGCGTAAAACAACAGTGTAAGATACTACTGATACGGAAAAAGCCAACCTACTCATAAATATGAGTTGTGTTCAGTGTCAAGAGCCAGTGAACCAGCATGATCGGAATACAAAATAATTATCTACTATCCCAATTTATTCTTTCCTGCCCATGATGACCTCTTTTTTGGACCCAATTCAGTCCCAATTAAAAATAATAATTTACATCCGATTTAATTACAGAATTTGGAAATGGATGATTCAAATCAGAATACCAACTGAAGCATAAGCATGTAACCAAACTAAGGACTTGTTTAACAGGCTAATTTGCACTTCGTAAGAACTAAATTAAGAAATGTAAGTATTAATTCATGTGTTTGGCTATTTGTTTTAAAGGTGTATCAAATTTAATTAGCACTGGGGGTAATTTCTAGACTAGCACATAATTCCATGCTAATCAAAACAGCATTTGGAGTGCTTCAAGAGTAGCACTAGGTATATTTTAATAAATTTTTCCCAAAAAGTGCTAGAAAAAAAAAAGTGCTAAAATGCATAAAGTATACAACATAGATACTTTTCTTTACCACTCCTTAACGGATCCTAAGGGTACATCCAGGATTAAGGTGTTAGTTACAAACATACCCTAGATATTTCACTTATCAGAAATGCTTGATTCCCTTGGTACTGTATTGAGATAATGCACTAGACACGTACTGTAAATATATAACAACATTTGAACATTACCTTGTACCATATCAAGGGCTGTTGCTTGGGCAAGGTAGATGTTGAAGTCCACTGTGGTGAACTTCCACTAGACAAACTTAATGCTTCTCCTTTAAGGCCAACCTGCACTCATAATGACAAACAAAAATAGAGAAATTCAATATTGCTGGTCATATTCCTTCTGGAGGCTAATATGATCCACTAATTTAGATGATACAGGTTAGTTAATTTGTTCCATTCCCTAGCTTAGACTGTGGGATTGCAAATTTTTAATTACTATGGAAGTTAACTGTTTCCCTTCAGTAAATACTTTATTGAATATTCATTTCAATATTGTGGAATGAGAGACTGACCTGATACGTCCACTGCTGTGAAGAGAGATCAATAGTAGTTCCATTTTTCATACCTTTCAGCTGCACTGGACCAGTGATCCCTGCTCCCGTTTTGTCATAAAAAGCTCCATAATTCTGGTATAGATATATACAGATTGCATCAGACATTACGTTACATTCAGAAATTTATCAAATATCAGAATTTGCCCGCTTAAAATATAGCACATTCAATCACCAAGAAAAAAATATGGCAGAGTACAATTTCCCTTCTCCATAAAAGGCTAACAATAATCTTATTGAAAAGGGCTAAACCTGAAGTCCGACAGTCAAACTCAGGAGATCGATTGTGTTTTTTCCAGCTACAAGTGTGACAGGGATATCAACTGCAACCTTGGCATCACTACTGCTACCTTTTCCACTTCCTGCAAATGTGGTCCAGTTATTGTAAATATAGAAGATCACTACTGCTGTGACAGTTCAAGCTAATTCCACGATTAAAGTGCTAAAAGTCTACATAAAATTGAGAAGATAATCCATGAACATCATGTCAATTCCTTCGGATCAGGCTTCACCTTAACTTGCTAATCAGACATTTTCTGAAGATAAAACTTCAAATAACCAGAGAATGTAATAGGAGAGGTACTCCATACAGCTAAAAGTTTAAACTATGATGTTTGAGCCAGTGCTCCTGCTGCCTGGTGAGAGACATATCTGAGCGCCTCTGATGCTATTTAGTTTGCAGGGTCTAAATTACCCCAACAGGATATCACAAAAGATACTTCTAATGGTAGTGTCATCATTTTTTAACCCCAAAATGTAAACTGCATGAAATTTGTAGCCGCATTTCCTTCCTAAGAGACTGAACCACTAAGAGAAATTTTAAAGCAAATAGACAGGCAACAAATCATATTCTTCCTCTGTCAAAACTCACCTTTTGATAACAGCATTTCTCAGAAACTTGCACAACATCGCAATCCAGCTACTAGAAATATAATATGCACACAGTGCATGCTGAATCTTTTGTACATGTACAAACAAGTTAATTAGTTGACCTCCTATCACTTCATTGACTACACTAGAACCCCACATCAAAGCTTGCTTTGGATCTTGTTCAATGAATATCAGGCCCTCAAAATTTAAGAGGATGGGGGAATAAAACAATGCTACTGTCATAATTTCTCCATGTGCCACTCAATCTATATTCCCCAGCCTACTGGGGACCTACCATCATATTGACCCAAGAACACAACACAACACAATGGACCTACTGAAAACAGAAAATGAATAAATGAGGTTTGATTCTTCACCTGCAAGCTTGCCATTTATGAAAGCATGAAGGGCATGGCCAAGTGATTGCACATGAAGAACAGTTTGAGATCCATCTCCAAGGAAAGGTTCGTCGGCTTTGACATCAGTACTGCCATTTGCAACCAGAAAAAGCTTTTAAATATTTAACACATCAATGTTAATTGGTTAGAAAGGCGACAGTTATGCCTTAAGAAAGCAGCAGTGGAAATACTAGACTGGTATACCTCAATGAATACCACAAGTAGTCACTTTGGTCAGCTGTAGTATTTATTTGCTCTAATAATCCAGGTTTTGTAAATGCATCATTCTTTGAGATGCCCACTGGTTCATTTATATAACTCCAGCTTGAGCCAACTACCTCAGAAGAATCAGCAAGAACTTGCAAAAATTGGCGCATGAAGCTTGGCATCACAGTCAAAGAGTTTATCTGTATTCAGAAAATTAAAGAAGTTAATTCCGCTACTAGCACAATTTATCATGACATATTCCATACTTTTGTCATATGAAAAAGATAAAATTGAAAAAGATAATCATCATGAAGCTAATAAGGCAGACCTTTGCAGTATTAAAAACAACATTCTTGCAGTCTGGTAAGATGCTCACAGACCAGGCGGGCAACACATAAGAATTGCCATTGAAATTTACAGTTACATCAGACCCTGTGCCTGTGTTGGCAAGAAAAGCAGCAGCACATGATCCAGAACCTGTTTTATAAACAGCAACCTGAAAATAAAATGAGTTAATTAAAAATCAACCCTTTACGTCACAACCCTCTTACAGTAGAAGCTAAATGACCTCCCTGAATAACTTTTGGAGTACAAAAATTGGCTGGGTCTTAGGTTGGTTAACTATTATTGATGAAAGGTAGGGAAATGAGCAAAAGTAAGCAATCAATATGCTGCAAGGAAAACTCAATAGGAAAAAGTAACATGTTTCAATAATATAGAAAGTTGAGGCCTTAAAGATGTTCATCTACAAATTCAACAAGGGGGAGAAAGAACTGATGTTCTCATCCATAGACTAATTCATCAAAGTATTTTATACCTCCAAATTTGGACCTGGAGATGTAATTGTTGGATCAGTGGCCACCAATGCCTTTTCACAAAGCTTGATGGCCCTGTGCAGGTCTCTTAAGTGGCCCCACTTGGGTTGTCTGAGAAGTCCTGAAACATAAACATAAAATGCGAAATCATGCACAGATGGACCTATGAAAATTTCCTTAGCATATCTTAACCCCCTATAATCTTATCATTCTTTTTTGCAACATAACATGGGCACAGAGCGAATGCCCATTTGTCATTAGACTGACTGCATATTCATCAGGCAGCCAACCGCTGCTAATCTGGAAATGCATATAAATTCAACAGAAGTAGGACTCACAACATCGAACTGTAGAAAGATAATAATAGCAGATAGATAGATAGCATACCATACTCATCAAGTGGAGCATCATAATCATAACTTGTGGAGATAAAGGGGCCACCAGTAGTCCGGCCAAAGTTAGTTCCACCATGGTACTGGTGATTTTGCAGCCAAAACAAATTTGATAGATAAGTTAATGTTCTTGTTAGTTTGGGTCTTTACCTTGTCTAGAAGTCAAACTCATAAGCATCAGAAACAATTAGAAAGAACCAAAAAGTGCCAAAAGCATTATAGGACCATATAATAATTCAAATGAGCATTGCAGTTACCATATAATAATTCTGGAAAGTACCGCCTCGCTGGAAAAACCGGGCCACAGCAAATGCAAGGTCTTCCACAGGTCTGTATGGAACAGCACCGCCAAAGGCAAGAAACCTGGTATTACAAATTATAAGGTACCACATTGGTGATTAATTTCTTGTAATGAACTGAAGGGGGCAACTCATCAAATACAAAATCATTAGAATTAACAAGTTTAGATACCATACCATCCACTCCAATTCTCAGTCCACATTTTGGGTTTTTTGTTGGAATTTGGGGTGAATTGATCACAATAGAACCCATTGCAGGTGTTGATCTGTCAGTAATTAACATATCAAAGTGCTCAGATTATAATGCATAAATAAGCTCCTCTTATTTGCAAATAACTCACAATAGGATCAGGAGCATCTGATTGTTGGCACATGACCCAGGGTACTCCGGTATCCAAAGACAGGGCCATGCCTGCTGCCCATTTGATATATGATTTCGCAGCGGCTCCATAAGCCGAATCTATGTTTCCATACTCATTTTCAATCTGGCATTTGAGAAAAAAGGGGAAAAAAAATATATCAACTGCCAGTACTCATTAATACCAGAAGGTCAAACAGTAATCATAAATTAATCATTGCATAATGATGCCAATGCAACAACTAAAACCAAACACCTTTGAAAAAGATTACTAAAAAACACCTGTGATAATATAATGGGTCCTCCTTGAGATGCATAGAGTTTCTCGTGCTTCATCATATCCACGATTTTAGCCGTAAATCGCTGCATTTCAGCCTGAAACAGAGAACAAAACAATGAAACAGAGAACAAAACAATGCAACACAAAATGACACACATAAACACTAATAAATTATTTAACTTGAAAGCATAACAAGTAAGAGAAAAAACCTTGAATGGCTCGTTATCAGTCCGAAATTCAATTCCAGGTATAAAATGCAACCAAAGAGGAAATCCTCTGCCAAAAATTCAAAGAAAACAATATAAAATTTTACTTGTATATCTAATTAAAATTTAAAACTGCATAAACAAGAACAATTAATTTAAAACCAAAGGGAAAAAATTTTTACCCATAATTCCATTCTGCGCAGACGTATGGACCAATGCGAAGATGAACATATAGACCAGCTTCTGCCACCAACTTCACGAACTTAACTAAATCATATCTTCCTTCGAAATCATACTGCACATTAGCCAAAAAAAAAATCAAAATTTGCAGTGTTATACTTCTGAAATTGACTAAAAGGAAACACCATAACAAGATCACAAGATAATAAAAGACCAATTATCCTACACTTAACTTCCATATAAACAAACAGAATCTTTCTTTTTTCTGCTTCATTTTCTTAGAAACCAAACACAAAAAGGAAAGTTAAATGGGAAACAAAACCTGGTTTCGAACTGGTTCATGTACATTCCAAAAAACGTAAGTCTCAATCACATCCAAACCTCCATCCTTCGATTTCTGAATAAGGTCCGGCCACATCTGCACAAGAATAACAGACAAACATACATGCATAGTGTGTTAAACAGTTAAAGAAAAAAATATTATACATTTTCATTGAAGAGAAAAACTGTTGGTGTTACAGTGTTTTCAGTCTACCTCGGGGGTGCTGCGAGGATAATGAATGGAGCCAGATATCAAGACCCTACGTCTGCCATCAATGACCACCGCTCTGTGATCGTACGTTACATTGGCAGCCAACGACGTCGTTGCAAGAAAGCCGAACACGCAGCACAGAACCAGCAGCAGAATCTCTTTGCTTCTCATTATAAAACTAGTATAGTAGGAAAAGCACGACTTCCACTTTTACGTAACAAAATTCCTTTGAAATCTTCTTCCACTATTTAAAAAGGCCGGCGGTTTGCTCTAGTTTCTTAACAAAGAGGTTAATGACTTGAAAACGCTTTTATAAAATCATTTGCTTTAGCGTTTTGTTTTGTTTTGCTTTCTGGGATTTTGTTGCTTGGCGGTTCTGCAAAAGAAAATCAATCCTTGTAAGAATGAAGAGAAGATAAGTCCAACAGCTCAAGCTGGCGTACGATGGTTGTCCGTCCTGATCCTCCTGAACTCTACAGCAGCAGTAGCTTACCACATTCACCGCAAGTAAAACCCGCGTCAACCACTCCACTCGAATCCTGATATTTGGTAGTAATTTGGTATCACTGATTTCTGGATAATTATGTGTTCTGATGCTAACGCAGAGAGTGAAAGTGGGGGAAGAAAATGAAATCACGTGTTTGTATCTGCACGTGTAAGGTCTGTTCATCTGCCACTTATGGCCGGTGATGGTACGGACACGTAAAATTGTATAATGGAGGAGTTGTCAGAAAGGAAAGGAAAGGAAAGGAAAGGAAAGTATATTATTATTATTTACAGTAAAAAAAGACAAAGATACTAATCATTCTTGGGTGGAAAATAATGGTGTATGTCATGTTGGCACTGCTGCCGGTCTCCTATTATCAATGTGAGGTTAAAATGCAATCCAGGTCGGAGTTAAATCGTTAATCAAATTCTTAACGATGAATGATGATTACCCCATAAAACACCTAGCGGTCTATTAATGCATGAATATATTCAAAAGCATCGCTGTACACTGATGAATGTTTAGTGCTCCAAATTATACCAGACCTATTTAATGCTATTAATTGCACTCACCAGGACTCTGGTAATCTGACAAATACTGCACTAAAAGCCCGATTGATATTGAACGAGACCGCAACATTATTTTACAATAAAATTTTATAAAATAAAAAAGATTTATTTTTAAAATTTAATTTTAACAAACTGTGACATGAAATATACTCATTTAAAATTATAAAAATTTAAAAATCATTATAAAATTTCAACATTAATTAAAAACATTATTAAAATTAAAATATTTTTATTTTTTAAAATATAATTAAAAATTTTATATTTTTATTATAAATTATATATAAACACTTACCTAAAATTAAATTTCATCCATCGTTATTTATTATGTAAATTAAACTATTACAACCTTCTAATAATAAAATTTATTAAATATTAAATTCATTCTTATAAATAGTTGATAGTAATGTTTTAGAAAATTGATATCGGTAACATAACAAATTTTAGTAACACAACACAATTATATTTTATTAATTTAACCTTACCTATATATTATTCTAGCAATTGAATTGTCTTCTAATCATGAAGGACTGGACGGTAACTGCAGAGGAAGGAAGAAGAGTAATTCTCGGTGCAAAGAAGAGCGTGCGTTCACATGATAATTGATATGATATTCAGGTCACCATTATTATTATTATTATTATTATTCATCCCACTCTCTGCACCAATGCATTTTCACTCGCCCACGCAAATTATTGGTCCGTTTCGCTCTCTCGGCCTCTGGTCCGCTGTACCATTACTCATGAATTAATGAATTAATTAATTAATTTGTCTTTATCATCTTAATCGTCAAGATTACAATTATTTTTTATAACTATGATATTAATAATATATTAATAGACTCTAGGCTTCTAACATAACATAACGTCATTAACCCCACGACAACTTTATACTCAAACGTGTCTTGCCGTCTCGGTTTTACTCTTGGATTTGTGCTCTATCTTTAATCTTTATCATATCCAATTATAAATTAATCTCTCTCTTTAATTATTTCTGAAATGAAGTTCTTTATAAGGTATCATAAATATATTTTCTTTCATTTGTAAAGAGTTGTTAGTGCACGAGGTTTGTATGACTGGTTTATCGTGTTTGAAACTTCAAAATGAAACACATAGTAGGTTCATCATTTAAATAGTGAGATATACGTATCTATCTATCTAAAGTGGTGGGACCCCCCCCCCTCTAATACGCGTTTTTATTTTTATTTAGTTGGATAGAATCTTTTGAATTGATCCAATCATTTTTTTTATCAAGAAAAAATAGGTTCATTGTAATCGAATTCTGAGTTACTTCTAATAATGAAAAAGATGTAAAGTGAGTATTTTAATTAATAAATTGGTTAAAACATAAAAATTATTATAATCAATAATTTGCAACGATTAATTAACAAGTCCAATTTGTGAAAATTATTTGGTAACCTTAAAACTATGTAACCACGTTCGAAGGTACGGCAATTTGATATAACACTTCTTATAACAATATATTATAACGTTTAGTAATACTATATTTGAATAAAAAAATAATATTATTCGCAATATTTTTAACTGAATCATTAGAAAAAGAGATAGCATCAGCTTGAGGGGATGGAATCTAAAAAATCTACGCTAGTCAAAAAAGCCCGAGCGACCTTTTTATTAATGAATTTTTTTTAAAAATAAATAAATAAATTACAAATGTGAAAACACGACAAAATGAAAGGCTAAAAGTGGTCGTATTTGTTGACGTTTGGTGTTGCAAAAGATATGGGCGGTGTAACAATTGACATAAACTTGTCCTTCTATTAATGACCAGAACTACTAATTGCTCTTCCCAAGAAAATAATTGGACATTTTGCAAAATTTACCATTTGAGTGCTGTTCCCAACATCTCCACAACTAATCCACACCTGTTTTGGTTTTCCTAATGTATACATATGCCTTCTCTTTCAACAAAGTTGATTTGCTATCGGTGCTTTGTTCCTTGGTGGCCAGTTTCATTAGTGACCTAGTTAGGTCCATCATCCAAACCACATTATTAAGTAATAATAGTTATCATAATGGAGAGATGTGGCCTTGTTCGATACGTTGATTCAATCGGATAGGATTAGATTGGATTCAACTGGACAGCCGCTTCTATGCTACATCAGATTCATCAATATGATTAACGGGGGTGTAGTCAGCATTAGGGGGTGTGTATTTAGTACTGCCCTTGTACTAGCAACTGGTTGTTAAAGGCCCAATGGTTTCTTAGGCGTTAAACCGGGCCCATATGGAGTGGAAAGCACGAGCGAGCCAAAAGCTGTGTGAGGCTAACAGGTAGTCCGGAAGAACCATGGCTTCTTCCAAGAAGACGCGAGAAGACAAAGAGAAGAAGAAAACCAAAGCCAAAGCCAAAGCCAAAGCCAGAGCAACGAAACCCACCAAACCAGAAAACAAGAAGGCGAAGACCAGTTCGAAAAAGCCAAACAACAACAACAACAAGAAGAAAACCGGCATTGGCAACGGCTATGTACGAGAGCCCGAAGACGAGGTTGTAACAATAACAGCATCAAGCACTGATTCACAGGAAGAGTCAGATGATGAACAGGAAAAGAGAAAGCTTGAAGCCACAAATGAACGCAAAAAGAGCAAGAAACCCAAGAAAAATACTAAGAAACAAGAAGACCAAGATGATGATGATGACGACGGTGAAGAAAATATAGAAGACGCCGCAGTTTGTAATTTTCCCATGAGTAGGATTAGGAGAATTATTAAGAGTCAAAGTTCCGATTTTGCGATAACCGGGGAAGCTGTCTTTCTCGTTAACAAAGCCACGGTATCCTTTTCTTCTCTTTCTTCGATACTACTTTTTTCATTGACTAGTTAGGGTTTCTTATTAAGGCTCTATATTTGAATTATAGGTATTTGGTAATGTAATTTTTAAAAAACGTTTGTTTGACAGGAAAATGGAGTTGGTATTAGAAACCGTTTAGTAGGGATTGAAATTGGAAACCTTAATTAGGTATATATAGACGTTGTATGAAGAAAGCAATATGGTAAATTTTGTGAAGCAAATTATGATATGCTCATTGTATCATTGGTTGCAGGATAAATTTCTTGAGCAATTTTCTGAAGATGCATATGCATGTTGTTCTAAGGATCGTAAGAAATCTCTTGCTTACAAGCACTTAGGTAATCTCCCTTCCATACGTTGTTAGAGTGATTAATAGAGATACACAGCTCTCATTTCTAGTTTGATTGTTGTCTTGCTATGGTATAGTGGTCATTTTGATGATTTTTTAAAAAATCATAATGTTCAATAAATTTGTCAGCATTACAGCGCTGTGATGCCTTCATTGGGAACTGAGAAGTTTGGGGATCTTGATATTTTAGGCTTGCTTTCTGTTTTTTTGACCCTCTGTTTTGATCTTTATTGTATTTCTTGTAATCATGTTGACCACATTGTGAATGATTTGAAACAAGATTTTGAGTTGTAGTGCTGCTGAGGTCCCACGTTTTATTCCATACACAGGAGCAAAAAATTTGAAAAAAACTGTTCATGTGGCAGAGCGAACTTCATGCTATTTCATATTTTGACAAACTGGTGGTTTCTTGTTTTCTGATTCATATTTACCTCTGAGTTGATACGCAGCTGTTACTCTATTTTAGTTTAGTTTGACCTTCTGTGCTGACTGAAACCTGCTAGTACTGAAATGTTAGATTCTTACTTGAATTCACAGATTCTTGGTGAGTCAGAATCATGTATTCTGTGTGCTAACTAAAATCATATATGGTTGATGACAAACTTAATTTGGTGCAGAATTTGAGTTAATGTATGATTTGTATTCTACTGAGGTAGTCTTAAAGATGCTTTATTCTTTTTGTTTCAGCATCAGTTGTTTCGAAACAGAGGAGATATGACTTTCTTTCAGGTATTCTTCTCTGTCTTTCTGTCTGACCTATAGAATCTCAGTGAATAAGCATATGTTGATGATTTTGCTGCATCACCTTGCTATTATTGATCTGAGGTGATAATTATCTTCTGTGTGCCTAGATTTTGTTCCTGAGAAACTAAAAGCTGAGGATGCCTTGGCAGAGTGGAAATCAGCTGGGGCAGGGGAAGGATAGAACTGTTGAAACTCACTAATGGAGATAACAGTCTGTTAGTTGCCTCATTAGAGCTGCTTGGATGGTAAAGCTGTAGGTTGTCTATTATTTTTGTCACAGGAGTATGTTGTAGTAAGAATGGTGTTACATTTCTGATAACTGAAGATTGGATAACATGTAACCAACAAATCTCTCTATTCATAGTGCATATGGCAAGCATAGATACATTATCTATTGATGTTTTTTCATTTTTTAACTATTTTCATAGTTAAGGAAATGACAGATTTACTTAGAAAGCCTGGTTGACTTCAATTTAACACCTGCCAGTTTGTAATTGTTTTAATTCTTTTCTTTTCCCTTTGAATTGCGGGATTTCGGTCACATACATGTATTTAAGGTTTCATGATATTTCTATATGGTCTTACGATTAGCACGTCCTGCTTCATTGGGTTTTATGCTAGTCGGTATTATCCCACCAGTAAGCTAATGAGCCAGATGACTATAAATGATAGCAGTTGCAGACAATGCTCACTGGTTCAAGCTTCCACAACAAATTAGGGCAATGTTTTAAATCTAGGTACAAAAATCACATTATTGTTTTGGTTGCAAAATGCAAACTGCCTTGGGGACTAACTATGCTAGAATTGCTTCTTTTCCAAATAAGAATACATTGTTGGTAGCTTGATATGCTGATGCTAAGTGCCAGAAAGCAGTCTCTGGCCAAAGTACAGCAGGGGCATACAACGGGCAGCTAGTGGTCTGCCAAAGAAGGAAATTTCTCTGGCAGTTCTAACCACATGTTCGTATGATGATATCAGGATCCGGTGCTACAACCATATACATTTGCTTCTCAAGTTTGAACAGCTTAATAGTGGCTGTTGTCCTTATTTTATGCTCATCAATACCTTCAATAACATTATTGTGAATTCTACTTGGCTTTAATGCTTGAGACTGGTTTTCCATTTTATCTATGCAGGATTCTTCAACGGCATGGATGATCTCATGGCAGAAAGTATAGGCCTCATGGATTAGAATCAGTCTTGGTGGTGTTGGCCTTAGCGCTCATCACCTTTTCAGCTGCAACCCTCGTAGGCTCTTTCAATATCTTTTTAGTTACCGTGAAACATACTCTGACGCCATATTGGTTAACTAGACTTTCTTCTCAAAGCAACAGCTCTTTTATCTTTTCCAACATCAGGTCCATCAAACATTGAACCTCACTGGGTTTTCCTTTGAATTTTTTCTTTTAAAAATTCTCTCTAAGAGTAATCTCTTAGAAAGAAAACTTTCCTTTGAAATTATCCATACTGAATTCAAAAGTTGTGACATACTTCACACTTAATTCAGGTCAGTACTTCAATAATCAATATAGACATTAGAGTAAAACATCCAACCGTGGCCAGCAGCCCCTTCTAGTGCCAGATCATGCTTCTTGGCATATCTTCGGTTTCGATCCAAGCTAATGCAATGTGATTGCCAATGTCGACCACAGATGGTATCCTAAACAAGAATTTCCTCATGAAAGTACCCAATTTCTTGAATATCACTTTCTCTCCAATCTATAATTGTCTATTGGATACTGGAAATGTAAATAGTACCAAGACACAGTGTGTGAGAGGGTTGAAGTTCTTAAATTGCGGGGGCATGCAAAGGAGTTGGAGGAAATGGATGAGCACTGTTGGAGGGGCATGTAAAGATAATGAACTGAAATAGGGGAGAAACTCCAGTAAGCGCACGTAAAATGAACATGGGAAGCGCAGAATTTTTTGGGTGCAACAGTCAAGTTGGTTCGGTGATTATTCAGTGGGATTTACTTTCTGCTCAAAGTAAAACCTTCCTGCAGACAATTTTCTTCATGAATTCTATTGCTCTATCCTACCAACTGGACTGGTTTCAGTTGGGATACTTTAACTGGAATCTTTAACCTGCATGCACACCAAGTAACAGAGATATGCTGCAATTTGCTCTGTGCATGACTTCAGTCAGTGACGGCAATGATCAAAACGTTGCAGCACTTGTGAATCTTACTTTTTTTGAGAGCTTAAATTCCATTTGGTAGCACGAGAGTTGCTGTCTGCGAGTTGTTTGTGCCAGGATTGCCAAATCAATTCTTCAATTTAAGCAAAGGATAATGCTTCGGTGGGGTGGAAGTTAACATATGCCTGATAATTAGTAGAGAAGTTACTTACAGGCGGGGCATGCAATAATACCTGTGCTGTTGTGCATATGCCGAAAAAAGGTAGAAAGGGAAGAGAAATTACATTATTGCGAGTGGAGCATGCATATAGACTGAGCGGAATAAAGGAAGGAACAGAAATGTATGCAATGCTAACAGAATTGAGGGCAACTTATAGAACCACTTTGGAGGGTAAGACTAACAGTATCTATTATCTAACTTGTAGTTGGCCTGGAACCGAAGGCCCATATTTGGTCCAAGTGTTGCTATATACGTCCTTATGTTTTAGATCAGTCCACTTTTTGTTCATCCGATGAGCCTCAAAATCCAATTAGATACAGATTCTGGAATCCAATTAGATGCGGTGCCTACAAAAGAAAGGGTTTTCTATTTTTATTATCGTTACTTCTTTTTGGCGAGAAAGGCGGAAAATGAAGATGATCCATCGATTTCCATGCTGATGCGGGACACCCCAATCCAACGGGGGATCCAAAAACAAGCCATCACGTTTATACTGCATGAAGATAATTTTCACGAGGATAGAGTATAATATTCATGAGGTTGGGCCACTTGGCCCATCTCGAAATCTCCATCAATCTTCATGCATCTCCTGTTGCAAAAAGTGTACAACTAAAGACGCTCTGTTTTTCCTGTAAATCTGACGTGCAAACTCAAATATTCTGGGTAGGAATATATGTATGCAAGCAAAAGGAAAGTTATTATGTCACATTTCCATAGACACCACTTTAAATCTCTCTCCGTTTTTCCTGCCTTTTCAAGCAAACTAGTTGCCGCAACACTGTCATATTTTCGTATACATTATCAATCTCTCCATTAATTCATTTCAGCCTATCACCTTTCTAAAAAAGACGAGTTGCTATCAACTAAGGTTTATGCTATAACTAATACTTCACACTTTACCTAAATTCATCCTCTTCCCATTATATATAAACCCTCTCTCTTCTCTCCAATTTCATCGAACACTTTCTGCAAAGCATTCGCATTGTTTTCCGGAAGCAAAGGTAGGTACCACAATCAAAATACTACAAAGATGACGATGAGGCAAGCTTTCTGCTCTTTTACACTTATCCTAGCCTTTCTCCTCCACTGCACCAAAATCCTAGCTCAGCCAGCTGCAGCTCCGGCTCAACCAGCTGGCCCCACTGCAGCTCCAGCTGCGCCAAGCCCCCCCACGCCTATAGTTCTACCATTCCCGGCAGACGGTCCGGCTCAATCCGGCCCCACCGACGTCACCAAAATCCTTGAAAAGGCCGGCCACTTTACGCTCTTTATTCGGCTGCTAAAATCCACCTCAGTCATTGACCAGATCGAGCACCAGCTCAACGAAACAAACAGTGGCTTGACCATCTTTGCACCGCCTGATGACGCGTTTTCTGCCCTAAGTTCAGGCACTCTCAACTCCCTAAGCGACGGACAAAAGGAATTGTTAATGCAGTTTCATGTACTCTCTTCATACATTCCATTAGCACGATTCAAAACCGTGAGTAACCCGTTGAGGACAAATGCTGGAGACAATAGCAAATATGCATATCAGCTTAATGTGACAGCTCATCCAAGTTCATTGAACATCTCTACTGGCATTATTAACGCAACTGCGTCTGGTATAGTATACAGTGATGGCCAGCTTGCTATTTATCAAGTCGATAAGGTGCTTCTCCCTTGGAGCCTTTTCGGAGCAAAGCCTCCGGCATCAGCACCTGCACCGGCACCGGCGCCAACAAAACCTGTGAAGCAGAGTGCTGGTACCGCTGAAGACGATAGTCCCGGTGATAATGATAAAAAGAGTGCATCCGGGGCAGTGAGTCTCAGGGGTAAGCAAAATGTGGTTTTGGTTGGGGCCGTTGTGGCTGCAGCAGCAATATTTTGCTCGTGACTTTCTGAATCGGTATAGTCAGTATGGATGGTGAGTGCTTTCCAATAATTGTCCATTTTCTCTCCATTGCATGGCCATTTGGGTTAAATTGCACTTGGCTTTTGGTTGGCTTTTGAGTTTTTTTTTTTAAAATAATTTTTTTGGAATAATGTAACATTTATTATTGTTCAAGATTTAAGTTGCGTGCACAATAACTGTTTGTGAGAAAAAAACACATATATATACATTCGACGGCAAGACGTATGTTTTAAAAATACATCATTTGTATAATTGCTTTGTAATATATAATTTGTTTCAAGTACTCATGATTAAGAGTAAACATGATTCAAACGTATACACACTCTTACTGTTCACCATCTTTTTCGAACAAGTCAAGCAGTGTTAATAAACAAGCAATTGACAGTGTATATATATATACATCTAGCAATGTGAATCAAAATGAAAATGCCAAATTCCAAAAGGCAGTGGAAGTGGATGCTAATAAATATTCGCCCATATGTACGTACGTCCCTGGCCCTGCAATTAATGTCTTCAATTCGAACAGCTATATATATAGCTAGCTACCCATGCATGCATAAATTCTTTATTCACTAGCTACGAAGGTTTACCCTATTCGGATGAAAATCACTGATGAAAAAGAGATCACTGAAAAGAACACAATCCCTGATGAAAATCACTTTTGTTCACCGTATTCGGAATGTTTAATACGGTAATTAATTAGATGCTAAAGGTAATGTTTGGTTGGAAGTAGGAATCAGAAAGAAACCATAATCCTTTATTTCCTTTCCGGAAGATTGAGGATGATCATTCTACTCCTCTAAATATTTGAATTTTCAATTTAGCCTTTATATATATGTATATATATATATATATATGTACATTGTTTAATTTAATTCAATGTAATTAATTACTTAATTACTTAATAATTTTTTCATTTTTAATTATTTATAAAATAAGAAAACTTATTTTTAATGTAATATTCTTTTAGATAAAAAAGAATACAATATCATTCTATTTATATTTCCAAAATTTTTAGTGACAAATAAAATAAAAAATATATATAGAGATACTGAATGAGAATAGATTCAATTAGTTGCATGATATATAATTTAAGAAATTCGAGAAATTTCACGATCAAAGGGAAATGGCATTTTTCCCCTGTTAAATTCCAACATGCTCTATTTTCTTTGTTAGAAGAAAATGTCGGAAATCTTCTCTTACCCTCAACAATCTTCTGTTATCTTAACAAAAAATACAATCTTCTACGATAATATCCTAAATGATGCTGAGGTGTAAAAGAGCAAGGACAAAATCCAACTACCTTTTGGCATGTATATTAAATTAATTAAAAATTAAAAATATAAATATAATGGACGGATTCAATTGCGTGATATATATTTAAGAAACTCGAAAAATTTCGAGATGAAAGTGCAGAAAAATATAATGAATGAGAAGCCTGTTAACTAAAGTGAGAGACAAATTAAATAGATTTGATAAAGAAACGTGATCAAATTTTTAACATCACTTAAAATGTGCATTGAAAGGTGGAGATAAAAAGGACTGCAACCATATATTATATAATATATATCATAAACCAAGTTAGATACCTGTGCGAATATTTAACAGGAGGTCACATTTCTGCTCAAAAGGCACCCTAGCTACCTATATTTTTTTAATTAAGCACATATTTTAGAAAGGATTGGATGATCTCAATGTATAGATTAAGGAATGACTTTATTATCGAGCAGTCCACTTTTGTAACAAGTGAATCAAGATTCTGGAATGAAGGTGAACAGTGACCTGCCTTTACAGAAAAAGGAAAGTGAATCAAGATGAGCCATCCATTTCCAATTAGGGACCGACAGTGAGCTAGCCATCACCGTTGATGTTGAAAGAAGATATATAAATTAATTTCATTAGGATAGAGGATAGCATTCATGAGGTTGGCCCAGAACTGGCCCCATCTCAGAAATCTCCATCAATCTTCAGTGAAATCCACCTCTGAAACAATTAAGTGTACAACTAATTAAAAGAAACTCTGTTTTTCCTGTAAACCTGATATGCATGCAAACTCAAATTTTTAGCCGGAATATATGTGTAGCTGCTATGCCCATTTCCATTTGCATAAACACCACAAAACTTTAAATCCTGCTGTTTTTCCTGCGTTTTCAAGCAAACTAGTTGCTGCAACACTATCACATTCACATATCACTCTCTCCAATAATTCACTTCACCTTATCACCTTTCTAACAGAGACAAGAGTTGCTAACAACTAATTATAGCCTTATGCTATAACCAGTACCTACACACTTTACCTAAATTCTTCATCTTTCCATCATATATAAAACCCCTTTCTTCTCTCCAATTTCATCCAACAATTTGTGCAAAGCATTCTTATAGAAAGCATTTCCATTGTTTTCTGGCAACCAAAGCTAGCTAATACAGTTGAATACTAAGAAGAAGATGATGAAGCAAATTTTCTCCTCTTTTACACTTATCCTAGTTTCTCTCCTCCATTGCACCACAACCCTAGCTCAGCCAGCCGCTGCTCCAGCTCAACCTGGCCCCATTGCAGCCCCAACTCCGCCCAGTCCTCAGGTGCCTCTAGTTCTACCCGGCCCAGCAGCAGGTCCGGCTAGTTCCGGTCCCACCAACGTCACCAAGATCCTTGAAAAAGCGGGCCATTTTTCGCTCTTTATTCGGCTTCTCAAAGCTACCTCAGTCGCTGGCCAGATAGAGAAACAGCTCAACGACTCAAACAGCGGCATGACCATCTTTGCACCAACTGACGATGCGTTTTCTGGTCTCAGTTCAGGAACTCTAAACTCCCTAAAGGATGAACAAAAAGAATCGTTAATGAAGTTTCATGTAGTCGCTTCATATATTCCATTATCACAATTCCAAACAGTGAGTAACCCGTTAAGAACAAATGCCGGAGATAGTAGCAAATACGCATATCCGCTTAACGTGACATCTTATCCAAATTCCGTGAACATCTCTACTGGCATTACCAACACAAGTTTGTCCGGTACGGTATACAGTGATGGCCAGCTTGCTATTTATCAAGTCAATAAGGTGCTTCTTCCTTGGGACCTTTTTGGCGCTAAGCCTCCAGCACCATCACCGGCACCGGCAAAACCTGGTAAAGAGAATAGCGCTGCTGCTGCTGCTGTTGATGACGATAGTACTGATGACAATAATGATAAAGTGAATGCTTCTGGTGCAGTTAGACTCCCGGCCATGCAAAATTTCGTTTTCGTTGGGGCTGCTATTTTTTCAGCAGCAATATTTTCTTTGTGATTTTTTTTCCTCAGTTTGAGTGGTGGTGAATGGTGATTGATATATACCTCAGTCCACAGGGTGAGTGTTTTCCAATAATTGTCCACTTTTATCTGTTCCATGGCGATTTGGATTATATTGTGCTCTGTTCTTGTTTGAATTTTGAGTTGTTTGATGTAACATGTATAAATTGTCCAAAGTTTAATATGCTGAGGTGATGCTGTTACAACTGTCCTACGCGGGATTTTATAAGTTGGCTCCTTGTTGATATTTCAAGATATATATATATATATATATATATATATATATATATATCACTTAAACAATTTCAATCGGCCGTCACAAATATTTCATAAGCTTTTACTCAAATATACATTGTTGTATGGTAAAAATTAGAGTCAAATTTTTTCTTAATATAAACTACTTAAGATTCATTGTCTGAATTAATTAGTACACACCCTTGCGGAAGCATATTAATTAATACATTAATTGAGATTAATAACACATGAAATAATTAAATCACACAACACTCAAAGAGAGTATATAATAATTTCCAGTTGAGCCAAGTTCGGATTTACGTAACAGATTAATGATAGAGCAAATATAATAAAAACACATGCACAGTGGGGTTGAGCAAAGATCAAATTTCTAACATGGCTAATTAAAATACTGAATTAATAAGAGACAGAGGTAAACTAGACTTTAAGCCATTAAAGTTTATGTAGCGATATAAATATTATTTCAATTTTATGCATTCAGTAATACAGAATTTTCTAAGTATTATACCAAATAATATCATATTTACTAATTAGATGGTAATTAAACTTTATAATTATTAGATCATTTAATTCGTTACTTTTTCATTTAATCAATGAATAACATATCATTTGAGAATAATACTTGAGAATCGTGAAATTATCGTTTATAGTTTTGTTAATCTTCTTAACATATTCATATACGTCTAACAGTTAAATTCGGTTGAGGACTTGAATAAAACAAATGTAATATTTAATGAGTTGGTGTATTTTTAAGATTGTCGCATTGTAGAATAATCACTTATTTCACAATCTACATAAGTAATTGCATAAGAATATGATTACCAGGTAATTTGATTCTGCATTGATTCTTAAAAGCAGCCTAATTAATTAAGGAAGTTTTCTCAAAATTATTATTTTACAATACGGTTCTGCAAAGTATAATACTAAAAATACCCTTTACATAATAATTAAAATTTAAAACATGTACTTATATTCCAATAATTATATCAATTAAAACTTAACCGAAGAGGTGTCTAACTAATAATTGTAGTAGGCACATTTCTGGTCCAAGTGTTGCTAAAGACACCCTATATATTTCCTAAAGCGCGTCCTTTAGAGCCTAAATCTGAAGCATGCACTGTGCGTTCTTAAATAAGGAATGAGTTCATTGAGAAGTCCACTTTCTGTGCTATGAACCTTGGCTGGACTGAAAATTCATTTAGATACATTCTGGAATCATGAACTGAGAAGTGAGCTGCAGTACGAAAGTTTCATTTTTTCTTTTATTTTTTTTTCTAATTTTTAATTTTGAAGAGAGAAAATGAGGATGAGCCATCAATTTCCACGCTGATATCGAAAAGAATCTCCTTTTTATGAATCATGAGGATAGAGAGGATAACATCATGAGGTTGGGGCATAGGGCCCATCTCACTGATTCTCCATCAATCTTCTTCATGAATCTGCTCTTGCAAGAAGTGTACAACTAAAGAAACTCTTGTTTTCCTGTAAATCTGATATGCAAACTCAAATATTAATATTTACCCAGAATATCTGGATGCAACTAAAAAGAAAAGCTATTATGTGTCCATCTCCATTTACATAAACAACACTCTAAATCCTTCTGTTTTTCCTGCGTTTTCAAGCAAACTAGTTGCTGCAACACTATCATATTTACATATCATTTTCTCCTTTAATTCACTTCACCTTATCACCTTTCTAACAAAGACGAGAGTTTCTAACTACTAAGGCTTTATGCTAACTAATACTACTTCACACTTTACCTAAATTCATCCACTTTCCGTTCTAATATAAACCCTCTCTCTTCTCTCCAATTTCATCAAACACTTGAACAAAGCATTCTTAAACATTTGCATTGTCAAAAGCTAGCTATCACAATCAAAATACTATGAATATGATGATGAAGGAAAGTTTCTCCTCTTTTACACTTATCCTAGTCTTTATCCTCCATTGCTCCAAAACCCTAGCTCAGCCAGCAGCAGCTCCAGCGCAACCAGCTGGCCCCATTGCAGCTCCAACTCCGCCCAGCCCTCAGGTGCCTCTAGTTCTACCCGGCCCGGCAGCAGGTCCGGCTCCTTTCGGACCCACCAACGTCACCAAAATTCTTGAAAAAGCAGGCCATTTTTCACTCCTAATTCGGCTGCTCAAAGCCACCTCAGTCGCTGGCCAGATAGAAAAACAGCTCAACGACTCAAACAGCGGCATGACCATCTTTGCACCAAATGACGATGCGTTTTCTAGTCTCAGTTCAGGCACTCTAAACTCTCTAAACGATGGACAAAAGGAATCATTGATGAAGTTTCATGTACTCGCTTCTTATATTCCAGTATCACAATTCCAAACAGTGAGTAATCCGTTAAGAACAAATGCCGGAGATAGTAGCAAATACGCATATCCGCTTAACGTGACATCTTATCCAAATTCAGTGAACGTCTCTACTGGCATTACCAACACAAGTTTGTCTGGTACAGTATACAGCGATGGCCAGCTTGCAATTTATCAAGTCGATAAGGTGCTTCTTCCTTGGCAACTTTTTGGAGCTAAGCCTCCAGCACCAGCCCCTGCTCCAGAAAAACCTGAGAAACAGAATAATGCTACTGCTGCTGCTGCTGCGACTGTTGATGACGATAGTCCTGCTGATAATACTGATAAAGTGAATGCCTCTGGTGCAGTAAGTCTCATGGCCATGCAAAATAGGGTTTTCGTTGGGGCTGCTATTGTTTCAGCAGTAATATTTTCTTTGTGATTTTTCGTCGGTTTGAATTGGTGGTAATTGATGAGTCAGTGGTGAGTGCTTTCCAATAATTTCTTTGTGTATTCTTATCTGTTCAATGGCGATTTGTATTAAATATTGTACGTACTGTGTTGGTGTTTGAATTTTGAGGTTTGTATGCGGGATTTTATAAGTTGTCATTGTTGAAATTTCAAAATATATGATCACTTAAACTTTTTTTAATTTCATTTTGTTTTATTTGGATTATTATCCGTAAGTTATCTTGTATTTTTTTTTTTCATGTAGTGTATACGTGTTTTATTATTTATCTAGTAATTACAATTATTGAAAATTCATCTGCTGCTGACTACTATAATAGTAGTATTATTTTGTTAATTCCGTTAACAATAATGTGAAAATATTGATATAATATTCACTTTACATATACACATGAAATAGACTCTCACAAAAAACATTTTGATATATCCTTGTAATTTTAAATAATTGTTCATGAAATACAATACAAAATTGACTTATATATACTCTCAAAGATAATTACTGAACGATGGAATTGCCTCAATAATTAGCACAAATCCAAGAACTCAGATTCCCTGTAACTTAATCAAGGAACTAAACAAATAAATTTAGAATTTAAAGTTTCTTTTATTTCCATCAATTGTATCAATTCTCTAAGTTAAAATTAAAATGATGAAAAGAAGTAAATTAATTATAGTTTTGTAAATGAATATTTTCAGTTATTTAAAGATATATCATTTTCGGATATCAGCAATACCATGAACACAATTGAACACCATTTGTCATTGATGTTCAAGAATGACATGCAATTTCAAGATCTATGTCTATTTGTTGTACGTTGATTTTCTATAAATAAGGTATAGTTGGACAAATATATGTGCATGGTGAAGGTGGTGCATCCGTAAATAAATGTATAATTTTTAAGAGAAAAAAAGATAGAGACAGAGAGAATTTACGAAGATATGGCAAAAAAAACCCGGGCCTAAGTCGGTCCGGCTCAACTCGATTTTTTAAGATTTAGTTAAATTCAACACTAAATATAGATCAGGTCGGGTTTGAATTTTTTTTATTATAATCTAGATTATGCCAGATTCGAATTCGGGTTATTCCAAGACGTCCGAGTTTCAAGTAAATTGAAACTAAGTTGGATCGGATTGAGTTTTAATCCGGCCCGTAAAAAAATGAGATTTTTTTTTTTATTTTTTCAAACTTTTAAAGGTCAAGTTTTTTACCCGACCTGGAAAGGGCCGAATTTTGATCCAACTCGATTTTATTAAACCTGGGCTTGGGTCGAGTCAAATATATAAAAAAATAAACCCATATTCGAGCCAAATTTTTGAAAACTTACCCGAACTTGAGTTTTTGCCAAGCCTATAACTTCAATATCGAAACTCTTATACTTATCATAAACTTTAGATTTTTTTTTTTTAATTTTAATTTGAGTTGTCTAATATATTAATTATACTACAAGCTTTAAAAGGAGTAATAAGAGCTTTTTTGTTCTTTTTTTTTTTTAATTTTTTGGTTGGTTTGGATTTCATTTTGGTTTCTTTTTTATGTGAGTTTGGATGAATAAATGTATAATTTTTCTTTTTTATATTTAGTGCATTATTTTTAGTACTTCTTATTATATGTACTGAGAATGTTTTAATTTAGTTGCGAATTTGTAATTGATGCATTTTTTTTCCTTGAAAATAAAAGAGTAAATGGACTACCAATTACTTCATTATCTTTGTGAAAATATAATTTAATTGATTAAAATTACAAAAAGTTATCACTTTAACAGCAAGTTAAGCTTTGAGATTGCGCTTTTTCACAAAGATCATTAATGCAGCTTGCTAATTATAATGTAGTTTGATTTTGAATTGAATAATATATAAGAAATTACTTTTCTAATATTATGTTTGATGTTAAGTCGTACGTAATTGTTAGTAATTAAGAAATTTTAATGTTTGTCACTTCTAAGGTTTGGCAAACTGAATCGAATCGAATCGAATTGAACTATTTGGTTAGATTTTGTTCAATTACAAAAGTAATTTTAATTTCAATCAATTTTCAAGTAATCGGTTCAATTTAAGTTTGATTTTTAATTGAATTTAAACCAAAACCGATTGTAAAATTTTAGATAAACTTTTGATATTTTTATAAATTATAAATAAATAAGATTTTTATAAAATTTGATAAAATATTACATAAAAATAGGATAAAATATTATAATTAATAAAAATATATTTATTTAGTATAATTTTCTATAGTTTAGGGATTTATATAAAATTTGTCTATAATAACCAACATCAGAACTGAATTAAAATCAAAGTTCAATAAAAAATTGAATTTAAACTCGAACCAATCGAACTGAACTGATTCGATTCGAATCGATTCAATTTTATGATTCTTATACTTCAAGTTCAGTTTGATTTTTATAAAAATCGAATTGAATCTAATTTTGCTCTGTCCTAAGCACCTCTAGCTAATATTACTTAATATTTAGAAATATAAATGAAATTTGAACTTGAGTATTCTTTCTTGTCAATCATCTGGGCCTAATCGGGATGAGTGTTCCTATATGATTTCTACACATATTGTGTGCTTACTTTTAAGAATCTGTAAGTAACAGTTCTTTCGCTCTTGAAAATAGTCTATTTAAAATTTGAGTGTATTACAATTATAAATTATTTTCTTAGTATAAGTTATAGTAGATATTTAGTTAGATAATAGTAAATTTGTAATATTTCAAAAAAAAAAGTAATTTTTTTTTATCGAGCCTTATTATTTGATACGAGAAATTGGATGATCTTCAAAATAAAAATGAGGTCATTTAGAAATCCAGTCTCTTTCCGAGGGCATATGTGTAAGGTGCGCTGAAAATCCAATTAGATGCAGATTCTGGAATCAAGTGAGCAGTGAGCCGCCTACAAATAAAAGAGAGTTTTTTATGGCCGAAAGAGAATCAAGGTGAGCCATCCATTTCCATGCTGATACGAGGCAGCACAATGAGCCATCACCGTTGATACTGAAAGAAGATAATTATCATGAGGATAGAGGATAACATTCATGAGGTTGGGCCATAGGGCCCATCTCACAAATCTCCATTAATCTTCTTCATGAATCAGCTCTTGCAGCAAGTGTAGTTACAACTAAAGAAACTCTTGTTTATCCTGTAAAAATCTGATATGCGAACTCAAATATTAATATATATTTACCCAGAATATATGTATGCAAGTGAAAGGAAAGCTAGCTATTATGTCCATCTCCATTTGCATATGTAAAAACCACTTTAAATCCTGCTGTTTTTCCTGCTTTTTGAAGCAAACTAGTTGCTGCAACACTATCACTCTCTCCACTAATTCACTTCACCTTATCACCTTTCTAACAATGACAGGAGTTGCTAACAACTGATTAGGCTAATTAATGCTATAACTAATGCTTCACACTTTACCTAAATTAAATCCTCTTGATCAATTTCCATCATATATAAACCCTATATCTTCTCTCCAATTTCATCGAACACTTTCTGCAAAGCAATATTCTTACAGTAAACATCTGCATTGTTTTCTGGCAGCAAAGGCTAGCTATTAGTCTATTACAGTAAAAACACTAAGAAGATGATGATGAAGCAAATTTTCTCTTCTTTCACACTTATGCTAGTCTTTCTCCTCCATTGCACCAAAATCCTGGCTCAGCCAGCCGCAGCTCCAGCTCAGCCGGCTGGCCCCATTGCAGCTCCAACTCCACCCAGCCCTCCCGCGCCTCTAGTTCTACCTGGTCCGGCAGCAGGTCCGGCTCCTTCAGGCCCCACCAACGTCACCAAAATCCTCGAAAAAGCCGGCGGTTTTACACTCTTTATTCGGCTACTAAAATCCACCACAGTGACAGACCAGATAGAGAAACAACTCAACGACACAAACAGCGGAATGACCATATTTGCGCCAACTGATGACGCGTTTTCCGGTCTCAGTTCAGGCACTCTCAACTCCCTGAACGATGGGCAAAAGGAATCATTAATGCAGTTTCATGTAGTCCCTTCATATATTCCGTTATCACAGTTCCAAACTGTGAGTAACCCGATAAGAACAATCGCTGGAGATAACAGCAGATACGCATATCCTCTGAACGTGACATCTTATCCAAATTCGGTGAACATCTCCACTGGCATTACCAACACAAGTGTGTCTGGTACAGTATACACAGATGGCCAGCTTGCTATTTATCAAGTCAATAGGGTGCTTCTTCCATGGAACCTTTTCGGCGCTAAGCCTCCGGCACCAGCACCGGCACCGGGTAAACCTGAGAAGCAGAATGCTGGTGCTGTTGAAAACGATAGTCCTGATCGTGATGATGATGATAAGACGAATGCTTCTGGCGCAGTGAGTCTAAAGGCCATGCAAAATGTGGTTTTCATTTGGGCTACTGCTGTGGTTTCAGCAGCAATATTTTCTTTATGATTTTTTTTTTCCAGTCTGTTTGGTGGGTGGCGATCCCTAAAGTCGACAAGGTGAGTGCTTTACAATAATTGTGAATTTCTCTCTGTTGCAAAGGACATTTGTATTATATTGAACTTCGTTTGTGTTCGATTTTTTTAGATTTTTAATTTTCAAATTTTCCTTTTACGAGTCCCGGTGATGTAACATTTGTAATTGTACAAGGTTGATGTTTGTGGGTTACTACGGTTTGGACTCGTAATTGAATAAATGTAATTGTCATATATATGTGAAATTCCACTGCTACCTTTTCTTCTCTTCCCATCATCCTTGCCAATTATTTTGTTTTTGTGCAATTAAATTCGGAGAAAAGTGCCTGATAGTATTTGACCCCCATCATACTTTAAGACCCTTTTTATTGGAAACATATCCAAATATCCTCTGTCACCTTTTATTTGTAATTTTCTTAGACGGATTCACAATAGTGCACTTGTACGTTACGTGTTCGAGCACAGTAGTTGTCTGATGTCATTTCAGCAATTATAAAATTTAAAATTACAAAAATAACTTCCTGGATAAAAGTTTTGCATAAATTAAAAAATAATATATATATATATATATAATTGGACGGAACGTACAAACGGAAACTAAAATGGATGGTCGAAGTGTTCGACATTCAATCCGACCAATTCGCTCAATTCAATTCATTTAAATCTATTTTTTTTTAGCAGATTTGATAGATTAATAGATTGAATTGAAAAATCTAAACTTTGCTAATAAAAAATTAGAATATATATATGTACTACCAATCGACCGAAATCTGATTCAATCACCAAAAAAATAAGATAACAATATTAGTTTGTTGCACGTAAAATTATATTTATAACATATAAAAATATAAAATATATACATATTCAACTAAATTTTTTATCCTCAAACTTTTTTTTTTCATTCTCAATTTTATTTTTTGATTTTTTTTATATATTATACTTTTTTTTGTTAAAATAAAATTTGATAACAATATTATGTCAAGTTTTATGAATTTTAATTATGTATTTTTATAAACTTACCGTAATTATTTGTCATTTTTAAAATTTTTAATATAACTTTAAAATTACAATTTTTTTATTTAAAAAAATTTAATTATAATTATTTATATACATATTTTGTTATTTAATTTGAGTAGTATATTTTTTAAAAATTTAAATAAATTATATGTTATTTTTTCGATTATCTTCGTTAATGAAATAGAATTAATATTAAAATTATAAATTTTTAATTTATTTAGATGGAATTAAATTTCAAAATTTGTAATAAATCATATCGAATTAAATTACATGATTATAATTTATCAAGTGATGGATGAAATATGAATTTCATCAAATTTTCCTAATTCAGTTCGCTCAACAGCCCTACAATTAATATACACAATTAAAAATAAGGCCAACTAAGGTCCATTTTGTTTTTTAGGAGTACTCAAAAGAAAGTTAATATGGTTATCACTTTTTAAATATTTTCTGTGTTAGGGTTTTGTGGGGGCGTTTAAGAAATCATTCTGGTAAACTTACTTTTAGGGCCTTTTACAATGAAATTTAGGCCAATTCAATGGTGCTGCTGTTCCTGCGAATTCTCAGGCCCATCAGCAAGGGGTTAGAAGTATGTAGTATATATTTAAAAAATGAATCTTAATTTCTAATTATCTGTTGGTTACTCAAATCAAATGTCTTCGTATATATAGCCATTCAGGCTCCCCTTAAATGCTTTTAACGCATTTTCTCTATGTGCGGCTTATTTCAGAGATTTCATAAATTTTAATAAATTTCTAGTTAAATACTAATAAATATTTAATAAAATATTAATAAATTTATAATATTAAAAAAAAAACTGATCAAGTTTAAATTGTATGGCTAACTTTTAACAAATCTCTTTACTTTGAATACTATCAAATAGAAATAGTGGTGAATGTTCAATAAAAATAATATAATTTTTTTAGCGAAAAGTTGTTAAAATAAATACAAAATAAATTACAAATAACTCCTAAGCTCTAGCTTCAGTAATTTGACTCGCACACCACAGTAATTATAAATATTTTAAAATTCTGAGCTACAGGTGAAGATAATTTGACAGAACGATAGGGCAGTTTGCTTGCATTTAAACTTCAATATCTAAATATAATGGAAAATAAATTAAAAAAGCAATGACGAAATTACCCTCGTAATGCAAAATGAAAAATCTCCCATCCCCCGTTGCCTGATTATTTCGGTTAAATATCGGGATAATTCCATTTTGGTCTTTTACATTTTAAGAAATATTATTTTATGGGCATATTTCATATATTAGATAAAAATATTTTTAATATTATGAAATATTATTATTTAAATTCAATTGCTTCAGTCAATGTCATTTAGATTCCATAACCAAATTTCTGTCAACTTTCAGTCATTAATGAGGCAGGGTAATTTTTAATTTATTCCATACAATATTAACAATTTTAAAATTTATGAAAATTAATATACTATTCACATATTAATTTTTATCTTTATTTTTAATAATTAAAAGGTTAAAATTATAATTTTATAAACTTAATTAATAAAAAAAAATTCTTTATTTTTCCTTCTTATTCCACATTTTTCTCTATTTCTTCTTCTTTTTCTTCTCCATCTCTTTCTCTTCTTCTTTTTTTGAAGAAGAGAATACTGCAATGAGATTAAAAAAAATTGAAATTCGTCATTTGATGCTCCTAATTTAGGCATTAAAAAAATACACATTTAAATCAATTTATTCAAATCAAACTAATTTTATAATCTTATAAATCAAAATCAATTTCATAATCTGAAATGAATTAATTAAAACTTATAAAAAAAAAAGAAAAAAAAAGCCTAAAACTAAAAAATCTTCTCTCAGAAAAAGTTTCAAAACCAAAATTGCCTTAAGCAACGTTTCATACCTTAGATTGGAAAAAAAAATGAGAAGAGAAAAAGATGAGGAAAAAAGAAGAAGAAAAAGAAAGAGAGGAGGAAACTAAGAAAGAAGAAAAAATAAAATTATTAATTTTAAATTTTAAATTACAATTTTATTTTTTTAGTTGTTAAAAAATAGAAGTTAACATATCAAGTGATATAATAACTTTCATAAATTTTAGGGTTAAATTGAAGGCTATTAATAGTAGTCGAGTTAAATTGAAATTATTTCATTTCACTAATCTCTCAAAATTGACATAAGTTTAAACTTAAATAATAATTTTTAATAATATTAGGAGTATTTATTTAATATATGAAATATATATACCAACTAAAAAGATTTTTCTTAAAAGGTTAAGGACCAAAATCAAATTATCCTTTTAAATATCTCATGAAATTGACTATAAATTAAAAAAGTGGGATGCATTTTTTTAAAATATTTTAGAAACATGTGAAAACAAACAATTTTTGTAAAGATCTACTAAACAATAATGCCATTCTTACAATAAAACAAATTCAAGTCACTATATATTTATCTCTCTTTTCCAGTTTATTTAATTCTAGGACATCAAATTAATACACTGAGAACACTTAATTATCTCTTTCAAACTAGTAATACTATAGAAATCATCATGAACTTAGATTATGCAAGTATTCATTTTGGTTGTTATGAGCTTAATTGTATTTCTTTTTTATATCTCTAAAATTTGTAACTGAAAAATTAGTGACTATAATGGGATATATATATATATATATACATATACATGATGGAGTATGAATATCAGTTGCCTATTTATTAATTAATTAGTTCACCAAGTTATGAAAAATGCCTCAATAATCCTTCCCCTATTAATTTTAGCTTCACCTTTTCCTAAACAGAGAACATATAACTTTTATTCAAGTTCATCTCTTTGATTCGTAGATATATAAATTAATTTATGCTTTTGTACGTGGAATATATGAGTATGATTTAGAAACAACAGTCTTAATTACATTTTTAATATATACTAAGCGTATCTGACAACAGTGGTAGTGGCTGCTGCAAATGGTCGATCGATGGATGCTCACTGTTGTTCGGCGGACGCGGAGTTAGTACGTAGGGAGCTAAGAATACGGGCCAGATTGAGTCCAATATATATTTTTGGCTGGGCATACAATTAACAGGAGGCGCTTGTTAATGTTAATGTTAATGTTAATGTTGACCCAAATAAGGAAATTTCTCGGGTGGTTCTCACCCGAAGTACATTCATGTACGCATATGTGCTAGCTTCTCAACTGCATGTACGTACATCTACCAGTTTACTTAATATACATACATACATACATACATACATACATACATATCTATGATAAGCATAACTGTGCCTTCCTGTTCATGGTTTTGTTGATTGCCGCATGCATTTATATAGTCTGAACTACTCTACTTGTCTTAAAATTAAACCTCAATTTATCCACGCAGCAGGCATCCCAACAAACGTCGGTTATTTTGCATTTTGAACAAATTTTATAATTTATATGGCCCAATGCTTAAACCTGGTTCAGTTTCGAATTCGTTAAAAAGCCGGTTTAGACGCTTCCATTTGATTTTTAATCCGATCAAGTCCACTGTTATCCTCACGGGCAAAAGCTCTAAATATTCAATTATTTTGCATTTTCAATTTAGAGATTATGAGTATCAATGGTTCAATTTAGATTTTTACATATATTGTTTTGTATTTTTAATAAAATTAGTAAGAATAGATAGTTGAATTCAGTTTAATTTTAAATTTATTGGGATAAAATAATAAAAAAAAACAAATTAGAGATCAAAAGAGTAGTTCAATATTTTTTAAATAATAAAAGGCAGTATATAATTAGTTCAAACCATAAGAAAAAAAAAGAAGGTTTTTTTTTTAAATATTTACTAATTTTGTGCGTTTGATGACATAATGCATTTGTCACCCATTACAGTTACAGATTGTGATCAGTTACTTTCATGTATAGCTTTAATTAGATTCTCAGATTAGACTATAATATATAAAAAGCAACTTCTCTTATTTCAAAGTAATGAAGAAATACTTATTCACGAAAAAAGTTATGCATAACTAGAAAGAGCTCTATGATTCCATTTACCAACTTTGCATTACATAATTAGAGAAATTTGAAACATGCAAGCAATTAAATCCATTCCCGTTGTTTAAACACTCGAGACTTACGGGTTTTACTAATTGATGATACCTAATGATATGATAAATTTTTGTTGTTCTAATTAAGTCAATTCAAACCCAAATCAAATTTAATAATTTTTAACTCTTTTCTTTTTTTGGAATTGTGAGTGTCTAATAAGTTCTTTGCAACATGATTGGTGGCTTGATCTCTGGTAATCAAAACACACCTACCTCTATTTTACTTCAAATCAAATCATAATAACACACATACGTTTGCTAACAACTCATGATCACACTCTGTTCTCTCTCTCTCATTTTTATTCCTGTTTAAGTTATTAATGTCAACCACAATCCTTAAACCAACAATAATGTAAAATTCTTATTATGTCAGTAGCTATGAAATTATGTAAAATAAATGTCGTGACCAAAAATCTTAAAATTAACATATATATATATATATATATATATATATATAGAATATAAAACCTGCAACAAATAGAAGTTATAATGCTACACGTTTTAAATTTCAAATTAGAAAGCAAAATAAAGTATCCAAACTAATGCCGCATTTGTGCCATGGCAAGTTCTGATAAAGGATTTAAAATAGTTGACTAGGGTTATTCGTGTGTTGACACATGAATGTGGGCTGAAAGTCATACAGGGTATTAGCTTGGAGATGGGCTGGAGTCCAATGGTGACAACGCACAAATAGAAATTAATTAAGCTCCAAAGATTTAACATTTCAACCTCCATCTTCATTGTGGACCATTCCATTCCAATGGTGTAATGACCCACCAAGAGCCATCGGCGCCGAAATTGTTAGAAGATGATTTTCATGAAGATAGGGTATAACATTCACGAGATTTGGTCACTAGTCTTCATGAATTTTCAAATTAATATTCCTCTGTTGCCAAGAAGTATAACCAAAGAAACTTGTTTCTTAAGGATGTGGCAAATGCCAATAAGCTACTCAAGATATTTTTTTCTTTTACCCAAAATAAATACATACAAGTAAAAGCAAAGCCATCATATCCATCTTTATCTGCCCACACAACCCACTTGAAATCCATCCTGTTTTTCCTGCTATTTCAAGCAAACTAGTCGCTCCAACACTATCATCATATATATATTTTCCCCCCTCTCTCTCTCTCAAATTATTGATTCATCCACCAATCTAACAAGGATAGTCTTTGCTAACAACTAGGGTTTAATTTTCCTAACTAATATTGCACATTTTACCTAACTTTTTTCTCTTCCCAGTTCCCACACCATAATAAAAACCCTTTCTTTCCTCTCCATTTTCATTCAACACTTTGTGCCGATCACTAGTCCATTCCTGCATTAAAACGTTTGCGTTGTTTTCTTGCTAGGACCACTAGGCTTGCATTTTGCATTGTCTTCTTATTGCGCGGACCACTCTTAGGCTTTTGCATTGTTTTCTAGCAAGGAAGGCTACGTACGTACAACGTCCTCAAGATCGATGCTACAAAATATGAACATGAAACAACAACAACACTTCCTTCCATTTTCAGTAGTTGTCCTACTCTTTCTCCTCCATTGCACCACAACCCTAGCCCAGCCAGCCGCAGCTCCGGCCCCACCCGGCCCCACCAATGTCACCAAAATCCTCGAAAAAGCCGGCCAGTTTACGCTCTTTATCCGTCTCCTAAAAGCCACCTCAGTTTCTGACCAGATTGATCATCAGCTTAACGACACAAACAATGGTATGACACTTTTTGCACCAACTGATAACGCATTTTCCAGCCTCAGTTCAGGCACTCTCAACTCCCTAAACGATCAACAAAAGGTTGCGTTGATCCAGTTTCATGTTATCCCCACTTACATCGCACTATCCCAGTTCCAAACTGTAAGTAATCCGTTGAGAACAAATGCTGGAGACAGCAGCAGATACAAATATCCTCTGAATGTGACCACTTTTGGCAATTCAGTGAACGTATCAAGTGGCATTACCAACACAAGTGTGTCTGGTTCCGTGTACTCCGATGGTCAGCTTGCCGTTTATCAAGTAGATAAGGTGCTTCTTCCTTGGGACCTTTTTGGCGCTAAGCCACCGGCACCAGCACCGGCTCCGGCAAAACCTAAGAAGAGGAAGGCTGATGCTGTTGCAGATGCTCCCGAGGATGCTAAAGTGGATAACTCCAGTGCAACAAGTCTCATGACAACGCAAACTATCCTGTTCTTTGGGATTGCACACGCTGTCGTTGCAGCAATCTTTTCTTTGTAACAGTAAAAGAAATTTGGTGATGAGATGCAATGCACGGTCCGCGCGTTTTCTCCAGTGGGGTGATTTTTGATGAGTTAGATTGAACGATGGTGATCGACAAGACAATCAAACGAGCGACATGGTGAGTGTTTTTCAATAATTTTGTCCATTTCCCTGTGTCCCATTTGTATGATAATATTTCTGTATTTGTGATCTATGTATCTGTTGTTAAGATTGAACTTTGAGGGTTACGTTTCATTTTTCTTTTTCAACATCAATGTAATTTGTGAATTTTGGAAATTTGATTTAATTACACTATGATTATTATGTGCCATTGGACTTTGGTCATTCACTTTTTGCTCTTTCTATTAATTGATTATTATGAGAATGTGCTGTTAATTAAGTGGATGCGTGATTATCACATGAGATTAAACAAGAGCTTCCACTTCCAAGTGAGAACGCACTTGGGAGACAAAATGATGCACCGTCATGACTCATGAGTGAGCGAGCGTATAAATGAAGGCTTCTGTCTTCATGCTTTTGAGCCCATCTCAATGGGTGATTCATTCTTTAGAGTACATAAAAAAGCCTTGTCGGTCATACTAAAACCAAATGAAAAATATGTCGTTTACCTCCAGACTCCGATGCCGACTTGTCGTTCGTGACAATGCCACCCTTCCACATGCCTTGCAAATGCATGAACGTTTTATCCATGCTTATTTTCAAATTTATTTTGTTTATCATATGAGATATATGTCTTAATATAAACATGTATATCTATCTACTAGTTAGTATGAATCTTCCAGTTTAACTTTTAATTATATACAAATTTTCATCCATTAATTTTGTTCATTCTATTAATTAGTAAATATTTAAAAAATATATAAATTTAATTAATATTATCGAACTCATTCAATTGATTAATTACTTTAAGTTAAAAGAAAACTTCGCCGTATATAAAATTAGTAAACCTAATAAATCGTGGTTGCAGAGAGGAGAAGTGGCATCAATTGATGTTAACTACGGGATAAATACCCAATTAATTTCTGCAAATAAAATATCCAACCAGCAAAAGTTGAAGATGATATATAATAAGTTAATCGTTCGGGTTCCAACCACTCAATTATTGTTTAATTTTTTTTAATTATGACCAATAACAGATATAATAGTATTATGTAGTTTAATTTTCTTAATCTGAAAACATCTTATAAAATGAATTCTTTAATTAATAATAATATATTGATAAGAAAATCAAAGATTACGAATGGAGATTGTATCTTTTATTAAAAAAAAAAAAATCATATCAGAAACAGAATTTTGATGCGCAATTAAATAATTTGATTTTAAGATCTAAGATGTGAGCCAATTAAAGATTGCTAAATGAAGTGGTCAATAATTCAAAAGATATATAATAAATAAAGATTTAAAACATTTTGGCCTCACATATTCCATCGAAATGCAGTACTATTGATATATGGTTGCAGGTATGAGTTTCACTTCAAATCATGATTTTTTTGAAAAAGCATGTACATGTTCAATCAGACAAATGGAGCTTTATTTAATTCAATCGATACATTAAATTTAAATTAATTAATTAATTAATTGATTGATTAACTATGTTCCCCTTTTATTGACTTCCTCCCCCTTTTAATGCATTAAAAGTTCATAATTCACTTTTGCATATCTACTAGCCTCAATCCCTCTAATTAATTAATGAATCACTTTTTACTTTGCCTTCAGTTCACTTCCCAGAAAAAGAAAATTAATTGCTCTCTTTTCGAATAATTTTACCTCTTTCAACTTCTACTTTTTTCTAGCGAGTGAATACTAGTTAATTTCAAAAAACTAATAATTTTGTTTATAATAAGAAAGGTTTAGAATTCAAATCTCGTTTATATTAATTTAATATACTTTTTGTAATACATATACACACACACACACACACAAGATATCCATTTTTTTCTTTCTTGAAACAAAATGTACCCATTATTAAATTGCCATCATTAAAAGACTTTTGATATGTTTAATTATATTTTTATGTAGAATAATATACCCAAACTAGGTAACTATCAGAAACTGTGATGCAACATTAAAGTGTACAATTAATTATTGTTTTATTTACTGTATGGCTTATTAAGATTTATTTTTTTTTATTTTGATTTATAAGCAAGCTAAGAATATTGTTCCGAAAATATGTACTACATAAATGCATAAACAAAAAGCAGGTTTGTATGGTCCATCCGGTAATCATGATGAGATCCAAATCGTGCCTATCTAGCTAATTAATTAAGCTCAAAATAAAAATTAATTAATTATACGATAAGCAAGCAACTCCATGACTTCCGAACTGACTCAAAGATGCATGTAACGAATCGGAAATTAAATAATTGTTTGCGCTAAGAAAAATGATTTTTCTGGTCCAAATTATTGAAAGAATTAAAAATGAAATAATAACTTGTAAGAACCGCAACCATCACACTTGACGTGAAGACGCGAGTCAATCAAAGCGTAAAAAAAAAAATCTAATTAAACAGCTAAGAAATGAAAAAAATGTATTCCGAATTAAAGCGGTTTGATTTATACATGCATGGTGGCAATGAAATGACACAAAGTTTTTCAAAATAAACCATGCTTAATTAACCATATCAATTCAAGTACGAATTCTTGAAATGATGTAAAATAAATATCTAATTTGAAAGGCTAAATATAAGTTTCGGAAAAGTTTTTTAATTAGATAACAAAAATATATATGAGACATGAAATGTCCTCTTTTTTTCAAATTTAATGATAAATAAAAAAGACAGATGATAGATAATACGGGCAAGATTATCGTGACCCACTTCAAGTTGTTGTGCTTTTATGAAGAAGCACACGTTATTTTGAATAGAGACTATAGCCCTAGAGGTCCTACAATGTTACAATAATGTTTAACTTATATTCATATATATATATATATATATATATATATGTATATATCTAAATTAAATTAAGACCCTCAATTTTTGAATCTTAAAATGGTTTTGTTTTCAGTCGCTCACAGCCGTACGTCACAGTGATCATTTCAAAAAAGGCAATGCGAGAAGGAGACAACATGTGGTCACGACCATTCCATAACCATGTGTGTGAACACGAGCTGCCAGTTTCTATCAACGTTAAATTAACATTAACATTAAAAAAAAAAATTACAACTACATGCATGAAAGGGCCCCACTTTCCCCTTCTCCTCTCTCTCCCCGCTCTGATTGCCTTGTCTCTTTCCCGCTAAGTCTCTTCCATTTCCACCATGCAGTGGCCCCCCACTCTCCCTCACTTCTCTGTTCGCCGAGTTGACTCGCTTTAATTTGCTTCCTCCGAGTTCAACTCGCCACTCAAAAAGGCTTCATCATTATCCTAAATAACCTACTTTTCTCATTCTCAGTGTATCTGCTGCTACCTTTGAACCTAGCTTAGCCAACTAGCTAGCTTCATAATTGATCCTATGGAATCGTACAAGTGGATTCATTTTTATTTTTATATTTTTTTTTCTTTCCTTCCCGTAACCGGATTGTAGCTAGCCGCTGGATCGATCAATGATGTGGATGTCCACTGTACTGGCTCAAGTTCATGAACTTTGCTAGCTCTTGCTGCGAGAATGGTCTGCTTGATTCACCTCCTACACCAAGAAAATCTCTTGTTAAGCTTCTCTGATCAGCATCGTTATTTGAACTTCCCGCATTGAGATTATTTCCTGCGACTGTGTGGCTTTGCTTTCCGTTTATTGGCATTAACAGATGATCCAAATTCTTGGTGTTGGTCATTAACGAACTTGAGTTCAGATCAGCCGATGATGGCCCCGCTCCCATAGTGGAGGATGGTGTCGAAGAAGAGAAGGAATTCATTAATTCATTCAAGTTCTGATGATGATGATCAGCTTGGTTTGGTTGCTTGAAAAACTTGTGCATTTCATTCTTGTCCTGGTGGTAAGAGTTGAATGAAGAGCTCATTAAACCGAACCCAGCAGTGTTGGCGTTCATTGAAGAGTTGCTTCTTGTAGATCCCATTTGCGCTGCTTTTTGCAACAGTGCAGTAGCTGACATGTGAGCTGGACCTTGTTGCTGTTGCTGACTCTGGTTATTTGGATACAAAGAAGTTATAGACTCCGACAAATAACCCTTGTTTTCTTCTTCCTCCTTTGGTCCTCGTGGCAATGATGACATTGAGAGACTGGCGCCTGTAAATGATGTTTCTGGGTACTTGTTGAACCACTGCATTTGTGATAAAGATCCAAACATATTCATTGGTGCCATTTGTGCCAATTCAGGCAAGCCTGTCGATGAGTTTGGTGTTAGGAGGGCATTTGAATTATTGCCAATATTCCCAGCTGGGTTAAGATTATGAGAATTGGCTTGGTCTAGCCACAGTGGTAGCCTTGGCTTTTGCCCGTCGGCGCTAAGATTTCCTACTACCTCTGATCCAGCAGAAGCTTGTGGCCTGAAAACAGATGAAAATTGGGGAATTCCAGCAGCTTGAGGATTATTGCTTGTTCCATACTCGTTTCTAAAGTTTGGATTGGTAGACGAAAGGGATGTGAACCTTGCACTTTCTTCGGCCAAAGCATCACAAAAGGCTCTGTGTGTGATGAAGCTATCCTTCCTGTTTTATAACCCCAAAAAAGAAAACACCATCTCCATCAATGGCTAGATATTTGGTCGGCCCTTATTATAAATTCATGTATATATATAAGAACATGAAAGTCTCTATACGTGAACATTTAATTCTTCACACCGAACTAATCATTTAAAGTCAAGAATAAATTTAAAGCAACGATAAAAAGATTCTTCAATAACAGATGTCGGATTATATTACCTGGAAAAGAGTGTGCCACAGTCACATCTGTACTCTCTTGTGCCACAAATCTTACTATGAGCTTTCCAATCTGACTGAACTGCATATTTCTTCGAACATTTCTCACACTTCCACTTCTTTTCTCCGTGTTTCCTGCTATAGTGCTTCTTTATTCCAGTGAGGTCTCCTAGAGCTCTTGAAGGGTCATGATGCACGCAAGTCTTTTCCGGACAAATATACACCTTCTTTCGAACTTCTTTATTTGTTCTTTGTTTTAGCTTCCATGGAAGATTGTGGCCCCTTCTATGAAGCTGCAAGTTCTGGTCTCTTTGGAAACCCTTGTTGCAAATTTCACATATGAATCGGTTTGTTGCCATCAGAGACTTTGGAGATAAAGCTATGACTTCTGCATCTGGATCTGATTAAACAAAAGAAAACCATAAAAGGAATATCAGCAAAAATAAATAAATAAGTAACAACAACATACATAAATAAGCAGAATAACTCTAGCTAAAAGAGATTTGAAGATGCTATATATACAGATGAATATATATATATATATATATATAGTTACCTGGTGTTCCTGGTAAATTTCTCTTCCTCTTCATTTGATTTGTATTAGGGTTAGGGTTAGGGTTTGAATTTGGCTCTTGAACAAACCCTTTAATTGTGGAGGGAATGGAGAGGCCATCTTGAGACATCATTTTGAAAGTGAACACCGAAGTATAATAGTTGAAGCCGGGTTTTGTCTCAATCTATCTAAACCAGAAGAACTAAAATGAGAAACTGAAAGCAGTACCTACCAAAACAAAGAAAAAACAACAGCTTCTTGGCTAAACATAGTCCAAAACAAATCTCTGAGAGAATATATATCTATGTATCAAAATTCCTCTTCCCTCAAAACAAAGAAGCCAGTTTGAAAACTTTGTTCCAATGTAAGAAATTAGACTCTTTCTTGCAAAAAAAAAAAAAAGAGAGAGAAAACAACACTTGTTCAGTTTTGCTTGAAACTCAGAAGAAAACACCAAAAAGAAAGCAACCTAGAGAGAATATTCTCTCGCTCTCGCTCTCTCGCTCTTCTCTCTCCTTATCTTACACGGCTTCTCTCGAAGTCAGTCAGCCATAGACTCTGAAGGACCACCGTCTATATATAAATATTATATAATATATATATATATATATATTAAGTATTTGTGTGGTATATAGGAATATATTGTATATATTAATAATAAGATAAATGTGGAGCTAGGGCTGCTGCTACTTACTTGCTTGCTTACAGTGATATGTACATGTAAGTGCAAACGATATTGCCAATTAAAACATGTATTATATATTTGAGAAAGGAGAGAAAGTATAAAGTAGAATTGAAAAAGGAGAAAGAGAGAGGAAAAGGGAGTTACCTTTACAGCCAGGGATTGAAGAGGTAAAAATGATTATGCTATAATTGTATTTAGGACCAACAAGGGAATCATGAAGATTGAAAGAGAAAAGAAGGGGGGGCACAGACATAGCCGTCCGTGAGAGATGAGTGGGTGGATGAATGGGATTAGGACCCACAAATTGAACAAAGAAAAGACTGCCAGTACTGCCTCTGATATATAATATATCACACACTTAAATATATATATATATGATAAAGTTTTTTCTGATAGATAGATAGATAGATAGATATAGATATAGATATAGATAGTAGATACAAAAGACAAGAGATGACTGCTTTTGTTTATTGTCCGACCTGTATTTTTTTTTTTTGCTAGCCCACGAGACCTCTTAATTTCTCACTCACTCAATTCACATTTCTCTAGAAATTCGCTCCCCAGTAAGCAAGTAACACAATAGTATAGTAACCCTGATGGCTGCTTGCCTGCCTGCAGCCTGCCTCTGCCCTGCCCTGCCCTGCCCTGCCCTTGGATGGTGACGAATTGGAGAATCTCTTGTGAGAGTTTGATTTTCTCGGTAAATTCTTGCATCCAAGTTACTAGTTACCTGATCTTGCCAATCACAACATCTCTCTATATATCTATCTATATATGTATATAATATTTTTGTACAATCTAGAATAATTTGTATTATCATCTACTACTTAATTATATGCTATATTTAATTTATTACTTTTTTTTATTTATTTCAACTATTAATTTATCAAATGATTTTCAAAAACTACTCTATGAATAATATGTTACACAATAAAAGTATTCTAGCTACACAATATCTTTTAATAAAACATGTACGTGACCAATTATACTGATACAAAGTTTAATGTTCACGCATTCAACTACTATTTAATTAGCAAGATTTCATATATATATTTGTGTGTGATTGTCAATATTTCTAAGTCTTACAATTTAGATTTTATATATATCTAGCCAGCTGGGAGATTTCGATTATAAATTTGACGTATCATTTTTTATTTAAATAAACATTTACATGCATATATTAACGTGCTTCATGCACCATATTTGCTCTTAATTAATTATAATTACTTCATTCAGTCTTAATTATTTTGCAATTTCCTAGACAATGAATCATTGATTGATTGATCCTTGAACATTGGTATTATTATGTCTACCTTAACTATATATTATAATTTTTAAGTAAAAATATTAATTTTGGTAGTTTTCAAGTTTTATATAAAAAAATTTATATGCACTAATAGTTTTTAACATTATACATGATATACGTTAGCAAGCCTCCTCCTTTTCTTAAATTTGGATGATTTCCTTATTATAGAATATCTAAATTTGAATCCATACGAGAATTACTACGGTATATTTATAACTTATTATATTTTAATTAATATTTAACTAAATTTTTTTTATTTAAGATTAGTAATATTATATTCTCAATTATTGAATCAACTGAGATTATTCTTAGTAGCCTAGTTGATTTAATATCAATTGCCGTCTTTTCATATGTAGAAATAAATAGTTATGTGATCGATTCTCTTTGGCGCCAATTTTACTGAGCAAGTTTTTTTAATTTATATTTGTAAATAGGTGGGTTAACACCAAACTTCAAAAGAACATTTTTTTTTTGCATTGGTTGAAAAAAATAACTAAAAGAAGTTAAATAATTTTGTTATTTTTTCTTTTAAAAATATTTTATCTAATTTACTCTAAGATTTTTAATATATATAAAATTTTACAAAATTTCTTATCATTTGTAATACTTTTAATAATTAAAATTAAATCTAATATATATAATTAATACAAAATTAATGTATTATAATTAATATATATGTGAGATACAATTTTAACTTTTAAAAATGTGTAAATCTAATAATTTATAAATAATATAAAAATTTTAAATATTTTTATGCTAATATCTTAAAAAGAAATATTTTTTTAGAGAAATTTATTATATTAACGAGGTTTTTTTTTTTTTTAATTTTTTACTAAAAGGAAAAATGAAAGGTCCTCACGGAAAAAGGGCAAAAACCAAATAATTCGGTTTTTGGGCCAGAGAAAACGACGTAGTTTGATGTCGCGAATCTCCCGTCAGCGCCAAATTTCTCCCATTTCGAAACGCCGGCAACTCCAATCCCCGACCCTCACACTTAACAAAAACCAGTTTAATCAAAATACAATTCTCAGATTGCAATTGAGGAGTCAGTGACGGTGGAAAATTTCTGATACGAAGAAATTTCCTGATTCTCCAGAAAGAGCAACAAACACGTTTGCTGATTCACTAAGATTGCAATTGAGGAATCAGTTGCGCGGGTCGAACGCGCCACATCATGTATTACTGTTTGAGGTATCGTCTCGCAAATTTGATGGATATTTCGCGTGAATATAGACACTCTCAATTTCAATTAGAAGCTCAGGTATATGCTTTGCCTTTTTTTCATCATTACAACTTCGTTCTCTGTTTTCTTTGTCTTTTTAGCCTTTTTTGTTTCTGTACTTCTAGAATTACTTGAATCTTCGCCGAATAGGATATAATTTTGTTTTTGATTATATGGTTTATTGCATCTCTTTGTTTGATTAAAATCATTGTCAAGGTGGATGCTGATTTTGATGTTAAATTTTGAGAATTATTTGTAGTTATTTTTACTTTCCATGCCGTAAGTTAGGTTTGAATGTTTATAACAATGTTACATGTTTGGTATACCGTGTTCAGGACATTATTTTCCTGATTTATTGATTTATCTCGTCTACACCTCAATCCTTGTATTAATGTTCTTTTATTTCTGACGTTGAATGCTAAATTTTTTAGCAATAACCATTTTGCATTTTCAACATTTACAGTAGGCTCACCTTCAATTGCATCAGCAACATCTAATTCTCATTTCATACATAGACTTCTTGTTGGACGAGGCATACTGACTTCATGCTTGACTCAACAACTCTGTGGTCAAAGCCATTCCCTAGATTTGACCTCGATTGATGGTGGTAATTATATGGATGAAGGTAAGTTGGCTGTCACATTTTTGTTAACATTTCGTTTACATTTTGAATCAGTATGGGACTCATCTCTATGATTAGCTTGTTTATTTTCTTTTAGTCGTATGTAGTGTTCTAATTCTTTGTATTTCTCGGTAGTAATTTGTTTGAACAAATAAAAGACCCCACTAGGTGCCTCCACTCCAATGCTATTTAGCGCCCTTAATTTATGTTGAATTAAACTTGAAAGTAATCAGCCCGTTTGTGGTCTTCATGAGAATATTAACAGAATAACTTGCCTGGGGAAGCATGGGCTCCAATGCTATTTATAGATCCCTAAGGTTATCATAACTAAAGGATGATGCTAGCAACAAACAAGAATAATATGCAGGACCTTGTGAATGTACAATAAGAAGCTTGTCTTTTTATTCTTGATATTTTTCTTTGTAGTAATAATTTGTACCAATTGTTATGCACATCTCTCGTCTGCCGCCAGAATTTGTTAGTCAAGTGATCAAAAGTAGGTCATAACTACTTTAATGGTGAATCAGAAAACTTAAAATTGTCCATGAATAGAACATGTTATATGAAACATAAAAATGGTGGTGCCTGTCTGGAAAATTGTACCTGAGTATGACTGCTATAACAAGAGTATTATATCTCCAGAGATAGAAGGGGATGTTCATGCTTAGGATAAAATCTTTTCTCAAGTAATAGTAGATGAAGGACCTGATAGCATAATGCCTTTATGAGAAGGTGTTACTCCACCTGCTCTTAAAACGCCCATCTCATGTTGACCCTCGTGTAAACTGCAGTCTTACAGATTGGTGTAAGATGATAATTCCACTATAATAAAAAAAAAAGAAAAGGAAATGACAATAAAGATGGAGGAACTACTGGAAGCCATGAGAACATGTATGATTCACCAGTTTTAAAAGATGATGCACATATTTGGCAAAAGTTTCCTGAGGTGCCCATCAAGCCTCATTTATTTGGTGCTAGATTTTTGGCCTCCTGTTGTGACACACAGCTTCCTGTTGCTACCAGTGCTGCACATGCAAGATCACCAGCTTTATTTCATTCTGCAGGGTAAATTCTCAACTCATACTGATAAATGCTTATATATGTGAATTGACTTTTATTTATTTTTTCCCTTTCTGTGTGGAGTTTGGCTTGGATTGTCTGCGTGCATGGGTGCTTGTATTTATATAACCTAGTTTTATAGCATGCATTGGAATCTGTGGATATAGTTATGGTCTAAGTGCAATTCTTTGGAGAGTCCAAAGACTAATGCAATACATAATCTAGATTACTGAGTCAAATTTGTAGATCAAGGCTGCTTAATGTGATATTTTATTTTCTAATCTGCACAGTATTTTAATATTTTTATATTTACTGGGTTTATTTGCTAACTTTTAGTGTGAGATTTGCTCTGTACGAATATTGAGGCTTATTTCATTGCTCATTAGCATGGTTCTTCTTTTGAGCTACAGTGTTTTTTCTTGTTTTTATTTTTATTTCTTGTTCTTGCGTAGGCTGTAAACAGTGAAGGCAATGACATGTTGGATCACGCGGTTGTTAGCTTATGACTATTTCTCTTAGAAATTTTAAACATTGAAAGCATTTATTTTTCACTTTCTCCTTGAAAGATTACACCATTATATTTTTTATGATATTTTAAGCTTAGACACTAGGTCTTGGATTCAAATATATCATATAAGCATTAAAAAACTCATTTGTCATTATGCCAAGAACTTGTGTCATAGGTTAGGTGTGTATGTGTATAATATATTACATTATGGTACTTATGCATGGTTTAATTTTTTTTATAACAATAAAAGAATTAAGAAAATATTGTTCAATCCTTTCTATATTTATATTATTCACCCCATGAAATGAGGTAAGATGGTACATAGGTGGCACAAAATTGAATTGATGGGTACTCTATATGATATAAAATAGGGGCTAGTTCTATCAAACATTGCTTTTGTGAAGAAAATAAAATCCTTAACGTTATTCTATTCAACCACTTTTGTCTTTAGGCATTCGGATCTTCCTCTCAAAGGACATGGATGCTTTTCTTTTACACTGGTCCTTGGTCCCTGAGACCGCACACAATGAGTTTGAAAATCTAATTTTCTTGGGCAGGTGAAGAATTTTATAACCCTCTTCATTGATGGAGTAGCATATGCATTGCTTAATATTTGATTTCTTTGCTTGATACTCTTGGATACCAAATTTGAAATTCATAAATCTAAAAGGGTGAAGGTTCAATGATAATGATAAGGGGTGTCTGAGATGATCAGTTATTAACTTTTGACCTTTTTGCAAGACATAAGAAAGCACTTTGGATGTAATAGATAAATATAGGTCTAATAGTTATACAGGAGATGCTCGAACTCATAATTAAAGGAGTGTCACATGCAATGTCTGTTAGCAATTCAAAAACATATGATGTGACACGGAATATTTGTTGTTTCCTTTAGGGTACGGAGCAGCTGTTGTTGTAGGAATTGTGAGAAGCATGGTGGACAGAATTCAAAATTCAACTACTACACAGATATATTATTGTGGGAGGGACATTACTTAATTCAGTAATGCGCCATTGTGTGGCAACATGGTGTGTTTGATTAAGGGTCCCGAGTGTTAGAAAGGAGAATATGTTATGCACTTCTGCAATTTTTTCCTAACACTTTGGAAAAGCTTATTAAAAAAATACTTAAGGTCTAAGAATCACTTTTAATTGTAATTAAATTTGATGATAAGTATTTTTAAAACAAATCAATAATTAAACACTACGTGCTGCAGATTAGCATTTCCAAATGGAGGTTTAAAATTAAGTGAACTTTACCTAACATTGATACAGTCAAGGTCTTAATCTTATTGCTATTGCATTTTCACTCGCATCATTATGTAATTTAATAAGTCAATAACAGAAACAAAATAAAACAAACAAAAGCAAAGAGAATAGAATTAGCCTAAACATGTATCACCTAATGGGTTTTTGTTGCCGTCTTAGGCATTTTAATGCAATAGCAAACAACTTCAATAGGCATTGCAGTAAAACTGGTTTTCTCGGTATATATCTATATTTAGGATTTGATAATGTATTTTACGTTCAAAATTACAATCATTAAATTCAAGCAACAAATAGATTTGCAAAGCCCGAGCTATGTCCTAGCTGGCAGATAAAAATTCCATTTTCGTTAATTGATGTTGCCAAAGTCAAATCTAAAGGACTATTTCGATTTTCTAGTAAAATCAAACATTTATGCTGTATTTAACAAAATTACAAATTCCCAAAAATTCAGTAGTTGCCTACTTGAATTTCCATTAAATTCTCATTTTGAATTAGTGTAAAAGGAAATTACATCTCTCTCGCTCTTTTTTTTTTTTTTTTTTTATCTCTCGAGACTGATGAGTGTCCCACTCACGTTCATAACAAGAGGAAATGAATAATAATAAGAATAAAGGGAGGTTTGGTTTTTTGTAAAAGTACTTTACAGAGAAGCAGAAGAGGAACCCCACATTGGATTCGTATCTTGTTGAGTAGAAGAAGACAATTACATCGATGCAAACAAGGTTGGACCCGTGACATGAAAACTACTGCACCATCAATCACTTGGCCATCTTAGCTACCTTTCAAATTTTAAACCTTTTCTCTCTCTCTCTCTCTCTCTCTCTGCCTGCCTATACTGTATACAAAATCACCTGGGTATCATCGATTTGTTTTCATCGATGAAGTAAAACTAAAACCCATGCATCATCACATTCATTTGCTACCTTTTCCAGACACTTATATTATATAGACATGTATATGAATTATACTGTTATGCATGTTATGTTGTCTTCTAAAAATAATTAATAATCTGATACAATCTATTCCACATATTAATTAAATCCAAGTTTATGCAAATGGGTATTTGTGATTTTGATTTTCTCACTTATAATATATATCACAAAATTCCATTCGAACAAGTGGTTTAATGAAAGCAGTGTTGATTGGTATTGGTTTGGCTGTGTAGAAAAAGATACGGAGGCAAAAGTTAGAGAGAAAAAAAAAAAAAAAGACAAGGCAAAAATGTCCAAAAGAGGAAGGTTTTCAAGGTAGTGAAATTGGCATTACTATGTCGTTCTACAATCAAAGACACGTCACACGTGTGTGCATGCATGCATGCATGCATGGCTTCTCCAGTCTCCACAAAGCTTGGCTCTGGCTCGGATAATACAAATGTTATCTGTGTCGGTCGTATGGAACATTAGACTAAACAGAGCCAAAATCAGCATATTTTGCATGCATGCTCTTACGTCGTCGTATATGTTTCCAGTACTGAATTACTTACCAGATTACACATAATAGTGCTAGCTAGCTTCACTTGTCTTATACTATTATTTGATAGTTTCATAATTAATTCGACAACTAGAACCGTCTACATATATAATTCTAATGACAATACGATCGAGTTTCTTTGTCAGCCTTGCTATTGACTCGAAAGTCTACTAAATACGGCCAATTTTTAGGACCGATTAAATTAATGTATATATATGTGTGTGTGTGTGTGTGTAGTATAGGATATAAGGTTCAAACAAAGCTAGCAATTATTACGAGTCAACATCTTTTTTATACTTACAACGACAATAAATAATGAACGCACGCGTTCACAAAGTTTTCACGATATATTAAATGATTAAATGATCAACGTTTGCTGCTGCTAGCTAGTTTAAGACTTTTAAGTCAAGTTTGGACAATTAATTATTAATTTAATATTATCGCAATATGTAATCAAAGCTTGACATCATGGACCATGTAAAATCAATAATGCCCAATAGACGACTCACATTGAACTTGATAATTTAAATTATGAATCTAACCTAATAATAGAAAAATAAAAGGTTAGAAGTCTATCTCAGTACCTCTACTTAATTACATCGTAAACATCCTCTATACTAGGGGATAGTGCATCACACTTCATTGTTATACCAGAGTCATCTATATCTGTGTTTTAAATGTAACAAGTTACCTACTTTACTAAATAACATAGACTATATATATATATATGTATGTATATAAGTTCATCACGCATATATGGACAAATTACTTTGATCTAATATTTTTATACGTGACATTTATGATTTAAAACGCAAATTAAAAACATAATGTACACATGGTACTAGTAAATGTGGTCCTGGCCCATATAATAGCATAAGTTTTAAGAATAAATGAAAATTGAATTATATATACGTCCAAGAGGGTCGCAGACGAATGTCAATGGCAACTAGTAAAAGCCGAAGGGTGTTGCTTTCCCAGTCCGCGGCTATGAATAACCTGATCTCTACGTGAACATTAATTGCTGTTTATTATGTATCTTAAATTGTGTCCGTATCTGCATGGGAACATAATTCCACAAATATATAAATCCCTTAACACTGTTCTCGCATAGTTACAATTAATTTTGATCGATATCATCGGATTTCTTGATTCCCTAGTTATCCCCCCAACTCAATCGATCACTTCAATCTTCACTTGCCTTGACAACGAAGAAATCGAGGCCATGGAAATTAGGGAACACAACCCACTAAGTTTCCAGTTTCCTCCTGGTTTCAGGTTCCATCCTTCCGATGAAGAACTCATTGTTCATTACTTGCAAAACAAAGCCACTTCACGTCCAGTTCCAGCATCCGTTATTGCTGAAGTCGATATTTATAAGTATAATCCATGGGAGTTACCAAGTCTGTGCCCACCTCTCCCTCAATCATCATTATGCATGGTTATTCAATTCTTTTTCTTCGTTAGATAATGAACTAATCAATGTATAATATCACTTTGTTTTACGGGCTTTGATTGTTGTATAATGCAGACAAGGCATTGTTTGGTGAAGATGAGTGGTATTTCTTCAGTCCAAGGGACAGGAAGTATCCAAATGGTGAAAGGCCAAACAGAGCTGCAGGGACAGGTTATTGGAAAGCTACTGGAACTGACAAGCCTATTCTCAGTTGTTTCGGATCAAAACTTGGAGTGAAGAAAGCTCTAGTGTTTTACACAGGTCGACCACCAAGAGGAGCTAAGACAGATTGGATGATGAATGAGTATAGACTGGCTGACACTATTATTAGGCCCTCAAGGACTAAAGGGTCCATGAGAGTAAGTGGGTGTCACTGGTATTTAAATATATACATGCTATATAGCAGTGATTACCAAATCATCTCTGTTATTTGTTTATTTATTTCCCTTAGCATACAGAAATATGAGAAAACTCTAGAGTTTTGGTGACTGCACTTACAATTAATTTGCATTAGGGTTTACACTGTCATCATGCAATTTGATTAATTGAGATTGCATGCAATTTACATATATTGTACATGAAAATAGAATAAGTGAAGCAACAGGACATATATAGAGAGAAGTTTTATTACCTCGATCTTAATAAAATATTATGAAGTCTTTAGCAGACGTGAATATGAACTAAACCCTAGAACACTCGAGAATAAAAACTACCTGAACTCCATGGCTGCAAAACCTACCTAGAACTCACTGACAGGATGATATTCATGTTAGGAAATACCCAAAAGGGTCCTCATAACTAGCCCTTGATTATAACTTTCAACATATCTTGATTTCATACGAGGCAAGGCATGCTTATATGAGACTAAAGAGTAACATCATTTCATCAGATTCTTCTGAGTTTTATTCTATTATTATTCTCTCAAATTCTAATCAAACCTCATCTGTCAACAGAAATGAAACAAGAAAAAATTATAAGGATCGTCTAGGTATTCGTTGAGTTCCAACACCCTGGTATGTAATGAGACAATTCCAAAACATTTGGGAACTGGGTAACTTGTTCCAATGACCCTTCGTAGGCGGCACATGAGGGACGCACTAAATGTTGATAATTAGTAAACCCAAAGTACACAATGCAAGTTATATAGTTGCAAAAGAATAAACTGTGTCCATTTATTTGTTTGTTCTAATTTTGTATTTCTCTGCGTTTTGAGTCTCTGGATTAGCGTTTATACCAACTTCGTTAATCATAAACCGATTAAATGCATGGATGAAAACTGTTTTCGCTTGTTTCTCACAGTTAGATGATTGGGTACTATGCCGGGTTCGACTAAAAGGGAACATCCCAACGAGGGCATACGAAATTCAGGACGCTCACAGGGCGCAATTGGAGAGTGACCCACCAAAGATTGAGGAGGCACTCCCTACCCCTGCATACACAAACAATAACAATAATGCTGACATGATCAGGGATTGTCTAAACAAAGACTGCCGACTACTAGCTTCTATACTTTCCGGTCAAGCCCTACCTCCTATTCATACGGTTTCAACACTAGGCTGTCAAGGGAGCAACAATGGCAATAGTTCTACTTCCATCGTCTTTGAAGATGGTACTGCTGATAAAGTGAATTCCCCACTAACATTCTCTTCTTTGGACACTTATTTCAACCCATTGAAGAGAAAACCTGAGGAAAACAAGTATGAGAATCTGTTTCCATCCAACAAGACGCTGAACTGTGACAACAGGGATCAGGTTCTTTCATTTAGCAAGGCACTGCTTAACAACGATATAAACTACTACGGCCAATGTCAAGAAGGCATCTGCACTAATCCTTCGGATCCCTCCATTGATTTTCAGGAGGTTCATGAATTGCCTTTCACCAGCAAATATTAACAATAATGTGCCCCTAAGTTAAGGTCACGGTTCCTCACTAAGGTGGTACAGTCAGGAGGCCAATAGTCAGAATGTACAGCAGATAATGTAGATAATAATGAAGGGCCTACAAGACTCGTCTTAGCCGTGAGTGCGACTAAGAAGTTCATATTAATATTCGTGGAATGTAATTAATTTTCTATTCGGAGAAAGGACTCGTTGTTTAGTGTCTGTGTATTGAGCTTTCTAACTTGCAACACTTATAATATGAAATAATATCATGGCTATAAGCATGGAAGCTCACGCTGGATCAAGGAAAAAGATCTAAGAAAACATCTACTATGCAATAACATGCTCGATTATAAAACAATCTTGTCAAATGAAAGTACCATAACATATTACAATAACACATGTTAAATCTTTCTCTATATTTATTGCTTAAGACTGTTGAGAGTGAGAGAAACAATGAACTAAGAGGTCATCAATCGGTTGATCCAGGTAGCAAAAATAAAACCAGTTTCTGGATGCCAGTGGAAATGAACAGATGATATTGAAAATTACTCATAATACCCTCAGACAATGGAAAAATATAATATCAGAGAACATTCTTATCGTAGTGGCTGAAGAAGAAGCTTTTGAATTCAATTCAGTTGAGTGCTCTGCGAGAAAGAGAAAAGATGTCATTACAAAACTTTCTTAGTGGAAAAACACAGAATCACCAACTACACTCAGAGCTCTGATTGAATACTTTTTGGAGATATAAGCAGGAAGAGATGATATAATATTTCAATTTGATGAAAAATCCTTACACCACATTGGGAGGGAGTTATATCTTCTTGAATGGGTTGCCCTGTTATTGCTCTGTTCTTAAATGTAATAAAGGGGCTTAGAATACAGAGATGTCCACCAGGGTAGCAATGACTAAGGGTATTAATCCCCACGCAAGATACAAAGATTACCAACTTTATCGAACAGGTAACATGATGCTGGTGGAAGTCTCAACCATGAAAATATGAATAATTAGAGCCTAATCAATTCTTTCCATTATATAATTGTTTGCTGAAAAGCAAACTGTAAAACTTACAACTGCATGCAGAAATGAATTTTCAAATGCTAATAAGACCAATCATATCTCAGCGCCAGAATGATAGAAATGGGTCAACATAACAATGCAAATGTTTCTGGAAATACAATGTCAGTGACAAGAGGGTCAATGGGCTGAACTGACAAATATAGCTTTCTAACATGTGAGAGAGAGAGATTCACATGAAAATTTTGCCAAGAAGAAATCAGATCAAAACTTACATTTCCCATTCATTTACACAGACATCATATTTTTATAGTGTAACCCAATCAGCATTATTTTACTTTTGTATCTCTTCCAAGCAAAAACAATTTTTCAAGTTGATGATGCCAAGACTCAAATTAGTGAATCCAACCTACCATAGTTGATATTGTATTGGCCAGTACAACTCCAGCCAAATCATTTAAATGAAAAGAAGATCAGTTAAAGGCCATTTGGAAGAACATAACAGAAGTTAATAAATGAAGCAAAATCATATGACAATATACATCACAAAAGATAACTTTAATCCGAAAAGGATATAAAGAGAAGATTATGGAGCTTACTGATATAAATAGGAAACAATCCCGAGAATTATACACAGCAAGATGATGTCAATACAGAAGTTTCTGCTGGACCGCACCTGCAGTAAAAGGCAAAAAAGCTATTTTTGGAACCAAGCCAATCTTTCCAGATAACATGCAATGAACCTTGGTTCACTGAACAGTAGGAAATTCGACATTAAAACATTCATTCCGATTGATTACCTGAAAAAGAGTTTCCTTGAGCCTCACATTAGTATTTTTCAGGTCAGATGTTGCCTTGTCCACCTGCAAAAGCACAAAATTAGAACTCAATAATACATTTATGGAACTCCATCCACATCACAAGAAGAAGGGAGATTAAAACCAACATATGAATTTCTTACCTTTGTATCAATTTCATCAACTAAGGGAACTTGCTTATCCAATTCCTGAATATATGCAATTGATGGTCAATATATACTTTCTTCTGATAATATCACAATTTGAATTATTTGCTAACCACCCAACCAACCTCATTCATATCGTTAGCCAAATTTTTTAGTGTATCCAGTCCCTCAGAAATAATATCAAGGCCTTGGTCCTGCACAAATGTCATTAAATCAAACAAGAAGGTAGCTCAGTTGGTGGATAAGAGCAGCAACTGGGCAAATACACAGGTATGTGATGTATTTGTTTTAGGTATGTAAAATGTACTGTATTGATCAGGAATCTTACATGCCTGTTTAATTTTCCTCATTTCATATTCTTGCCTAAATTGACTTGATTCTTCTGTTTCTTGGAAAAAATCACTCCCAAAGTTCCCATCTGATGATTTGTCTCCAATCAAAGAAACAGGCATTAAGTTGTTAAAATTTAATTGAAAAGTCACGTTTGAAGCATGGAAACCCAGGGAAAAGCATTAACAATACTAAACACCTGAGTCAAACTTGATATTTTTAAGAGATGAAGAAGTTTCCCATCCTCCAGTAGACTTGGCTACAGTTGCTGCATCAGGTATTGCCTCAATCCTCTCTGATAGTCCAAGCACCAGGTCAAAACGAGTTTCTTGTTCTTCTTTTGAAATCCCTTTAACCTGTGATTACAGCAGTAGTCTCAAGATTGCTAAGCCCCAGACAACCATTTATGACTGAGCATAATTGAGCAGAAGGATGTTAAATTTTAAAGTCTGCAGATGAAATGAAGGCAAATGAACCTTTGAATTACATGATAACAAACTAATGAAGGTTATGGACTACATTTCTACTCAAGTAATGTAATGCCCATGACAGTCCTGCATGGGGCAACTCCACAGCAATGTTCTTTCAATAACTAAATCACTTTTGATACGAAGCCCGAATCATGGTAAAACCGAGTTACTAGGGGCATGCTTTAGCTTTCATGCTTATAATCTTGTTAATGGAATGTGGATCTCACCCCGAATAACATCTGATGCTGCAGAAATTGATATCATCATGAACTTGCTTTTATAAAATTGTTTCCACTGGTGTTGTAATTCAATTTAAGGACTTTGGAAGTTAATTTTGGTATGTAAAGTCTTATGTTAAAGCAAATCCCACATCCATCAGAAAAGAAATGATCTATAAAGAGGGAAGGAGCAAAGAGGGGCAGAGGTGCGTCCACCACAAGGTGTCAAAACTCAAAAAGTTAGGAAGAGGTCCCTTGTGCATGAGATAGTTTGTACAATAAGAAAGGATCAGAACTCGAGATCCAAGAATAAAGCAGCATAAAGAATCTGTTTTGACTCCCATTGCCAATGGTGTGTTAAGATAACAGAAGAGAAAAAACCTTTTTCAAGCAGCAGAAGCTAATACATACACAATCATTGGTGCAAAGAAGCATAATGCCACTAACTTTTACAGTACAAACTCTGTAATTGACCTTAAATTTGAAAAAGGTTTTCCATTTGCCAAGTGTATAGCCTCATCACTCCTTCACCCTCCATACATAGTGTTTCCTCTCTTAAGATTGATCATTTTGTGTATTAAACTCCATTGCTTTATGACAACAGCTGGGGGCATCATTTTGTCTTTCTTCAGGTTTAACATTTTGTGGAAATCAGATATATGAACTAGACTTGAGAAAGATCTCGAGATAATGCAAGTAACAAACCAAGGTTCCTTTGCCTCTTGCTCTTGATCTCTAAAGCTATTTGCGCTCCTTTTTGTCTTTTATCTTGGAGAGCCTTGTAGTTTCCAGCCTAATATATTACAAATTGCCCAGTAGTATTATATTTTGTTGTCATGATTATTTGTCCACTCTCTTGTTTGACTTTGCAAACCCAAAGCCATTGTTTACATTTTGTAAACAATCAATCAGTTACTAGAACAGCTGGGGTAAATCAACTGCACTTCATTGAACACCAATTAAGTTTGAGAGTGATAGCCGGCTAGTGGATAGGCATCTTTGAGGAGCTATTACCAATAAATTTAGTTAGTTTATCTCTCTACTGGTTCAAATAAGCTAATAACATTAATCCAAAGCAAAAACTACCATAGTAAAACGACTTGAGAGCTAAACTACAATGTAACAGAATCTAATTGTATGTCATTCAGATCACTGGTGCTGTCACTATCTCAACATCATAGTTTTTAATATAAAACAAAACGTCTCCATAAAATGAAAACACACAATTATTCCCGTTAAAATTTATACTTCTATGTCTAAGCTTAAAATAAATTAAATATGCTGATCATAAACTCCCAACTCCAAAATTTCAAAAATAAATGGTTTAATTAAGAACACTTTAGCAATAAAACTGAATGCATAACCAAACAGTCACGTAAAAATTCTACCTTCTTGCGTGCCAATTTTTGCAGCTTAGGAACTTCCTCCAGCAATCGGGCCTTAGTCCGACGAACCTCTGCATTCATTGCAACGGCAGCCGCCCTATTTTTCTCCCTTGAAGCCGCTTCAGATTTCTGAAAAATTTAGCGATTTCTTAAAGAGCATAGCAAAATCCCACATTATTCAAAAGGACTTTCAGAGCCTTACAGCTTAAAAAGCAAATATGTTTCTTTAAGCACATCTCACAAACACTAAATCTATTTTAATTAAATAGAAACAAAAGCGTCCCGCAAATGAGTTCATACTTCATACCAAGCTAATTACACAATTATTTTGTTACACTTATTTGACCCAGACTTTGTAATTTTAAATAATTTTTGGATCACGAAAAAAATCAAGCATCGTAGAAGCGTCTCTAGAATATTTGTACCTAAGCAATGCATCAGAAATTTTCTCATCGACCAAACAATCATTTAAGGAAAAGAAGGATTGAAGGAAAAGAATAGATAACCAAAATGGCTTTGTCAATTTCGGATTCAACAGCAGAGAAAAAACGAGCGAAGGCATCGTCGCCGTTGGCATGGAGGTCTCGCTGTTTCTCGATATCATACTTTTCGTATTTCTTGCAAATGTCGTCGAGTCTGAAGAGAATGTCTATCACGCTCATCTTCACTTTTTCTGTAGCTGGAGAAAATCAGAGAGAGAGAGAAGAGAAATCTCTCTTCCTCCTCTCTCTGATTTTCGCATTCGTTTGCTTTCTCCTCGCTTTCTATCTTGGGAGGCAAAACGAGCCGTTGAGCGCGCATGGAGCGTTTTGTCTACGTGGAAGGAGATGACAGCGTGGACTCCCTCTATTACCGTTTCTTTATACGTGTGTGTGCAATGCATATATATATATTTGGCGGGTTCAGCTCCTTCGTTTCCCTTGGCTTGGTTATTAATATTGTGCAAGCAAATACGTGATTATTTTTTTAAAAAAGCAATTATAAATTTTCAAGTTATGCTAATTTCAGAATATTTAGTATTTCATTTTGCAAATTATAAATTTGCAAAATGAGCATGTTTTACAAAAAATTTTGAAAATATTTGTAAAATACGGTTGGTTTTAGGTTAATTTGATTGAAAAACAAAATCCAAGGTAGTCAAAACAAAATGAAATTTTGATTTATTAAAAATAATGTTTTTAAATATATTTTTTATTGCATATTCGATTGGATGTTAAAAAAATTATTTTAGGATTCTACGTACTTTTTACATTAATTTTTAAGAAAAATGTTCGATTCTTTTTTATTGTTTGATCTAATATTTTGATATTTCCTGTTATTTTTATAATATCCCGAATCTCCTATTTATTGATATAGTTAAAAATAATAACACACAAGTCTTTAAAATTTTATTTATTAATTTATATAGTCTAAATATTATTAAAAATATTCATAAAAATTTTAATTTATTAAAAAATAACAATTATACCCTTATATAATAATAATTAAAAAATTTATTTTCAACTCCTAATTGATAATAACATATTTTATTTTATAACATATTAATAACTAATTTATAAATTATCTTTTGAATATAAATTTATTTAAACTTTAAATTTCTTTTTAACATAATATTCATAAATAGAAAGATAAAATTTTATAATTTTTAAAATAAATAAAATAATAATAAAATTGATCTTTCAATTTTATTTAATATTTAAATAATTCATCATATATAAAATAATTCAAAATTTAGATAAATTTTTATTTAAAGAATAATTTATAATATTTTATTTAATATTTAATATAAAAATATTATTTATATTAACTAACACATATAAAGAATAATATATTTAAAAAAATTATATTAATTAATTACATATATAAATCTATTTATATAAATTGACATGATAATGTTATATCATATCAGTACATATTCTATACTTTCATAAAATATTTTAGCTTAAAATATTTTTTTAGTTGTAAAATTCATTTTTTTAGTTTAAAATATTAATTTCTTTTTAGTTTTGATACTCATTATTGTTTCAAATTATAAAAAAAATTAATGACATACGAGCCCCTAAAATTTGATTCATTAACTAATTAATATTGAAAATTTTAATATATTATAAAATAAATAAACTTATATTGTAATTATAATATATTAATAAATATTTAGTTATCAATGTGTTATAAAATAAAATATATTATCATTTTAATATTTATTTTCATTTAGTAGTTAAAAATACCAATAAAAAACTCAATTTATTAAAAAATAACGATTATATCCTTATTTAATAATAATTAGCTAAAGAAATTAACAGTAGTTAGCTAAAAAATAAATGAAATATTAAATATTTTATTTATTTTCTAATGCCAATGTAATATTGAATTGTTAATATATTATAAAATTTTATAATTATATTATAGTACAATAGTTATGATTATATATAATTATAAGTATTGTATTACAATATATTTTATTTATAAATTAATATTTATTTATGAATTTTTAATATTATATTATAAAATATTATTGTTTTATTTATTTTAAAAATTATAAAATTAACCATTCAATTTATATTTAAAAGCTAATTTACAAATTAGTTATTAATGTATTATAAAATAAAATATATTATTATTTTAATATTTATTATTAATTAGGAATTGAAAAAAAATTAATTATTATTATATAACGATATAATTGTTATTTTTTAATAAATTAGAATTTTTGTAGATATTTTTAATAATATTAAAATTATGTAAGTTAATAAATAAAATTTTAGGGGTTCATGTGTTATTATTTTTAATTATGTTAACTAATAGAGGGAAAATTCAAGATATTATAGAAGCAACAGAAAGATATCGGAATATTAAAAAAAAATTGAGTATTTTCCCTTAGTATTTATTTCATAATTTTTTTATCCTCTGAATAAGAATATTGTGTACTTCTGTGATCCAATTACCTTCTACAAATATTTTCACGATTTTTCTTTTTAGTGTGTGAAAGGCATATGTTAATAACAGAGTAATTTATAATTATTGAGCTTTAACTTAAATTTAAAAGTACAACTGCTAAAAAATTCGTTAAACACCCACTTTTATATACAATAATATTACATTCTCAACCATAATTCCAAAAGCTTTATATCAATTGAATGCTAAAATAATATATAAGTTATTTTAAAACCTGTAAAAAGAAAGGAAAATAATGAGATAAAGTGAAATTTTCAGGAACTCGAAGGATAATATTAGTTAATAACAATGGACCCCCACCTCACTATGGTGAGTCAATAAGTTAGAATTTTCTAACACGTTGCTCCCTAGAAAGATGAAGAAGCTACCATAATTTCGTTATTTCATACATGTGTTAAAACATCTAAAATAATACAGTGCAAATGTTAAACCAGAATTTGGTTTTATATAGAATAAATAGGATATCCAATTTATCAAAGGAGACGGCAAAAGAACAAGGTTGATTCAGGTTGGATGATCAAGAACACAAACCAAACTCCAACTTGACCAGGATGAAATTGGCCTGAAAGTCTGAGAATTTGCCCCAAAAAACTGAGGCCTTTGATCCTGCAATTCTACTTCTACAACTTATTTTCCAAACTGTAATACCGATAAACTTCGCTGTCGAATCAAACCAAGCTGTATCGACGAGTGAGATCAAGTACAATCCTTGGTGCAATTCCTGCAATCAATGGAAAGGAGGAATTGCTCACCCGTCAACAAGCCCAACACCAGCAAACATGCTGGCTGCTACTACCATGACATTTTTCCCCATTCGTCAGTGATCTCGTGTCAAGAACAAGAAAGCTTGAACATGAAATGCTATCCTGTCGAGTGTTGAACACGTGTGTTTCTAATGCAACTTCACCACAAGGTTAAGCAACTCGTGTGAAGTGCTGCGAGAGCCCTCATGGGATTCAGGCAAACCCCACAAACTAAGGGCTAATAATACCCACATTGACAACTAATAGATGAAGAGATACAACAACCCTATGATTCCAAACATTTTTCATTCTATGGCACTAGCTTCCCAAAGAAACAAAATCAACACACAAATTTTCAATGCTGACACCTAATGCTGCTATGTAAACACGAAACCAGTGTCCTTATTAGAAATCATCGATAAAATTATACATAAATCTACAAAATATATTAAAAGAAGATGTTTCCTGGCAGTAAACTCCAACTCCTGGAAGCATATGCATAGAACTCCAATCACAGGTCCTAACTCTTGTTGCTTTACTTTTTGTAAGAGTAATTGTTTTTGGTTAAATAGAGAAGACGAAGAAAAAAAAAAGAGATTTGGACTGCAATATTTTCAATTAATGTTCTTAATGCTAGAAATTACATGGTTATCTTATAGATTCCCCAGTTCGGCTCTTTATCCTCCAGAATCGAGCTGGACTCTTTCATGTTATAAGCTATCTTGATTTAAGCCTTTTATTGAGTAGCAATAGAGAAAGCGAGTTGGAGCCAGCTTCACTTTGCTCAAGCTTCACACATCTAATTCAAGGAGCGACTTTCCAGTAAACTGCTTTTTACAAAAGCAATCAGAGCATTTATACAAAAACGCTTATTGAGCTATTCTAATAAACACTTGCTATACAAGTCAATAAACCAGAAAAATTCGAAAAGAAAATCAGCAATAATTAGTCGTAACACCACATTTTCAGGCCAAAATAAGTAATCCGAAAAAATTAAGAAATCAGGCAATTAATACACTAAAAGCACATTCATTTCTTCAAATCGAGTAAAACCCAACAACAATCCAGATTTACCAGACTCAAAAGCACTACAATCTTTGTCATCATTTACAGAGCAATAACCGGAAACAAAAAAAAGGGTTTTGAACTTCAGTTACCATCAACCACCCTGAATTCTGGTTCACGTACAAGTCCCGATCTTCAGGCTGCCGATTTGTGGCGGTAGAGCTTGCCGAAGACGTGGAGAGCGGTGACGAAACCGATGAAGCAGAGGCTCATCACGAGGACGACGGTGGGCGAGATCTTGAGCCCGGGCGCATCATCGGTGTAGAATCGGAGCATGTTGGAGCCAGCTCCAGAACTTCCGACTGAGGCGGAGCCGGTGCCGGATGATCCCGTGACGCGGCGGCGGCGCATCCCCGCAGTTGCAGCTGCAGAGCCCCGCGGAGCCATGACGCCTGGACGGGAGGTAGCGGAGGAGGTTGAGGGTTGCGAGTGAGCCGATCCTCGAGCCATTGTTTCAGTTTGAGAGGGAAGAAATTGCGAGTATTTGTATTGCTTTTGCTAAGCGACTTGAGACTAACGCATACAGATACAGAGAGAAAAGATAGGGTGCTAGTGTAAATAAGAGGAAGTTGAGGGGGTATTTGTGGGCGGGGAAATTATGGTGGTTAGGGATTAGTTAAAGGCAAACGGGAGAATCGGGAAAGTTCCCGGTTTTAGCTTGTTGGAACTGGGGAACTTTTGTAATTAATTTAATTATAATTTATTTATTTAATTTGTAGATCATAATTCTAACTGGATTCATCTCTTCATATTTTTAATTTTCTTAATTTATCATTAATAAATCATAGATGAAAGCAATGGTTTGAGGACATTCTTATTTGGTAATTAGTAATAACATTAAGATACCATGAAAAAGTTATGAAAACATTTTTTAATAATTTAACAAAAAATTGCCATAATTGCTTGGTTTTGAATTGACGATTATATCTGAAGTGACTTTCCTCTAGTTAATTAAGCGTTCTTTAGTTTATTATTAATTATTATTTTTGACTCAACACAAGCATCTAATCTAAGTATATCAGTATACTCGAAGAAGCTATTTTATTATTTAATTAAGATGAAATAATCTTTAATATCGTTGTACATCTATTAACTTCATTCAAACTTAATAAAGACAACAGTTAAAAGTGTGTGCTCAAATAATTAAACAAAAATAAAAACTAAATTAATATCCGATTTCTGTTTGAGCGAGGCATAGAAATAAACAATCCACTAAAACAATATGAAACCTATAAATAATTTGTTTGCTCAAATTAAAAAGCCAAAAACGTGAATAAAAATTAAAAATCCGATGTTAAATAAAGATTGACATTGTTAAGGTAAAACATGGACAATATACACTTTAACAGGCACGAAATCAAAGAGAGATAGATGTTCTCTCTGTCTGACAACCAAAAATAAAACCCAGAAACTCTCTGCAATTAAGTTAGCCGGAATTCTCGATCTACAACCCTGAACTCTCTGAAACCCCAAAAGCTTTCAGCTATGGTGGATTAGACGATTAGTAATATCTCCCCGCACAACGAATAGGAGGACCATGCAAAGCTCGAAGGCGACGACTGCTCCTCTTGTTTCCTTGAAGAGAATCCTTTGCTTCCACATCATAAACATAGTGAGCGATTGTCACTGAAATAAGAATCACGCCCAGGCACAGAACTGCATAACACTGGCGGCCTAGCTTCCCCAGCAATTCCTGCATCGTCTCCATCTAATTTCTTTTCTCTTTATTCTCTCTACCGAACGGACTTAATTTATTAGTTTTGATAAGGATATATATAAAGAAAGAGAAAGGTAGCTATAGCAAATGGTTTCGGGTTTAGGGAGGGAAACAGGGGGCAGGAATAGATCGAGGAAAGTAACCAAAACTGGGGGATGGTTTTAAGGCCGGGATTGTCGTTTTGTTGCAGAGCAGAAACTGATCCACAATTCTTTTCTTAAAAGCATTACCAGAACCAGACGTTAACATAGTTGACAGCAAAGCAATTTAATGCATGCATGCAGCAACACTTGTATCCACTACACTCGCCATTTGTGCATGCAAGCGAGATCTCTTTTTTTCATCGATGGACTTCGGACATTGGTTGGCTCAATATATATTTCAGAACGCCTGTTTAATAATTATTTGAGAAAGTTATCCCAAGAGATTCATTATTTGGCACCATCTTATATATATTCTTATTGACAAGTAAAACAGTCAGCATTTACTGCGTACCTCAAGGAGTACAAGCTAGCTAGCTAATGTCAAAAACAATCTTATCACTTCTAATTACACAATTTAAATTGGGAGGCAAGGCCATTATTTACACAAACAATAATTGTACAAAACAATAAATCAAGTACGTGATGAAATAAGGCAACTATTTTCAAAGCTCCTTTGACTGAACATGTATATTTCATCTTCATGTCCCGAGCCAAATGGATCCAAAGAACGAAAGAACTATCATTAATTTCTTACAAGATGATGATACAAAATCAAAGGCCTAAATCTAAACTATGACGCCGTGGCCTTGGCACCATCACATATTCCAAAGTTCTGTAATTAAATTTCTCTCTGATCGATGAACGTCGAATTGAGAATCCATTCGGTTTATAGACTCGTCCTTTTATCAAATGAAAATTCTTTTGACGGTACAATATCAATCTCATGTTGAGGTAGACCTCCCTGTCCTTCCTGGTCGTTTACATCTCTATTATATTCCAAGTAGTAGCCTTGTTCGATGTGGTGGTGAGAAGATGAGCCATCACCGTAATGAGGGTGTGATGGTGACGGAGAATCCGTATCCCATCGCTCGATTGATCTTCTCGGTGACGTGTTGACGCTGTCCATTTCGCTCCGGTAGTGGCGGAGGAGATGCACCGGAGACATGTGGTGGGATGGGGTGGTCGGCCTGCTAGACATAGGTGTCACTGACGCCGACCCTTTGTTGTGTTTAATGTGCTTTTTGGCCGTGTGGTGCCAGTTCCTCAGTGCTGCTGCTACTTTTTCGTTGAATATAGTTGGTTTCATATTCGAACCCATCTGTTAAATCATTTGAAAACAAATATTTAATTAGATTAAATATTTGAAATAATTACAAAACAACTTAATTAGTATCATAATAATTAAGTATATCTACATGTGAGCAAGCACGTATGTTATATTTATATATACCTGTGTTACAAGGGCATAGAGAGGGAGAGTGACATAGCTGCAAAGAATTTGAATGACGACCCTGTGAAATTAATTAATCACCCAAAAATGTGTTAGTGGAACTAAATCATAATTATTAACAAGTGGATATTGATAATTAGAAAGGAATCAAAGGGCTTAATTAATTACCCCATTGTGATTCTGATGATTATATCTTCTGTATGCTCGTGGAAACAAGATTTCAGCCCGAATTCATACTGAGAAGATAAAAAAAATATGAAATAATGAGCTTCACGAATAGCATTCATATATAATCCATGCCATAATGTTATATTTGCAAGAAATTAAGAAGTATAAAAACCATAAAAAAAAAAAAAAAGGGACTCACCCAACTCCATGCAAAGAAAGCAAGCTGAAAGGCATTCTGCAATAGAATAGATTAAAGAAAGAAAATGATAAAAATGTGAGTAGAAGAACAAAAGATTGAGTTTTCGTTGGTGGGTATAAAGAGAAATTACAGTCCACTACAGTAGATTACCTGAAAGAGAACGAAGTTGATGAGATAAAGAATTAGACGAGGACGATTGAACCAAAACAAGTGATCACCAGGCTGAACCAGCGGTACACCCTTTACAACCTCTCCTCTTTCTTGAATTTTGATTCCCATTTTAGTTATAATCACCTGCAGCTTGGTGCCAACCAGGAGGATCACCTGCATGTATGTTATCAGCCGTTGATTAATCTACTGGACCCACCAATATATATGATTTTAATTTAATAAATGAGAAAATTAAGCAATAATTAATATATGAAATTTGGAGTGAGGAGATTTGTGCTTACAATTAATGGGATAAATGGTAGCCATAGATAAGAATACCAGCCTGTACATAAACCAAATTAATAAGTTAGTCAAATGATTCGGCTCTTTCAAATAAATTAATCCAACTACCCCACGTTCTAAAAATATTCTTGCACATTGTGAGCATTTTTTCTTTTACAAGTATGCGTGGTGACCAAATTACTCACCATGAGTGTTGAAGAGCAAGAACACCACTGCAAAGAACCAGATTGGTGGACTGAAATAGAAACACGTAGAATTTGCAAGAAGGGTTAGTTTTTTTTTTCGATACACATAATTTATAAACTAATTAATTAATTAATTATATAATAAAGAATTTAATTGCATATGCACTGACCTAATTCCCACGACCACCTTGAAATCCTCCTCCAGTGAACGATTGATGTATTTTTGGAAGTCAAATCTGTTATTGCTTTGAGGTGCCAAATGTGCCTGAAAATTCAAAAATTATTTCGTTTAATTTGACTTCTAGCAAGTTTACACAAATTTGGACACATGATCTGTATTGAAGTAATTAAGACAATTTTTATAGGCTGTACTTGGGCGATTTGACGCATACCAAACAGAGCCTATCTCATGTCCTTGCATTTGCATGCATTCACTGATCCTAAAAATAATTAATATTTTAATTCTAATGACTAATCTACTGAATAATTATAGCTCAATCGAGAAAATTCAATTACCGTGATAAATCCATGTCTTAGAGTCAAGTAATCAACCTTCGGAACCGACCTGACAAACTGTCTGAAGAAACAAACCTGAAAAAGAAAAATAGAACAAAAATCTGTAACAATGTGGACAAGAACATGCCGCCGATTACGTGTGAAATAATGAAATAAATATTTGAATATATTTATTTAGATATATGAAATGACGATTTTACCATTAAATTATGCAATTTTAAGACCCCTAAAAGGAACAGACGTAGAGTTTTCGACATGTCGACAAGGACAAAGTAGTCATTGTGATGATCAAGTCAAAAGTCATACAAATTTGAATGGCTGTTGTGGCGTGCAGTGGTCATCTGAAAATCCATGTTAAGACCGTCATCTACTTTATTAATATTTTATATAGACCGTTACCTTGATTCGTTCTACCTATTGCTATTTATAAAGTTGACGGCCTTTGTACGGAGTGGCCCTACAACTACACAGAAATATTTAAAAATGAAATATCAAATAAAGTAAACGATTGTTTTTCTTTCAAAAAAATAAAAAAGAGTGGTGAGATCGAGATTTTAATTCTATGCATGAAACATTATAAAGCATTTTTTTTGGTACGTATTTATTTTCTAATTCTAAAAACTTTAATATTTATGTGAACATTCAAGGTAGCTTATAGAAATAAAGCTAATAAGAAAATTAACAGCTCCTCATGCATGATTGTCGAATACATAAATAACGTAAAACAAGAAATCAATTAAAGAGATTGATCGTAGATCGAGCTTCTTACAATCCAAATGAGGACAGGTGTCTTGGTCCAAAAACTCATATGTCTTCTGCCAAACGACGTCTCCCTTGCAAACCTGAACCTCTCAGGATCTGTAGTGGAATGAAATATGTAACAATGTCAGTCATACGAATTAGGAAAATTAAAGTATTTAATTAATTTGGAGTCATTAATTAATTACCGTGAGAGAACTGATAATCGATAGTTCTTGTTTCCTTTTCCCATCTCTTCCAACTTCTCATCTGAATTGAAAGGGAGTAATAATAATTATATTAACAAATAGAACAGCGCACTCCATTAGAGAATGAGAATGTGGAGCTGAATGTATATATATACACATATATGGAGATGAATGTATAGTGTATACCTTGGCTCTCCCCAAAGCCATGGTTAGAACGCAGTAAAGTACGTGGAAAACAGCCAACACGAAGATGAAAATGTGGAGCTGATGAATACCGTCAGAAGATATAAATGGAACTTTGCCCTGCCAATGTTTCAAAATTAATTACCCACAATGCGTCAGTTAATTAGTTTGATTCTTTGGAGATATATCCACACACACGCACACAAGAACATCGGAATTATAAGCTCACAAGTAGCTTTGACCTAAAAATGAAAATAGGGATCAGTAAGGAACCGGCAGGAATTTAAATATGTTTCCACTAGAAAATTTTTGCATCATCTATATATATATATAAACAAATTAACCGAACATTAATTGGAATATGCCCAACTTGTTTCTATGAACAAAATTAAAAATATATACATATACCAAGTAAATTAGAGGATTGAATTTTCTGATAGAAAATTAAAAGCACATGCAATAATAAAATAATCTTGAGCTTTTTTGCTTTTCACACAGGATTCTACGCGTGGTATTAAAGTCCCATTTGAACAGAATTTGGATGAAAATTGGAACCCCTGTAAATTAATTCACCGATTTTCTATGATTGTAAACATCTAAACAATAAAAAATGGAACATTGACTAGTCATATATATGTATATGTACCTTGGCTGCACATTTATCGCCTGATGAAGCCGCAGCCAAAGCTCGACGGAGACTTCCACCGGAGGCCGCTACTGCTAGAAGTCTCCGGCGGTTTTCATAGTCTGTCGTTTCTTCCGCCTCCTTGTTCTGTTCCTCCTCCTCCTTCTTATTGCATGGATGCCATGTATTTGCAGCACTCTCTGGTATGCATATCTTTGATATCAGATTTCCCCCTACTGTTAGGAGCAACGATATGAACCCCAGCAACATCAACTCTACACCCAATTAACAACACAAAGATTAAAAGAAAAACAAGAAAAAGGTTAAACAAGAAGACAAGTCATATATATATATATATATATATATATATATATATATATATAGCTGGATTTTATAAAGTTTAAAGCTGTAAAAGTTGTGAACCTGATTTGATCTTTTCCAGTGCTTCATAGAGAGCTCTCTTGTGTTTCTTGGTCAACCACTGCAAATTAAGGTGCAAGAACTTCAATATTTGAGTACTAGAAAATCACTTGCAGAAATGTTTTCCATGTAAAGAGTACTGGAAGAGTTACATACATATATATATATATATGCTCGTACCTTTCCAATAAGGTGGATTATGTGTTCGATAAATATCGAAATCGCAACCAAAACAAAACAAACTACAGCCACCGCCCACGTCGGCGTCTCCTCCAAAGATCTTCCTCCACTAGCTCCAGCCATGTTCAAAATATGATCTCCAAGAGTTCTATCTCAAGGAAATTAAACTTATCCAGAAAAGTAAACACACAACCCAGTTTGTAATTCGTAATAATTAGATCACTCTGAAGTTATCAACTGACAACCAATCTATGATTTCCAGTGGAAGGGAGATGAATGAAATATTAAATAGTGAGTCGATAAATGATAGTATATATATAAAGCTTCAGTTTTGCTAATGGAGAACCCAGTTGTTTGAATGAATTTGAAAGCTTACTTAATGAGCAAAGAAGAGATGAAGGGGCAAGTGGTGACGACTTGACTTTTAAACGCGTTACAGAAAGAGACAGAAGACTCAGAAGCTGAGATTGAATACTTGGTTGACTTGATCAAATAAATTTTAATAAATTTAATATATCGATTTTTTTGACCGATTGAATTTGAAGCACGGATGTTTTCTCCCCCACAGTATTTTTTTTTTTCTTAAAAAAAAAAATCATTATTAAAATATTCATCGTTATGCACTTCCCACGTCAACCTTTGGATTACACATATGTAATTATGTAATTGTAATCAACAAACTTCCCTTTTTTTTTTACTACACATTCTTCTAGTTTTTGAATGCACCCCCGGTTGGTGATCCAACGGCTCATAATAAATTGATCAAGTCAAGTTTGAGAAGTTGCTTGTTTCACTATTAATATTTCCTAACTATCTAATTTAAGAAACTATTAAATTGATATTTAATTAATTAATTACATATTTTATGACCGGGCCCTCCAATGAATTTTGCGGCCCGCAATAATTTTAAATAAAATTTTCCAAAGACTAATAATGTTTTTTTGGCTTTGATTTATTACCCTGTGAAAAATATGAAAATAGAAGAATATATTCAACGCACCTAGACAAATCAAAATTTCTTTAAAAATGGAATTAATGATTAAACAAATGATGGAATCTAACGCAATCGCTTTGCCACCGTACATTAAAGCCTTAAAATTCCACGTATTTTGAGTAAGAGATTACATCTACGTACATGAAAAGGGCGCACAAATTGAATTCCCCACTGCATTTAATTAGCCAGACTCCATCGATATTCACCGGGGAAGAAAAATTTTGCTCCATCAATTATTCTTTCTTCCGTACTAGTTCAAGTTTTGATTTTTTAAATATAGAATATTATTACATTCCTCTCCTAAAGTTTAGGATAGTATATTTAAATAAAAATTATAAAAAATATATCACTTACCTCCTTTATAGAGTCAGTCAATTAAGATACTTATAATTATTTATTTTTTAAAAAATATTTTTAATTTTTATTTTTATTTATTTTGTGTATTAATTAATTTAAATATATAAAATAAATAAAATAACCATAAAATAAAATAAAAGATAAGAAAATTAGGAACTTGATTTGAAATATAATTTTTTTAATAATTTTGATCTAAATAAAGTATGGAGATATATATAATTAATAAAATTGATTAAAAAAATTATAATTCTCTTTCATTGAGTAAGAATTTAGGAAAGTAAAATTTTATTCTTTATATAAAATAACAAACATTAAATAATAATTTTTACGTATTTACTCTCATATTTAACGGTCAATTAATAGTCAAATATAACTGTAGGAGAGATAAGTGTTATATTTTTCATAGTTTTCATTTAAGTAATACAATCCTAAACCTCAGAGGATGAATATGATAATATCCTTTCAAATATATTTATTAATGTAAGATAGCAATTATTTTATATATATATGAATTTTGAATGTACTAAAATTTTAAAAATATTTGATAATAAATATTAAGTTATTTTTTTTACAAAAATAAAAAATTTTAAAATTAATATTTTAAAGTGTATGCTCTTTTAAATAATATATTTATATTCTATAATTTTGATTATATTAATATAATAGATAAAAAAATTATATTAGTACACATTATTTATTTATTCGATATATAATTTTTTTAGATAATTTCTAATAGATTATATTAGTTTCTACATTCTTCTCCTATTTGGTATACAATAATCTTTTTCTTTAATTAAAAAATCAAATTATTAATCCAAAAATAATTATGAAATTTTTACTTAATTAATGAATTAAATTATTAAAACTCAAATAATTTTTTATTTTTCAAAATATAACTAAAATTTTATTTTTTTTTTGTTATGGATTATTTTAAGTTACCATATTTATATTACATTATATGCGTGTCTATATACACAAACAAGAAACACTTTTCTAAAATCAATTTTTGTTTATCACTGTAGATATTTTAGTTATTTACATTACTATAGCATTCTAGCAATAAAATTAGCAACCAGATAAAAACTATTTTTACAACCCGTGGCACTTTTGTAAATAAAATTGGGATATTTTGAGCTTTACCCTTCATTTTTTGAGAATCTTTATATATAATCTTATATTTTAAAACATTATCAATACAACCCTTTTTTTCCGTTCAATTACCAATAAACTTAACATTCTAGTGATAAAATAGAAATTTAACAAATATGTATAAAATAAAATTTTAATTTAAGGATAATTTTCTTATTAAATTTATTGAAAAAAAAATACATTTTCTCTCTCTTTTCATCCTTATCTCTTCTCTTCTTTGGCAGATTTGATGATCCTCAAACCCAGATATTTGCGTACAAATAAAAATACAATCTTCTTTGGCTCTATTATTGTTTGTGGAATTAACTATTTTTTTCTTTTGATTATTGGCTGAATATTAAAAATCGTAGATCTAAGTTTTTTGAAATTTCTTTTTTTTTTCTTTCTATTATTGATTGTAAACTATATTTAAGATCTTGTATTTTTCTTAGAATTAATTATTTGATTGTAAAATAAATATCAAATTGAGTTGAATTTTTTATTTTGAATATTATATCTCTATTTTGGATGGATGGAAAAATATTCTTTATTTTAAAAAAATTGGAAAAAAAATTTATTTTAAATATGTTTTGTGTTTAAAAAAATAAAAAAATAAAAAAATTGTAATCACTTCCTTACAAAATATTCTGGGTGGGGACTATTTTTGGATATAAGAAATAATAATATATAATATAATAGATATTTCATAAAATTGTCTATGGTATATAGAGTTAGCATGGTCTTTTTACATATTCTATGAACACAATTATAAGGACATTTATGTCATTGAACAGCTCCAAACACTAAGCAAGGATAGTAATGTAATTTCATCGAAATTCGTTGAATTCAACGGTAATCGACGGAAAGAAGGGCCGCGTTGATGTCTTTTCAAAGGGAACATGACCATTGCCTCTCTATATTTTTAGCTAATTAACTAAATTACTCTTTAATTTTAAAAAATTATTTATTACATCCTATCATTTGGTTGATTGACGAAAAATTATTAAATTTATTAAAATATCCTGAATTTTTAACTTTACAAACAAAATAATTCCCAATTTATAAAATGTAGATCCTACCAATAACCATTTAAAAATAAAATATGAATTTTAAATAAAATAGTATTTTAATAATATTAAATTATACTTATTACAAATTGACATAAATAGCCCTTAAAAATTAAAAAATAAAGTTCTCAAAATATTTTTATTTAAATTAATTAAATTCGTCAAATTACTTATTTTTTCTCAAAACATTAATTTTTTCGTCAGTCAACCAAACAACAGGACGTAACGAATAATTTTTTAAAACCAATGAGTGATTTGATTAATTAACCTAAAATATAGGAGGCAATGGTCATATTCCCCTTTTCAAAATATAAGGTTATATATAAAAATTGTTAAAAAAAAAACTTGAAGATATCCTAATAAAATTTACCAAATAATTTTGTAACCGAATATTATTTGTTTAGAATAATAATAATAATATATAATTTCATAATTTACAATAATTTCTTAATAATTATAATATTTTTTATTTAAAGTATAAATATGATTGAAATTTAAATTTAATTGATATTTTTTTATTTTAAATATTTGAATATATTAATTAAGTATTGTTATACATATAAATATTAAATAATAAATTAATAAAAATATTATTAATAAATAAAATATTTAATTCATTCAAATAAAATAATATTTTATTATTTAGATATTTTTAAATATAAATTAAAGATCAAACGCGTTTTAAACAATTGAATTATTTTAATGAAATTTTTAAAAAAAAAAAAAGAACGTGCCTTCCGAGGATAAGCAGATTAGAATGGGCTCGCTCCATCTGATCTCATACCAAATTAATCATATCATATTAACAAAACGCACATCCCATTCTCCTATTTCCGTAAGCTGCTTTTCTTATCATAAAACATGCAACTCAGACCAAATGGACCCACCTCGTCCTTATTATTTGGAAACCTCTTTGAAAAACTCTGCTTATCTCTGTTACAAACTTCATTTATAATAATTATTTCTAACAAGTTATAAATAATTAAAAAGAAAAAAAAGTTGATTCATTTAAAATTTAATTCATACATCAGTTATAGTACTGTTATTAGAACAATAATTATCTTTCCATTTCCATTACTTAATTAATTAATGATGCTTGACATTATTGATAATAATTAGTACTTAAAATCAATCATTGAACCAACCGCGTATAAGAGAAATTGCATTATTCAAATTGTGCCATTTTTGACAAATTTGGTGACTCAAATTGATAATCAGAAAACAAATTAAGAGGTGGATATGATCTCGAGGGTCTAGGCCAATCTTGTCTGTCTGTTTCTAAAAGCCGTCTACGTTCGTATTCACATTAGATTAGCGTTTGTTGTAACAAAAAAACAAAAATTATAGTTTTGAAAATCAAATCAAGCGCACCCACAGAACACAAACTAACAAAAATATATACATTTTTTTTAAAAAAAAAAAGGGGGGGGAAAGAATCAAACGTAGGCAACTGAGTCTTGTTAAATCTTTGACCAAGAAGAAACCAATCAAATATGCCCTAATCACACTTACTGTCATGAGAGGATGGTATTACGCACGTATATAATATATATTACGGGGAATTACCACGTACCTTCCTGAAATTTGTGATTGTAAAATAAAATAACGAGAGAATGAATGAGTAAATGCCAAGTCATAAATTTTATTATTATTATTTATTAGTAATAATATAAAAAATAAAATAATTAAACTTAGTTTGCATAAAAAATAATAAATTAATTTATCACAATGACACTCACACCTTTTCGTCTTTTATGAATAAAAAGAAAAAAAAAAGAAGCAAGCCAAAGAGAAAACATAACGTACTGACAAAGTTCCTCGTGTTTTTATTATTATAATACCCCCTTAGACAAATAGCACGGAAACAGAAATAGATGACGACATCAAAAAAAATAAGTGTTTTTTTTCTTAAATTTTCTTTTTAGATGTTACAGTCTTAAATACGAGGTATGTGTTAATTCTCTTATATATTATAATTATTGTCTGTTTCGTAATTACGTGGACGTGATGTGTAGCTCTATTATTCTTTGGTTGCCCATGAGGATATGTATGTATCTATAGACAAGAGGTTTTATAACTTTCGTTTTCATTTTCATAAAAGTAAAACAAAATACAATATTTTAATTTAATTTAATTGTCTTGTCAACTAAAACAACTTTCCGAAATTTCTCTGGGCGGGCCGGGCCTCGTACGTGACTACCGTTCATTGATGCCTTTCTGGTTTTCACACGAGTTACTTATAAATCCTAAGACAACGTATACATTTTCTGGCCATTGGCCTACATTTAATTTAATTTTCTCTGCGTGAGAGGCTCACAAATGAACACAAAGTTCAAAATTAGGAAGATTATTTTATAATGAATAATAAATTTAACTTTTATGACAAGTTAAGTAGATATCATGTCATAAAAACTAAGGAAAAAGAGAGAGAGAGAGAGGTTGGTTTAGTCACTACATTGTATCGGCCTGTATTCTCAAGCTGCGATGCGAAGGATTCAAGTCTTCCTATACCCAATTTTTATGAATTTCAGATTTAAAGGATTTCGAGTTTGTCTGCTCAAATTCAAATTTAACAACATAATATAGTTATTCTTCTTGTCTCTTATAATTATATTTGTGACTAGTGTGAGCAGATTTTCAACTTCATAAATGTCTCTTGTACTATATATATATAAAGAATTCTTATTAATTAAGTTAATAGAGTGATCTTTTTTTCAATTTAATCGTGATTTTACTTATGTTATTTGTATGTATATAATTTCAACAATAAAGATTGAATAAAGAATTTCATCATTGACCATTTTAACCTGTACGTGCAACACGATGATTAATTTAACTTACCTACAACCTACCTCAGCAATTTAATTTCTTTCTGTCTTCACATTAAGTATTATTCAATTAACTCAAAAGACCACAGAAACAATGTTATATAGACTAATTCATTAGTTAATAACTTATTAACAAAGGAAAAGGGAATTCCCGTAACTCAATCCTTCATAGTCAAGTTTAATTTCATCACGTATGTTGACGATTTTAATTTCCTTCAAGTTACTTTTTCTAACCTCAAATTTTTTGTTTAACCATATTTCGTTTTCTATGGTCAATATATAAGAAGGCTAGCTAGAATGGTGCCTTGTTTATGTGTGTGTTTGTGTATATGACGTAATACGTTTGAAAAGTTTTATATCAAATGTACATTGGTAAGGAATGTATTCACAACTTCACAATGTAATTAAGTCAAATTAAAACATGCCTCCAATCACACTAATTTAAGGCACATTTTCCTATTATTTTTAGAGGATTGTTCATGTTTCATTAAGTGACATACTCAATCTCTCTCTCTCTCTCTCTTTTTAACACAATATATATCTTTATTCTTAAATATTAAATGTCTGTTTAAAATTTTACAATTAATTTTGATTTGAGTTTGATTAAAGAATTAATTTTACTTTTATAATCGAATCGAATTAAATCAAACCGTTCAGTTCAATTAGACATTTTTACCCAACTTTATCTGCTGAATCAATCATAATTGTTTGAAATATACAAGTCTTTATTATAAATGTTCTCACAAATACTACCACTTTCTCATAGTTTAAGTTGAGACATATAAATTCAATGTTCTGTTTTTATTATAAATGTAGTTTTCAAGAAAAATGATGCAACGTCTCAGTCTTCCACTACTATTAGGTGGATTAATTTCACTTGTATATGTAAGGGGTTAGACCTTATTGAAGATAGGGGTGTAATCAGAAAAACACGGAGGTGTATTTAGTATTTATCTTCTCTGTTTGTTTTAGGTAGGGGAGGTGGGCTCTGCTTAATGTGCGTCACAAGCCCATCCAATCACCATGAAAAATTTCATAGGAAAAAAGAAAAATTCAAATACGATAATTGTAACTCAAGGTAAAGCTTCCATCTCCACCCCTAGATTCCCATATTTCTGCAACATGTTTTCTGTTTTCTAAAATTCATTTATATGTTTTCAGGCAAAAGCGTGTCTTTGGTAGTTGGTATAGCTAAAAGCACAAACATTTCCATAAAAAATGTAAGAGATTAAGGTAATTTTTTTTTATTAAGTCTGTACGTAATTTAAATCTGAATCTGAATTTAATAAACAAAAAAATAAATACCTCTTAAATATCTAAAAAGAGTTATTCAAATTTCACTAAAAAAAATAAACAAGTCTTAAGACTTGTAAAAAGACAAACAAATATTAATTATGTGTATTATAAGTTAACTATAATTTCAACGAATTATTCCTTAAGTTTATATTTATTGTGATTCATAAAAAAAAAGAAAAAAATATTGATTTTAAAAGATGTACCAATTTTTTTAACATATATCCACCAGACTTGTGCCTAAATTGACTGTTAAAAGCATATTTTACCAGTCTTAATAGACAAATTTGCACTGATGTTTGAAGTTATAAAAGATTATTCCCATGATCCTACCATCTAATCTAATTAGGTTAGGCTTAGGCATATATAATAATAATGATCACAAATCAAACATTAGGATCGAGTCCACTAGATGATGAATTAGATAGCATAATTTTAAAAATTGATTTAATTGTTCAAATTTGTTGGGTAAGCCACAATGAATCAAGTGTAACTCTCTCTCTTTTATATATATTATATAAATATGTTGAAAGCATTTTAGGGACCTAGCTAGTTTAATCTCAAATGCAACCGGTTGGGTTGGCAACTCTGCAATACGATTTTAATAACAGTTAAAATTTGAAAAAAAATAAAAATTAAATGAGAAAGAGAAAGAGAAAGAGACTCTTATGGGATTGTTTAATAAGATTATATACAGTAATACTTTTTCTTCTTATACTTATTCTAATCATTGTTTTAATTAATTATTTTACGATTAATAAAATATGTGTATGTGAAGATTGTATGGAAAGTATAGTAGAAGACTTTTGAACACGTGTAATATTGGTATTTAAAGTTTGTAAGCAATAATAAAAAATCTACTAATAATTATTTTTAAACATTCTGATAATGATATAAACCTTCACCGGTATAAAGCACTAGACACCATTTACTTAATGAAATTTTGACTCGATACCTTAATTAAATTTTCTAATTATTATTCAATATCACGTGAACTTTTCAACCTTTTCAAAATGCTCAAGTATATATGAGACAAATAGTTAGGTATATATTTGTTCATTTTGATATTTTAGTTACTAATTGACTCTGGTAAAAGAATTTTAAAAGTATAATATGTAAAGAGGGATTTAATTTAATTAATATTTAATAATTAAAAAACAAATTAAGTTAGACAAAGAAAAATCAGCTTAATGGTGATTGAAGGAGTCATTAATTAACTAATAATTTCTATCAACTAAAAGGTTTTTTTTTTTTTTTTTCAAAGCACTTTGCAATTAGCTCTCAATAACCAATTCCTTTTTCTCCCCTACGTGAAAACTTAACCCAAGTGGGAATTGCAAATTATTGATTAAAGGAGATGTAGTAAAATTAATATAATTAATAATTAATATGCATAATATAACAAATAAAAAATATTTTTATTATGTCAATTTACATGAAATGATTTGTAAACGGAAAGAAAAAATTTTGTAGTTGTGATATTATTATGTAATCAATAAGAAAAAAAAGGGATCATGATGTCTAGTACATGTGACATATTTAAAAATAAATAGTTGAGATTATATTTTAATAAATTTTAATAATTTATTGTATTTAAATTTAGATCTGAAATTAAAATTTTGAATGTCGAAAATTTAACTTCAAATTTATAATAAACGGTTGCTCAATCGATAATAGTGAGAATATTAGTATCGGTAAAAAATAAACGACGATATCTTTTAATATTGGACATGAATTATTTAATCAATTTATTAAATTATAATACTAAATTGGTAAAATTTATTAAAATCCAATCTTCTAACCGTTCGTTTTTAAAACTTATCATATGTCACCGAATTTTTAAAATCTAAGGACGAAAAAGACCAGAAAGAGATCATGATCCAGAAGAAGTCGGTAGTCTAGGCAATTCAGGTGGAAGTTGAAAGCTTGGGTAGCAAATAATTAATAGTTAATAAATGAGGACATGAATCTATCGCAATGAATAAAAGACTGTCAAATACAAGCCCCAAAAGTTGGGGCCTGATCGATCAATACAAGTAAACGCATGCTACAAAGGACTTTTCTATGTTTTATTTAAACCGTCAGACAAATCACTGGCATCAGCAACCAACGATTTTTTTTAGGTACCAAAATAACGAGGGCCATATTTTTTTTAATAAAAATAAAATAAAAAATTATTTTACAAATCAAGTGAACCATCAACCATGCATTATTTAGCTTGATATAATTAGTTAAGTAATTATATATATATATATATATATATATATAATTTGATGACTTCTCGATTCAAAGTTTGAACCGTTCTATTTCTTCACTTTTTGGAGTTATTTAGTTTCAGAGTCGGTCTTCGTTGACAAACTACTGTAAATTAATTGAAGGTCTTCTTGTAGCCAAGGGAGAATTTCTCATTCCTTCTATTCTTTAACTTAATATCCTATTATTTCCTATTATTTGTGTAATAGATCCCAATTGAAGGTCTTCTTGGGATCTTAAAACAAGTGAAGTTACAAAAATACTCTTGATTAAAGTCAAGCATATTAATTTAATAATAACTTATGATATTTTATTTGAAATAGTATTTAACTTATGCAAATGGGCATCCTAAAGACATGTCCCCAATCAATGAGTAATTCAAAACACACTAAAATTATTCTTATAAGTTAAAGTGATAATTTTCACAACAAAAATAGTAGAGTCAAGAATTTAGCACTAAATAATATTTCAATAAAAAAGATTAAAGACCAAAGGAATGTCAAAAGTCTTGTTTGTTTTTGTTGAAGTGCTTTTTTTTTATTATTTTTTATTTGTGAATAAGTTAGGTATCATAAATTTCAATCATGCGTCCCTTTAAATTTGAAATTCTGATAATTTATAGTCAATTTTTACTGTTTCACTATCACTTCATCACCACTGTAACATACAACCTTATTAAAGTTAATAATTACTTCCTTTCGACATGTAATACTTTCTTCTAACGAAGATATCGTTAGAGGGTATTATAGTATATTAACTAAATAACAGAGCATAATGAGATATTAAATCAAATAATAGAGATAATCGAAAATATTTCATGTAAAGAAAATAAAAAAAACTGTTTCTAGGTAGAGATATAGATCAAGGCATGAGATCCCATGTGCTTTTCTGGGGTAATCTTTTATGGCTATACTGTGGAATATAATAATAAAGTAAATATAGATAGTATTAAATTAACGTCGTCGATAGTAATTTAATGAGATAGGACCTTCACCGGTGCAACTTAAGTAGACTTAACAATTGAATGACCAAAGTCTCGTATACGCTATTGTCAAACAGTTTGAATACTTCTTCTTCTCTGATACTCTGTTTTGGCTTCGTCTGTGCTTGTGCATCGTCTGCTTCATAACTATTATAAGCTCTGATATATATCTTTCGATGCTGATCGAACGATTTCTCGGGAAGAAAAAGTAAACAACAATATGACAGCCGAAGGGGGAGGAGGAGGAGCAACCAATACTAGTCGCTCTTTACAAGACACACCAACATGGGCTTTAGCAACCGTTTGTTTTGTCTTCATTGCACTCTCCATTTTTATCGAACACTTGATTCATCGCCTCAGCAACGTAAGTTGTATATAATTCCTGTTAATTAAGAGAGTATATCTATATGATATTACATGATATATATATATATATATATATATGTTAAATTAGACCCGCTTGTTTTGTTAAATTCTTTTATGGATGCAGTGGCTCAAAAGGCATAGGAAGACCGCCTTGTTTGAGGCTGTAGAGAAGCTTAAATCAGGTGGGTTAATGTACAGTAGTGTTGTATATTTTTGGTATTTCATGTGAAGCATACAAGATTTCCTTGAAATGTGGATTTATTTAATTTCAATAATTTTAATTAACTGTGTTTGGTGGGTGCAGTGCTCATCGTGTTGGGATTCATGTCTCTGATTCTGACAGTAACTCAGAAATCTATTTCCAAAATCTGCATATCCACTAAAGTTGCAAACACCATGCTGCCTTGCCATAGAAGTGCACAGATCATCAAAACCACAAGAGCTTTAGGATATGATAATTATCAAGATGCAGTATGGAAAGATTCTTTAGAAGAAAGAAGATTGGCTGCTGATACTACTGCAGTGATCTCTTCTGATCATTGTACCTCTAAGGTAGATTTGATATGATCGATCATGAATTTTTAGATGGAGAGAAAGAGAGTGGTCATTTTTAGAATATACATATATATGTCGCTAATTAATAATTATTATTTATATGTATGGTTTGGTTTTTGGCAGGGAATGACTTCTCTAATGTCACAAGAAGGGCTAAACCAGCTTAATATCTTCATCTTTGTGTTAGCAGTTACCCAGATTGTCTACTGTGTTCTCACGATGGCATTAGGAAGGGCCAAGGTACAAGAAATCATCAACTCCATCCCTTCATTTATTTATTTACTCTGAGGGCTTCAGTACTTGACACGTTAATTATAAAAAACAATGCTACATCTTAATTAATTATTAGAGAAAATATTTAAGAAAAATTTGCAAGTCTTCCAAGTTATCATTGTGAACGAAAAATGAAGATAGCAAATCCTTTGATGAAATTTCTGAGTTGTCAACTATAAGTAGTATTCTTCTTTTATGAAAAACAATAAATACTATTTTTAAATTGGTAATATTAATCCAAATCAGGTTATCAGTCTCCTCCCTTCACTATTTGGTTGCTTTAGATATATATGATCATTCAATTTGTTTTAATTTCTCCTCCGTGTATTGATAGATGAAACGATGGAAATCGTGGGAGCAAGAGACTCAGACTGTTGAATACCTAGCTGCCAATGGTAATTAATTAATTAAGATATATCCATCATATGAACTAATATTAATTTGCTTCAATTATAATAATCTTTTTAATTCTCAATTATATAACATGAACTTACATTTCAATTTAGATCCGAATCGGTTTAGATATACAAGACAAACAACCTTCGCACGTCGCCATATGAGTTCTTGTACAAGGACTTCTCTGCAGCTATGGACTGTAAGTTTGTTAGCAATTTTCATTAATTGCATGCTCGAACATTAATTAAATTAATTGATTAATTAACTTTGTTCCCCCTCCTTGATGAATATATGTATAATCTTGTTTGATAGTGTTGTTCAATTTGCTGCAGAAATGCTTCTTCCAGCAGTTCTTCAGTTCAGTAGCAAAAACTGACTACCTTACTCTTCGCCACGGTTTCATCTCGGTTAGTCCAATTAAATACTATATATACATATATGTAGCTTGTCAATGAATTGATTACAGGAATACTAATAATTTGCACTGAATATCTGTAGACTCATTTGTCGAGTACAAATAATTCCTTCAATTTCCAGAAGTACATACAGCGATCGTTGGAAGATGATTTCAAGGTTGTTGTTGGCATCAGGTTTGTGAGTTGTGAACGTGCCTTATATATACTTTTCATATATCTTCATCTGAGAATTGAACTCACCTCTGATTTCTAACTATACGTTGAATTTTATATATATACGGACAGCCCTTTGATGTGGTTTTTAGTGGTGATCTTCATGCTCGTTGACGTGCACGGTGAGAATTATTTTTCTTTTTTCGTTCTCAAGATTCATTTATTTTTGCATGCTTTAAATTTCCCGCTACAGAATTCACTAACTCATTATATTAATGACACATGCATGCATGAACTTAATTAATTAAACAGGTTGGAATGTGTATCTCTGGGTATCATTTATCCCACTGGCTGTAAGTATATATATATATTACTCTTTTTAATGTTACGATATCTCTGTTCAACAAATATAGATAAGAGTTACGTACTTTCTGTGCTATGTGTAGATAGTGCTAGTCCTTGGAACCAAACTCCAAGTAATCGTAGCAAGAATGGCCCTTCAGCTGAAGGATCAGCATAATGTAATCAAGGGGTCTCCCATTGTCCAACCCAACGACAATCTCTTCTGGTTCAATCAACCCAAATTCGTCTTGACTCTTTTACACTACATCTTGTTCACCGTACGTACCTACCTACCCAATTCCAAAAATTTACATATACATAGATATTCCGGCAATTAATTAATTACGTACGTACTACGTACAATCGAAATAACATCGATTTTTTAATTTTCAGAATGCATTTGAACTGGCTTTCTTCGTTTGGGTCACGGTATGCATTTCTTTCCCATGCATGCATATATATCATTGATGAATATATATATATGTTCATGCAAATAGATGATGTGATCGTTATCTTTAGTAATGATGTAATTGATTTTGCAGTGGCAGTATGGTATACGCTCTTGTTACCATGAAAGCATAAGCATAGTCGTTGTCCGAGTAGTCCTAGCGTAAGTGACAATATATCTGTTTCTTCCAGGCCAGTTTTCTTCTTTAACCATGATCGTCTTCCTGGGAATTAATATTTTAACATTCTTGTTGATATTTATATACATGCAGGGTGACAGTTCAAGTGGTGTGCAGCTACATTACACTTCCTCTCTATGCTCTTGTAACCCAGATGGGATCGACATTCAAAAGGGCAGTGCTAGAAGAGCAAACAGCAAATGCTATAAGACAGTGGCACGCTGGAGTGAAGCAGAAAAAGAAGCAACAACAAGACGTGTCGCAATCTAGCCCTGACCACTATTCATCGAGAACTATCAGTACTTCCCCCGAGTTTTCTTCTCACCATCTTCATCGTCATCACCGTACGCCCACTCTAGGAGACATCGTTACTCTTCCTGTCAAAACTGAGATTAATGCGGAAAATAATGATCAAGAAATTGTCCAACACGATGAACAAATAGAAATTGCTCACATTACCCAAACGCAAACTTGTAATCAACAAAGCTCTTAAATTGAAGAAGGTTTTTTTTTTTTTTGGTAATTATTATTGTTATTATTAGATGATTGCAGCTAGAAAACAAGTTGAGTCTTTAAAAAGAAAAAATATATATATCATTCTATTGTTTGATATAGTTTGTAAATCTAGTTCAAGTTTGTCATCCTGTTTTACATATATATTATTATTATTTATTTTAACTCTGACATTTACAAAACAAAAATTGTTATAATCGATCAATTTTACAACAATTACACGTGTGACAATACTTGAATGTTCCAAATTCCCAAGTAGGACGGGTGTAGTTAGAGAAAGTTGAAGTCCATTTAGCATCTTGTTTTGGGCCTTAAATAATTTTACGCAAGTTCCTTTTTCTTTCTTTTTTTTTTTAATTCACTTAAAACAAGAACAAGTAAGCAAAAAAATAAAAAATAAAAAATCTTAGAACTGTAACTGAACATCGCCATAATTAGGGTACAGTTGTAACAAGAAGCGTCTGAATGAATGTGTCATATTAGGATGACGATGAAGACCAAGTCAAGTTGTGTGTACAACGAGTCTTTAACTCGCATTCAATTGACATGACAAATGATAATAATAAGTCCAAGATAGCCAGCCCAAATAGTTTTTAAGTGGGCCGCCCATCTCTGCCAGTAAACGTCACCTTCACCTACTCGGCTCAGGTTTGCTTATCACACGCGCCAATATTTCAACATTAAGCATTACGTACATTATTTATGACAATTGACTTTCATTTGGTTTCAAAAATTGAAGTCGAAAAAATTTGATAAACACCCATTTTTAATAATGCTCACATAAATTTTTTTTAACTTATATTTTAAAATTAAAAAAAAAATTATGCTCTCTTGTAACATAACATAGCAAAGCATGTAAATGCAACAGGATGTGGAGGTGTACAAATATAACATGAAAACATAATGTTAGGATGTGAAAACAAACAAGTGGTAGCGTGGTTGTGGTGACAACTGGCAGTTAAGAAACACGGTAGAAGTCGTAACCCTAGACACTAGACACAGACAAAAGTTTGAAGCAACTTGCATCATTGTGATGGAAAAAAAGGCCCACGTTCACACCGATCCTGGCCCAACTATACAACAACTTGTGTTGTACGTCGGACAAAACCAAGCACAGTTCAAAATTGGCCAGCCACTTCTGAGAACATGTCGGCCCATTTTCATTATAGTGGTTGTAACTGCGACCATTCTGTCAATATTTTCTTACAACATTTCTGACCCACTTCACTTCACCCATTCATTAAAAATAAAAATGGTGATACGACTTTATTATGATGTTAATTTATGCTTACAAAATAGTTTATACATATTAATTTTAATTATTTTATACTACATATATACTGACAAATAATTATTATAATTAATATTACATGTCTATTTTAATAATTTACATTATTATAATGTTTTAACAGTAAAACTTATTATATGCTTGTAAATCGTTTTTAAAATTTATAGTATTTTTAATACAATATTTATTAAATATTAAATTAATTTTGTTTAAAAGTTGATTATTTATATAGTATAATAAAAGTAAATTATCTTAGAATTTACAACAATCTTAAATTGAACTAAAAAAAAATTATTAATGGTATGTTTGTAATTGTTAGAATAGGTAATAATTAGTAGTTTTATATTTATAACAGTGATTGGTTAACAGTTACAGTAATTATAGATTAAAAATCAAAGACCCTAAACCTAAAGTGAATAAATAATGATAAATGCTTGGCAAGAAAGGCAAGTGGAATGGAGATAAGGGGAGACTAAATAAAAACTGAAGGTGATGTTATAACCACCTGCTTTGAGGGTACAACACAACACAAGAATGAATGAAGATGAATAAAAGAAAAATAATCAATACTGACCTGCTCTGCTCATAGAATATTATCATTCATTCCAACATTAGTCACATGAAGGTGGGTATCTCAGTATTTCCAATTTGTCTGGAATTGTGGGCAAGTATCTTGGGAAACAGAGACAAAACAGTTTTCTTTTGTAAGATTCAGGCAACATGTAAGGGGGGAGCAAAACAAAAACAAAAACAAAAACAAAATCAAAATTCTTGGGCTTAATTTTTGATTGGAAATTGGTGTCTAATGAGACTATTTTACTATCCCAACATCATCCCCTACGTCTTTCAATTGCCTGTATCCCAATTGTCTCCTCTTGATTTAACCTCTAATTGACCCTCTTCCTCTTCTCCTCCCCCTTCAAAAGCAAACATTTAAAATAGAGATGGAGACAATTCATCTTTTAAGTCTATAATTTCATTTAACAATGTATGTTTACTATCTATTTATTTATTTATATATATTTAACGATCAATAATTCTTTTTTTATGGGATATATATTCTTAATTTATTTATAGACTTCTCAAAAGTCTACTAAAACTTTGAAAATTAGTGAAAGTTTTATTAAATTTTTAACCATATTACTTAAATGGTCAAATAAGTGCTTTATAGACCTCTCTACACGTAAGAAAAGTTGAAATATAATTTTGAAATGAAACTTTTCTTTCACACCTAATTATATACTTTAGGTAAAAAAAAAAAAAAAAATTATTTGTCATTAATAAGGTCGATTTGATTTGGATTGGTCACAAAAAAAATTTCTTTATGATAATTAATCGATAATGAAATCTTTAAGACAAAATCCCAGCCCCAAATCACAAGATCTAAGTCCTATAATTATGTTTTTAAGGTTGGTATTATCCATAGAAAATGATGATCATCTGGCCCTTCCTTCTCAATCTTCTCTCTTCCCTTCCTTTCCCTTTTTGCTGTTTCTCCGTTTTTCAAAATAAATTTTGCAAAAGCACCCAATTTTATTTTTGTTTAATTTTTATTGTTGGTTATTTAAATTTTCCCTTTTGGATTCGCACCCCAGTTAAAGGGTAGTTATTATGGGGATACCATTTGTCTCCCTGAATTGGACCCACAATTTTGTTTTTTAGATTTTAGCCAAAAGTGCTTTTTGGGCACTAAAAGCCAAAATAAACCATCCCTTCTGGCAAATTTAGAAGAGAACCTCCAATCTAATCTACTTATGGCTATAATTTAGAAGCAACCCTTCACAGAATCTTATCTCCTTTGCTCAAAATAATAATATTATTATCATTATCTTCACTCTTCGGAATATAAATATACCTGTATAAACAGTTGCTTCATTGATAAAATGATTATAAACATGTGCCTTTGTTTTATTTGTTTCTTTTTAATTTAGTATATATACTAATGAGGGTTGTTTGGATACTATATATTTGATAACTAAAAGTAATTTCAACTAAAATATAGATTAAAATATTTTTAAATTCTCGAAAGCATTTGAAATGCTTATTGAAGTTGAAGAAGCACTTTCTCCATCCAATCAAGTGTCTTTGTGAAAAATTATGTGGATAAAAACATTTCTTAGAACACACTTTTGGACACATGCTTTTAAGTGTGTTTAAGAATAGGTTTTTTTTTTTTTTTTTTGGTATAAACTCTTTTTAAATTGATATAAGATAAGTTTTTCTGTTTTTTTCAATGAAATGCTTCATACATTTTCTGTTTTTAAGAATTAAATTCAACAAAAAATGATTATGAACAATGTAGGTCCTAAGATAAATATAAATAGCACGGAATATAATTCCCCAAAAGAAAAATCAAACTTTGAACCAATTTCATAATTGTTGTCGTGGAGGCATCTGAGGCCAAAAACACAGAGGGCCCCAAGAAGGAAAGAATAAAAAAAAATAGTGTTATAAAAGAAATGCCTGTTATCATAGGCAATTGAAGGATGAAATGATAAGACAAGAGAAATTAAATTGGGGGTTATAATTAATTAATTAATCAATTAATTAATACGTGGAAATTGAAATTAGAAATAATTAATGAGTGTAGATTTGTAACAAAAATGGGAGAGGTGATTTGATTTTAGAGCAGGCATTGGGGTAGAAGGAAAGACATGGACGTATGATGAAGGGTACGATGAATGCGGGCGATTAAAGCATAACACCAAACAGACGCAGACAGAAGCACACAGAGAGACCCATCAATCAGACAAACATAAACTTATTATTACATTTCATGATAAAAGCAGAAAGCAGAAAGCAGAAAGCAGAAGCAGAAGCATCGTCTAAAGCTATCATAAACAAAATAAAATATAAAACCAAAAGCAGAGAAACACAGAAAGAGACAGGTGATTTCTCACTCTCTCTTATATTTCTGTGCGTGTAGTATTTGTCAAGCAGCGAGTGGGCGCAGCGGAAAAGAAACCGGCATGAGCCTCGAGGGGGTTGCTTTTTTTTTTTTAACCCCTTTTCTATCAGCTTAATAACATTTGGGTCCTTATTTTTTATTGTATCATTAATAAAGATTTGATTTGTGTCTTTATATCAAACAACTGTCCCATTTCTTTTTGATTTTAAGTCCAACAATTGTGTCAATTAAAGTAATGAAATTGATTTCTATTGTGAAGGGTGTATGTATGTGTAATTTTTGTTTTTTACAGGGTTTGATTTAAAAGTAGAACAGGATCAGGAGAGGAGTGTATGTATGCATGATAAGAAGACAGGGAGACGAGCAGAGGCTTTAATATAGCCTTGCATTGTATTGCATTACATTACATTACATACTGATAGCAGACAGACAGACTGAGACTGAGACAGAGACACGAACACAGACCGAGTCTCAGACTCAGGACTCTTCTTTTATCATATTTTGGCGACAAATCTTGGTGTGACATCTCACTCTCACTCTCACTCTCACTCTCACTCACACTCACACCATATTACCCTTCTGTATCATTCTTGCGTGTAAATTATGTCTTTAGTCTTCAGACCTTTTCTTTCCTCACCTCCGTCCACAGCGCGTCCAACACACATCCACCAATTAATTTTTTTATAAAATATTCTTTTATTAAGCGAGTAAGATAGTTAAGTTATACGGGGTTTTCAGTTTTTCGGTCATGAAGTCTGTTTGTCAATGGTCTCGTGGGCCGTGCAAGCGTGAGTGTCATCGTCAATTGAAATGAAATGAGAAAAGAGACAGTTGCAGCCTATGGAAGGGTAGATTGGTAAATATATGGAAAGAATGTGGGTAAATGTGGTTTGAGAAAAAGGAGGGTTGATAGGGGAATGTTGAATGTATGTGGTGTGGACGTGATGGGCTTATTAAGCAATAAGCAGCGCCAAAGGCGCAGGCCAACTTTCTCTTGTTTCCTAATTCCACCACCTTTCTCACTCGCCCCTTTCTCGCGTGCGTGTACCGACCCCGTCAGCTTCATCCGCTTAATAACATTTGTTTATTTATTATTTATTTTTTAATAACTTAATATTTGATGCCAGATTTAAGTAGAAAAAAATGAAAATTGACATAATAAATATAAGTGATTATTAGGTCAAAATATTAAAAAATAATTGAATTTTAATTAAAAATTATATATTTCCAGCTTAGAAAGGAAGAGAGAGAGAGGATAGTATGGTAGTTAGTTGAGGGAGTTACGCGCCTCTAAATGGAGGAGAGTGAGGGGAGCAGCAGCTCTGGCTGGAACAAAAGAATTGATAAGACATGAGAGAGAGAGAGAGAGAGAGAGAGAGAGAGAGAGTAAAAGTCTCTGAGTCCCAACAACTAACAACACGCCCGACCCGACCTGACCCGCATAGATATTTGCCTCGCTGCCCATTTTGACAACTCTTCCTCCCTCAGTGTTGAATTTCTTTTAAAAAGTTATTATTTATTATGTTAAATCAGCCACGCACAGTAAGCTACTACTGCAGGTGTGTATAGTATAGTATAGTATCTGGCTGTCTCTGCTCCCATATTTCAACACTTTTTTTAACTTTCGAGAACAGCAGAACTCAAAATTATACACATTTTGCCCATTTTTCTTGGACCAATATTTATTAACACGCTTCCTTCTTGTCATATATTATTATTCACTTTAAATTCATATCATCTTTTTATTTGTTTAATTATTTTCTCTTTTAGCAGCTTTAAATACTCGCGCACACACTCAATTAAAAAAAAATTGTTTATTTTGAGAGTGAAATATCAACCGTAGTAAATTCGGATATGAAATCTAAGGCTGTGCTCTCATGAGTTCAACTTTTGTAATTATAATGGGGGGGGATTGTTTTTATTTTTGAAGTTATGTCATTGTTCTTATTGGTAAATAAAGAAAGTTCCAAAGAGAAGTTACAATTTAGATTTTGTTGTTGTATTGAATCAATGAAAACTCCCTTTTTGTCTTGGACCCTGCTGGAATTTAATGGAATGGAGGGCCTCACCTCACCTCACCTCACCTCACCTCACCTTACCTTACCTTACCTTGCAAATACAGTAAAAATATACATAATAAAAATCTTTTATTATGTAATTTGCCAATTTCTTTTTTTTTTTTTAAAGAAAAGATAAAGTTATGGCAAAGAAAGAAAGCTAAGTGAGAGAGAGAGGTGGGGGAGAGTGGGTTCTGTAGTGTCTTAGCCTGTCCCCTCCACCCAACACAGTCTCTCTCTCTCTCTCTCTCTCGTTCTTATAACAGTCTCAACTCCAAAAAAGCCACCACATCGCTGCTTTTTTTCCTTCTTTATAAATTTTTTGCCTTTTGTTTCTGTTTCTGTTTCTGTTCTTTCCATATGCACTTGTCTATGTCTGCTGCTTCTCCTGCTCCCTCCTCTCAGTACCTGCAGCAAATGGGAGAGGAATCATACTTTGAATTCCTTGTTATTATTTGATACCCTTCTCTCTCTCTCTCTCTCTCTCTCATCATCTCTTTTTTTTTTTCTTAGCCTTAACATGACTTTCTTGTTGTTTTCTACTCATCTTCTTGCACTCTTCTCCTGTTTTAGCTTTACGGTATTCCCTCTTTAATATGAAATTTCTTCTCATGATTTGACCCCCCATTTCACATTTTCTATAGTTTGAGGCTACTCTTGTTAACACCACTCGATTACTATTATCCCCTCCCCCCCTTTTTTTCTCCTTGTTTGGACCATAGATATTTTCTCAGGTGTGTGGTTGGTTATGTACTTCTGTTGAGAGAACAAAGAATACTCTTTGCTGGGGTGTTCATGGAAATTGATCTGAACCATGCAGCAACTACTGAGGTGGAAAAGATTGCATTTTGCAATGGGGACTGTCAGAAGAACAGTGGGTGTGTTTGTTGTTTGAACTCTTCTTCTTCTTCTTCTTCATGTTCTGCAAATTCAGGTTCATCCTCTTTGTCGTCTTCAATCTATTTTGAGCTTTGGCATGCTTGTGCTGGCCCTCTCACTTCACTCCCCAAGAAAGGAAATGTAGTTGTTTATTTCCCTCAAGGTCACTTAGAACAAGTTGACTCATCTTCTCCTTTTCCACCCATTGAAGTTCCCAACTTTGATCTCCAACCACAAATCTTTTGCAAAGTTGTGGACGTCCAACTGCTTGTAAGTACTAGGCTTTTATCTTTTAATGTCGGATTGCTAGGTGCATTCTGATATTAGGCATCATCACAAAGCCACACAATTTCCCATTTTTCTTTCTTCTTTCAAATTTGATTGCTTAATTATAATTTCTATATCGAACAGGCTAATAAGGAGAATGATGAGGTCTATACACAGCTCACTTTACTTCCTCAGCCAGAGGTAAGATTTTCAACCAAAACTGTAACTACTGGGCTTGTCTATCTTCTTTATTAGCTCGTTTATTACCTAGTACTAGTTGCATTTCTTGATGACAAAATTTCTAATTTTAAATTTCTGGATTCATATATCTTTCTCAGCAAGTACTTGATGTATTATATGAGTTTTCAGATTATTAGTACATTGAATTTAAATTATTTTTGCTCATTTTTTAACTCCTGGTGTCAATTACTGATGTTATATAGTTGGAAGGACTGAATTTAGAGGACAAAGAGTTTGAAGAGTTAGGTGTGGATGAGGAAGGGGGTGGAGGATCACCTAGAAAATCAACTCCTCATATGTTCTGCAAAACACTTACCGCTTCTGATACTAGCACCCACGGAGGGTTTTCCGTTCCTCGTAGAGCTGCGGAAGATTGTTTTCCTCCTCTGGTGGGATGCTATGCTTTTATCCTCTTTGATGTTTTTAACAGAACAATTGGTAAATTACTGTTGGGAGTTTCTTGTCAAAATGATGGTATTTTCTTTGGTTCAGGACTATAAACAGCAGAGGCCTTCTCAAGAGCTTGTTGCCAAGGACCTGCATGGAGTGGAGTGGAGGTTTCGACATATTTATAGAGGTAACATTGATGAATCTCTGAAAAGCTGTCTATTTCTCATCTCCCTTCCCCCACCCCAAAAGGAAACTGAAGGAGAAATTAATGAAGTTCAATGTTTAATACCATTTAGGTCAGCCGAGGCGGCATCTGCTTACAACTGGATGGAGTATTTTTGTGAGCCAAAAGAATCTTGTTTCAGGGGATGCAGTTCTCTTTCTGAGGTATAAACAATTAAGATTTTGATGATGCAAGTAAATGCCACATTGGAAATTTCTTATTTTGTTTTTTATTGGAGTTGAAGGCATAATTAGCTGTATGTAGTAATCAGTCAAAAGGAGATAATAATAATTACAAGGAAATAATCTTTGCCCTTTGTAGTAAAGATGATATCAGAGAGAATTCATGTCTCCTAAAATTGTTCAATGCATGAGAAGAAATGGATAAATTACAAGTGTGTCAAAAAAAGTAAAGAAAAAGAAATTCCCATATTCCATTTCCAATTGATAGCCTAACGTTTTGAGTTTCTCCACAGTCTAGTAATTTAAACAATAAAATTTTTCTATGGTCTTTGTAGGGGTGAAAATGGAGAGCTGAGGTTGGGAATTAGAAGAGCTGTTCGACCTAGAAATGGTCTTCCTGATTCCATTCTCTCAAAGCAGAACTCATATCCCAATGTTCTCTCTCAAGTGTCTCATGCAATATCAACCAAGAGTGTGTTCCATGTTTTCTACAGTCCTAGGTAAATGACCTTTATCTGCTTGAATGGAGTAAATAAATTTAATATTGATTCTTTACTCTGTTGCTACTATTAAATTATTATTTTTCTCAACTTGACGAGCATGAATAGTTGCAACTACTACAACGCGGTAGGTAGTCATTGAGATTAATGGCATTAAGCATATAACTTTTACTAAAGAATATGTTTATGACAATAAGCTATTGTATTAAACATTTACCTTCATGAGAGTATACTGAATTTAGATAATAGAACATATCTACAACATGCAAACCCTTGCCTCTGTGACCATGAACATGATAAAGCACCTTTCCAAATAAATGATTGTTTGAAGAAGTAATTCTGATCATGAATCATGATTTGGGCATATAAAAAGGAGAAGGCCAGTCTAAGTACCTATTTATATTTTAATCTGAAGTCTGAATACAGTTTAGTTTCTATCATTCAAATATTTTAAGTACATTTATTTTCTAACTTAGCACTAAAACTTGATAATTATATCTTAATAAATTAAGTTAAAATTTTTAACTTAAGGGGAAAATCTGAAATTTGAATAAATTTTTAGTTATAATGAACTAAAATACTTTTATAAAATTTGTATATTGTTTAATATATAGAGGTTGTCTTTAAATATTTATAAGGATATGGTACGTAAAACTACTAGTTTTCAAATTTTTATATTCAAACATCATAAATAAAAATTACATATTATCCGTAATCATTAAAAAAATAAATAAATAAAGTCTTAGGTTGTATTCCTGTCTTGCTTTCCCTTTTTTTGGTTTATAAAGAGTGTACAAGAGCTGAAAACTGGAATAGAGAACAAATGGATAAAATAGTTGTCAGAATAGTAAAATTTCTGTCTCCTTGTCTTTGAAATGGGTTGGAGAACTCCCATTTTCATCTGAAATCTCCAGAATAGAAACATCTAATTAGTTTTGCCATTTTGCTATTATTTATTTTTGTCAATGTCTGATCTTGGCCTTCATTTGCATTGAATTATGCTGCAACACACATCTTTATATATTTTAATGGATCCCATATATCTTTATATCCTGTTGAAGTATTTTGAAGATGATTCCAAATGCTTCTGATATGTCTCTTAGAACTTCTCTTATGCGATAATATCTTCGAACGTAAACATTCATGGCCACTCTCTTTAATTTATTAGAGGAATATGAATATTTTTGTCCTATTTACAATGCTAATGAAATAAAAAGATGGTTAATCTGAGATTTATTTATTTACTTTTTGGTGGAAGATTTAGAAAGCTTGTAAGATTTAGTTGAAAGTAATTGACATTTACGTTACGTTGATAGTGCACCATACTGCCCCATATATGTCCAAAGAATGATAGATAACAGAGTGATAGTTATAATATTTTGAAGTAGTTAAATCTTTTATGTACTTCCCTAGCTAGTTTCATTCATGCTATTGGGTGATTAATTGAGTACATGTGCTCCATTAAAAAGGGGTTTTAATGATGCAAATTATATCTTAGATTTTAATGAAACTGGTGGTTAGGAACCTAACAAAAAGTGCCAAGTTGTACCTTGGATATCCGAGGACTAGGATATTCTAATGGCATGGATGACTTAGCAAGCATTTCTCTTCAGAAAGTGTGTGCTGCAATAACTCGGCCAATCTTAGTATCCTAACTCTTAATTATGTAACCATAGACAATAAGTGAGTTATGTAACCGTTGTGAGCTCGAGGCATGACCTGTGCCTGTTGTCCTGTTATTGTACATCACCAAAGTGCATTGAGTGTTGTGTTTGGAAGCCCCACTCCTTGGCATGTTTTTTCTATAGCTCACAAAGTGTTGAACACAAACTCTCATACAAAAATATGGCACAGGAATGATATAAGACTATGTAAAAGAAAAGGTAAATAGATGTTAGCTACTCTTTCAAATTCTTAGATTATAAATTTCTTCTGAGAAAAAAAACGAACTGGAAAGTATATATTGCTTTCAATCTATAATATGAAGCAGCTCCATCTCCACTAGTTTTCTAGAAGTTTGAATTAATAGCTATTGTGTTCATGAAAATTTGGACACTGAATTATTTCATTCTTGAATTTTGTTTGCATGCTGGGTCAGACATGATTTATGAGAAGAGATTCTAAATTTCCTAAATGTTGAAATGCAGGGCCAGTCATGCAGAGTTTGTCATTCCCTACCAAAAGTATATAAAAAGCATCACAAATCAAATATGCATTGGAACGAGATTCAAGATGAGATTTGAAATGGATGATGCTCCTGAAAGAAGGTCTTGTATTAGTCGATTAATAGCATGATTTTTATCACTATTTGTGGTAATTTTTGTCCTGAGAATGATGTTTGTTTCTGCTCACTTGCAGGTGTAATGGTGTGGTGAGTGGAATGTCTGACTTGGATCCCTACCGATGGCCAAACTCAAAATGGAGATGGTTAATGGTGAGCTTTATGATTATGGTTTCAGTATTAAGGTCCACAGTATCCAAATGTCCTTTAATTTGGATGATCTTGCACCTCATTTGCTTTATAATCCATTTGCTCTTTTTTTCTAAAATAAAAAAAAAATCTTAAAAGCAAATTGCTACCTAGTCAAACTTCTACATGTCTAACATATTTGGTGGACCTTTGTTTTAGAATATACATGTGCTAAATTTTTCTTTACATAATCGATAATACTTTTATGGTGTAGCTTCAATTACTCTGGGAAGACCTCTGAACTTTCTTAACAATGGTTTCCTTATGTCAATATGCAATTTATGCAGTAATATGGTAATATGAAGGTTGATTTGTCAAAATTAGGCTTTCTGAGGGAGCCAACTAGTTGGTGAAACTCAAATCACTCAGTAGCATTGTTTGCATCTTTGTCATGCTAACTTGATGGACCCTAGTAAATTGGCACTGCTGGGTCACAATTAGATTATATATGCATACATGTGTTCATGTTCTTTTTACCTGAAACCAACAAGTTGATCCTCATTATAAACTCAAATTTATATATTTGGACAGGTCAGATGGGATGAAGATATTGGGAGTGATCATCAGGAACGGGTTTCCCCATGGGAAATTGATCGTTCTGTTTCTCTTCCACCCCTGACCATTCAGTCCTCCCCAAGGCTGAAGAAACTGCGGACCAGTCTGCAGGCTACCCCACCCGTCTACCCTGTCAATGGTACAAATCTTCCCATATAAATGATAACATGAACATTTTGTTCTTCGCACTTACTAACTTATACATGTACTCTATGACTTCTTGCAGCCGGAGGGAGTGGGTTTTTGGACTTTGAGGAATCTGTAAGATCCTCTAAGGTCTTGCAAGGTCAAGAAAATGTAGGTTTTGTATCACCCCTCTATGGATGTGATACTGTTAGTCATGCACTGGACTTTGAGATGCGAACCCCCACACATCAAAGTCTTGCATTAGCTGGAATCAGAAAAGATAATGTTCGTGAGTTTGTGAGAGCTCGTCCCACCACTTACACAGGCTTTATGGAATCCAATAGGTTTCCAAAGGTCTTGCAAGGTCAAGAAATATGCCCATTGAGATCCCTGACAGGAAAAATGGATCTCAATCTGGGCACTTGGGGAAAACCCAATCTCGGTTGCAATTCTTTCAACATGTATCAAGCATCCAAGCCCAGTTTCTACCCATTACCATCAGAAAGCCTTCAGAATATGTTTTTTCCTTATGGTGACATGCACAAAACTAGCAAAAATCACGCAATGCGGTCTTATGGTACTAGCTTCCAGAGAGATAATGTCCAATTTAACTCATCACCTATCCAGGCAGCAGTGGTTGGAGATGAAGTCAGAAAAGTAAATTTATTGAGTGAGCATCAACCTCTGGAGAGTACTCTTACACCCTCTTTGAAGACAAATATTAGAAATCAGAAAGATGGCAGCTTTAATGGGACAGCAGCTGGATGTAAACTTTTTGGGTTTTCTCTGACTGGAGAAACACCTACTCCAAGCTCACAAAGCTCTGGTAAGAGGAGTTGTACAAAGGTAAGCTATATTAGCATCAACTTTGAAACGAATCTGCCAATAACCAATTTCTACCGTTTCCTTATACTAATGATCTCATATGCATTTGGTGAAGGTTCACAAGCAAGGCAGCTTGGTTGGAAGAGCTATTGATCTCTCTCGGCTGAATGGCTACGCTGACCTGCGACATGAACTAGAACAACTATTTAACATGGAAGGGCTATTAGGAGATCCTGAGAAAGGATGGCAGATCTTGTACACTGATAGTGAGAATGATATGATGGTTGTAGGGGATGACCCTTGGCAGTAAGTGTCTCCTATATTCTCTTCTCCTCTATTCAGTGCATTCTCTCATGGTAATACGTGTGCCCTCAGGATCTCTGTGATATTCCAGTTATGTTTTTCATTTTTATCCAATACCAAGATCTTTAGGTATACTAGCAAGCATAACATATTTGGTGCTTATGCCGGAGGATGTGTGAATGCAGAATAACTTTTTGAGTTTCAATTAGATTGATATTTCATTGAGCCCTCAGTTTTGAGGTTATGGTAGTTGTGGTTCGAGACAGGCAATATTGGAAAGGTTTTCTTAAGTATGGGATAAGTAGCTGTCTTGTGAAGCCTACCGTAATTTAAATTGCTTGGTAATCTAGAAAAATTCTTGGTATGCTTTTAAGCTTTTACAAAGAAAAGAATATATTAATTTTTTCACATGAGAACTACAAAAAAGCAAAAGTAAAACTAGCACTTGACCTTGGCACTTGAGTAAAACTAGAGGGGAGTTTATCAACATCAGTTAAGAGTTCACAGCAGTCACTTCTCCCCTCATTCTGACAAGAAATTAGCACTTCGGATCTTGGCATTTGCTACCTTTTTTTCTCTTTGTTTTGTGTAATGGTCAGCCCGTAGTAATTTTGATGCTTTGCCATTATCCTTACACGCTGAATTTTTCTGGCAACAGTGAATTCTGTAATGTGGTGTCCAAGATCCATATATATACCCAAGAAGAAGTGGAGAAGATGACCATTGGAGTGACAACTGATGATACTCAAAGCTGTTTGGATCAAGCACCAGTAATAATGGAAGCTTCAAAGTCTTCATCGGTTGGCCAGCCAGACTCTTCTCCAACAGTAATAAGGGTTTAAAGTTGAGAGATTTGCTTTGATATTAATATGCTTGTATTGTAAGCACAACTTATGAAATATGAACCTAGTTACATGTATTATTTTGCTCAAGTGTGTACCTTTGTTTGGCCTTGTATTATTGGCAATAACAGTTGTTAAAAACAGTTTCCAACTTGTGCTTTATCCTCAACAACACGCAGCAGTAAAGCTGGTGCATGCATTCTAGCACCAAGCTTTCAGTCAAGATCATATTACTTCTGATATATTGAACATAATGGACAATGATAAAGTGTTTCTGGCATTGAACAAAGTTGAACATTTGTCGTTGACCTGAATGTGAGCTCTCACTTTCTACACTTCCTTGGTAAGAAGCGCTGCGTGCGTTTCAGACTAAAGCAAAAGACAATGCAGAAAAACGGATCCTACGTGATTCAGTTAATTGCCGGCATTTGATATATATATATATATATATATATATATATATATATATATATATATATATATATTTACACACACACTTTTGATTAGAACTTATATGTTTAAATTCAAGTGCCGAAATGCTGGGCCAGACATTCGGAATTATGCATCCTACCAAAAATATGTTTAAAGCATCAAAATTCTCTTATGCAATATGACAAGATTTGAGATGATTCTTCAAAGAAGTACGCCTTGGCTGAATTGACTATATCTGATTCTTGTCTCAAGAACTATTTGCAACCATTTCATCTCATCTAGGATGATTGTTTTCGTAGTTGGGATCAAATGTTACAGCACAATTGAAAACCAAGTCATTCAAACCCAATTCTTAATGGGAATTTAGTTTTTTTTCTTTTTTCTTGGGGGGGGGGGGGGGGGGGGGGGGGGGGGGTGGCGGGGCCGGGTTGGTGGTGGGGTTCAACAAAAAATTCATGAAAAAATGTTGTTCTCTATACATTTAAATAAACGAGTATTATTGTTCAGCACTTATTCATATATATTCCCTTCTTTAAACTGATAATTTCACAATTCGAAATAAGTACTGGAATTTTTGTGCAAGTGGGAATTCTACAAAGCAACGCGTCTCTCACTGCTGCTTAAAGAGCTCGCGACCAATGATCATTCTTCTGATCTCACTGGTACCAGCTCCAATTTCATATAATTTAGCATCTCGAAGAAGGCGTCCTGTTGTGTACTCATTTACATAACCGTTACCACCCAAACATTGTATAGCCTGGAAAGTTGAATATGAACTCTAATCAATAATTTGACAAACCAGATTCGCAAAATTTACCACTTAAAGCAGCCGCATAATAGTGTGCCAAAGTTAGCCATTTCAGAAACAAAAGATACTAGGAAAAGCTATAGGTTCACCTGCAGAGCAACTTGGGTGGCTCTTTCAGCTGCACAAAGTATCACTCCAGCACAGTCCTGAATATTGTAGTAATAATCAATAATTGTATGCTTGAGTTGAACAATGTTAAGCCATGAAACAGAAATAATGCATTTTCCTTTACTCTTGTACTAATAAAAACAAAAGATTTTGGACTTTCAAGGATACCTTAGGGTCAACTTTTCCATTGTCACAGTCCCTTGCAACAGAATAAACATAGGACCTGAAATAATGGCAATTGTTAACTGCTGCTATGAGAAAAACTAAAGTTTAGACATATCAATGTGTTACAAAATCAGAATACTGTACCTTGAAGATTGTAAAGCAGTATACATGTCAGCAATTTTCCCCTGTAATGTAGTTTCAGGTTAGGTAACAGCTCGAGGGCTAAGATTCCAACGCAAGCATCAACCAGAAAACATCAGAACAATTGGTAACACCAAAGTACAAACCTGTATAAACTGAAATTCCCCAATTGGACGACCGAACTGCTCCCTCTGACGAACATAAGGAAGAACAACATCAAGGCATGCCTGCATAATACCAAGGGGCCCAGCTGCCAAAACAAGCCTCTCCAAATCTAGTCCTGACATCATAACATAAACTCCTGAAAGAAAGAACATAAGCTTTGATTAGGATATTATGCAAGTATAATATGATGAGACTGATTTTTTTAGTACACTTAAAGCACAATTATGAACACAGCAAAAGTTCTTCATACTGAAAATTTAAAAAAAAAAATACTAAAACAAGAGGCAGAACTTAGGAGTGGTTCTTTCAGTTCTCCAACAAACATGTGCCAATATTTTGTATAATTAAAATTTTAAGCTCACAGTACAACACAACCTTTTCCTTCCTGCCCAAGAATATTTTCCTTTGGAACAAAGCAATTCTCAAAGACAAGTTCACATCTGCGCAGACCATTAAAATTATTAGTAAGTTAAAATTTCAAAAATTATAAGTTCACTTTAAAGCATTCCAGACATACGTATCACTTCCTCGCATCCCAAGCTTATCCAATTTTTGGGCAGTGCTGAATCTACAGAACCAAAAATAAACTTGCTAAGGATCAAAAATCCATCAAGGTAAGCAGACCAAAATCAATCTAAGGAATTTTATCCATTTTGTATCAAACAAAGTATTTAAAAGAAACCTTTTCTGAGGGTGGACTTCTACCTTCATATGCTATTAAAACAGAATGCTTTAATCCCTATATATTGTTTAGAATCACTGTATGTCTTTTTCATCATAATTATGTTGCCATTCTCATGTAACAAACCCTCTTTAGTTATTCTATCTTTCTGATCAAAATGCCACAAACCCTGTTTAGTTATTCTTAAGCACTTGTTGAGTGTCAAATCATTGTTCCAATTCATGCTGATTGTGATGTCAGTGTCACAAATCCTGTTTAGTTATTATTAAGGCCTCAACAAGCATATACATTCTACCATTCCAATCAGCATGCAATTGAAGGGGGTCCTTCAGCCTGTAGCCTTCAATAAATGTGATGTAGTGACAGCAAGTAGCTCAACAGAATGAGCATGGTCACAAGAGTTGCCTGGATCATTTATAGAATTATTTACCAAAACTACCCTATACGCCCAGATAACCAACAGCTCATTTTAGGTCTGACTATAGTGTAGAACTACAAAAGCTGAGTTACTAAATTTTCTAAATCTTTCCGGAAAAAGTTTTTATGACTTGCAAATTTTGAATAGCCAATAACTAAAATTAGCTCAAGTACCCAGGCATTCCCTTCTCAATGATAAATGCTGTGATTCCTTTTGAGCCAGCTGTCATGTCTGTTTTCGCATAAACAACCTGGGCCAATTCAATGATTAGTTAAGACAAATGAAAGAAAAAATTTCAAGAAAAAAATACACCAGGCAGGTTGAAGTCAATGATTGTTAAAGATTGCTAATTTTCATAACAATTGAAAATTAACAGATATGCAAAACAAAGAAAAGTAATGTTCAAAATACCAATGTCTGAGCAACCGGACCATTAGTGCACCACATCTTGTTCCCATTTAGAATATAACCCCCATCTACTCGATCAGCCTTGCATTTCATGCTAACAACATCGGAGCCAGCTGCACAGCGCACAAAGACATTAGCCAGGGTTGCCTAACAAAAAGGTAGACTCCCCTAGAAGAAGTTCGAGCAAGTTACCATTGGGTTCACTCATGGCAAGAGCTCCTATATGCTCTCCATTAATAAGCTTCACAACAAGCGACCACCAGTTACTTAAAAGAAGTCGAAAGGGACAGCAAAAGCTTCTAAGAGAACAAAAAGGGTGTCTTGATGAATGCCAGAGAAAAAAGATGATCGCAGACTATGTTTCTACCACCTTTGGTGTACTGTAGAAGGATGAAGAAATGGGCATGCGATACTACCAAATGTGCATGAATGTAAACATAACTTCAACTACATAATAAAGTAGCAGAATAGAGCTCTAGAAGACAGCAATCACAAATTGCAGAAAAATAATTGGTACCGCTATAAAAGCATGATCATTTTGGACATAAACTATAAAACAATTTACAGCAGAATCATACTCAACAAGAATATGTCATATGCTATAAACCGTCTCAGAAAATATTAACCTGACAACAAATAGGATGAAAACAGATGGCAATCTTACCTTTGGCAAGTACTTCTCTTTCTGAGCAGGGCTTCCATTCCTCACCTGAAAAACCATTAAATAGAAAGGCTTAAGACCCATTAGGGGACCAGACAAGTATTTTCACAACTGGATCCTCAATTTACTTGTTTACCAATTGATTGATGCACAAATTAGAATGGGCACCATAGGAGAGTGCAACAGATGCTGAAGCACAGCTAATTTCTTCCAATGCTAAACAGTGATACAAGTAACCAAGGCCAAGTCCTCCATATTCCTCTACAAGAGAATGCAAGGTAAGTTTTTAGAGATCAAAGTGAGGCACACATGAAGATTAAGCATTTGAAAGAATCCACGGAAAGGAATGCTGAGTCACAGCTCCAAGACTAAATTCCAGCACGGAAATTAAAGTTGGCTCAAATACGGACAATTACGAGCAAGCAGAACTAATAGTTGTAAACAATGCTTTTGGGCAAGCAAGTCAAAAATTGTAATAACTTATATTCTCCAGCATATGATACCATGTAAGATTCAGTGTTATTCGTATCAAATTATACATTTTGAATTCTCCTAAAGCTCGTAAACAACTACACAGCGGTTCTAAAGTATAATCTTTCAATAGATGATGGTGTATATGACAGAGTATAGAAGGAAACGTTACCTGGCGCAGTAATTCCATGGAGATTAAAGTCTCCCATGAGTTTCCATAAGTTGACCTCCTGGAATAAGAACATGATATGCAATCAAAATCAGAATAAACTGATTTCACATTTATAATAACAAAGAGACAGTCAATGATACCATACAACCTACCTTGGGGAAAGAATTGGTTTGGTCTATTTTTGCCGCATGAGGAGCAATGTTTTCTTGAGCAAATTGCCCAACGCTTTCTTTAAACTGAAATCATATACAAATAAACATGTGACCATGCATTTAAAGGTCATCTTAGATCAAGTAAACAAACAATAAAATCGTATGCTCTTCAGAAATCCATAAAACAATAAAATTTGTTTTAATAATAAAGAGAAACCTGTATCTGAGTGTCATCGAATAGCAAAGAAGTAGAGAAGGAAGCGTATTGTTTCTGCCTCGTAAAAAGCGAAGCACAGCGAGACCGTGCTGCGAAGATCCTCTGCATTTTGTTATGTGCAGTTGTTGTAAAAACAAAGTAGAGGAAATCGGGTTCCGCATATATACGTTTATCAATGCTATCAATAGGATGTATGGGTTGGTTGTAAGTGTGATATTTTGGGTTCTTTGAAACGGGAAACATATGATCCGGGCTCCTGAACTAATCGACAAGATTTGACTGTTGCTTGAGTTGGCAAGACAACTCAAGAGATTATATTGCTTACGTAACTGACATGATGGAGATTTTGGACGTACGTGTACCTTGACTGCTTAGTCAGAAGATCTCTATGACTCTATCCCTTCCCAAGTATCATAAACGGAAAATGTAACACCAATGTTAATATTTCCAAAAAAAAAAAAGGTTCTAGTAAAATTATTTTCATAATCCTTGTATTTAATTTTATTTAGAATATTATCACTATATTTTCTTATTATATTTTTAATATAGTTTTGATTCTAACTTTTGTTTGTCTAATCCTAAACACTAATTCTTTTCTCTTATCTGCACTAAAATCCTTTAAAGAGACTTTAATTCGCATTTAGATATCTCAATTTTCACTTTTTATTATTTGAATTTTTTTTAAAATTTTTTTCCTTCTTAGCTATTATCATTTTTCACTTTTATTTCTTCAAATTTATTTTTTTTAAAAGTATCAAAATAATTTAATACTTTGAATATTTTATCAAATATTCAAACCCTGGCTCTAAATTTACAAATAATTCTCTTTTTTACTGTATCATATACTTATTTTAAAAGTTTTAATTTTTTTAATTTATTAGGTCAAGGGATGTGTGTTTCATTACTATCTAACCTTTGGTTATGAGTTACTTAAAATTTTATATTTACGTTGATAGTTATAATTAAGGGTGGGCATAAAACTCGACCCGAACAGGATCGAAACTCACGGGTTTAGTCCGATATTTCATGTAAATCGATTTGATTTCAATTCTCAAACATAAAAATCAGAATTTTCGATCCGATTTTAGATTTAGCTAAAAAATCTGGACTAGACTGAATTTATTATTTTTTAATATTTTTTATAAAATAACTTATTTAAAAAAAATGACGTGTTTTTATTCTAAATTTTTTTTAAAAACTAATAATTTAATTTAAAAATTGACTCAACCTAAAAATCGAACCGTTCAATATGATTTTATTCTAATTTTTTTTTACATTCAGTCTAATTCGGTTTAATTCCTCTTTTTTATCTTATTCGGTCCGATTTCAAAATTTAAAAATCTAAATTTTTCAATTCCGGTCCGAGTTTTTAAAAACTCGAACTGAACCGGACCATGTTCACCTCTAATTACACATGACAACTACAACATGTTAAAGTCAAGTTCAAGAAGAAAATTTGACAAATTTTTATTTTTTTTATTAATTTAACAATATTTTATATTATTTTAATTTTTTAAGTGAAAGGAAGAAATTAAGGACCCGTTTGATTTAGTATTCCAAAAAGATTTTGACTTTTTGAAAATTAAAAATAAAAAAAAAACACATTTATCTTACACTTTCCAAAAATAATTTTTGGATGGGATTCTAAAAATTGGTGTAAATTTTTAAAAAAAAAATTGTATTTTTTGTTAATAGTATCTTAATCGAATTCATATACAATTTTTTAAAACTTAAAAAGGTTTTTAATTTTAAAAACGTTTTATTTACACAATCTATATCCTCTCAATTTTAAAATATTTCATTACTAATATTTATTTATATTATATTCAACAAAAAATAAAAACTTATTATTAATTATTTCTTCTAATTTTTCTATTTATTAATTAGTTATCTTTAAAAAAATTATTATATGTTATAAAATATTTTATAATTTTTAACCTTATTTATATATTTTAATCAAAATTTTATTAATATTATGAATTTTTTATTCAAATAAATTATGTATAATTTGTTACTAACTAATTTACATGAAAATCTTGATAAAGAGTTCTAACTAATATAAGAGATTCTAGACTCTAGTTATTAGTTATGAGATATAATTATTTAACGAAACTTTATAGTACATATCTAAGACTGAATTTTATTATTGAATAAATAACAAATTACCGAATTTATGAATAGCCTACTTAAGAGAGAGAGAGAGAGAGAGGGAGAGAGAGAGAGAGCACTTAATATAATTTTACTATAGAAAAATTAAGAAGTAAATTTTTTTTATAATATTTTACATTAGTATATTTAAAATAATAGTTTGGGGTAAGTAACTGTGAATATTACTAAACATTTGATATAAAATTATCTTTAAAGACATATTCAACAAGCAAATATTCTTTTTATTTTATTCTTATATATTAAATCAGATATATTTTATAAATTTTTTAATATTAAAAATATAACTTAAAATTTTAAATCGTATCATAATTTTTCAAAATAATTTTTTAATTACGTATCAAACGGGCCTTAAATTATTTATATTTATATTCTTAATTTTTTAGGTTTAATGCAAATTAAATAAATTATTTTAAAAAAATAATTTTTATCTTTTTACATTTACAATAAGAAATTAAATTAGTTAAGTTATAATTTTAAAAATATCTATATATTTTTTTTGTTAACAATATATATAACATGAATTATGTTTCTCCACAAATAACTATTTATATAAATAAGAACGTGAATAATTATAATACATTTTTTTTAATAAAACATTAATTTTTAAAATTAAATAGATTCATCTTCTTACAAAGGGGGTTAAATATATTTATGGATAAACCAAATCAATCGTTAAAAGATAGTTGAACAGATTAGAGTTGGTTGGAGGTGTAACAATAATTATTCAAAACTTAAAAAATAAGGAATTGATTGACTAAAGTGCATATATGTATTGTTACATATATTTATTCTTTATGTATGTATTTTAATTTTTGTTAAATATGTTAAATTTTAATTTCATAATTTGGTTCAAAATTTAAATTTTTATCTGTTTCAAATTTTACACTATAAAAGAAAATTGAAATAAATAATATATTAAATAAATTATAATGAGTCATTACTTTAAAAACAATTTGTATCATGATTTTTCAGTTAAATTATTTATATATGAAAAGATAATTAAAAAATTGTTTCTTTTCTCGCGAGTCATCTAATATTCTTTGAAGAATAAAATTACATGTGAAAATAAACTAATGTTTTTGTAGCCTAGTATTTAAACTTTAATCAATTTTATTTTAGATATAAATAAACACTTTTTAAAATATAAAACATATAATTAAACTATATTTTAAAATTTAAAAGACATAGAATAAATTTATTCAATTATAAATAAATTATGAAAATGATTAATTATATTATAAATATTTTATGTGTAAAATATTTTTAATTTAAACTTGACATAATTATTAGTTGTGTCAATGATTTAATAATTATATTATCTTAAAATTCACTTGAATTTATTAATTTTGTGTTGTATTTATATTAAATTAATGGCCACATCACAAATTATTATCTCTAATTTTAAGCCAAATTAATACTCAAAATCTAACCCAAACACATTATACTTTCACAATTTTTAATATTATTTACCACACCATCTCACCAACACTCATTCGATACATATTATTTCAAAAATTGGAATATATAACATCTTTTCATCTATTACATGATTAGTGAGATAGTGTGATAAATGTATATCTATCTATCAAATGTCACGTCACTTCTAACAAGAGTTTGATATAAAAACTTATGATAATTATTTAAAATTTTTAAATAATACACGTACAAATACAGGACTGTTGGATCCGCCTATATATATATATAAAAAAAAAATTCACATGCCTCCCCTAAAGTTTATAAAAATTTTATTTTGATAGTATGTTTGTGGAACGAGACACAAACCTCTCATGTAAATAATAAATTTATTAAAATATTATAAATTTATTTTAAAATTATAAAATAAAATTACTTTAATTAACCACCATACTAACCATTATACCCCAATATCCCAACTACTATATTAAAATAAATTTTAGTAATATATTTTTTAATTTATAATATATAGCTCTTTTAAAAATACATATATAATAAAATCTATAATAATTATAATTACTTTTCTATTATAAAAAATTTATAATTCAAAAATAATTTTACAATCATTAAAATTTTATATTATAACTTGAATTTAAATTTATTATTATCAATAAATTATAAATTTTTAAAATAATTATCATTATTTAAAATTTTAAAATAAAAGAATTTATTTTATTTAACAATTACTTAAGAAATAATTTTTTAAATTACTAATTTCAGAATAATTTTATTTTATAACTATTTAAATTTATTTTCTGTAATAATTATTTAAAAATAATTTTATTATTATTTGATAATAATTTTAAACTCAAGTTATTATATAATTTTTTTAATTTTAAATTTTATAATAACAAAATAATTTGAATTATTATAGAAATGATTAAATATACATTTTCAAAAGAATTATTTATTAAAGATTAAAAAATAAATATTTAAAATATGTTTGATACAATGGTTAAAATATTATTTTTTTTTACTAAAGTTTAGTAATTTTATTTTGTAATTTTAAAAAAATAGATTTAGAATATTTTGGTAAGTTTACTGTTTGTATGAAAAGTTTGTGTTTTTTTTCACAAATTTTATATTAAAATAAGATTTTTATAAATGTCAGGGGAGGTATGTGAACTTTTCTATATATATATAAAATATAAGAATTGTTTTTTGTGGTTGATAGGTGAAAACCTTGTCTAATACAAAATTAAATTTTTTAATGACTGAATTTTAATATTTATATGAAAGAAAAAAAAACTCTTGTAGAAAGGTCGGAACTTTGAACTGTGATTTTGAACTGAAAAGACACAGCATCACCTCTCAAGAAAAACCCTCTCAAAATCCTCCGTAAAAACTGCAAAAACTCTTCACTAATGACCTGAACAGCCAACCGCAATGGAATCTGGCGGAGGAGCGAGAGATAATAAGGGCACATTGTCCACACCGAAGCCCAGTAAGTTCGCGGTGTACCAGAACCCAACCCTCTCTGCCGCCCTCACAGCCAAGAGCCTCCAGCCCTCTAAATCGACTCTTATCTTCGTCCTCTCTCTCTCCTCCGCCTCCGCCTTCGCTCTTCTTTCCATTATGTCAAGGTACCCGCTTTCAATATTCGTATATTTCGTTCATGTACTAGTATAGTCTCTGGAGTTTAAAGAATGTGCATTGTGCCGTGGTTATGAGAATGCTATTAGTGTGGATGAATTCCGGAAGGTGGCTTTTGGATGTTGCTGTTTAGGGTATCTGTTTTAGGTGCTACGGAATGTTGTGAGGGTTTTAGTGAAGGTCTGGTGTTTATATGCTCTTTTTTCTTTTGTAATTGATATGTATTTATATGCTCTTTTTTCTTTTGTAATTGATATTTACCATTTAGTTTCTGACGGCGTGTAAAGGAGAGGACTCGGAAATTTGAGGAACTGTATTTCTTTGCCTGAGTTGTCCTGCCATTCACACTTCTGTTGTATAATCTTTGCCAAAACACTTATATATGCATTTATAAGGTTGAGAACATTAACACGTGTGAGGTACAAGTATTTTGCAACTGAAGCTTTTATGTAGGCAAAAATCCAGCCTTTTAAAAAACTATTTGCTAAAACAATATTTATAGTGACATATGCATCTGAAACTAAATTTAGTCTAAGATTGTATGTTTTTTGTAGCTCAATTAGAGAAATTAGTGGTCAAGATTCAACTTTTACAGCTGCGTGTGATCTGGGTTTTTGTTGCCTATCTACAGATGATGCTTGACACTGTATTTAACATCGGTTTTGGTTATTTTCATTTTTTTGTGTGGTTTATTATTCTTTTCATTTGGGTCGGGGTCGTGTGTGTGTGTGTGTGTAGGGGGTTGTTACTTGTTAGTGTAGGTTGTGTTTCTTGAAACTTTATGGTTGCCGAAAGAAACAAAAGAAGATAATTAGAAACTTGAGTATGTGTCTCATTCATTGTTTGAGGTGTTCTGTCTTAGTGGAGCTTGGTAGACTAGGGTTGAGATGGGACTTTGGCGGAGCTTTTGATTTTTTGAGGTCTCCGGTCTTCATTTTGGTTGGTTTTCAAGTTTTCTGAGGGCGTTAGGCTTTGGTTGCTTGGAGGGAAAATTTGTGGATAAGATTGAGTACTGCTTGATATTGATGGATGATGGAGCTCACCTTTGAGATTTTAAGAGAAGGGATAACAGAAAACGGGAGTGTTTATGCTTTCAAGAACCTTAGGACATAATGAAGACTGAATTTTTCCTTCTTCTGTCACCAAAAAAAAAAAAAATTATTAAAGAAAAAGAATAAGGAAAGGGATAATTTTTCACATTTTATGTTGTTCTGTTTAATTGAAAAAAGAAAATATGAGCTTTCAGTCATCCATTTGGTTTCTTCTGTTCTTCAGTTTATCAAGTAGAAGTAGTGCTGTTGAAGTGTTCCTTTTCTTCTTTTGAAGATATTGTAAAGATTTATATATATATTTTTTGTTTATGTTGCTATAGTATGAACTTAAACATGTCTTTGACCCAGTTTATCATTTCATTTAATTAAGGGAGAATGGGTTGATTGACAAGCTGAGATCCAGAAATTTATCCAAAGATGCAGCTTGTAAGTTGTTTTTTTCTAATGGAATCTCATTGTTTGTTCAAACTACGTACTGTGGTTTTCATGCTGAATTTGAATGTTCAATTATCATGCTCCAGATTTCTTGGCAAAGACAATACAAGCTTTTGTGGTTTTAATCTTCATTGGAAGTATATCTGCGCTTCTCAAAGTCATCTCTCTGCGAAGAACAAGCAAAGGAACTAAGGATCAACCACGTCTAACAAACCAGCAATTAGGGCTTTTGGGAATAAAGCCAAAAGTCGAACAAACTCTATCTGAATCTTCAAAGAAACCCCCCAAGTCTAGACCCCACTTGTCATCATCTCCAGATGTCCTTATTCCACTTCATCAGCCAATTACCAGTTCAAATCATAAATCCCAAAGTGAAAGATCAAATGCCAGTGGTGGGAACAGGATGAGTTCTTTCAGCACTGCATCCAAATCACAGAGTTCTCCCTCATCTCTATATCTTCTTCCTGCCGCTAGTTCACCCCTACCTTCTGTCCACACTTCTCCGGTGCGGGATCAAGGAGTCTCGACTCCTTGGTCAGGCAAGAGACCATCGCATGCTAAAGAGATAATGACTGAAGAACAACTTGAAAAATTCTTGGCAGAAGTAGATGAGAAAATCAGTGAATCAGCTGGGAAACTGGCAACACCGCCACCAACTGTCAGTAGTTTTGGCATAACCAGTCCTACTACTGTTGCTAGCTCAGCTAAGACATCTGGAACTACGAGGAGTACACCTTTGAGGCCTGTGAGGATGTCTCCTGGTTCCCAGAAATTTACCACTCCCCCAAAGAAAGGAGAGGGTGACTTTCCTCCTCCAATGTCCATGGAAGAGTCTATTGAAGCTTTCGAGCATTTGGGCATCTATCCTCAAATCGAGCTGTGGCGTGATCGCCTCCGACAGTGGTTTTCTTCAGTTTTGCTAAATCCTCTACTCAACAAGATTGAAACCAGTCATATTCAGGTTTGCTTGCTATTAATAAGTTTGGCTATTTTTTTAAGTAAACATTCGTTATAGACTCGTTATTTTATTTTTAGTTTTAGTTGCAAAGAAGCGTATGTTGTCATAATTTAACTTAAAATCTTAAGATTCAGCCATAGTTCTGCCTGATTTGTATAATGTTTACATCTACTTATTAGTGGTAGGACAAGTGAATTCGGAAGTTGGCACAGTTTATAATTTGGTCAAAATTCAGGATTTTAAGAAAACTGTTTTCAAACTCTGATGCACGCGTCCTTGTAGAAAATATCTTGATTGAGATAGGCAAAATCTGTTGATATGATCATCTCCATTTACTTCTACATATTTTCTACTGTTGATTATCTAACAATTCTTTAGCTTTAATGTTTTTAGGTAATGCATGCAGCTGCCAAGCTTGGTATTTCAATCACAATTAGTCCTGTGGGAAGTGATTTACCAACTAGTGGAAGTCCAGCTACTGTTTCTTCTGTTGATAGGACTAAAGAATGGCAACCGGCATTTACTCTTGATGAAGAAAGCCTTCTTCATCAGTTACGCGCCAGTCTTGTTCAGACTCTAGATGCTTCCATGCGTAAGTTTTTTCTAAACTACTATGCTATTGCTATTCTTATTGTTACATTTGATGGGTTTGGTTGTTGATTTTGGCTGGGAATTTTTTTGGTTCATCTTTTCACATGCAGCAAAGTTGCCTTTACCCAATCTGCAGCAGTCTCAGCAAAATCCAATGATTCCTGTCATACAGGAATGTGTTGATGCCATAACTGAACATCAGAGGCTTCATGCATTGATGAAAGGAGAGTGGGTGAAAGGTTTACTACCACAAAGTAGTATTCAGGCAGATTATACAGTACAAAGGATCCGAGGTCAGAGTCTCATTTTTCACCATATGCTGATCTCCTCTCGTGAATCTCTTAAGAGTAATCTGAAATTGAATTTTATGTTAACCATTTAGTGTTGTATGAGTTTAATCTTGAGCTGCTACTTGTGCTTGTGGAATTTCACAGAGCTGGCTGAAGGAACCTGCCTGAAGAATTATGAGTATCTTGGAAGTGGGGAGGTTTATGACAAAAAGAACAAGAAGTGGTCTCTTGAGCTTCCAACTGACTCTCACTTACTCCTGTATTTATTTTGCGCCTTCTTAGAGCACCCAAAGTGGATGCTACATGTGGATCCTAGCTCTCATGCCGGAGCACAGTCAAGCAAGAATCCATTATTCTTGGGTGTCCAGCCTCCAAAAGAAAGGTTTCCTGAGAAATACATTGCTGTAATATCTGGTGTTCCTTCCACTCTTCACCCAGGAGCTTGTGTGCTGGTTGCTGGAAAACAAAGCCCACCAATCTTTGCTTTGTATTGGGATAAAAAGCTACAGTTTTCTCTCCAGGTGCGTAGTTAATCAGATATGCTAACTCTGGGTGATTGAAAAGACTTAAGGGAGGACAAAAGTTGCATTAAATGGAACCTAAAACTAACCAGCAGAGCATAAACAATGGAGACTTCAGTGACCTTATAACGTAAATAAACATTTGTGACAGCCTTAGCCGATCAGTGGCAAAGAGGGTTTTGACCCTCTTATACACATATGCAAACACACAAAGATAAATGAAAGATGGAATGCGAGATGAGAAATGAAGAATTGTAGCTGACCTTAGATCAGTGGGAGTAAAGTTTAAGATACAAGAATGATGAAAACCAAATTTAAGGCCAAATCGACTTGATTAATTCGATGGTTTCTTATAAGTGATCTAGTTGATCAAAATACTCCACATGTTTCACAACTTGGATTGACTTAATCCTGGCAGTTTGTTGTCTTTCAATAATTCACGTAAAAACATGTGTGATAGTGCTTTATTTTTGTCGGTGAAATTTATGTATCATTGTTTTGGTCTTTATTTTCAGGGAAGAACTGCACTATGGGATTCTATCCTGCTTCTGTGTCACAGGATTAAGGTTGGATATGGAGGCATAGTTCGGGGCATGCATCTCGGTTCTTCAGCCTTGAGCATCCTCCCGGTTCTTGATTCGGAAGATGAAGACTGAGTACTTGTCAGGCAGGGGCACTTTTATGCAGTTTTGTTTATTTTCTCCTGCTTATTTAAAGACATTGGCTACCGGGGACATAGACGTCAACTCTTGCTAATCTCATCAAGTTGCTTGTGCAACACTTGGTCGACTAGTTGAAACCTCTTTGTTTAAGAGAACCGTTCAAAATCTTGATGGATAATAGAGTGCTTGCAAAAACATTCTTGGAAATGCACTTTCACGTTCCAAAAATTTATTATTCAGGTTGCCTGTAGAAGTGATGATAGGTATAAACTACTTAGATCAAGATTATTGAAAAAAGAAACTAGACAAAGTTTTGTCGGAATTGTACTTCAGGACAAGGCATTATTCGGAGCGAGCAAAGTGAATCATTTGTATCGTTGCCTATGCGCTAGATTACCGGCAAAAATGGTGGCTCGTATGTATTATTAATAATCAAAGTAGGAACAATAATGACAACTAAGCCCGTCTAGCTCAGTCGGTAGAGCGCAAGGCTCTTAACCTTGTGGTCGTGGGTTCGAGCCCCACGGTGGGCGTTAATTTTACTAATTTTTTTGTATTCTGGATAATACAATTACTTAAATATTTAAAAACTTAAAATTACCCATATTTAATGTAAATTAAAAAATAAAAGGATGGACATTTTTCAGGTTTCAAATCTTAAAAAATTGATTTATTTAACTCCTTAATCAGACAATCGGAGGTAATAATTATAATTTTTTTCATTCAAATTATAGTTAATTATAAATTAAAAAGAAAAAGATTTGAATTCTCTCATCCCTACCCATTAGCAGTAACGAGGGATCCACGACTCAATACTCAAGTCTGTTGCAAAACCCCCAGTAGGCAGGACCGTCTGGGATCCTTATACCAGGTCCAGACATAAACTCCGTCGGCTGATACACTAGAGAGACCCGTGCCTAGCTGCCGCGGAACTGAAACTCTTTCCTTCACCTCAAACACTCTTTTCAGTATTGTATTTGGGTTTGGTTTAGGTAAACATAAAAAAATGAAGAATAGTGACGGAAGGCGATTAAACGGAGAAGCAGAGGAAGAAGATGACGATGAGGAGGATATGAACATTGAAGCTTGGGAAAGAAGCTACGCCGAGGACCGATCATGGGAGGCTCTGCAAGAGGACGAGTCAGGTCGTCTTCGACCCATTGATGAGTCTATCATATCTCATGCTCAGTATCGCCGTCGCCTCCGCGCCCGTTCCTTAACTGCCACTACTGCTCGAATCCAAAAGGGTCTCATTCGATATCTCTACATTGTCATCGATCTCTCTCGGGTGTGCTTTCTATTTTATGAGTATTTTCATTTAAGTTAGAGTAGTATGCTTTCATAATAGCGAGTGTTTTTTTACAGTTGATGAAATTAACAACTCAGGAGAAGATATAGTAGATGTTGGTGATAGACGTGTTTCTTAGTTTGCTCAAGTTCAAATTTTTAGAATTTTAGGGGATTAAAGTTTGAAGCTCTTTTCACTGTTATTTTACTAAGGGCACTTTCCTCGCCTTTGTGACTGAAATTTTCTCATCTTTGTGTAAAGAGAGGTTTAATTTTCTGATATTGCGAAATTTGCAGTTTCCTTTTCCTTTTGGTGGTTTGTAGTTCAGAAAAATGAGTAAGATTCTTGCATTTTTGTAGACTACAACTAATCGAGCATCAAAGTGGTATTGTGTGCTTTTCTGGGGCTTTGTTAGGTACAGAATATCAAAACTTGGAAAGCATGTCAAACATATCTAAAAGAAAATTGCTCGGGGCTCTAGAAAACTGTAGTATGATTTAGGAATTATCTTCAATCAATAATGAAAGACGTAGGTGTAGATGTTATGGAAGTTGTTCTTTTTCTTTATAAGAATTCCAAGTATTTTTTCTCTCTGTTTCGGTAATGTATTTAGGCAGCTACAGAGATGGATTTTCGACCAAGTAGGATGGCTGTGGTTGCAAGACAAGTTGGAGCTTTTATCAGGGAGTTTTTTGATCAGAATCCCCTTAGTCAAGTTGGGCTGGTGACTATAAAGGATGGGATTGCTCATTGCTTGACTGATCTTGGTGGGAGCCCTGAATCTCATGTCAAAGCTTTGACGGGTAAGTTGGAATGCTCAGGTGATTCCTCGCTACAGAATGCCTTAGATCTCGTACATGGGTTACTCAATCAAATTCCATCGTACGGACATCGTGAAGTACTGATCTTATATTCCGCCCTCAGTACTTGTGATCCTGGGGATATAATGGAGACCATTCAGAAATGCAAGAAATCTAAGATAAGGTGTTCAGTTATTGGTCTCTCTGCAGAAATGTTCATATGCAAACATCTATGCCAAGAAACTGGTGGATCATATTCTGTTGCATTGGATGAGGTGAGTTCAAAAGACTAATTGGTGTTTTGAGACAAAGTGGGATCAAAATGATTTGATTTATTGACCTCTCAGGAATTGGAGCATAAGCTCCGTCATCAACTTTGAATTACCATAATGAGAGTCATCATAAATGAGGAGAAAGAAAGATGTTTTCTATGATCTATTGTTCCATTTTTCTGGATGTAATGACACTCCTTACCTGTTAACAGGGATTAAGAAAAATGAGATCTTCCATGACTATATTTTGTTTCATATTGTCTTGTGATTATGCAGTCCCACCTTAAGGAGTTGATATTGGAGCATGCACCCCCACCTCCAGCAATAGCTGAATTTGCAATTGCCAATTTGATCAAGATGGGTTTCCCACAAAGAGCGGCAGAGGGCTCCATTTCAATCTGTTCGTGTCATAAAGAAGCTAAGGTTGGTGTGGGGTACACTTGTCCAAGATGCAAAGCTCGTGTTTGTGATCTACCAACTGAATGCCGTATTTGTGGATTGCAACTTGTTTCTTCACCCCATTTGGCAAGGTCATACCATCATCTCTTCCCGATTGCACCTTTTGATGAGGTTCCTCCATCACATCTTAAGGATCTGCATAACAGATCACAATCAACTTGTTTTGGTTGCCAACAGAGCCTTCTCAGTCCTGGTAAGTGGTTATGTGGGAAGCTTTGCAATTCCTAAGCAGCTTTGTGTTTGAACTGACTTTTTTAAAATATGTTGATGATAATGTTTGCTGTCTTGTATGGTCAAGTTTTTATTACTATTAAAGTGATGCATGAAAAGAACTGAATAAGGATTACCTAGTGAATGAGGGTATTCAAAACAAACACCATGGAGGAAATGTATTAACTGCTTTCGTCCATATCTTAGACTGACTTACCATGAAACACAATGTTTCAGTGTCATCAAAAGGGTAAGCTGAGAATCGTAGACAGTTTGATGCTTTTAGACAAGATCTTATATGAGCAACCAAAATGTGTCTACTACACGTCTTAAAGAACCTTTCAATTGTGCATAAGTGGGGAAAAAAAAATGACGGTGATTGATTGTAGTTGTAAACTGAGGGAAAGATGGAGTATTTGTAAAAGGCAATTCATACAGATGACCACCATGCCACAATAAGATGCTGAGTTGTGGTAGCCGTCTTTGCTGCCTTAGCTTAACACAAGCTACCTGACAAGATGAGCTAACCATCTTTGTGAGCATTAAATCTCTCTCTTTCTCTCTCTGTTTGAACTCTTATATAAACCAGTGATGAATAAGAGATTCTTCACCAACTTCCTTGCTAGGGTACAAGCTTAGAAATGTTATTATTAGCCCAAATAGTTAAGGGTCAGTTTCCCACCCAAAAACAACAAAAGCCCCGGTGTAAAGGAGCAGGATGGAAGTGGGGGAGGTTGCAGTTCCAAACTGTTACCAGGTGAATGAAAGACAGAAATAAGAAACCCCCAAAATATTACCAGGGATTTGCAAGAAAGTTTTCCTGCCTGAATATTGTATGCATATTTGTTGTAGCACGTATGTTTGCTCTCAGCTCTGTATAAAAACTGGTTTAAATATTTAGTCATCTGTCAGTTGGGTGTTCTTCTTCTCCTGCTCTCATCATCTGTTGGTTATAATGCAGGAAACAAACCCGGCCTTTGTGTTGCTTGCCCAAAATGCAAAAAATATTTCTGCCTTGATTGTGACATCTACATTCATGAAAGTTTGCACAACTGCCCAGGATGTGAGAGCCTTAGGCACTCAAACCCAGTTGCTACTAATGAAGAATGACAAAATGCTGCTGCCACAATATTCTGCCAACCCAAAAGATCATTGCCTGTGACTGACATTCGTTCAAAACATCTACATAATAATCAGCCTGATAGCACGGGCATATAGTGATCCAGTCTCAGAAGATAAGACACATTGTTTTATTTATTACTGTGAATGATATAATCGAAGGGTATAAAGTTGGATTGGATTTTTACTGCAGCTATAATAGTTAAGATTTTATGATCGCTGCTGGAAAGGAGAATTGGGGTGTCTGGAAATTGCAACCTTTGATGTCTCTCAAGAATGAGATGGGCAAAGAAAACAAAATTGAATATGCCAGTTTTCCCAAAATTGTTGAACTTTTAATGATTCATATATTAGTAAAGGATTTCCCGAACTAAAAAGTTAGTTGGTACTTGTTTGTCGAAAAGTTTGAAGGCTTAGCATATTTCAATGTCTGGTAGCTACTTGTATGGCTCGAAAACATAACCTGGAAGTTCAAGTAACCAAGTCTTCCCCTGTTAACTGAAGAGGTGCTGGTTTCGAGTGAATTACTAAAATGAATAGCGCAAGCAAAATGGTGAAGGCTAAGATAAAAGGGAAATTTATTGGCAACTAATATGCTAATATATTAATATTGTTTCATATACAACAAAGTCTATTGGACCACGTGACCTGCTGTGGCCAACGGGACTATGATATGAGCCTATCTGTAAAGTTACAGCTCATCAAGATAGAAAAATTCCTGATCTGACTGATGCATGCATCCACTTTGGGCAGCATAGGCAGATATTTGCTGTGGCCAACTCATTAGATGGAGATATATATTGCAGAATGTTCTATAGATATCTGCTCATGTTTTGGCACTCGACCAGCCAAGCAATCTAAGATATTACTTTCTTCACAAAAATCAAATGCGAAGAACAAACTCATTTTGAAAAAAAGGTCCAGAGACTCGTAATAGTACCACACAACCCTACTATAATAATAGTACAAAAGATTTCTGCTCAGTCGTAAAATTCAAACATTGTGAGCCCGAGAGAACTCTGCTATTGCTAGCAATAGCCGAAGTCTCCTCCAAGTTTAACAATGAAATTAAGCATTAAATCCCTGCTGGTAAAGACACCAAATAGCTAAATAGTAACAGAACAATGAAAAAAAAATTAATTATTCATTGGAAAAATTTATTTCCTATATAAATAATTGAATGAGTGAACATTTACAGGCTATTTTGATCTCATCTTAAAACAGAGACAAAGCAGATACTTGTGTTGCCTAAGGGGGGTTCCCCCACTACCATCCAGAGGTTTTACCAATGGATCAATTCCAACTTTCAGATTAAATGACTATCACTTCTGTACAATTTACCAGCACGGGACCTGCTGCAGACCTCTGATAACAATCCAGGGGCAAGTGCTTATAGAAACCCGATTAAATCAAACAAATATGACAAATAGCTCAAAGAGAAACATGAAATCCAACCCAATATAGTGAGGGCCTATATCTCTGAACAAGGGAAAAATTCTGCAGCTGCTGGCACAATATTTTTTTTTAGGAGACCTATTTTCCAAACTTAGTGCTACTGTGTATTTGCTGCACCGCATTGAGCAGCACTTCACGAGTTCCAAAATATTTGTCCAACTTTCTTCCAATTCAAAAGGGGCTGATCACCGAACCACTCAGTTAGAAAGCCTTCTATTCCAAAAAGGTCAACTATGAGCTCTGTCGGTAATTTCACAATTAAAAGGTCCAAAATTTTCTACTCTGAGTCTGAGTCAATAGATAGATACAAACGCGGTCTTACAGAACGTTTTTGGCGAGGAAATGAGAAAGGACTATCCGACCTTTGCCTGCTTGGCTTCCCAGATCTTCCATCATTCATACCAAGAAGCAGAGAAGCTGCAGAAGAAATAACATGCCAGACACCTTAAACAATTATTTTCAAAAAAATACATAAGAGATACAGCATAGCAGAATGATTTTGCCTCAATCATATGCAATGCTTTAATACATGCTTGAATAATGCCTACCACAAAATGGCACAAATCCCCAACTCAATCACAACCTAAAAATAGAGAATTATGATTATAAATAGGAAAAAGGTTGAAAATTAGAAGTTCATACAACACTAAACATATTAGTTCCCGACCAATTTTCACCAACGGGACTTGTGACACTGGATCTAAATAATTAGAAACACACATGCTTGTGAAAAGCAACCAGGAAGAAATTTCTTTCATTAAATTCATCAGTGATTTGATATCATAAATTTAAACAAAACTGTATCTCTTCAAAGAATAAGAGAACAAACCAGTGTCAGCTAAAGAATCCATAGCACTTTCTCTGGATTGTACTGGCTGTCTTGAATTTAATCCATTTGTAGCTGCTAACTCACTGTGACTGCCAGTGGCACCATCCCCAAGTCTAAGGGATATCCAATCCTCAGTGCGGATACCATTGGCCACATCAGCTTGATCTCTCAGGTCAGACTGCACTGACGTATCTGATGGTCTTGTTGGAAGAAATATTTGAAGAGAAGGATCTTCCCGACCAAATGCCAAGGGATTGTCAACTAAGCCATCACTCATGTCAGCAGCAGGCTGACCAACAGTTGAACCTGGGACTAAAGATGCAGGCCCCATTGCAGTGTCTGGAGCCAATGTATAACCATTCATTGGCGTGGGACAGTGGATAGAGCCATGTTGCAAATCCACTAAGCCATCTGGAACATCTGAATCTGAAGTAAATAGCTGAAAGCCTGGGCCTCCTTGAGTTCCAGGTGGTAATGACCAAAGGGGCATCCCAAAATCATTGTCATTGGCAGTAAGAAAACCCAAGCAAGAATCCCCACCAGCACCAATAGCAGGGTCTTCAGGGTAAGAATCAGCAATTCCAGCAGAAGGAACAGGATAAGAAACCCCAGCCAGCACTTTTTCTATTGTCCCTGTAGATGTTTTCAGAAGACACTAGTATGTCATTCTCATCTTCTGAATCACTAAGAACAATTACTTCCGCATTCCCAACTGCTGCAGATGGATTTTTGTCAGCAAATCCATACATCGGATCAACATTCAATGACATAGAATCGAGCTCAATTCCATTGTTGGCAAAATCAAAAGTCCCACCACCATCCTGATTTACACTTGGATCTTCACCATCCCTACCACTTCCAGTGGCACTGCTGCTCATTGGGATAACTTTCGGCTCATGAATTTCAAATCTCTCCTGTAATCTGTTACCAGAAGAGGTGTTCATATCTTCAGGTTTGCTAACTTCCCACAATCCATTGCGATTCTTCCTGATTCCAAGTTTCAGACCAACATGACCTTCAGAAACACCCTCCTGTTTAACCTGCTTTGATATTTCAACTTTGGGTTTATCCTCCCCACCAGTAGGAGCACACAGAGAACCATCAGGAAAGTGCCAGAATGCAAGATCCACAACTTCCCGACGCTCACTTTCACTTCTAGTTTTAACACGCCAAGAGCCATCAGGCTTGACCTCAATTTCTGTAATGTCTTCTCCACAATTCCTCATCTACACCATGAATGTGAACCGCATGATATATATGAATGCATCTAAAGAACTACCTTTTTTTAAACAAATAGACCAGAAGGTTCCAAAGAAAAAACACCTTAGATGTGATGCGATTGAAATAAGGATCAATAATTATATTCTCCAATGAGTAGTTCTTCAGACAAATAGGACACTGCCACTGCAGCGACAGACCAATGCTTGTCAGAAATAACAAAATAACTACAAAAGACACAGTAGGACAAAAGAGAGAGAAGAAGAAGAAGAAGAAGAAGAAGAAGAAGAAACAAGTTTATTATATTTGATTGACTTGCCTTTCTAGAACGTTGGTTAAGCTCCACAAAAACTTCAAGATCAAAACAGCCCATGTGAGCACAGGGTTTAAATCTTCCTGCAACCTTCAACCTTGAACCACTCATCTGTATTCAGACAATAACAAAATACATAAATATGTATAAAAGCATTGTGGCAGCTTTGAAACGGATGCACCTAAATCTGTATAATATAACCACAATATAATCACCACACACTAAAGAGTAACTGCAACAATATTTTTGTTAACATGAAAAAACGGAGGACTACAAGACAAAATTATCCTATGTTTTAAGAGAAGTTAATGTTACGGTAAAGAATCAGTAATTAAATAAGCGAAATCTCAATTAAAGAATAATATAATCCTCTCGTTTATCCGTGCAAAAAGATTCAATAATTCATTTGTCTTTATTTCGTATGCATTACCCCAATCATACTATAAAAAATTCTCAAGTGCAAAACATCATGGAATAAATAACTTGTATACTTAAAAACACATATATCATAATTTTACAAATCTAGATAACCTGCTGATGAAGTGACAGGAACAAGAATACAAAACTTTGGTTAACAAAATATCTTCAAATTGAGGGTGAGCAACTATGCCAACTTATCCCACATATTGGACCTCCTTCCACCAAGATTAATACTGCCAGAGATTTATGAAATTCTCTGAGTATGTTAAGTGTCATTAAAGATTGCAAATGGGCAACTCTTCTCTAGTGTGTGCTGTTCAAGTATTTGTACTTTTGACTTGTAAGTCTTTCATTTGAGAAGTTAGCAGTATAAGTGCTCCACAAAGTAATTAGAATTGCAAAAGCTTAGGACATTCTGGAAAGGTTACTGTTTCTCAGCAACATCACCAGAGAATGAATTGTCAAGTTTTTAAAGAACAAGAGATTTGAAAAAGAACAAAACTAGCCGAGGATTCTTCCAGACATGCAAATAAGCATAAAAGAAATGTTGGATTAAACAACCCCAATAACAGCCCAGACAAAGCACAGACAGAATGCCAATTCAAGAATCTCTGTCCTATTACTTTTTTATCATTTTCCCAATAAGCAACATCAAGATTGTCCTTGAAAGATAATAAGTAAACTTAATGAAGCAATAAAACATCTACGTTGGTTACAGGCATTTTTGTATACCTGCCATTGTTTTAAGGTGGCATCCCAGGATTACTTGAGCTGTATATGTGGGTGTTTAACTCTGATCTCTCTCTCTCTCTCAATTCTCATTCCACTTTTAATAGTCTAGCAACTTTAGCCTCAGTAACCAATTCTTTTCCGCTTACTAGTGCATTAATAAATGAAGATTAGGAATAACATTCGTCCCACAAACTCCATCTTTAATGTTACCACGTTAAGAATAGAAAGTATAACTTGAAAATGCAGATAGATCACTTGCATTTACAAACACATGCACGGACAACAAAGAATCTTAACTTCAAACAAATGTAAAGAGACCACTTGCATTTACAGGCGCATATAACTTACAGGACAGCGTAGGTTAACGCCAAAAGAATCTGCAACAACTTCCAGATCACTGTCACTATCAGCATTATCTGCTGCATTCCCACCACCAACACATCGACAAACACGAGCTAGAGCATCTTCAAAACTCTCACCATCAGACTCCTTAGGAATCAAGTTGAGAATCTGGACAACAGAGCAGAATATAATAAAATTACAGTGGAACAGAGGAAAACTGAATCTGAATCAGAAACATTAAATGTTAAACCTCAGGAACAAAAATAAAAGGAGTAAACCTTCCAACGATAAATAAGAATTCAACAGCAGAGAGAATGGCGTGCAAAAAGTTATTCATGCCAGATGCAACTAAGAACGGGAATAGGGGAGCTTTAAAGCGGGCACCCGCACATATACCATTCGGCCCAAAAGTACCCAATCATTCATTGCGAGTTCTTTATGCCAAATGTTGGCCATTCATTTCTTTTCCAAGACAGTATATGGCAAATGCAGTTAAATGAAAGATAAGATATTCAAGCCCCAAGGCACCAGGAAATCAAAAATGTAAATTACAAGTGAAAACATTTTAACCCAACCTCACATAACAATTCTAGTGCAAACCATCTGGTGTAGCAGAAGAGTGGCTAATAAAAGTCAACATGCAACATCCTAACTCCGGCTTCAATCAGTTTGACCATAATTAGATGCCACTTCAAGTAGGGAAGAGAAAAATAATATCCAACCCATGCATAAAGAGATAAGGGCTACCAAACACTAAATGCCTCCAGAGAGAGAGAGACAGATAGAAAGGTCAAACAAGACAAAGTTATTCAGAGAAAGGAAATACCTGTTGAACAGTTCGCCGCTTCACAATTCTAACTCCTAAACAGAAGATGCGAGCATCACATCCAGTTAATAAAATTTTATTAATTCCATCTTTCGTGCATGGTGTAATCTGAGAAAACAATAGAAGATAAGCTAAGAAAATAGATTAGACAACGAACCATGGGTAAACGTTTCACTTTTTAAGCAAAAGATACTAATAGAATTACGGCAAATGTGGACACCCACTCACTAACAAATGTGTGCCCACACGGACAAAAGGGTAAGACAGAGAGAAAACCATGGACACAAACAGAGAGAGAGAGAGAGAGAGAGATGAGAAAGAAATTGAAAGCACAAATTGTTTGTTCTTGCAGAAAGAAAACTCACTATCGGACCATCATCACGACCATTAGCTCCTAGTAATTGCGAGCCAGGTCTATTAATAGCACGCACAGGAACACCTGTACAATCATTCACAAATAAATAAAACCATAAGTCATACGCAGTCTAAGATAATGATCACCACATTAAATATGAAGCACCAAGAAGATATCACTAGATATTAGCTACTAACAGAATCTTATAATTGCTTTAAAAATGCAACTGCAAGGATTTAAAGAAAAATTTAAGAATATGATTCACAGGAATAATATATATCCTCATCATATCAAAAATAATTTAAATATGTCAAAAGTAAGGCTAAGTTTATACAACTACATCAATAAATCAGTTGAAGTAACTTCTTCACTGTACCATTGACCTGTAGATCTGCATACTGCGGCCACTGCATCCTGAAGGGGACTTTGTCATTCAGAAGCATACACCATGCCTAAATAATAACATCACAAACAGAACATGAGCACTTGTTTAAGTAATAGAATACTAGTAAACCATAAGGCATTATTTCACAAGCGAACCAACCTGAACATCATACTCTTGCTTTGACAGTAAGTCTTTGTCTGGCCTGGTAATTTGAAATGTTTTCTCCACACTCTGCACTGGGTTTGTGCTGGAAAATATTCGATATAAGATATAACTGAAGAGAGAATAATAGTAAAAAGTGGTGTCCATGCTGCATATATATAACAACTCCCAGACCACCTTACTTAAATCAGTAAATGAGTAGAATTCCTATGGACCCATGAAACAAAAAAATTTGTAAGATGCAACATATAAACCAAACAAAAGAACAATATTTTTAACACTGAGAGAATGAAAAATTAGGGGACCAAAATATCTGCTAATTCTGTAAGACATAATAATCAATGTAAAAACCAAGCTTATTGAATTCACATTTTTTTTTCCTTAGTAAACAAAAGAATATTATTAGAATGAAAGGGAAGAAAACACAAAGTTGAACTAGAGGTCCAAAAGGCCACCAAAACAACCCTATGCAAGGTACCTATTGAATATACAAGTGGAAATCAGTAGATCAATACAACACAGAGTATGCCCTCCCAAAAATTATAACAAAAAGAAGAGAGATAGATAGAGAGAGAGAGAGAGAGAGAGAGAGAGAGAGAGAGAGAGAGAGAGGAACCTCAAATAAGCAAACTTAACCTAAGGCCCCTTCCCAATCGTGATTGAATTCACTTCAAAATTACCACTGACACCATGTTAATTATTTCCATTACAACTGAAACTCTTGAGAGAATTCTAATTTCTAACAAATAATTAAAAAAACACCACCTCACTAGGTTCATTTCAGAAGTACCACTGAAATCTCTATATTAGCTGCCTCCAGTTTGAATAAAAGATTACATAGTTTTAACAACAACAAAAGAAAACAAAAAAAGAAAGATAAACAGTAGGCAAAATAAAACATGCATCCTTCACATTTCAAAATGTCTAGAGGGAATCCAAGCATAATCAACTCACCCATCCGTTGGAATATTTGTAGTAATCAACTTCACAGGATATAAAGGATGTGCAATTGTAACCCAGAAACTGTGTGCAAAAGACCACATTGGAAAAAGAGAGATGAGCTAAAATTTCAACAATATGCAAATTACCAACTTAATAGAAAAAATTAAATTACCAGTCAGGGCAAGACAACAGCTAAGTGAAGATCCAGTTCAGTTTTGAACAACTGAACTTTGCCTTGCCCATTGAGTGTTGTCAAAAATTAAAAATTAAGCATAGCAAATAACCAACTGCTTCAAGAAGATTCATGCAAGCCAGTTCTGGCAGGCTAGTCCAGTTTAAAATTTTCCATTCAGTTCACACTCACTCAATTATATTCAGCACATAGTTCTTGTGACATATATTTAGAAGAAAGTATTTAGATGACACAGGATACATCTGTTACCAATATAAATTGCATTAGCTGTTGATGTGTCCTTACAATATGGTAAATGCTCCTGTCTATCATATCATCATGATGTCCCCTATTATACATACATAAGCTTCAAAAAATCTCCTGATCATCAAAGTCCTTAAGATCATGAAGAGATAATTACCAAGTTAGATATGAAGTCCATTCTGGTAAACTGGTGTTATTATCTTCTCTGTCTGATTAATTACATCTAAGGCAAAGATTTTATCATGAAGGATGTAAATTTAGAAAATGTATAAACAGCACACATCATGCAAAGTACTATGAACAAAAATAATGAAAAAAGGGACAACTCACATAATAATTTGACAGCTAATTAGAGAGATTTCACATAGAACAGTTTAAATAAAGAGTTTGTATACATACGGATCAGCTCGGCTGAGTCTACAAATTTCACAATAAAATAATTCAGGAACTGGTAAATGTCCCTCCATAGGTTTCTCTGGGATTAAAACACAGCTCATGTGTTGCCACACATGGCATCTACTATCCTCACACTGCCAATCATGAAGAAAAAGGGACAGCAAAAGAAGAATCAGCAAATTATTGTAGGTAAAATGAATTGAAACACCAAATCCTACAGCTGCATGCCCCAATACATATAAGATGTATGTCTTCTCATTAAACTATCATACATAGATGAGACCATAATAGTAACTTAAATCCAAAACTATAAAAGGGCATAAGAATACAGCATAGATAATATAACCTTGATCATTGATTCAGTTTCTAGTGAACTTCCACAGGGACAACGAACTTTAGTATCTGATTGACAGTAGTCATCCATTTCTCCTTTAATTTTGATGTTACTGCTATTTGAAACACCCGGTCCTCCCTTTGATGCCAAGTCAGTGGCCACAGGTACCTGCAATTTTCTGGGAGTAAGAGCAGACAGTATATGCATGTCAGAAGCAGGATTAAGCAGAGCGTACGAGAAAGCATAAAAGTATTGTAACTAAAAAGTACAAACATTAAATATACAGAGCAGCATCTGTAGGAAAAAAAATAATAATAATTCAGAAAACTATTAAGCCCATGATAAGCATTATAAACTGAGTCATGCAAGGTATGAAACTAAGAAGACAACCTGTATGTGTCATCCACCAGTTTGGCCACCTCTTCCTTACTAACAGCACTCTTCTTTGCCCACATCTTGGAAACTGAAAAACATTATGGAAAGACAATGCATAAGCTCAGCAAGATTATATAATTTCCATAATACTGACTTCAAAGACAGAGATCACCTGAATAAAGGTTCAACTGCAGGGCAGGAATCCTCAGAAGCAGATAAAAAAGACTACCATGAACAGTACAATTAGACATACACATGCATTCACCTCCCTCTCCCTATGACATCCGAATATTTCTCTGTCATACACATTTCTCCTTCTTCCTCCAATTCCCCTAACCCCCCCACCCCCCTCTCTCTCTCTCTCTCTTTTTCCCCTCCTTATGCACAAGCATCTGTCTCTCTTCCTCTCCCTCCCTTTCTTCCTCCCCTTGCCCAAGCTCTGTCTCATTGCCAAAAAGTTCCCACCCACTCAATTGTACACACAGACACAAAATCATATAAAATTGAGCCACAGATTGAAAACTGAAAAGAACACGCACAACAGAAGAATTATAGTAATTCAAACATCTTCAATTTTCCAGGAGACATTGAAGAGGAATAACCAATAAGCGAGCAAAGAAAGAAAAAGAATTTATTCCCATTTTTAGGAGGACAGAAGTGGAAAAAAAATGTTTACCTTGATCATCAGAGAGAATGGCCAATATCCGATCAACAAGATCCTACACATAATATAAAATAAAAACATCAAACACAATCACTCAGTGACATCCAACCCAAACCAAACAATTATCGGCTTAACTTAAGCCCTTTATGATTTCTTCTTCTTTTAATATTTTTTATTGCTTGCAGATGGGGAGGAAGCTGAATCCATTAAGCAACAGAAAGGCGGCCAAATAACATTTACTAACCAAAAATGGTGAAAGTTACCTGCAAATGATTGTTAAAACTTACTATCATGTCTAGGATAGAGGGGGACAGAAAGAGTGGGCTAGGTTATGCACATAAGAGGCAAGGAAAGATAGGAAGTTAGGGTAGAGTTAATAAAGAGATTCAACAATGTCATCTAAATGCCAAGATAACAAAAACCTTGCTCATAAACCAAACATAAATTAACTACATTCAGAAAGCAAAATTAAAAATTTTTTTTTTAAAGAAAAAAGGAACTGTCAATTTAAACAGTGTACACAGAAGCACATACACCAATATCACTGCCTCACAAGTTGAGACTTGAAACGCCTATCATCATCAACTAGATGCAAGATTCTAGTAACATAATACTTGATAGCTTGACCAAACAACTACTCTTCCATGCAAGTGACTAAGGTAATGAGCAATAAAAGAAATATATTGGAATCTAACCTGCTTCTTTCCTTGCTTTGAAAGACCTAATTGAGTGAGTACATCCTTGAGCTCCTTTATTCGAAAATATGCCAATTTGTCCTGGAATAGAATACGCAAGGTATCAAAAACTTCACACACCAGCACAAGATAGAGGGAGGGAGAGAGAGGTTGTTGAGAGAAAGAGAGAAAAAAAAATGACAAAAGGATTTGTCATCACTTAAAAAGGGAAGGGGACGGCAAATCTCATCCCCAAACATACTCATGACTCTATTTCCGGTTTTTTCATCAAGATGGAATTCAATTACCTTATCTATCCAATGCAGAGTTTTTCTTCTTACCATATTGAGTGCCTAACAGTGACTTCAAAATGGCAATTAAAAGTGTACACAACAGTTTTTCAAATTGATTCGCCAAAAAATATGTTAAATAGAAAAAATTGACCACGACAAACTGCACTTATCAAACGAGAACTTGTTGCTACTTATAACACAAATGAATAGTCCTGTAAAATGTTAAACATCGGGAAGAAGCCCAAGTGTCAAAAACAGTAAAAACAACCTGCTACATCCTTCTTAGTGTTTAACCAGACAGGTCGATAAATTATCCCACAAATGTCATAACAAAATTTACTCATCACCGCAATTAAAAACAACACGAACTCCATAAATTCCCATCACTCATGTTTGCGATTACTCAAGCTCCTTCTTTCCGTCACTATTTCCTAATTTAGAGCTCCAAAAGAAATAACTGAACCACACTAACAAAACCACAAGAATCAAGCAAACCGAAAGCAAATAGCAGCTATTCACAACAGAGAGAAATTTAATTACCTTGCAACTAGCTACCAAATCCATATTTCTTTCTTCTGTTTCCTTCCTCAACAAAAATCGCAGCCCAAATCAGTACCCAATCAATAGTCGCAAAACCCGATAATGAAGAAAAATCTCAGCCCGTACAGTTTCCGCACAACTGTCGATCTAATCAGAAAACCCAAACAAACTAAAAGAATTAGTCAAATTGATTTCAATCCAAACCAAATAATATAATTATCGAAATTTTAACAAAATAAAAGAACACATCGCCATAATTAATCAAAGAGCTTACGGTGATTGAGCAATTAAATTTAGGGAATCGGCGACTTAGGGTTAGCGAAAAGTCTTCGAGGAATCACCGACCTGACCTTTTTGACCGAGAGGAAAAGGATGATCCAACCAGAAGACGGAACTTAACTAGCAAAACCCACCAAATTTTACAAAAGTCACGGACCTATCGCCGATAATCAAATCCGGTTTTTTAACGGTATACGTCCGGGTTTAGTTTCGGTGCTATTGCTGCGTGGATATTGTGATGCACGCCCTTACGTTATTATCATTAGTAGGATAATAACATTCGGCTCTTGATGTTTAGCGATATTTCTAAGTTAAGGAACAATTAGCATTTTTTGTTCGCCATAATGGGACGTTAAATGGAATTCGCTGGCGTGCATTTATGATCATGCGGTCCAATATTCTAATTCAAATAATTATAATATTAATAACTTCTTGACTTTTACGTTTTTACATCAAGTAAGTGCTTCAAATTAAAAAATAAAAATTAATTAATTAAATTATCTTTAGAGAAGCAACAAATCACACTTACCTAAAATCAACTCAAATACCAATAAATAAATTCTGAAGGAATTTCATTTCATTCAGCTTCTTAAAAGACAAAAGAGCATGTACATAATTTCTGAATTTACTTTTAATGAATAAAATGAAAATGAAAATGAAAATGTTACCTCTTATTTTTTAAAATTTTCAAGATACTGATACTAATTAATTTTTCTTTTTGATTTGTAATTATTAAAAAACAGAGTATTTTTTTAAAATGATCATATATGATATGCTCAATTATAATATAAAATTAAAAAATAAATATCTCTATACATGGAAAAAAAAAAAGAAGAAAAATTTACCGAAAACCTCAACGTCATGTACAAAATTTAGGGACCCACGTGGAGAAAAATAGAACTGAAAAGCAAATTCATGGACTTCTGTGTTTCATTATAAATTTGAAGGCGCAAATTTTTATTTTGGCCTTTAACTCTTATCCCTTGTCAATATAATTGTGTATTTTTTTTAGATATTTCTGAAATTCAGAGACGTCGATGTTATTACCCCCATTATTAATTGTTTTCGTCCTTTAGTTGGAGTGAGCCCGTTTAGGATGTGATTAGTCTTTATTTATTCGGGTAGTTTGGGTGAACCTTGATCGTTGATCTGATTGAATCGTGTAGCGTGGAATCTTCTTTGAGAGGAGATGTCCGATTCCCCCTGCTTTTTATACTAATATTACATCACCCACTAACTCTTAAATATAAATTTACTTGCGATAATTAAAATGTTAAAATAAAATGAAATATTCTAATACTTTTGTCACGGTTAAAGATAGCACTAATATTTCATTATCTTTTATATTATTTTTAATATTTTATGTAAATTTATTTGCGAGAATTTAAACCTTAAAATAAGATGAAATATTTTAATATCTTATCACTGCGAGAGGTGACAATTTGAATTCACGAGTCGTGTTCGAATCGTATCAAATCATGTCAATCCAAACACGACCCATTTATTAATCATGTCATAATCGTGTCAGATTGACCTATTTATTAACGGATTAACTCATTTATGAGTTTAATTTAAATAAAAAAATATTACATTTGTAGATAATTGAATTCAAACGAGTGACACGACATGACTCGTCAACTTATTTATTAATCGTATAATTGTGTCGAATTGACCGTTTAATTTAAATGAAAAAATATTATATTTGTAAAAAATTGAACACAATACCTTAGTTTCATATAATTTTAACAACTGAGTTACACTATATTTTTGTTTAATATATGAATATATTTTTATTTAATCATCTTTAAATTCTTCTTTTATATTTTAATGTTAAATTTTTTTAAATCATGAATGCTAAATTATTACGTTGGAATAAAATTATTTGATGAAAAGTAATTTCAAATTAAAATTTACTAAAATAAAAAATTAAAATATCATATAATACATTTATTTCTTTTCATTCTTTTTTAAATTTTTACAATAAAATCAATTAAATAAAAAAAAGCTATCTATTTTTATATTTTTTGTATAATTTTTTTATAAAATATTTTGTAAATTTTTTCTTTCTATTTTTTAGGAATAATGTGATTTACCTCTTTGACTTTTTGAAAAAAGGGAGATACTCCCTTTAACTTTTTTTCTTGTCTTATATACCCTAAACTTTCAAAAAAACTTAAAATACTCCTAAAATACTATTCTGAGCTTTATATTATATATAACTTCACTATTTTACCCTTTAACTATTAAAAACATATAAAATAATTTAATTATTTTTATTTTTACTATATAATAATCAATAATATATTATTATAATAATTAATTTAAAAATTATATTGATATTTTGTTGTTAATTATTTTCTTTTAAATTTGTTAATATATTGACAATATTAATTATAAATAATTTTATTAAAATAATATATTTTAAAAATTATATATAATAAATATTGTTAAAATTCATTGTCAATTTTCTACAATTTTTTTAGTTGTAAAAGTAAAAACAATTAATTTTTTACAACTAAAAAAATTTCATATTGTAAAATTTTTTAATAATTTCTTAACATATTTTATGTTGTAAAACTTTTACAAATAATGTTATTAAAATTTGCTTACAATTAATGTTATAAAAACTGACAATTAAGAAGACTTTTAATAAGATTAATTATACATAATTTTTAAATAGACTATTTTAATATAAGGACAATTAAATTATTTTATATGTTTTTAATATTTGGAGGGTAAAATAGTTATTTATATTTAAAATAGTGCTTAGAATAGTGTTTTATGGGAGTATCTCGAATTTTTTTAAAGTTAGAAAGTATGTAAAATTAGGAAAAAAGTTAAAGAAATATCTCTTTTTTCACAAAAAGTCAAGAGAGTAAATCACATCATCTCTTTTTTTATTTAGATATATTTTTAATAGATAATTTATTATCATTATTATTTTAAGTTTTTGGAATCATTATTTATTTAATTATTCATCTAATGCATATAGTATATAACATGGTGTATGTACAATGGATTGACGATAATTAATATAACTAATGAAACATTCTTATTTAACCATCATTAATGAATTGACTACCTTTTAAAGTCAAAATGTGACAATATTTAACTTTTGTAATGTATTAATAATATTTATACTATTATTAATGTAACAATTATGGATTAACAAGCCAAGTATCATATAACTTATTAAAATTATATATATAAAGCAATATGAAGCAATATGGTTTAATTAATCATATTGATACTCAATTAGAAAATTAAATAACTATTAGAAATTAAATTTGAAAGTTTTAAAAAAATTACTTACTTATCAAGTGGTATTTCACCTCATTATTAAATTATAAATGATAAAATGATATATTGTTACGCAGTATATTTAAATTATGATTGATTTATAAATATGCTAATTGTGATATAATAAATTAATTTATAATTACACATCGAAACTTTATTAAAATTACATATTAAAATTATTGTTAAATAATATATTACAAGAAATTTATAAATAATATATCATAAATAAGTTAAAATATCTTAATTTAAAGTTCATTATATATCAAATTTAAGTTAAATAATCTTAAATTTATTGTATTTATAATTTAAAAGTAAATAATTTTTAATATTAAATTAAAAATAAATATTTTAAAAATTATCAAAGTAATTTAATAAAGAAGAATAAAAATATTTTGTAATATACAAATAATACACTCACAAATCATATCAAATTGTTGTTGTAGTCTATTAGTAATTGTGTTAATTTTACTCAACCCAAACTCGTAAAATTTGTGTTAGGTTCACGGGCCATCTTCAATTTTGTCACCCCTAACTATCGCACCAAATGACTTATTTTAATAATTTTCTAATATTTAATACATATATCTTTTAAAAACACATAATAAAATCTATTAAAAATAAAAATTATTTTCAGTAATGTAATAAAAATAGTTTTATATTTATAAAATTAATCTGAAATATTGCTAATTTATTAAAAAAATAAATCTAATTTATTGTAAAATTAAAGTTATTTTGAAATCATTATTAATTTTAAATTTAATTTTAAAAATTTATAATTTATGATACTAATGATTTTAAATTCGAAATGTTTTAAAATTTTAATTATTATAAAACTATTTTTAAATTATAAATTTTTTTATATTAAAAAAGTTATTATCAATAGAATTTATTTTTATGTATGTTTAAAATGGTTATTTATTAATTAATTTATCATAAATATATATTTGGTGTAATGGTAAAGATATTAATTCATTTTCGTAAGTCTCAAGTTTGAATATTTATAATATCAATTTATTTTGTAACTTTTAAAAAATCAGTTCAAATCATTGGTTTAACTCTGGGTTGGAACTCAGAAATGTGATAAGGTATTAGAAAAAAATGTAAGGGGATAATAGGGCATTAGCCCAAAAAATATATGAGAATCGGACATTCTCCCTTATTTGAAGGACTTGAATAAGGAATAATGAGGCATTAGCCCAAAAAATATAAGAGAATTGGATATTCTTCATTCTTTAAAGGACTTGAGTAACCTGAACTAAAATAGGAAAAATTACTGGCCAAAAAGATAATTATAAAAATACTGTTACAATACTTTATAATTTGTCACAATTGTTTTCTAAATTTTAATTTTACGTATAAATTTTAAATTCTAATATGAATGAGATTTCAACTTTCAACTCTCACATTAGAGTAATACTAAAATAATAAAATTTTTATACAAATTATCATATTAAATTAATATGATATTTTCATATAATTATTATTTTTATATCATATCAATTTATATATGGTATTTTATGTGAATAATTTGTATCTGTAATATGGTTCTAAATTTTGTTAATAACAATTTGTTGTTGGAAAAATTCACAATTTTTTTTTATTTTGAATTATATTTAATAGAAAAATGTCATATATATATATAGACACATCCCCTACAAAGACTACTTTTCTGTACGTATCTATCTAATAATTTTAAGTAAATTTAATTTAAAATTATTATAAAAATAGAGTGATAATGTTGCACTATTTCATATTTCTCTTGAAACTTCACTTTCGTTGTTTACAATATTAACTTTAATTAAAATTAAATAAAAAATCTAATTAAACTCAAATATTTTATTTTTTTGTTAAACACTCTTTACCCCTATTATGCTTATAATTCATTGATATTTTACTAACTTCTAACTTTTACTTATCATAATTTTTTTTAGTTTCCAAATCTTTTATTTTATTTTTTAATATATTTTTTTAAAAGTTCATAAAATTTTTAAATTAATAAAAGAAATAATTACAGATAAATAATTGATGGTGAAAAAGAAATTCTCAATCACAATTTGAAGTTGAATAGAAACTTGTATGTTACAATTAATTAAGTATATTTTGAAAAAAAAAATTTAACTTTAATTATTTTTAGGTGAAAAAAAAAGAAATTGTATCACTCAAAAAAATATACAAGAAATAAATACTGTTATTTTTTTATTAAATTAAATAATTGTTTTACATATTTAACAAATTTCCTTTAAGAAGTTTAATATATTATTATACTTATTACTCTTAATTCAATAAACCTATCGGTCGGGGAGCTGTCTCCAACGAACCGGATACGGTTTGAAACCGGCTGAAGTTACTAAACCGAACCGTTTCTGTGTTGGTTTTTTTTTTAGCGGTATGCTTTCTTGGACAGCAGGAAAAGGCCACTTACAAATAACACATCAAGCTCTTCAGATCGTGAAGCCCGAGCTCTGCAATTCAGTGAAAAATTTCATTGATCGCGAATCGAATCTCAAAACCAGCGTAAGATTTAAATCAGGTGTTATATCATTGTTATCTATTTATCCAAATTTTACTGATTTAGGTCGTTCGAGTAAACCATTTTCTTGATTATTGTTTCCGCAGTTAAATGGAATCGAACCAAGCTAAACACGGACTTGTGGGCCCTAACGACCCCATTCAAAGAACCCAGTAAAGCTCTCTCTTTCTGTGTTTACCTCTAGGGTTTTAGGAGTTTATTGGAACTGAACAAAAAATTCGGGAAGGAATTGGAAACCCTATTTTTTTTTTTTTTGAATCTTTGAATTTTCTTTTAATTTATGATATTTGTGTGTAGGTACCCGTATGTGACTGGTACATCTGTAGTTGCTTTGAAGTACAAGGATGGGATTTTGATGGCTGCTGATATGGGAGGTTAGTGCTCAGGCCAATTATCCATGTTGAACTTTTTGATATTTTGTTTCAATGTACTTTCTTCTGTCGATTTATTCTTACATTTTTGGACATTTTGAAAATAATATTCCCAAAACCGGTGCTAATAATGATAATAAAAATAAAAACAGAGTTATATTCAGCTCAAATGAAACTAGTAGTTAAGTTGTTTCTTAGGTTTTAACTGAAAGAAAAATTGAAAAATCAGAGTTTATTTCTACCAGCAAATTTTTCTGAGCTATCAACTAATTAGCTAGTTTCAAGTGGGAAGCTTCACACGTGATGTTATGGAATTCAATTGAAGTGTCTTGATTCCTTTGCATGTATAATATTGATTAGTTGAGCAATTATATTATTGCAAGTCAGATAGTACCACAGAAGCTGAAAAGGTTTTGATGGGAAGTTTTTGCAAATTAAGGAAAGAAAGAATTGAAGGAAAATGCTCTGAATTTGTTGCAGGAGACATCTTATTCTATTTTTTTTTCTTTGTTTCATCTTTTATTTTCAATAACCTAAGATTTGGAATGGCATCATAAATTTGTTGTGTGTTCTTTTGTTTATGTTTTTGGTTTCTTTTCTTCACATTGAACCTTCCAAGTTGAACTTTCTTTTACTTTTGAAACCAGGGAATGCTGACTTCATTTTTTTTTATGGTAGTTAGTGTTAATTTCTTCTCCTGTTTTGTTTAATTGAAGTGGCTAAAAGTATAGTTCCTTTTTCTTTGAGGATTAAATGGTTTTTATGTTCATTCATGCCACATGGTTTATAGTCCATTGTCTCTGTGATTCCATGTTTGTAGCAATTTTTCAAATATTGACCATTACTATTTTGTAGAAGCATATAGAATGACCTGGTTTGTGACTCTTAACTTGCACGTTGGAGTGGTTATCGATGTTGTTATCATAATAAACAGAGCACTTTGTTGACTAATATCATTGAAATATAGTTGGGAAGTAGAAATGGTGCTTAGAGGTAAAGAAGCAAAGGTTTTCAGTGAGTGATATTGTGGTGGACAGAGGTCTCGAAATCAACATTTGATCATATTTTAGTTTTTAGTTTTCCTCTCTATTCTGCTTCAGCTTCCTCGGCATAGTTGTTTATTTATTCAATAAATTGTCTTGAATTCTGAATATTTAGTATCCTTTTCAATCATATGCTGTTTTATCGTGTCTTTTTATTTTGAATACTAATGCTGATTTGTGGCATGCTTTTGAAATAATGAAAAAAATAGGTTCCTATGGGTCCACATTGCGATACAAGGGTGTGGAGCGAATGAAGCCTATCGGAAAGCATTCTCTTCTGGGTGCTAGTGGAGAAATTAGTGATTTTCAGGAGATTTTGCGTTATCTTGATGAGCTTATGTAAGAATTGTTGGCTGATTTAGATAGAGATGCCTGGTATGTTGAAATTTCTGACCAAGTCATTTTGGATGTTTGATGTTTGCAGTCTCTATGACAATATGTGGGATGATGGGAACTCTTTGGGGCCTAAAGAGTTGCACAGCTACTTGACAAGGGTTATGTACAACAGGCGTAACAAGTTCGATCCACTGTGGAACTCTCTTGTGCTTGGTGGAGTGAAAAATGGACAGAAGTATCTTGGCATGGTAAGTCATGATTATATCTTCATTCTAAGAATCAGCTAGAAACTGGGTGTGTTTTTAAGGGTTAGGCACTGACTCACTCATTTTTATAACCATGCCTTTCCAGGTTTCAATGATCGGAGTGAACTTTGAGGACGATCATGTGGCAACTGGGTTTGGAAATCACCTTGCCAGGCCAATTCTTCGTGACGAGTGGCATGAGAACTTGAGTTATGAAGATGGCGTTAAGTTATTGGAAAAATGCATGCGTGTGCTCCTGTATCGTGATAGATCTGCTGTCAATAAGCTTCAGGTTGGATTATTCTTATACATTTACATTAAGGTTATCAATACCCTTTCCGCTGACTTTGGATGTGTTCGTACTTTGAAAAATGCAGATAGCAAAGATCACAGAAGAAGGTGTAACAATATCCCAGCCCTACTCATTGAAGACCTTCTGGGGATTCTCTGCTTTCGAGAATCCAACAGTAGGTGCTGAGGGATCATGGTAGTTGGCATGAGATAGCTTCTTTCATGTTTCTTTCGCTGTATTACTTATGGAGTTCAAAGACAAATGATATTAGGAATGATGCATCTTTCCGTTTGTTTTAGCCAGTGACTTGTAAGGTGTGTCTCGATCTATGTCACATCATAGATTCTGATGGTGAGATGCTGCCTTGTGAGAACAAGTTATATTTTAAAATCGTTTCAAACTTTACTCCCTGCTTTTTTCACGCTGCCTTTGTTCTTTTAATGTTTGCAATGGCATAAGTCATCCATTATGCATAATGGAAAGAATGTGGATTTGCTTTAATGTGTTTATGTTTGTACAATCATCAAACTAGTCTGTGTTATGAAAAATATGGAGCTAAGTCACGACAATGAATGTTCATCTTTATTGTTTAGGTTGAGGCAAAAGCTAAATTTTATGACGCTGAAAAGTTAGACGGCAGCAAAATATTATTTGGGCATGTAAGGGGTTACGAGCAATTTGTAGTTAATAATCATGTCAACACATTGAAAGTATGGTTCTTTACAAGTAGCCTTTTGAGCCATCTCATTTAGCAGCCTAGAAAGATTTACCTGGATAAGATGTCTTCTTGGGGTGGAAAAATGAATGATTTTGGCTTTCTTCATTTAAGCAAAAAGCAATACTTTCAGTGTTCCCGCACTGGGTTCAACAATTACAGATGTCAAAATCCATTATCGGAAGCCTTGAAAAAGTTTAAATATTATTGGATAATGCTTAGAGTAATTAGCGTTCTAACTTAAGCATATCCTCAACTTGATGTGGGTTCAAAAGAGGCGACTGCCCAAGGATTAAAGGTCATTCAAAACTTGTGGCTAGCAAGGGCTGGAGAGCAACATAACCTCTCTTCGCTGCAAACCAGCAAAAAATGCTAAACTTGAAACAGAATATGCTTGAAAATTGGAAAATATTATTACTAAAGAATACACGAATTTTCACTACTGCAAAATTTGTTAGCAGCATGAGCATTACTTAACGTAACAGATGTTCTAAAAGGGAGACTACAGGCTAGTGGGGATAATTAATGGTCCTTCTAAAAGGAAAACGGGTTCGAAGGCTTGTAATTAGTGCAGATCAGCTAGCTAAGCTATCATCGCTTTGAGTAATGACTAAATTGTAAGACTAGACGAAGCATAGCTGCAGGCACCTCCAGAAATACTTAGATAGCTTGTAACTTGGCATATATATATATATATATATATATATATATATATATATATATATATATATCATAAAATGTATGATAAATCAAGTTGGTCTGAGAGGTCCTCCACTTTCCATCCCATGCATGCCTGAAAAGGAACACAAGCAAAGCAGACCAAGACAAGAAACAAACATGAAAACAAAAGAGAGAGGGATGCAGAAACAACCTGATGACACTTGCCTTTTCTGCAGCCTGCCCGATCGATCCTTGATTTTTTACGCAAAAGCACAAGGTTTCCCATGCTGGGGAAATGATTCCGGCAGCCGAGCAAAAAAAATGAGCACGGGTGACGGCGCCATCTCCCCTGCATAGCAAACATATTGATGCTCAGCTTAATTCCTTTTAATTCTTCAATTTTCTCTTGCTCAACACACACACACACACACACATATATATAGAGAGAGATGAAGAATACATTATCGTTTCGAGGATTAGAATATTAAATTTATATTGAGATTGGCTCCACCAGTAATCATGAATCCTTCCTGCTACACACATCATTTAGGAAGCAGTCGCTGTTGTTCCTTTGCAATTAATTCTCTTTTATATATACATACATACATATATATATATATATATATATATATATATATATATGTACTGTTATATGTGTGTGTGTGGCTGGGATTATTATGCACAAAATTTGAGCCATTTCTGACATCAGCTTCGGTACGTCAGCTGGTATGCGGAAATCCATCATTCATGAATAATTCACATTATATATATATATATATATATACTCCATTCATGATTCATCTCTATTTGGTTCCATGATTCTGGAGCAAAAACGCCGCTATCAGCCACAAGCTGTATGAGGAGCTTTTCAGAAAAAGTAGAAGGGAAATAGATTCCGTGCTTTTTCTATAGCCTGAATTTATATACTGGACAGCACTGATAAATGATTTAGTTTTCATGGAGTTAATTAATTCTGCTATTATGAGGGAATGAACCATATAATATTGATTTTCCTAGGAGTAAGACGGCTTCTAAGATACAGAAGGGAAAACGTGATTAAATTGGCACCGAAAGTGCAACACTACACTCTCTTGTCTGTCTGATGGTATGTTCGTAACAGTTGAATGAATTCATAAATTTTTTATTTAGTAGTAAACTATTATTTGTGGTTCAATGTACTACTTTTAACATACCAGCTGTAATCAATTATTATTTTTGTTAGGAATGGAGATTGAATAAGGACTACAATCGTTTATTTACTGGTCAACTTAATCATATTTGATAATTAATTAATAGCTAGCAATTAATGCTGAAAATATTTTACCCTTAATGCTGACGATGGCTGCAGTGAGCCAAGGATTCATTGGCATTGAAAGCGATTGCTCGTATAATATTACAATACATATGGGTTCATAGAGTGATGAGTTTGGTATCATAATTGAGTCAAGTGATGTTGAAATAATTAACAGAAAGGACGGACGTTATATATGCATGTGATACGAGACATTGGACTGTATGTATGTCAAGTGGTATGCGTGACTATGACTGGCCCATCAAGTGGGTGATCATTTATTTAGATGTAGGCGGTCCTATACTACATATGCTTCGTTCATAATTATTGTTATAAAACTCATTTGAGTTAAATTTGGACATAACTGTGGTTCATACTTCACAATGCATATACAAAATAGGCGTGCACCCGACATAACATGGGCTTGGCCGAATTTGGAGAATGATTGCTTTGGGCCCAATTTTGTCCACAAATAATTGTTTACATAATAGAAGATTGTTGTTGTATATTTCAAATTCACTGGACAAAAAATTTAGCATAAAGAGTGAGATGACTCCAGGGGAAATAAATTTATCTTTTTATGAGGTGAGGGGACCAGACATTTTATTTTTCATGAGAAGTCATTATTATTTTGCATTATTATTGTTAAAAAAAAAAAAGTCTTCGTCCTTTTGTCTCTACCCATCTTCAGCCGCTGCAAATGGTCCAAAATAAAACCAACGCAATCTTATAATAAATTCAGAATATAAGAGTTTATTTTCATTTTCCAAATTGGAACCCAAAAGTTTACTATTTTAATGTAGTTTAAAATTGGCGTACTCTATTCTATGTTATTACTTATGTAGAGTAAATAATAAAATTATTCTAAATGGGCACTCAGAACATGTCAATTTTGGTTCAGTATTGGCATGATAAGGATATTACTACCACTATAGAATAAAAAAGAGACACAAAAGCCTGCCTATAGTTTTCACTTTGTATCCGACTTTAATTTAATTTAATGCTACAACTACCTCGATTTGACACATTTTTTTTTATTTCGAAGAATCCATATATATTTTAATTTGGGAAGAGTCTTTAATTTTATTGTGGTGATAAGATTGCAGAACCACAAATGTAATCTGTCACCATTATTAATTAGGTCACTATCATATTCATGTATACCTACTTACTACTCTTACTCTACCCCCTTCCTTTTAATTTAATTTAATTTAATTTACACATCTAATCTAACACTAATTATACATAATTGAATTTTTTACTAGTTAAGCCAAACAACAATCAGTTATGCAGTCTGCCTAAATAAAACAAGACATGAAAACCCCAATATGCTTTTAACTCCGATAAGGACCAAGAGGAAAAAGTGCTTTTTTCACCGAGGAAAAAGTGAATTCTTGCCGTGGAATGTAAACAGAAGAGCAGTAGCAGTAGCAGTACATTTTCTCCATTAACATCCAAAATGTAGATAGAATCTATTTACAGAGCACGCCACACAGGAAATTAAATTAAAATGCCCATCTCTATCTTATATTATTATGCCTGTCAACTGTTATAAGAACACATACCCTTTTGCTTTTAATGCTAGCTTTTACACATAGTGATCGGAATTCAGAAAGAGAAAACTCCAGAATCACTTGAACGACAACAACAAGCAGCAGTGAACAAACCCCATCCCCTTTCCTTCTCTTCTTCTTCTTCTTCTTCGTGTTGATTACATTAAAAAAAAAACAAAAACAAAAAAACACAAATGCAGTCGATGTTGAATCTCCGTGGGAGCTATGGCCTTCCTCTGAGTGTTTCTGGGATCACTCATCCTCTCAACCTCTCCAAAGAGTCTGTTAATTGATTTCTCTCTTCTTTCTTTCTTTCTTTCTTTCAAATACGATATCCAAGTTACAAATATATGTGATTTTTGTTGCTGCAGGATAGCTGATCATGATCGCAGAAGGGAAGCCGTGAAGAAGCAAAGGAGGGAAGCTACTGACCAGTTTCTTCGTACGGATCATGAAATGGGTATTCATGATGGAAACTATTTGATTATGAGAGAGGTATCAGAAGGTGATGCTGAGGTTGTTGATGAAGAAGATCCAGCTAGGGTTTTGCAGGATCTGGCCAACATTTGCTTGGCTTGTGCTGCAAAAGCTGCATAGCTAGCCTACCTTTGTTATTCTTAATTAATTAATATGTTTTAACAATATGGTTTAATTTGACTAATTAATTTCTTCGATTCTATGTATGTATATATATATTTCTATGTATTCTCATAAGTTTTGTTTAATTTATTGTTTCTCTTTGTTTTGGTCTCTTCTCCCTATGAATTAGTATGATCTAAGCTTAGATCTTTTGTCGATTGTCTGTCTTTCTCTTCAGCTGATCAGCCTGCAAGAAAACTGTTTCTTTCTTCTTCGTTTGCTAATTCCAAGAAAAAATATATATATTTTTTATTTCAATTCAAGATTTATCTTGTGTGCATACGAAGCTTTGCCCATATTTACAGATGACACATAAATCATCCTTATCAAAATTTTCACTTGCATGCTTATTTCTTTTTCTTTAAAATTAATTATATATCCATGTGAATTGAACCTGAAATGTTGGAGTTTATGATTGATTTACTATTATTTATCATTATTAAATAATATTATTTCATATGTATTTAAAATTATGGTAAGTTTTTTAAGTCATTATTATTATTATTACTTTTGAAAAAAAAAAGAAAAATAAGAAACAAAAGCACCAAAAAAATAAATCCAGTTTGCCATGTAAAAATACCAAAAGAACTGTCCAAAAAAATACATTGTCTTTTTCTTCATTTATTTCATGCTTCTCATGACTTTGTATTTGGATGAACATATCTTTAATAATTAATTTTAATTTAATATGTGTGATTGATACATGGTAATAAAAATATAAAGTACATATAAATAGAATAATAATTTAGATAAAATACAAACCCTGTTATAATAATTTGTTTTTGGTTTTTACTTGTATATCAGTTGATTTACAAATTAAAATTTTATATTTTAAAAATTTTAGTAACATTATCGTTAAAATATTGGAGATAATTAAATATAATAATTTATGTCCCAAAAATGAATTTTGACAAATAAAAATGAATTGGGCATAGAGAGTTTTAGAATCAATGCATTTTTGTGAGTTATCAAATAATGCATTTTTAATATTTACACGTTGTAAGATTTTCAGAATATTATGAGAGGGTATCTTCGAAATTTAAACTATATTAATTGAGAGATTATTTTTTAATATGATTTTCATTGTTAGAAAGATCAAAAAGTTATGCCTAAATATTTACAGATGTTTAAATAAAAAATCAATCTAAAACTTTTGCATAAAGTTGTCAAAATTCTCCTTTTCAATATTTTGTATCTAGAATGAAAATTATTGTCTAAGACGTGTTTAGAATTATCTAAGATTGATATTTTAGAATGACCAATTCTTATTTATATCCTGCTGTCAATGAAAATTTTATATAGGGTATACTATAAAAATAGAAACAACAAAACAAAATTATGCAAGAATATTGAGATCTGCAACAGTAACTCAACAAAAAAACCACCACTCGGGCAAATATGGTGGGCAAAGCTCGAGTGGCTAAGAGGCTCCACTTTGGAGTTCTACCTTCAAATCTTATTGGTTTCAGTGAAGTCTCAATGTTAATTTTTCATCATTGAAAAATATTACTTATATATATATCCCACCATATTTGAATGTGTGTAAATTTCTTTCAACGTAAAGGCATAATACACCCAATTTGGGTGTAGATTTTTGAGTAGTACTATATGTGTTTCCATCAAAATTCTTGACAGATTTTTAATGTAAATACTAATAGATTATATAAATAATATGTAATTTGCAGTATTAAAAAAAAAACCCTGATTTTGTTTTTAATTTTCTTCCCAATTCATTCGAATATTTAACAGAGAGGACTACACCAGCTATATAGTACAGCCTAATCTTTTGTTGTCATGATGCCTTTTTAGCTATTTTTATATTTGTTTTATAAACTACTAAAACTTAAGAATTTATTATCCATTTTAACGTCAATACTTATATTCATTTTTAGTTTTTACTTATGTCTGCACTTCTTTTTTGTCATCAATAACATTTTTCTTTTTTCTTTTTATCAAATATACACTGTTTTATTTAGTAATTGTATCTTTTTATTATCATATTACTAATACTTATATGAACAAAAAATTTTGAAAAATATTTTAATTTAGCCCCACATAGCTACCTGCAACACTAATTTATAAATATATTGAATGATTTAAACCTTATATATAGTTAAAATATAACAATTTTAAAAAACATCGTACAAATATAGTGCAGTTTTAAGTTTGACTATATTTGTACAATTTACATAAAGTGATTTTTAAAAATTATATAATATCATCTAAATTTATGCGGATATTTTAAATATAATTATAATTTTGTATGTATGTGGAAGTGTTATTAAGTTTATACCATAAAATATCTCTATGTATTATATATTTATTTATATAATTTAATAATAGAGACATTTTTGTAACATTTTAATTTTACACAATTTCTTATACTATTTATAAATCGTTAAATTTAATCATTTTTAATGATTAGAATTAAATTTAATACATATAATTATATATTATAATTAATCCATATAAAATGCAATCTCAATCTTAGAAGTAGTTAGATTTAGTAATTTACACATAATATAAAAATTGTATAAAATTAAAGGTAATTGATTCTTTTTTAAAAGAATATAGTAGAAATGTGTTGAATAAATAAAGATTAGTGAAAACAACAAAACTTCCCTTAATATTTTAAAAATAATGCACCAAATTTGTATTTTGAAATTAATGCGACATATCCTTAAATTTATACCAACCCTAAAAAGATATTGCCACGCTACCAGAAATTAAATTGGCTATTTCTTTGGCCGATGACACTTGACAAACCTATGTTTAAACTTTTAAAGGGGTTTGATTTGGGCTAACTAAACTATGTTTGAACTTTTTACGTGTTCTCTGCGGTGAAATTATTAATTAAAGCTTTAAAGGTTATTTGGGAACAAACAACCTACCGAATTGTAAATCTTTCAAAACCTTTGTTATTTGCCAAACCTATTATTGTCATTTTCCCGTTACGATCACACATAAACCCACATTATGAACCACTCAATGGAGACTCAGAGAGGATGTCCTACCATTGTCAGTTATGTGTGCTGATTATGCATATTATTAGATAAAATCACTATGTTTAAAGTGCGGTGATTTAATGGCTCTATCGAGCAATTTCTTTCAAAAATGTATTAATTTTTACATATCACGTGTGATCTTTTAAATGTTATATATCTTTTAACATAACAAAAGCTTAGTAAAGCAAATAAATCTGCGGAAGACATGCTAAAACAAGTATCATTCAATCAAGAAATTCAAGACGCGGATTTGACGTTTTTTCACCGAAGCACTCCAAAAAACAATAGCATCATTTCCTACGTGAGAAGAAGATTTCAAGCAAAACTAGTTAAACAGGCAATCCAAGCTACTGACTGGAACTCTGATGCTGACGTACAAAATAAACTTCTGGCTGAAATTCAGGGGCATTTGAAAGAGCCTTAAACAAGCATGTAGAATAACACAAACACTACAGAGAATCCATATAAAGTAGTGTTATGTCCAACATACGACAACAGAAGACAAACATATTAAGGTAAATGAAAAGTTTATATTAATTCCGCAGAAACAACACAAAAACAAAACTTTTGAGCCGATTCGGATCAACCGAACCACCTCAGAATGACAAACAAGCAAACAACTTAAAAAGACAGATACCCTATGATATAGCTGCGCCACCGCCTATCAAGCACCCAGTTCTGAGAATGGCTTCCTGACATCATAGCTGACAAACTATAACATACAAAACAAAGATAACAAAGTATTCCACAAATTATGTGAGCGCCAAAAATAACCAGGTTTCTGTAACTACAATTATTAAAAATGACTCCATCTGCGGAAGGACCAGCATCAACCAACCCAGTTCACTTCTTCTTGGCAGCGGACTTGGTGACCTTGGCACCACTTGGGTCCTTCTTCTCAACATTCTTGATGACACCCACGGCCACAGTTTGACGCATATCCCTAACAGCAAAACGACCTAGAGGTGGGTACTCAGAGAAAGTCTCAACAACCATGGGCTTGGTGGGAATCATCTTCACCATTCCAGCATCTCCGTTCTTCAAGAATTTGGGCTCCTTCTCAAGTTCCTTACCAGATCGCCTGTCAATCTTGGTCAAGAGCTCGGAAAACTTGACCGCAATGTGGGAGGTGTGGCAGTCCAGCACTGGGGCATATCCGTTTCCAATCTGTCCGGGGTGGTTCATGATGATAACCTGAGAGGTGAAGTTGGCAGCCTCCTTGGCAGGATCGTCCTTGGAGTTAGAAGCAACGAATCCACGCTTAAGATCCTTAACAGCAACGTTCTTCACATTGAAACCCACATTGTCACCGGGAAGGGCCTCCTGGAGGGCTTCGTGGTGCATCTCAACAGACTTTACTTCAGTCGTCAGTCCAGAGGGACCAAAAGTAACCACCATACCGGGCTTGAGGACACCGGTCTCAACACGACCCACTGGGACAGTTCCAATACCACCGATCTTGTACACATCCTGAAGTGGGAGACGCAGGGGCTTGTCCGAGGGCCTCTTGGGCTCATTGATCTGGTCAAGAGCATCCAGGAGGGTTGGGCCCTTGTACCAGTCAAGGTTGGTGGACCTCTCAATCATGTTGTCACCCTCAAAACCAGAGATGGGCACGAACGGGATTTTGTCAGGGTTGTATCCGACCTTCTTCAGGTAGGAAGCTACTTCCTTAACTATTTCATCGTACCTTGCCTTAGAGTACTTCGGGGTGGTGGCATCCATCTGCACAAATGAATTTGCAAACATAATGTTAGTTTCAACTGCTCAGGAATACCAATATAGCAACAAGAATTAAACACACATATCAAAGCTCACCTTGTTGCAGCAGCAAATCATCTGCTTGACACCAAGGGTGAAAGCAAGCAAGGCGTGCTCACGGGTCTGACCGTCCTTGGAAATACCAGCTTCAAAACCACCAGTGGTGGAGTCAATGATGAGGACGGCACAGTCGGCCTGTGAAGTACCAGTAATCATGTTCTTGATAAAGTCACGGTGTCCAGGAGCATCAATGACGGTGCAGTAGTATTTTGTGGTCTCAAACTTCCACAAGGCAATATCGATGGTAATACCACGCTCACGCTCTGCCTTGAGCTTGTCAAGCACCCAGGCGTACTTGAATGACCTCTTGTTCATCTCAGCAGCTTCCTTCTCGAATCTCTCGATCACACGTTTGTCAATACCACCAAGCTTGTAGATCAAGTGTCCGGTGGTGGTCGACTTTCCAGAGTCGACGTGGCCAATGACCACAATGTTGATGTGAATCTTTTCCTTACCCATAGCTGATTAATTAATTGGAACTGTAGGAAAAACAAGGCACAAAAACATTAATTAGAGGAAAATCAGAACATCAAAGCATAGGCACCCATATAGCCCACAATAATCAAAGTAAAAATCACAATTACTCTGAAAGAAAAACAATAAGTCAAGTAGAGGAAATCGGAAATCGGAAATAGGAATCAAGATGTTATGACCAGAACAGCATGCACTAACCAGGACAGTACTGAATTTAGCTGTAAACTAAATGCCTTATGATACTTTAATAAAACAAAAACATTGTAAAGAGCAAACATAACGAGATATTGAGTCCTGACCATATTTATAAAAGATTCAAATAGACATGGTACTTCCGATACATATTGGAGAAGATAAACAGGATCTAAAGCATTCACTAGCTCCGGTCTACAAAAATTCAATAAAATCGCGGCCATACAAACCGGTACTCGATAAATGAAACAGAAGTACTTACATTACGAGCAAAACAACTTAAGAAGGACAGAAAACATGCTATTTATACAGATCTACACCGCATAGTTGCTCTACAGATAAAAATTGGCTGGGGTGAGATAAAAACAAACATGAAACGCTGGTATTTAGATCAAATTATAATAAAAAAACCCTTAAAAAGCAACCAAGCAGAAACTGCATCCGGATCAAAACTGCATCACTATATTTCCCATAGTCAGAATATTAATCCGTTTTTCAATAATCTGAATTTCTTAGTAAACGAAAATATCAAATCAGGTGATTCGAATGAAATGCAAACAACACAGAAGCTGTAAAACACAAATCATATAACCTCTAAAATCAGCAGCTACAATTAATCAAACAAACATACATAATATATGCATAAAAACAAGCTAAAAGGTATATCGCTCACCGAACAACAGAGGAAGATTAACCCTAGCCGCAGCAAGCAAGATAAAAGATTGAGCAGAGTAACGAGTGAAGGGCTTTGCGCGCATTTTATAGAGGAGAGTCACGTGACCAACTAGGGCTACGTTTGATCCTTTGGTATTTCGCCGTTTGTCAATTTACGTAAATACCCCTTAGACTGCCCTGGGTCTGGTGTTACAAAATTATTGACAAACAATAACAAATACAAATAAATAAATAAATTGATTGTCTCCATTCCAGTAAACTCGAAACTCCTCTCACCACTTTCACAGTAGTAAAGCTTCGCTGTACAGCCAACTCTTCCACTCTACTCAATTGTTTACTGCTGCAACGCCCATAAAGGTTTGATAAGGTTATTTCAATTCCAAAGCAGATAGTTATTGTTATTTGCTTCATTTCAATTCTAAAACAAACAGTGATTTTCTTGGAATAGTTTTTAAGCTCTTGGGCATTATTTAATTAGCATTTTAGATGTCTTTGGAACAGAAATAGATATACGACAGCGCACTTGTAGACTGTACTATATCTTGATGTAATGATGATGACGGTTCGTAAAGATTGCTTGAGCCTTGTTGCATATTTTCTCTCACAGGAAATTTAACAAACAGTTAAGCTGCACGACATCTTTTCAGCTATCTTTTCATTATTCTTAAACTTTTACCGATTATTATTTGTATTCCATGAGGAAATTATTGAATCCAATTAAATGTTTAATCCAACCCCAGATTAACCTGCATTCAAAATTTTCTTCAAACGCAATTTTATGTTCTTTTTACTCAACTAGAGCTCCATCGATATTTTTTAGAAGAAGAATTGGTAAAAGCTCAAAAGCTAACATCAAACCTACTCTTGATGAACCAACATTTAGTTGGGCAGTGTCTCAACTCCCACCAAGATTCAATAATGAAGAACTCTGCAATGTTATCACTCTTCAAGACAATCCTTTAGTGTGTTTGGAGCTATTCAAGTGGGCAACGCAGCAGCCACGTTTTAGGCACGATTTATCCACTTATCACATCATGGTAAAGAAGCTCGGTTCCGCAAAAATGTATGAAGAGATGGATGATGTGGTTAACCAAGTGCTTGTGGTTCCTTGTGTCGGTTCTGAGGCCCTTTACAATACCATAGTATATTATTACACAGAAGCTAGGCAGTTGACTAAAGCTGTGAATATTTTTAAGCTCATGAAGAATAGTAGGAACTTGGAATGTAGGCCTTCGATTAGAACATACAATATTCTCTTCACAGCATTTTTGAGTAGGGGGAAAAATGCTTATATAAATCATATGTATATGGAGACCATCAGATGTTTGTTCAAGCAAATGGTCAATGATAGGATTGAACCTGATATTTTCTCATTGAATTCTATGATAAAGGGGTATGTGCTCTCAAATCATGTAAACGATGCCCTTCGAATATTCCATCAAATGGGTGTGGTCTATAGCTGTCAGCCCAATTCATTTTCTTATGATTACTTGATCCATGGATTATGTGCCCAAGGTCGAACAAACAATGCTAGGGAGCTGTGTGATGAGATGAAGAAGAAGGGATTTGTTCCAATCAATAGATCATATAACTCACTTGTCAATGCATTGGCTCTTAATGGGGAGGTTGATGAGGCAGTAAATCATCTTTGGGAGATGATAGAAAAGCAGAGGTCAGTTGATTTCATTACATACAGAACAGTCTTGGATGAGATCTGCAGAAGAGGACAGGCTGGTGAAGCTATGAAATTGTTGAAGGAGTTGCAAGACAAAGACCTTGTAGATGGGCATTCTTACACAAAACTTTGTTATGTGCTTGAAGATGATTTTGGAAATTCAAACAGAAACCGCTTACGGTAAGAGTCTCTTCAAATACTATATGGTTTTATTTACTGTCAACCAAGTATTTTACCCTCTCATTGATAGTATTCTAGAAAACTAGGATCATAAGCATGCTCACATTTAAAGCGGTCACTGAGAACTGGTATATAAAATGTTATGACAAGTATAAATTACAATAATCCCTTTTGCCAATAAACATAGTATTGAAGTGTTGTGTTTTCCTAATGGCTGCAGTTAATGAACGCAGTTTAGCTCTGTGGAGTTTGATAATCATGAAATTTGGATGGTGAAAGAACTCATTTGATAAAGGTGGAGAGTGCTGAAACTACCAACTTTCTGTTGCAAAGGTACAAGATATGGATTTAATATATATGCTATTGCAATATTATATTCATTCAAGTCAGTATACTTGATTTTCCTGGCTGTGCAGATTTTTTGAACCTATGGAAAGCTTGAGAATAATTACTGAATTTTGGACAAACAGCTTGAGAAGTTAGGTCATTCATAGTCATGTAGCATGATCCTTTTGATGTTTCAGTAGGTTTTTTAAACAATGCAGTAGTTAAGCAGCCTCTGATCTAAAGAGTAGCTTTAAATTAATTGACAATACCTAACCCTATCTCATATAAAATTAGTAATGCTACATAACATATTTTATCAAATACCTAATACCTAATAGTGCTACATAACTTATTTCAGGTTGGTTAGTTGGATATTAATCTCAATAAAAGTAGTAAACACAATATCTCGTTTTATTAGCCACTTCCCAATGTAAAGGCAAGTTGAGACTATTTCAGATGGACAGCTGCCAGTTCCGAAGGAGGTCTTGTCACTCTACTAATTGTTTATGCCAGTGAAACTTCAACTGGGAGCAGACAATCAAGCTGCTGATGAGTAGCTCGGCATTTTCCACTCTGCACATGGATACAAGACAGAGAACGAAGGTGGGAATGTCACCCCACCTTAAAATAATATGTTTTGCTTGTGGAACTCCAGTTTGGAAGCAACGAATAACATATTAATGAATTCGTTTGCTGCTAGCTGCAAGTTATAAAATCATTGTTGGGGAGCATGAATCCTGGTTTCTGGCTTCAGTAAACAGAAGAAGCTGAAGAAGACAAAAGATGTTCTGTCTCCTTCAGTGACATGTAAATGGATTGTTAATATTATTATTCTTTATGTTTTTACTATATTTTAAGTAGATAATATAAGCAAAAGCAATTTCTTTTTTAAACCTGTTTATTCTTCTTTATGGAAGCCATGTTGTAAAGCTGCTTTTAATTTGCTTACCCATGAAGTTTGGGATATACAATACAATTCTATGACCTGTTTCTCAAATCCTAATGCTTGCCCTGGATCCTTCTGACGGCCATATTATGATTTTAAACCCATGTTTTAGGGATTTGAAGACATTTTCAGAATATTTTAGAACATCTTTATACCAACGGAACTGATAAACATCGTCAGTGATGGTGACAAATTGGAAACATAAGGCGGCAGCACTTCTCCCGACTCGCCTGTGAAAGATATATGTAAACACATATTTAGGCGGTAAAGCGTTTGTTTGCTTGTATTTTAAATTGATGTTCATAAAAATAATTTTTCAAATATAGTTGCTTTAAAATTAAAATATGTTTTCTAGTGCTCCAATAGTGTGTCTTAAAAAAACATGTTTTTTTTTAGATTAAAAATATTGATGATGCGTTGTATGATTTTTTTATCAAAATAGTAGCTTTTTATTTTTTAGAATATGTTTTAAATTAATTTTGCAAGAGATGCAAATTAAATTAATTGTATATTTATCTTTTGTTTATATTATAAATGTCGAATTAATTAAACCATCCTTTTAAAAATAAGTTAAGATTACCCATCAACAATGCCAAAATTAAAAACACAAAAAAAAGCTTACTTATCTTATTAATAAGAAATAAATGAGTGGATAAAAAGATGCTAGAAAAAAAATTACTATTTTCGAGACATTCCCTATTTATCTTTCTTATCCATTCACCAGTAAGAATCGGACAACCAACCGTATAATCCTTTTATCCATTCATCCCATTAAAATTTTACAAACATAAAAACATTCCCTTCCTTTCAGTACTATTATGTCTCTTTTTATCTACTAAATGTATTTTACCCATTCATCCCTTAAATTTAATAGCATTAACAGCAGACAAAATAATTTTTTTAACGGATAATTATAATCTATAATTTTAAATTATCCCCTTAATATTTTCACTAGCTGCTAATGGAACACAATTCCTCTGTAAATTGTGATCTAAAATTATATCAAATTTATAACTATTAACTAATATTCTAATACCAACTAAAAATTAATGAAGCATATAAGTGATGAATAACATTTGAATAAAAATAAAGGTGAAACGGGAATTGGATATAACGATTTGATCCAACTGGAAAACGTTAGAAAATGGTATATTGTGAATAGGTAATGTTAATTTAAATTTATTAAGAAATATTACTACTTTAAATAGCATAATTAACTTGGATAAAATATTATCATTTGTCATAATTAGGCAGTCTTTTAGATAATTAGTAGGTTTTAGGCTTTTAGCATTATATTTTAGTAACTACGTAGATGTGTTTGATATTTAATTTGAAAATATTTTATTTTAGAAATTTTTATTTATTTATTTTTAAAAATATGGGAATGGCAGTTTATTGAGGATCCACATAGTACAAAAGAATCTTGATCTAAAAAATCAAAGGGTAACTGAGTAATTTCATTACTTGAATGCTCTAGTGCTTCGGCCATTATTTTACACACCCCGAAGTCAAAAATTAGATCCGACAGCGCAACTGGTTATCTTTAAACCGTTGGATATGGCTTCCCTAATCCAACGGTTGAGAGAAAAACCCTAAACGCATTCGCCAGTGTGTCTATAAAATCGCAGCGCTCTCTCCTTCACCCCCCCTCTGTCTGCATACTCTCGCTCATTGTTAAGGCGGCGAGAGAGATCTTTCTAGCGGGTTTCTTTCATCTTCTTTGTAAGGTTCGGATCTCTTTCCCGATCTACTTTTGTTAAATTGTTTGATTTTGTTTCCTTTTTGGTTAATTGATTTGTTTCACATATACGTATTCATCCGATTCTTTTAATTTGTTTTTTTTTCCTCTTAAATGATATACTAATCGAGTTAACATATTTATGTTAACTTCTGCTGCTATGTATGCGAAAATGTTTGTAGATGAATAGATTTCTGTTATCTAACAGGTTATGTGTATATGCAAGTTGTATGATTGTGGGATGTATGCTTATTTGTTTCTGCTTTTGTGGGATGTCTGCTTTAACGGTGATTTGCTTTTTGTTTGGATTTTTCATGTTGCGTTTGTAGGAAGACTTTGATTTGCTTTACATGTTTTGAAAATGAATTTTTTCATTTGAACTTTTTAAAATGGCGAGACCATATAGATTCTCATGAATGATAGGTCAAAGTTTATTTTCCGACCACAATACTTTTGTTTGTATGTTTTTCTAATATACACGTGTAAGCGATATAAGATCATTATACAAACTATGAGAAATGCAAATTGATGTGCTACTATTGTATGATTGTCACATGATTTATTTATTCCCGTTAGGTACAATGGCTCTTGTATTTTGTATCTTTAAGGATAGCTCTACACTTGGTGTACATCATTTTAAATAGATTGTGAAGTTTTGCTTGTCTAAATTTTTGCTTTTTTGGCTTGGTCTTCCGGCACTTATTCTTTCTAGGCAGCTATGGGTAAGGAAAAGATTCACATCAACATTGTGGTCATTGGCCACGTCGACTCTGGAAAGTCGACCACCACCGGACACTTGATCTACAAGCTTGGTGGTATTGACAAACGTGTGATCGAGAGATTCGAGAAGGAAGCTGCTGAGATGAACAAGAGGTCATTCAAGTACGCCTGGGTGCTTGACAAGCTCAAGGCAGAGCGTGAGCGTGGTATTACCATCGATATTGCCTTGTGGAAGTTTGAGACCACAAAATACTACTGCACCGTCATTGATGCTCCTGGACACCGTGACTTTATCAAGAACATGATTACTGGTACTTCACAGGCCGACTGTGCCGTCCTCATCATTGACTCCACCACTGGTGGTTTTGAAGCTGGTATTTCCAAGGACGGTCAGACCCGTGAGCACGCCTTGCTTGCTTTCACCCTTGGTGTCAAGCAGATGATTTGCTGCTGCAACAAGGTGAGCTTTGATATGTGTGTTTAATTCTTGTTGCTATATTGGTATTCCTGAGCAGTTGAAACTAACATTATGTTTGCAAATTCATTTGTGCAGATGGATGCCACCACCCCGAAGTACTCTAAGGCAAGGTACGATGAAATAGTTAAGGAAGTAGCTTCCTACCTGAAGAAGGTCGGATACAACCCTGACAAAATCCCGTTCGTGCCCATCTCTGGTTTTGAGGGTGACAACATGATTGAGAGGTCCACCAACCTTGACTGGTACAAGGGCCCAACCCTCCTGGATGCTCTTGACCAGATCAATGAGCCCAAGAGGCCCTCGGACAAGCCCCTGCGTCTCCCACTTCAGGATGTGTACAAGATCGGTGGTATTGGAACTGTCCCAGTGGGTCGTGTTGAGACCGGTGTCCTCAAGCCCGGTATGGTGGTTACTTTTGGTCCCTCTGGACTGACGACTGAAGTAAAGTCTGTTGAGATGCACCACGAAGCCCTCCAGGAGGCCCTTCCCGGTGACAATGTGGGTTTCAATGTGAAGAACGTTGCTGTTAAGGATCTTAAGCGTGGATTCGTTGCTTCTAACTCCAAGGACGATCCTGCCAAGGAGGCTGCCAACTTCACCTCTCAGGTTATCATCATGAACCACCCCGGACAGATTGGAAACGGATATGCCCCAGTGCTGGACTGCCACACCTCCCACATTGCGGTCAAGTTTTCCGAGCTCTTGACCAAGATTGACAGGCGATCTGGTAAGGAACTTGAGAAGGAGCCCAAATTCTTGAAGAACGGAGATGCTGGAATGGTGAAGATGATTCCCACCAAGCCCATGGTTGTTGAGACCTTCTCTGAGTACCCACCTCTAGGTCGTTTTGCTGTTAGGGATATGCGTCAAACTGTGGCCGTGGGTGTCATCAAGAATGTTGAGAAGAAGGACCCAAGTGGTGCGAAGGTCACCAAGTCTGCTGCCAAGAAGAAGTGAGGTGTTTTTGAGGATCTGAATAGTAGTTAGGTTTATTTCATATGTTTGAACTTATTTTGGGTCTGTTTTGTTTGATGGTGGTTTTGTGGACAGCCCTATATACTTCCATTATGGTCAGGGTGGAGTTAGATATAATAATCTAAGTCTCAACCGGCTGTGACGGGAGTTCGGATTTTATTTTATTTTCTAAATTTGGTTTTATAGCATCAAAAATTGAGTTTGTGAAGTGATAAACTAGTTCTCGGATGTCAAACTTCGGTTTTAATTTAATAGTTAATTTTACATTTTGAAATTCGATGTTTTAATTCCATTCTTTCACAAACAAAAATCTGTTATTGTGTATTTTACAGTAATCAAAACTAAGACGAGTTATGCTAATAATAATTATGGTTTTCTTCTTCTTTGGACCTTAAGATTGTGATTTTTAGCATTAGTGAGGGTAGTGTTATTATTGGCCATTTCGTCGTGCCACGAAATAATAAGGGTGGCGTTATTAGTGGCCACGTTTGTTTTGCCATGCAGTGGCACAGCTGTAATGTTGCAAAGTATATTTTAATGGAAAAATTGTCAAATAATGTGTTCGATTATTCAATAATTAATAAATAACCGAAAAACGAAGGGGTGAACCGAACAAGCATTGATGTTGATAATACTTGTAACCATGTAAAATTCTTATTTAACAAAACGAATGTCAAATCCCTTGATGTGTCCATAAATTATTATAACATTCTTTATTGGGTGGGTTTGTTTTATAGGTGTAATTAATATTTGAAATTGAGAAAATCTCGTTACTTAATAACAAAGTGTAATTTACGTTTTTTTTTATTATTATTATTATTATAACTAGAATTTTTAGCATCTTGATGTTTGTAATTTAGAAAATTTGTAGGATTTAATTGATCAAATTCACGAATTTTGACTTTTGTATTATTTTATAACTAATACAACTAATTTTAATATCTAAGATGAGTCCATAAACACGTTATTTTTTTTTATTAACAACGATTTCTTTTAAACGAATTTCAAGCATATACATTATTGATACTAGTGTGCTAAATATTCTTTACATAACTACGGACATATTAAGAAGAAAAGGGTTTATATGTCCCTGAAGTTTAGTTTATTAGACAACTGATTAGTTATAGTAATTTTAAAAATATCTACTAAAAACTCAATTTATTGAAATATAATAATTATACCTTGTTTAGTGGTAGTTAACTAAAAAAAATTATTTTTAAAATCTCAACTAAAAATAAATATAATGATAATGATAAGTATTATATTTTAACTAAAATATGAATTAATAAAAAGAGTATATTATGATATAGTATTTATGATTATATTATAATTTTAAATAAAATATATTTATATATAACTAAAATATGTATAATATGTTAAAAATAAAATATATTATTTATAAAATAAATAAATCTATAATATATTAATACATATTTTATGTGTTATAAAATAATATTGTTATTTATTTTATAAATTTATTTTAGATAAATATATTGTATTTTGTATTTTAGATAAATATATTGTCTTTTGTAAAATTTAAATGTTTAATAGTTATTTTGTTAAATAGATATCATTGTAGAAACTACAGATGTACATAATTGTCACTTTTAAATATTTTGACTTTAAAGGATATTTTTGAAACTCTTGATACTAATAAATCTAATAGACCAAATTTTAGACACTTATAAGCCTTTTACCTTTTTATTATACATAATTTTGATAACATTATTATACATGGTTTTTGAAATAAACTATTTTAATTAATTTTTTAAAAGAATTTATATATAATTAATATTGTAAAAAAATTAATGTCAAATTTAAAAAAAATAATTAAGAATTGAAATATTATTATAATTTTCAAATTTATTTTAATATTAATTATTAAAAATAATACTACAGTCATTTTATTTGTCTTTTAATATTTCAAAACAATAATATAAAGATAAAATACTTATTTTTTATTATAAATAGTTAATTAAAGGTATTTTTATCTTTTTTTAAAAGTTAAAAGGTATTTTACATTATCAAAAATTTAAGTTTAAGTGATATATTCTATTTTTTAAAATTTTGAAAGAGTTTAGTATAATAACCAAATAGGAGTATGATTGCAAAATCATATATTTTTTTCATTCAAATTTAATATAAACATTAACGGATTAGAATTTTTATGATAAATTTTTAGATTACTAAAACTTATATGATTATTTAGTTAAACCTTAAGTATCTTAAAATCCTTTATCCAATTGAAAATGTGAGGTGACAACACTTCTCTCGCCACTCACTTGCTACATATGCAAGATATTTTTTTATTTATTTTGTTATGTAAATTACGAATACAAATATACGTTGTTGCAAGTAAGTAATATAGTGATAAATAGATATTGGTCCCACAAAGAATGTTAATTCATAATTACTGATGATGATTAATTTACGAATTTATCTAAGAAAGCGAGATAATTTTGATTGCGAAATTTAAAATAAACTAAAATTGATTACTAAATAAATTAATTGAAAGATTTAACTAATAGAAAGATGTAGAGCTAATGATTTTATCGTATTTGGTTGCATCAAAATTTTCAATTGATGTTGTTATGATTTAATTCTCATATTGCTAGTTAATTATCTTAATTTATTTGACATTCTCTTTCGAGACAAATCGAATCTACTTCACATTTAAAATAAATTACACTATATCTCTATGTGAAGTTAATTAAATGGAAGTGCATTACGATTAATGATAATTTTTAATTAAATTACATAAATCATATTAGCACATCTCTATGTAACATGTAATTCACGGTATTTATCATACGGTCTAAATATAATATTAACTTTTCAGTTCCTATCAATCCATAATTCATTTAAATACTAACTAAATATTCAAAAGTATTAATTACCATGATAAATACTCAACACTAAATATCAAATCAAATCAACAATACAATATCAAAAATTTGATGCTTCAAATATATTAAATTATTACCCTAGAAAATAAGTCTAGCCATTCATTAAATAGAGTTCAAATACAAAATTCAAGAATTTAATAATTAATAACATAATTTCAATAATTATAATATTGTTCAATTCAAGACAATAATTTAAATAAGGGAAAGAGATAAAATTATATTATGAGAGCTTTAATTTTCAGAAATTTGAACTTGAAATTACTCAAATCCTTTCAATCCTTTTCTCTCTCTTTCTCTCTCTCTACGTTTCTCTTTTTTTTATTTTCTTACAAGTTAAACCTTTTTCAAAAATGGCTAAGGTGGCCTTTTTATTCAAAAACATAAAAACCCAATTCAAACCTAAATCAAACCATCAAAACATGATCTTATGGCCAAAATTTCATCCAAGAATCGTCATTTTCAAGCCCAGATTGCGTAAGGATGCTGGAATAGCGAGAGGTGTGATGGTGACAGAATGAATGGCGCAGCCGCTCTGATTACTGCTTAGGGGCAAAATTCCTGTAGAGAAATAGAGAGCATGAAGCAGTTGCGCTATAGTTACCGCCATGACATATCAAATTGAAGTTTTAAATGTCAAGTTTTTAACCCACAAACGGATCGTATCCTTATTTTAGTATACCATACTTAGAATGTTGATTCTTGCAGCTTTCACTCAAGATCAATAAAAAGGTTCCTAGATTTATATTTGTGCTCCGTTTTCATGTTTTCTCATCGAAACATCTCAACACATATAAAATAAAATTAAAATATTTAAAAATAATAAATAATAAATATAGACTAAACAACACTAAGTAAGTTACTTAATGATAGATAATTTAAGTAAAGTTATGTAGTAAAAATTGAGATATCATATTTATTTATACAAAAGTTAAAAGATGGTTAATTTATACATATATATTTACTATGTTATTACATATCTCACTTCTTACATAAACATAAATTAAACTAATTCTATAATTTCTTTGTTTTTTTGATAAATAAAACTAATTATAAATTTTTTATCTTTTATTTATATTATGAGAGGTTAAATTAATTGAATTATGCTTGATAATAACAAACCTAATAAAACAAAATATTATCTGCTTGCTGATCTTATTACTTTTGGATATAATAAAACATAAAACTTTATTTACGCGATAATCTTATTAATGTAAAGAAATCCGTAAATAAAATGACAATAGAATGTAAGAAGAAAAAAAAAAAAACCTTTACCATTTTACTTTAAAAACATTAATTCTTGCTTATCCACTAATAAATAATAATCGCACAATCAAATATATTTCATCCATTCATTTTTCATAAGATTAGTAAGCAAATAATATTTAATTAACTTATTTTTTTTTAATAACTAATAACTAATAATCTGAATTCAACCTTTATATAAACACTATCTAATAGTGTTAGTATTATTATTCATTTGACAATCATAACATATAATTTCACTTTATCCGCCGTTTAATCTTTAAATTTATTTGGTATTAAGTTTGAAAATAAAATCTTGGTAAAATTATATAATCGGTTTTATAATTAAAATGTATTAATAAAAGGAATAGGAGAATTTTCACATACCTCCCTGAGGTTTATCAAAATCACAAATAAATAGAAAAAATACTAATATTCACAAGTAACATCTCTCTGATTTAATGAAAAAGTGATTTCACGTTTGTTACCTAACGCTTTTGAATGAAAAGTCAATTTTGCCTTTTGTTTTGACGCTAAATTAATAAAATTTCAAACCTGATTTTTTTTTTTCAACGCCTTTTAGAAACACAAAAGATCAATTCAAATACTTTCTTCTCTTTACAAGTATCTCTTTATCCATGAAATTTTGGGTTCAGCAGAGAAATCATACTTATTCTCCAAATTCAATTGACCTATGTGTTCAATTAAACCCTTGAATGTATTGCAACAATTGATAAGCAAATTGAGGACCAAATCTCTGTCCAAAGCTAATACGTACGTCGTAGCTACAACATCGACAACAAAACTAGGCAATGAGATCGATTTCTATCTTTTTTCATTTCCCACATTTTAATGATTATATAGGTAATATTCAAACTCAGTAGCCTCTCCATCAACTAATATACTCTTGACTCCAAAATTCTTCGCATGTAACCCTATAATCCTTATATCGGGTACAACAATTTTCAGGTTGGTGTAGCTAAATAAATTTAAAAGAAAAATAAAAAAGCAATTAAATGTTTGCGAAAATGTTAATTTTCTCACTTGTAGATTTGGCACTTGTCCATGTCGATTGATAGGCAGAGCTTCTGATGACGCACAACAGCGCCCGAATTCTCAGCCTTCATGTCCTCATTCTTTGGCTTACAAGGCTTCGCCATAGCTAGCTAGCTCGCTAGATTGTTTGCTTGCTCGCTCTGTGTTCGATGATTTGATAATGATCAGCGCATTGAGACTCTCCAAAGCTTTATTTATAGAGAAAAATTCGGTTTGTAATTTATTTTGCTAATTAACAAATTAAAATTTCACCAAACTAAATAGATATGATTAGTTAATTAAAAAAATTATAATTTTATTAATAAATTAACGCAAAACGCAGCTTGAGCTCTCTGGTATGGATTAAAGGGAAGCAAAAGAGTTTTATCGTTGTGGACTTCATCAATGTATTGAATAATAATGAAATACTCACAGATGGATCTGTCTTTGTGGATAGGAACATGAATTTTATTGTGAATCAGATTTTTCTCTAGAAGTTGAGCCCTTGTTTGAAATGAGAAATAGAGAGAGAGAGAAAAAGAAACAGATATAGAGAAAGAGAGAGAAAGAAAAAAGATAAAAGAGGGAAGAGAGAGGGAGTTGTTTATGTGACAGGCAAAGTTCGGTATCGAGTGGATGTATTAGGGTTAAAATGTCATTATTGTGCTTTCACAAAACGGAAAAGTGAGTTTTCGTTAAATTAGGGGTAGTACATGTAAATTGTGACATTCTTTCTATCTATTTATGGTTTTAACAAACATTAGGGGAGGTATATGCAAATTCCCCAAAGGAAATACACAGATTTCTGGAAAAAAAAAAAGTTTAAAAAAATTAGAAGAATAATGGAGTAACCAGAAATGCTGCGGCCACTACGTTTGCGCACCCTAAAGTCAAAAGTTACATCCGACACGTCAACCACATATTTTCAACCGTTGGATCAATTTTACATGATCCAATGGCTGAAAGAAAAACCCTAAACGCAATACGCTGTCTCTCTATAAATCACAGCTCTCTCTCAGTCCTAACTCTATTTCTGCATACTCTCTCCCAATCTTCAAGTCGGCGAGAGAGATCCTTCTAGCGAGTTTCATTTCTATTCTTAAAGGTTCGGATCTCTTCCTCTCTTAACTATGTATTGAAGTTTCGATCTGCCTTTTTGGAATTGATTGGTTTTGTTTTAGTTTAATTGATTTGTTTCATATCTGAATCTGTGTTTCATAATTTGCATGTGTTCTTAGTTACGTGTTTGGATTTTTGAGGTGTATATACTATTGAGTTAATATGTTCTGAATTTGTTGACGTTTCGTTCTATCTATTAGTTTGTTTGTTGAAGTTTCTATGTGTAAGAACAGTCGATTATTTTATTAAGTCTTCCACTTTTGTTATCTTATGTGTCCTTGTGTAAATGGATCTGATGGCAATAAGTTGTTCATGTATAAGGCGCATGCTTAACCGTCATTTGCTTTATATCTTTCTTAAGGAACCTTACTCATGTTAACTTCGTATGAAGATTTTGATTGAGTTGTTTTCTAAATGTGATGGGATTTACAATTTGAAAGAATCTAGTGGTCATATATATCCTGTTTTGTTCATGAGTGTATTTGTTTTTATAATTTGAGTTGATGTTGAGGTGTTGTTGATTGAACATCGACATGTCATTGAGAATAGCAAGTTTTTCTAATACTGAAAATATGATTTTATAGTTCTAAAATCATACCCTTTTGTTTTATTTGAAAAATTCTAAATCGTGTTGTTCCACTTTTTGGTTATCTAATGTTAGTTTTCTTTCTGTGTTCCAGCTTTCTATTATAAACTTGCATAATGGGTAAGGAAAAGATTCATATCAACATTGTGGTCATTGGCCACGTCGACTCTGGAAAGTCGACCACCACTGGACACTTGATCTACAAGCTTGGTGGTATTGACAAACGTGTGATCGAGAGATTCGAGAAGGAAGCTGCTGAGATGAACAAGAGGTCATTCAAGTACGCCTGGGTGCTTGACAAGCTCAAGGCAGAGCGTGAGCGTGGTATTACCATCGATATTGCCTTGTGGAAGTTTGAGACCACAAAATACTACTGCACCGTCATTGATGCTCCTGGACACCGTGACTTTATCAAGAACATGATTACTGGTACTTCACAGGCCGACTGTGCCGTCCTCATCATTGACTCCACCACTGGTGGTTTTGAAGCTGGTATTTCCAAGGACGGTCAGACCCGTGAGCACGCCTTGCTTGCTTTCACCCTTGGTGTCAAGCAGATGATTTGCTGCTGCAACAAGGTGAGCTTTAATATGTGTGTTTAATTCTTGTTGCTATATTGGTATTCCTGAGCAGTTGAAACTAACATTATGTTTGCAAATTCATTTGTGCAGATGGATGCCACCACCCCGAAGTACTCTAAGGCAAGGTACGATGAAATTGTTAAGGAAGTAGCTTCCTACCTGAAGAAGGTGGGATACAACCCTGACAAAATCCCGTTCGTGCCCATCTCTGGTTTTGAGGGTGACAACATGATTGAGAGGTCCACCAACCTTGACTGGTACAAGGGCCCAACCCTCCTGGATGCTCTTGACCAGATCAATGAGCCCAAGAGGCCCTCGGACAAGCCCCTGCGTCTCCCACTTCAGGATGTGTACAAGATCGGTGGTATTGGAACTGTCCCAGTGGGTCGTGTTGAGACCGGTGTCCTCAAGCCCGGTATGGTGGTTACTTTTGGTCCCTCTGGACTGACGACTGAAGTTAAGTCTGTTGAGATGCACCACGAAGCCCTCCAGGAGGCCCTTCCCGGTGACAATGTGGGTTTCAATGTGAAGAACGTTGCTGTTAAGGATCTTAAGCGTGGATTTGTTGCTTCTAACTCTAAGGACGATCCTGCCAAGGAGGCTGCCAACTTCACCTCTCAGGTTATCATCATGAACCACCCCGGTCAGATTGGAAACGGATATGCCCCAGTGCTGGACTGCCACACCTCCCACATTGCGGTCAAGTTTTCCGAGCTCTTGACCAAGATTGACAGGCGATCTGGTAAGGAACTTGAGAAGGAGCCCAAATTCTTGAAGAACGGAGATGCTGGAATGGTGAAGATGATTCCCACCAAGCCCATGGTTGTTGAGACCTTCTCTGAGTACCCACCTCTAGGTCGATTTGCTGTTAGGGATATGCGTCAAACTGTGGCCGTGGGTGTCATCAAGAATGTTGAGAAGAAGGACCCAAGTGGTGCCAAGGTCACCAAGTCTGCTGCCAAGAAGAAGTGAGGTGTTTTTGGGGATCCGTCTGCCGTAGTTAGGTTTATTTATAAAATGTCTGAACTTATTTTGTGTCTGTTCTGTTTTAAGGTTTGTTTTGCTGTCAGCTCTACATACTTTCATTACGGTCACGCTGGAGTTGGATATATATTCTTTCGACTGGCTGTAATGGAAGTTCAGATCTTCATTTTCTGAATTTTGTTTTATTATGTAGCATTAGATTGAATTGGCGAAGTTGATAAACAACTCTGTAATGTCAAACTTCATGGTTTTAATTTAAATGTTAATGCTATATTTTTAAGATCTGTTTAATTTTTTGTTTGAAGTCTTTTCAGCATGGTGAGAACGACTGAGGACAATGTTGGAACGTAATTTCTGCTTGTCGTATATCCTGGTAAAAGCTAAATAGTTGCTTTCCGTGAAACAGGTGTCATTTTTGTTGGCTTCTCTCTCATCTTGCGCTTTTATGAGTGATCTTGTCGATGTGTGGTGAAAATCGTTGAGGATGTAGATTGTAAACTGTAATAGCGTTTCCTCTTTTTGAGACCGTTAGATTATTGACACCAAAAACTCTCAGTTTCATCTCTATTCAGATTTAAAATAAAGATATTGTACTTTATCTTCGAAAAAAAGATGGTGTATTCTCAATTTTTAAAAAATTTTTAAGATATTTTATTTATATTTTAATTTAATTATTTTATTTATTTATTATTAAAAATATTAAAATAATTATATTATTTTTATTTTATAATAATTAATATAACATTATTTTTATATTTAAATTTAAAAATTATAATAATACTTTAACTTTTAATTATTTATTTCTTTTTAAATTTATTATCAAATTTATATAATATTTAATTATATATTTTTTAAAAATTATTATATTATTAAAATAATTTATTTTAAAAATTATGTATAATTAATATTATTCAAATTATTATAATTATGTAAAAATTTAAGAAGTTTTAGCAATAAATTTTATGTTATAAAAAATTTATATATTAATTATACATACTTTTTTAAATATAATATAATATATTTAAAAATTATATAAATTATATATTATAAATATTTTATTATAAAATTTAAAGAAAATAAATAATTAAGGATTAAAATATTATTATAATTTTTAAATTAAATATTATAATAAAATTATATTAATTAATAAAAAATAAAAAATAAAGATAATACAATTATTTTAAATATTTTTAATAATAAAAAAAAAATAGTCAAATTAAAATATAAATAATAATCTTATGAAGTATTTTAAATTTTCTCTAAAATTTAAGAAATATATTATTTTTTTAAATATTCGAAGGATATATCAATTTAAAAAAAAAAAGAGAGAACAAATCACAAAATCCCTTAGTTTTACCTTTATCTGCAGATCTAGATTTGCGGTGCTTATTTGGTAGTTTTTTTCCTTTTTTTTTTCTTTTAAGGTTTAGAGCTGTTGTAATGATCGGATGGAATCTGGTGGAGCTCGATAGGCGAGGCATTGAAAGAGCTCTAATATTTGTACCCGAACCTGTTGGTAAAAATTGTACATCGAAGAGCGGGGTCCGGTCATATGGGCCGATCCGATTGTTTAATGCGTTTTTTACTGATTTCTGATGTAATTGTTTACCGTCTGTGTTGGATGAAACTTTTCTACCTTGTAATGGTTTGATTTGTAGACCTCAGACGCCTAGACAATGGTCGTCCTTTACTACCTACGAATCAGAAAAGTTGACTGCCAAGTCCCACAAGGTTCTTCGTTGGCATCACAGGTATCGACGGGGATATCAAAATCCTCGCAGTAGACATTACAATACTTTTTTTTTTTTTTTAATAATTATTAGGCCGCATCAACAATTCTTAATAGATACTCCTTTTCGAGAAAAAAAAAAAGAAAATTAACAGAAAGAAACTTCGCTACGTAATCACTACAATAAAATCTTATGCTAAGTAGTGAGAAAATTTAGGTCTAAATTCGTATCAAGGATGCACAATACAGGACACAAAACGTTCCTTTACTACAAGATTGGCAGTGTCTAATGTCTATGTCTGTATCTGCTAGATTGAACAAATGCCTGTTAAGAACAAAAACATGTTTCATGAGCTCCAACATGACCCCCACGAGTTTGCGATGCAGCTGAGAGGCTGAGAATAAAACCATATGCACTCTGATGGGAAGGGTTACCAAGTACCGGCTACCCTGGTTTTCTTTCAAAGCCGCAACTGCACCATCACAGTTATATATTTGATTGTCAACCAACATATTTTAATTGAATATTTTCCTAAATTTTCTAAAATAATTAATCAACGATTCTAGGAATATAACTTAAAGAAACAAGCACAAGCAAAACAAAATGGGTATTGATTCTGATTGTTTCTGAATGGTGTTCATATTTCCAACTTCAAAGAGATTTCACAAGCTTATATTATGTAATAATAGCAAAGAATATTGGTGCTGCTTACCTTACAAATCATCACAACTCCTTATCACCATCAAGCTCTGCTTTTGTTGCTGCCTTTTCTGCTTCTTCCAAGACAAATGCTTTAAGTGATTCAACATCCCTTTTCCCTGTTACCAGGGTGAGAAGAAAACAAAGATAGTTCAGCTAAGGATATTCCATTGACAAAATATAAAACTGCATTAGCAGTGATCCCAAACACAAGTGAAAGGTAAAGGTGTTCTCTTATTTTAAACAGCAAAAAGGCAATTGAGATATTTCCGCATACAAAGTTTCTACAATCTATTCTCATGTTTTATACAGCATACACTCAGACATCAGAAATAGAATCAAGGCTAATAATAAACTAATGAGCATCTTCATGATTTAGGTGTAAAAATTAAATAATGTTGATACTACAAGCAGAAGAAGTATATGCTAAGGTTACAAGATCTTTTAAATGGAACAAATGCTGACAATAGATTGAAGATAACAGGCTAATGAATTGCCACCTAAGAATACAATAAGGTCCTAATCACCTTCACAGCTGTGTGTGTACAATCACAGGGGAGGGTATCTATGCTGTAGTTTTAATCGACAGGCCTGAACAGAGCAGCATCCAAACATGAGGAACCACAAAACTTTAAAATCTCCAAGAGATTGAAATAAGAAAAACCATATTGTTGATCCATATAGGTTGGAAGTAAAATCATTAAAATTTCTATTCTCTTTGTTTTTTGCCAGTGGACCAAGACTATGTTCGTTGCCTTGAACAAAAACCTTACAATAGATTGGAGATAGCGGGCGAATGAGTTGCCACTTAAGATTACAAAAAGGTCCTAATCACCTTCACAGCTGTGTGCGTATAATTACAGGGGAGTTTATCTATGCTGTAGTTTTAATTGACAGGCCTGAACAGAGCAGCATCCAAACATGAGGAACCACAAAACTAAACTCCGAGAGAGTGAAATAAGATAACCATGTTGTTGATCCCTATAGGTTGGAAGTAAAATCATTAAAATTTCTATTCTCTTTGTTTTTCGCCAGTGAACCAAGACAATGTTCATTCCCTTGAACAACAAAGTCTGGGAGCAATTAACACTTTACCAAGTCAAACTGCATCCTAAAATATGATCACTAAATAATGGACTTGTTTACTTCTCTCTCTCTGTCTCTCGGATTTAACGTCTCTGTTGATCTATACACTTCCAGTTAAATGATAAAGACAAATCAACATGAAAAGATAGTATTCTCTTCTTTTCCTTTGCACACTTTATTTCAATTTGTTCAAATGGAGCCCCATCAAGAATACGAGACATGATGGACGATTGTCCAGAAATAATGTAAAAACAAATTCCATTCTTGTCACCATAATCCATTCTTTGCAAGAAAAACATGCTTTCAGGAACCTAAGGAAGCGCACAAAGTTGTAGAAGAAATTAAGATATATCTACCTTCAACTGAGGCATTCAATTATTACTTAAGGGACGAAACATCAACCAAATTGAGTAGCTAAGTCTCTTAATATAGTCATGATTGTCTTTGTGGATGTTGACTCTATCAGATCATCTAATTAAGAAAGACAAATCTTTCTTAACCAAAGTGAAGAGGATCAAACTGGAATGACCTAGTTCCAAAATCTCTCAGTTCATAGAACAAGTAGACTAACATTTCTTGATCATTTTTGAATCACAAGCATTTCATTAATCTTATGCCACTCGATCATTTAGCAATACTAAAACCATGAGCACTCCGTTAATCCTAATGCTACACACCTTTGAAAGAGATCTCAAATGCATAGAAATGACAGAACTGCAAAACCTTAGAAGAGATAAGACTAGAAACTACGTAGATCATTCAAAACTAAATTTGAAGATTCATAATCTCATAATAAATGTTAAATTTAGAGCAGTGACCATATCAAATAAGAAACCAAGCAGACTATTATATGAGTAAATAAAGAATGAACTTTACCTTGATATTTCGCAACTTCTTCTCCATCATAAAAAACCTTAAATGTAGGGTAGGAATGAATATCAACTTTAGTGCATACAGACTTGCTTGCACCACATTCAACTTCTCCAACCTCTATTTCATCTTCCCCCTCCATTGCCTTTCCGAAATCCTCCCATAATGACCCTAACTTCTTACTGAAACCCAGTTGTTGACATAATTATTAGTACACAAATATAATTACATGGATCTACAATTGAGTCTAGCTTATTTATAGACTAAAAGGCGGTGAGACTAATTACCAATGCTTACACCAAGGAACACAAAATTTCACAAACCATACTGTGTCTTTCTCCTTCACCTGCCAATAAGAAGCAAACATGAGAACAACATATAATCTTTCAAATATAGTACCCCGCCATACCTCAATACTATGTAGCATCCAAAACATCCATTTCATATCACTTATATTTTCCATTTTCACCATTTTGAAGAATAAATAATAATTTTTAAACAATCAAAATCATCCACTGTCACATTTGGCTCACATCAAACAACAGCGTATCCAACAACTGATAAGCTACTATCTAACAGAAACAAATTTGGACCAGAAAAAGACATGATATTAACAAACAATTACACCATGTCGAACAATCATCAGCTAAACATCATTGCATACTAAAATCTTTGCAACCAAATACAACAAAAAGACAAATATATCCATTTAAATATACTGATACTGAATTTATAAACAGTAGCAATCCAATTTATCAAGCTTATGACCTATTAAGAAATCACATAATGAACTCAGACGCACCAAACGCGGTTACATAAATAATAATCAACGCAAACAAGGAAAGAAAAAACTGAAAACAGAAACCCATAATCCAGAACCGGAATCTTGCATGGATCTGCAATATTTCAAATAATTAAAGAAAAACAGTAACAGGGCGAGAATGAAATTACCTTGTCAGAGAAAGTGTCGGGGGTTAACGTTATGACTTCAGATTTTGTATGGTTTATTGTTGAGGAAAACGAAAGAAGAAGAACAACTGATATCAGAATAAGTGAACGATCGCTGTGGTTCCTCATAGTTGATGATTATCTGAGATTTCTTCAGTTGAGTTGTATTTCTTTTCTGCTCTGTCTTCTTTTACTTTCAGAAAAATGAAGGGCAGGCCGAACCGAACCGAACCGAACCCGGTGGCACGTGCTTTTCACGTGATGTTATACAACCTTTCCAAAGTTTTCATTTTCTTTTTTTCTTTATATTCTTTTTAAAAAAAATAATTTATTAAGTTTAGGCTTCTACGCTACAATTAACTAGAAATTTTCTAAATTTCATCGTAAAAATCTCTTATAAAAATTAAAAAAATTGTCGATGATAAATTCTAAAGTTCATATAAGCCAAACCTCATAGGAAAATATATTCATAACAATTCTTTTATTTAGTTATTTAATATAATAAATTAAATTTATTTTAATTTAACATAAAGATTCTTGGTCTTTTTTTTTCTTCATGTTTAATTGTTGATATCGAATTTTATTGATCCGATCCAACAAATATAAATTTATGTGTTACGAAAAAAAAATATAAAAAATTCTTTCTTTTTTTTAAATGAAATTTATATATATTTATATTTTTTTTTCTCTTAGTATGAATAATAATTTTAATTGCATTATGATTATAGGTTTTTGTTGGACTATAGTTATGATTTTTTTTCTGTTATATTTTTCGTTGGACTAACCTTTTACTACTAGAGTTTAAGTTAGACTAGATATTGGTGGTGTTGTTAGTAATGAATGTTGTCAAGATAAATCTTTTACAAGCGCTTGAATCTATTACGGACTTTTGTTTGAATATTTTCTCATCAGGATATCTAGAGGTTGGGCCCACCACTTATTATCTGAGCCAAAAGAGAAATAGGTCCAATAATGCCTTCGATATATATTTTTTATTTAGAGAACTAATAATACTTCAGTTGGAGGTCGGAATGTCGAGTCTTACAAGACAGATTGGCCAAACACTAAATAACAATTCTTTCCTTAGTTTAAAATTCTTAAAATACCGGTCATGAAAAAAAAAAAAATACGACATTCTAATACCATTGAACAGTATAATTAGTTTCAAAATGGAAAGAAAAAATTATATAAATTTTACATATATATTTTTGCATTGAACATTTTTTATTTAGGTAAAAAAATTATTCAGTCATAATTTTTTTAAGTATGCAAGAATTTTTGCGATCTAATTCAGTATTCTCCACTCTATTGAGAATAGTGATGTTGCTTTCACTCACTTAAATACTTGGCCATTTACTCGAGTGAAAATTATACGTAAACGTTGGTTAAGTTAAAGCAGAATCAGTGTTCCAAAACTATTTTAATACGTTTAAAATAATCTATTTTGTTTGAAAATTATAAATTATTTCTGCTAGAATATTTAATATTTAAATTAGAGCAATACGTCATCAAATGCACCAGTGGTCTAGTGGTAGAATAGTACCCTGCCACGGTACAGACCCGGGTTCGATTCCCGGCTGGTGCATCACATAGAGCTGTGATGATCAACTCGCATGTGATGGCGGGTCCATCTCGGTTGTCTGATCTCTTGATGACAGCAAGTGCCGTCTGAGCTCTATACCTTTTCTTTTCTTTTTTATATATTTTTTTGTTATTTATTTAATTTAATATATAAGAACCAAGAATGATTGGCAACAGAAAAAACAGTACTACTTCCATTTTATTCACAGAACAAAATCAAAACTCATGGACAAACCCATGAAAGAGTGAACAAAACAAACCAGAAACAAAGAAAACTATAAAACTAAACAAAACAAACATCAGAACTAGATACTAAAGAAAAAAAACAAAGAAAGTAAAAGACAGCTTTCGCAAAGCCCCTTAATTTCTACCCAAACTCATATTTTACCGTCTTATTCGCTCACCAACTGATATTTTAATTACATTCCTTCCTCCTAATTAAATCCCATAATCATATCATTCCCAAAGCTCCTGATCATCACCCTTGGCCCCTTGTCAAATTCCGTCATCATCTTCTTCTTCATATCCGGCGGCGCTGCAGCTGCCGTTGGCAGTATAACGGCTTCGCGTTGAGCTTCTGTGAAGTTTCTGATCCTACTCTCGCTCACGCCGAAAGCAGCCGCCAACTCGGGATGAGGCAGGGTTCGAAGAAGCGAGTTTGCACCTACGAGGAATTGCGGCCTGTTCTTGTGTGCTGATGTTGTGAATCCGAAGAACTCGAATGGGCCTGTTCGTGATGCGATTTGGCAGAACGCGAAGTACCTAGGCACCCAAAACACGTCTCCTTCTCTTACTTTTGCGTTCAATGCTGAGGTTCCATTTGGATACACAATCTGAATTCTGCCACTTCCTCTCAATACAATGCCGTATTCTGTTGCAGTTGGATTCACGTGTGGCGCCATCATCGATCCCTGCAATAAAAAAAGAAAAACACTCATAAATGAGGCATAATGGAGAATATACACCTCATTCGACTAAGGAAAATTGCGATTTGATGTGTTTACCGCGGTGAGATTGACAAGATAAACACCAATGCCAGAGTGTTTAAGAGGGGTATAATCAGAGTGGTCAAGAGCAATGCTCCATCCATAGTTATTCTGGAAGTCAGGGCGTCTGTCGTAGAGATTGTATGAATCTGGGGATTTACGGGTTCCTCTTTCCTTCTTATTTTGGGTTCTAAATACTGATTTCAAGAGCTTCCTCCATGACCATTCTTCTTCTACTTCCTGTTCTTGATCTTGAGGCTCTTGTTGGAACTCCACCATTCTCTTCAGGTGTTCTAGTCTCTCTTTCTCTTTCAATTGCAAGAATTTTGCCCACATGCTTGGTGAATGAGAATCTGATATGAACACAATTGGACCTTCATTTTGCGTGCTTAAGATCTCCTCCACTTCTTCACTCGTAACCTGTGATGAAACCCAATTTGTTTATCAGGTCTACCTTAACCATAACACGTCACCCAGGAGAAAAACTGATGATCCCTCGTGTGCTTAGAGAGTGTGTGTTGAATATTATTCAAAAATATCAAATTAGCTTACATTAAAAGCATTTGAGAGTGTTTCATGACCGAATCCAGAAAGAATTGATGTTGGATATGTTCCTCCACCAATGTAGAAAGACTGCAAATCAGAAATTAAGATATATTAAGGCTTTTTCAGAAACTAAGGGAAAGAAATTTCCTTTTGAGTGTACATTTTGTTGGTACTGATCACGGCAAATTTTACGTACCTGGAAAGCTCCCAATCCCAAGCTCTCCGATGGGTCAATGCTGCTGATGACGTGAAGCTTTTGTCCCTCCCCTGTGTTAATCAAATAGAATGCTGAGCCGGCAGGAATTCTATAAATATCTCCAATCTTCAATCGCCTTTCGACCAGCTCATCTTTGTAGATGCATCCAACTCTAGCCTCCCCTGCAACCAATTTTCAAATGACGAATCTGATCAGAAGCTAATCCACCTTCTAGATTGTATGGTATTTGTTTAGCTTTTTTAGAAAGTGCTTTGCCTCAAGGATTTTTAGCAAATTGCTAGATTCCCTACTTCTATATGGTGATGACAAACTTTACTGCTATTTCTTTCTGGGAAAGAAAAGGTAAAGGAGAGTAAAATGTGTACCTCTGCGAACGAATAGAATCATACTGGAGTCAATATACTGAGGAATAAAGAGAGTTTTGGGCTCCATAGTAATGAGGCCAATGTGCAAGGGTCTGTCAATAACTCTCCCTCCAATACCCCTAATAACCCTCACATCTCCTGCATCAGTCTTTACAACATGCTTGGAGTCTTGCAATAAGAACCAATCCTGTCGTCGTTCTCCTCTTCCTGCTCTCCCTTCTTCTTCTTCTTCTTCTCTTTCTCTCCTCCAATCCTCATCCTCTTCTCTGTAACCCATCACCATGGTCAGCCCATGGCAAAAAACCAGCGCCAGCAGCAAAAACGTCACTAGATTTCTCATTGTGAACTGTTTTCTGAATACGTTGTTTCTCTACTCTTTGGTTTGTAGAAGCTGGGGGGCGGTTTATAAAGAATAGAAGGGGATAGTAAAGGGCAATACGTGTCCTGCATGCAGAGTTTGGTGGATTTGCTGGCATATTTTGGTTTAGACACAGTTGAGTTTTTCGGGTGAGAATTTGAGAAATATCGGAGCACTGTGAGAAAGAGTCTTTATTTGTTCGAATTTCTCTTCCAATCCATCGTTTTTTGTTCTTTGGAATTTTCTCTCTTCTCGTGTTTATTGACAAAGATCGGGAAATTACATTCATAGATAAGCATTGCATGATATTTAATTTATACATCTATTCTATTGTAATAATATATTCCAACTTCAGCGCAGTCGTGTACATTTTGCAAGAGGTAAGATCGAATTTGTTTTTTAGTAACATATTGGATGGAGGGCTGCTAATGGATCCCCGTCAATTTAATTATTACGGGCAGGAATGGGGAACTCCCTAAATTGTGAATGAAATTATTCTCTCACTTTTCAAAATTATTTTAATTAAGTCATTAAATAATACAAATTATTTAATCAAACGATAATTAATTAACCCCCTCAAAATTTTGCAAAAATATTAGACGATCCCAAAAAGTAAAATAAATAAGTGACCATTAGAATCCTTTTTACCACATTTTCTATCAAAATTAACCGTTTGATATGATCTAATTAGTTTTATTAATGTCTGTTATACTATTGAAAATGCTTCGAGATATATGAATGCCCAAAATATTTATACAACATTTACATTGAACGCAAGTTTATTTTTAATAGTGACGAGGAATTTTATTTTAAACTCTTAATGAATTTATTTAAAGGTATTTATGACAAGTATTTTAAAAAATAACTAAAATTATTGTATAAAAAAAGTGTCCTGCCTATTTTCAGTTAAAAGACAAAATATAATTATCTTAAATTTAGTACATCTAATTGAAATCTTAGCAAGAGATTAGATTTGTAATCTTATGTATGTGTTTTTGTAAAATAAAGTTATGAAGAAGAGGGTTAAAGTAATTAGAAGGTTATAAATTTTATATTTTAAATTTTTAGATATATTATTATTCTTTTATTTTAAAATTTATATGTGATGATATCAACTCTAAAATCATGAAAAGACATGATGTTAAACTTGGTTTACTTTGTTAGTAAATAATTAATAGTGTTTATGTTAATAGCAAATCACCGTTAAAAATAAGAAAAATAACATGTTTGTTATTATTCTAGTTAACATTATGTGTACAAAAATAAAAATAATTCTACTTGTGTAATTAACAGTATTAAAAAGAGAAAATTAACTCTAGAAAGTAGGTGATGTATATTTCCTTAAAAAAATAAATTAATCATTATGCAAATTAAATAAAAATAACCTCTTATAAAAATAAATAAGTCAAAATTTAAAAATTAATTAATTAAATAAAATTAATAAATGAATTATTATGTTTATTATTATTGTTATTATTAGCATTTTATATTATAAAAAAATATTAATTTCATCCCTAATATATTTCAATATTATTACTTATATCTTTATAGTTTTAAAATTACACTTTTAGTCCCTACCGTTATAATACTAACTTTAAAAATTTAATTTTTGAGTAAAAATAACTTTATTATCCTTATGTTAATAATGATAATGTCACTTAATTTTTTTAAAAATAAAATAAAATAAATATCAATTTTAAAAAACTCAAACAAACATTTAGAATAAAATTATTTAATAAAAATTACTAAAACTAAAAAAAATTAAATTCATAATATAATAAATTTATTGATTTTTATTTTAAATTTTTTACAATAAAATTAAATATAAATATAGATAATGAAATATAAATAAGTTTAGTTCTTTTCATTTTTAAAATTTTTACAATAAGATCAAATAAAAATAAAATAATAAAATTTTAATAAAAATAAAAATAATAAAATCTAAAAACTTATTTCTTTTTAATTTTTACAATAAAATTAAATAAAAATAAAATAATAAAATTTAAATAAGTTTATTTCTTTTGAATTTTTTAATTTTATAATAAAATTAACTAAAAATAATATAACAAAACCTAATTTTTTTATAAAAAATTATTTATTAATAAGATGTTTTATAAAACCTAATTATTAATATTTTTTTAAATTTTTATAAGGGAAATTTTCACATACTTCCCCTGAGGTTTGCCAAAACCACAGATAGAGGGGAAATATGATGTAATTCACACTTATCTCCCCTCTTACAGTAATTCCATTTAGTTGATCGTGCGTTGACCTACTAAAAAAATCAAAAACTCTAAAATATCCTTAGCTGCGACGGTGGTGCACTTGCTGGTTGGAGCGGCGACGACGGCTTGCGGTTGGAGCGGTGGTAGCGTGCGGCTTGAAGCGGCGACGATGGCTTGTTAGTTGAAGTTCGGAGAAGCAACGACCATGGCAGCGATGGAGAAGGCGGTAATGGAGAAGCCGTGGGTTGTTGTAGATTGCTGTAGCAGGGGAGGTACTCGTGAATTACATCATACTTTCCCTCTACTTGTGGTTTTGGCAAACCTCAAGGGAGGTATGTGAAAATACTCCATTTTTATAATCTAAAAAAATATTATTCAATAATTATTTATTAAAATAAAAAATTAAAATTGAAAATAAAAATAATTAGTGTCTTAATAAAAAAAATTTATTTTTATATTTTTTGTATTAGTTTAAACTTAATGCAAATTTAATTTAGTTAAAGGTAATTGTGTTAAATTATAAAATATACTAACATTTAATAGCTATATTATAACAACATGGACTAAAAATATAATTTTAAAATAATAGAAATGTAAGTGATAATATCAAAATATATTATGGATAAAATTAATATTTTCTCTATATTATATATTGAAATTAATCCTATATTTGATGTCAATTAATTAAATAAATTTAATCATAAATTATTTATATTATATGTTGTATTATATATTAAAACTTATTTTTTTAATACTTGAAACAATAAATAAATATTTATTATATTAATACTATATTATACTTTAAATTTGAATTTATAGGCTAAACTAACGTATCATATGACTGAAATTTGTTTTTTTTTAAAAAAAAAAATCAAGTTGTGAAGTTATTTAACCTTTTTTTATCCTTCATATTGTTATCTTTAATGCTAATTTGTCGTTAATAGGGATAATGTCAATAATAAACATTCATTAAAAGCAATAAAAATTCCACTTCAAAATTAATTAAAGAAATGTATGCCCATGCACACGTTGTCAATTCTAATGCTTTCAAATATTCAAAGCATATGCTATTATTATTATTATTTTGAGATATTAAGAGATAACCCTAGAAAATAAGATAAAAGAAGAATACCCCTTAAAATTTGAAGATAAAAAAATATTCCCTAAAATTTAAATAAAAAAATAAATTTGAAGTTACTAAATTTTAGATAAAATGATTCTTATACCTTTAAATATTTAAAAGGCATATAAATAAATTATTTTATTCCTAATATTATTATATAATGACTAATATAATCTTTTAACTTTAAAATAATATAATGAATTATATTTTTAATTTATTTCTTTTAAATTATGTCATTAACTTTTTTATAATTTTATCTTAAATTATTATTATTTTAGATAATTTTATTTTTATTATATCAATTTATTGTATATAAACTATTAAAATAAATTTTAAATAATATTAGTTCTAAAAAAATTATGTTTCATTCATGTAAAAGTTTAATATTATAAAATTATATAAATTGAGACAATTTATTCTTATTATATTATTTATTGTGCATAAACTATTAAAACAAAATTTAAATAATATTACTTTAAAAGAAAGTGTTTTATTAACATAAAAATTTAACTTTATTTATAATATATTTTAATAATTTATTTATAATAAATTAATATAATAAAAATTAAATTATCTAAAATAATATTTTAGAATAAAATGGTAAAAAAATGAAAGTATAATTATTAAAATAATTATAATTACATTATATTATTTTAAAGTTATAAGATTATATTAGTTATTATGTATTAATAATAAAAATAAAATAATATATTTATATATATTTTAAATATTTGAGGGTACAATAATAATTATTTTGTATAGAAGTTAATAATTTTAAGAAATATTTTATTTTGTTTAAATTTTAGGAGATATTTTTTTTATTTTTAAATATAATAAAATATTTATTTTTGAGAGAAATTTAAGGTATCTCTTAATTTTTCGAAAATATTTTATAAAAAATAATTTATTACCTTGTAAGAAAAGAATTTATAAAATATAATAAAATAAAAATAAATAAATAAACAGGTCAGTTAAAAGTTCACGGCAACGATCCACTCACCTTGTATGCGCAGCGAGCTCAACGGTCGTGTTTCTACCGCAAGAATTCACTTGAACTATGTCCGAGTCACCCGCTGACTCAACTCTGGGCACTAAAAATGCTATACCCGAAATCCCAATCGAGATCGTGAGCGAAGAAGAGATGGCTCTAATTGATGCGGCCTTGGCAGCAACTCGCTGTTCCCTGTTATCATCAGTTTCTTCTCATTTTCATAGAAACGCCAGGTCTATTCAGTCTATTACGTTAGTGTCAAAGCGGAGGTTATTGGGTTGTAACAGACCTGATATTGAGGATTTTGGTAATCTGGGGATGACCCATAAGAAGAATAAAGTTGCTGAATCCTATTTGGAGCGGTTTAGGAAGAAGGGAGGTTTGTGTGCTACTGATATCACTGGCGCGGTATGGATTTTTTCTTGGATTTAGATGCTCATTTGCTTACTTTTGAAGTTTGTTAGTTTTTGTATTGAGTTTGATTTGTGTGTGCTTTTTCATAAATTTTCAGTGCTGTTGAACAATTTGTTTCAGTTTGATTTGGTTTTGGAAATTAGGTTCTTGCTTGTTTTGCCTTTTTCTAAGGATATTAGGTGTTTGGAAATGAAATGTGGTTGCAGTTTGATCTATGTTTTTTTTTCTTTTTTCTTTTTGGAATGTGTTAGTTTGTTGTTAACTTGGATTTCCACGACTTCTGGTGGATGTTCAATGGTAATTTGTGTTATACATGAAGATTTGACATAAGAGTGTTGATAGAATTTGGTATTTTAGTTGAAGCTTTATATTCTATAGTTTCTTGGATGTTTGCTGGAGGGAATTTCCAAGTCTGATTTAGACAACCACACTGACCATTATATTTTGTGGAAAATTTTAATTTACTATGAATCAGTATTTTATCAAACCAATATGGGTTATATGGATTCTGCCATATCTCTCATCAGTTTCAAATTCCCCATAATTGCTTATCTGCTGAAAGAATCAGACCAATAATAAGTTGGTGAACTATCTCTGAGGATTCTTTCTGAAGCCACTTTTTGTGTTTTATATAGGTGTATAAACGTAATTTTTAACTGTAAAGCTTGTAATAGTGTGATATTGTGATGCTAAGAGGATGTTCTGTCAAATGTACAGAAAACAAACGTTGTGAGGTTGAGTTGCAAATTTGGTTTACTTTCATTCATGTTTTGTTTTAACGATAGGAATGGTGTGAAAAACAAATGGAGTTTACTCTCCTCTTTGGCAAAAAAGGAGCAAATAAATGGATGAAAGTAGGCCGTGCTCGTCATGAGGAACTTGAAAAGGAGGTACAATCTTAAGCTCAATAGTTATCTAAATTTTTCCATGCTTTCCTCCTCTTGGCATTAATGTGTTACTCCTAGATTAAAGTTAATACATTCTCTCTCATCTGCTCAAATTAAAACAAGCATTTCTCTTCTCTGCAGCTGTCTGGATTAAATCAAAATCCATTTAATTAATATGTAGCATGTTTGCATCGAGAATTCTGTTGCTTTACAAAAGAAAGTGATAATGTGTATTGAAGCGAAATAAAAGTATGTTTCAATTCTATACGAAGGTAGGATGTGTACACACAACATTTAGATATGAAATTGCAACATAATTGGCCTTCCAAAAGTTTTTTATTTTTCAAATGTTACTATAAGCTTATTTTTGGGAGATCATCACTAGGTATTTTACATTCTTAATGCTTGCTTGTCACTTTCAACCTAGCTCTTTCTTCCCATCTTCTATTTCCTTTATGCAAACTGTGTAGAATTTTCTGATCCTGACTGTGGTTAGCGCAGGTCACTAGAAAAGTCAAACTTCGTGTCAAGTCAATCGAAGATAAATGGGCAGTTAAACTCATTAATTCCATAAATGGCACAAACCAGTTATTTTTTGAAGGAGTAACACGTGAGCTACCAATGTAAGTTCAATCATTTGGGTTATCTCCAAGTTTTATTTTTGCCTTCTCATGTTTTCGTAGTTCTCAATTTTTCCACAAGGTTGTCATATTTTTAAGTTTTAGTCTGTGATTATGTAATTTTATTGGCTATGAAGGACATTGGTTTACATTCTAGATGTTTGGCTTTTTAGTCCTCAATGCATAATTAAATTTAACAAATTATGCTGGGGATATGTATTTCAGAATTTCCCTGGAATTTAGATTCATCCATTTTCATATGAAAAGTTTTCTCTTGATCAACTGATTCTATTTACATGGCATAAAGTAGCCATATATCTGTGTATTTAGCAAATGGGTAGCTTGACTAATTGTATTAATATGATGTCAGATACTTGATCAGTGTGTTATAGCCAGGACTGGATGTGGGACTTCGTTTCAAAGTCAATATGTGTATTCTGTTAAATTGGGTGGGAACTTTTTATTAATTCAATAATTAACTTTAGTGAAATCAGGAGATAGTCACTATCAAATAATGGTTCTCTGGGTACATGAAATTTGAAAAGTAAACCCTGGAAAGTGTAAAATGCAACTTCTTGCCTTGGGCAAGGTCATTGAGTAGTGCTAAAATATTTGCTTTGGAGTTCTTTCCTTAGTTTGGTTTCTTTTCCAGGAATTTGATTAGATAAAATATTTATTAATGGGTCTGTTCTGGTTGGAGGTCTCTTTTCCTCTTTAAAATTTGGTGAAAAATGTGCACATTTTCTCTCATTAGTGGAAGTTGAAGCATTGACTTCTAATATGTTCTTTTTCCTTGCTGATGGGCTATAGTTACTTATAACATCAGATTAAGCTTCATAGAAGGTGTATGGGTAGTGGGAGTGATTGATGAGATCCAGATGCCTCTAAACGAAACTGATAGAAACCCAATATTAGTGGACATAAAGACTCGTGTACGAGACACACTCCCCGATGAAGCACAGAGAAGAAATGGAAGGTATGTATATTTTAGTGGCTTTTGTTTCAATGTGATTGAGATGAGGATTCATCTTTTAGTGTATGAGAATCTGTTAACAACTAATTGTTAGCTCTCTTATGTATTTTTCTGTACTTTGCTCAGAAAGATAGGTTGAGAAGTAACAACCATGACTTGCATATTACTCTGACAGGCTTCAACTAATGTGCTACAAGTATATGTGGGACAATTTAGCAGCTGATAATTTTCCTTCTACACAATTTTATGATTTCTTTTCCCTGGATCGTGATTATGTCTTGTCTGAAGATATAATAGAGATAACTGCCAATGCAGGTTTTCCGGCAAAGGTAGAAATTCTGTCTTTGAATTTTTTCTTCCTTCTGATCTGAAAGATTTAGTATGTTATCTGTAATAGTCTATGATGATCCCATCATCATTCTTACATGAGCTTGAGGTACATTTACATGAAAAAAGATATGAAGCTGTATAATGCGATTTGTGTTTCCTTTTTATTGGAATTAAAGCAAATTAAAGATAGGAACTGTTACTATGATTATTATTTACAAGTCTGCTCTCACAATTGCCTTTATTTAATTTTTATCATGGCAGACCCTTGATGACATAGTGAGATATTACAGACATACGTGGAACATGCTGCCTCCTGCTCACAACGAGCTGTTACTGAGGTAAGCTAAAAAATTTTCACAAACTTTTTTTAAGTTTGATGGTTATAGTTTTACAAGTTCGCATGATAATTATAAAGATTGTTCACAGCATAAAAAGACATTTGGTGGATGTTATTTGGACCAAAAATACATCCTATAATGATTTAGGTATTTTCTAAGCTTGATAGCTTCACCAGTCTGTCCTATAACCTTTCAGGTTTGTTTAGACCGATCCTGACCTCGTAGAAACAGTTTTCTATGACCTTGTGGGAAATATATGCCGGCTTCTCCATTCTGACACATATCATTTGAACACTGTCAAAAAGATTTTTTTTCCTTTTTTGTGAAATGATGTGCCAAACATACAGAGAACATGGTTGCACTGCATTACATCAAAGGTACTCTAGGTGATCCCCATGTTTTGGCCCAGTGCTTTGTGCAACCTTGTACAATATTTGGTGCACGACTTTATTTGGTTACATTGGAGCAGGTATGAGTTTCAGAAAGATCAGTCACTAATTGGTGAAGAAGAATTTGTGTATGATTATACTTGGTTCAAGAGTCGAATTCAAGGTTGTCTTGAATTCTGGAAGGGTGAGCGAGAGGCCAATTTCACTCCAGTGGAAGAGCGTTGGAAATGCCGCTATTGTCAATTTTCTTCTGTCTGTCCTGCAAATTTCAAGCCTGAAAGCACAAGAAGTTCTTCACAGGCCGACTCTTACAGTACTCCCAGCTAGAAATTAACACTGACATCATTCCCTCATATTGTTTGGATTAGCGAGCTTCCTTGTCCAAGTAACTTCGCATGCCATGGCATCCTGAAAAGAAGCAATATTTTTGTACAAGCTTCTTCGTTGTATGTTAGATGACCAGAGCACATGGCTTTGGTCGTTCATTGTTGTAAAATTCATTTGTATTGAGTACCTAAATTTATTAATCAAGCATTTGATCCATTGAAATTTAAGTGACAATTGTTATATTAGGCGTTTACTGCTATGTAAAAATTTACATATGCCTTAGCAATGCTTTTCTAATCTAATGCTATTATGTGATATACCTATTATAAGATTATGGGTAAACTTTATTTCTTAGAATTAAAGGTGAAATAACTCTCTATTAGCTTTAGCTATTAACTATCAATTTAAACTAATTTTGTCAAATATAATTATCTGACCTAATAAAACCCAAATTTTGAGTGTTATTTTTGCCTTAAAAAAATCAAAATTAATATTACCTTAACTGTCAATTTAAATTAATTTTGTCAAATATAATTAAGGTTGTCAATTTCAATTTTAAAATTTGAATTTAATTAAAGTTAAAATTATTAAATAAGTAATATTAAAGATCTACACTTTATTTATATTATTTTGATGTAATAATATTATATTATTATAATAATATATTATATGACTTTTTTTTAACGCTGTAAATATTTTTATTAAAAAAATCAAAATAACGGCCTAAGTTTCGACTATGGCGGTATCCGATTGGCCCAAGAAACTTCAAATGATACACCTCACCGTAGAGGAATTGAGCGCCACCGACAAACAGTCTCCCCTTAATTCTCAATTAGGGTTTAGCGGTTCCCCAATAAGTAAAAAGAAAAACAAGGTGTACGCAGTATACACGATGACGCAAGATTGCAAGAGAAATCGACCGAATATACTGGTGACCGGAACGCCGGGAACAGGGAAAACAACGACGTCTTCTGCTCTAGCAGAGTCGACTCAGCTCCGCCACGTAAACATCGGAGAGTTGGTCAGGGAAAAGAATTTACACGACGGATGGGATGATGAACTTGATTGCCACGTTATCAACGAAGACCTGGTATTTATTCGCAACTCTCTTCAATTTCTTTTTTAGTTTTCGATAATTTATATAGGTGACTCCACTTGTTTTCTAGTTTCTGTTTATAAACTCAGCAAAGCATGTTTTACTTTGATTGTGTTCTTAATTTGTAATCAAACTGTCAAACCTTAAGCTGTATAGTTCTTGAATTCTGATTAACATTTTCATTTTTGGATTTTTTTCGCCCATTTTAGTTTATATTAACAGATTTTCATTAGATAAATTTAACCCAGAAAGTATATTGCAATTTGCTAATTGTTAATCAATTTAAGTTATGGGATTTAAGCTAAGTAGTCTTTTCTCTAATTCTTCCGGAGATTTTGTCTTCATGAATTTATGATACGCAGTTCGATTGATTGCTGAGCGGAGGAACGGTATGCACTTTTATTCTTCAGGAACCATCTAATGTTATTGTGTGGATTTTGTAGGTATGTGATGAGCTTGAGGATATAATGGAACAAGGGGGAATTATTGTGGACTACCACGGATGTGATTTCTTTCCGGAGCGATGGTTTGATCAGGTGGTGGTGCTTCAAACTGACAATTCTGTGTTGTATGATCGTTTAACCAAGAGGTATCTGATTGATAATCTGTGCACGTGACTGGCTGTTTAAGCTCTTTTAATTGGGTTGTTTCTAATTCTCAAGAATTGCTTTTGTGGCAGGGGTTACACGGGATCTAAGCTTACAAACAATATTGAGTGTGAAATTTTTCAAGTTCTGCTGGAGGAGGCGAAAGAAAGTTATCCAGAGGATATTGTTGTAGCATTGAAGAGTGATACTATTGAGGATATCACTAGAAATGTTGCAACGTTGACAGAGTGGGTCAGGAATTGGCAGCCTAGATCCTAGGGGCTTCAATGCCAATATATAATCCTTTCTGTAATATGTTTGTGTTTATTTGTCTTGGAAATTAATTGTTGATGTTCTAATCTCTTGGGTCGAATACAATTTTGTACTATGTAGAAATTTGTTGAAGCAGCAGTTCATTAATCATTTTGATGCAGTCATCAATGCAAAAACTTCTTTCTCAGTTTATCCAGATATATTCTTCCTGTAATAGTTAATGATATGCATAAAGTGAAAGATGAAATGAGTATGTTCTAGGATAATTTATTTGTATGATTTGGGAGTAATAGTGAAGCCTAAACTAGATAGGTATTGAAGGACTTCCTGAGGAAAGAATTGAGTCGATGACAATGCTCTCTCGCTTGAGCTCTTGTTTTCTGTCAATTCAGAAATTATAGGTATCATTTGTTTCATTGATATGAAAATAATTTTTAAAAACTGAGATACAATTAAAAAATTCAGAGCTATTGAGTTCAAAACTTACAAATATGCTCCAGCGGAAAGTTTGTTGCTTTTTATCACCAGCAGACCGCCCCTGGGTCATTTGAAGCAAACTGCAATCGAGCTAAAAATTCTTAAAGAAGATAAACCGAAAACGTAGTTACCTGTTTTCAGTGCAACATTTTCTGGCAAAAACGAAGCGTTCAGGTGAGCAACTCTGTGTCATGCTTAAAATTAATGTTAGCGTAGATTTTTTTCATGAATTCTATATTAACCAAATTGATAATGGAAATCGCAATTATGTACGTTTGCACTTGGCATGTTCGATGAAATGACACAGACAGGCTCGAGATGTAAAAGAGCCGAATTATTCATTTCAATACCATACGGTTTGATGGACCATATAGTATTGACACAACATAGATGTACTATTTAATGAATATGTGGGTCGAGGGTGGCACCAGCTTTGTATGGATTTCAAATGACTAGTTATATTTAAGGATTATCTGATTTGGTTATATTGGAAAACCAGCTCCAAGTAGTAAGGCTAAACGTTCCTTGACGCAAGAATGGGCTACGTGTATTGAAACTTGATACCGAATTCAGTTGCATGCAGCATAATATAGCGGCAGGAAAACTATGCTTGATAGATGCTATGTTAGTTAAAACTAAACTATTTTTGTCTCATTTTATGAATTGCTGCCAAAACTGTTGATGAATTATTGGGTCAATTGCAGTGAAGACAAAGAAAAAGTTAAAAAACCCGACGCTTCTGTTTCTCTCTGAATCAGGTTACTTGTTTCTTGTCCAAGGGATTCAAATCTTTCTTCAGCCTTTCTTAGCTCTCCATGCTTAGCTGCTGAATTCGCTTTCTTTGTATTTGGGCCCAACTAGAAGATACCTTCTAAGATTGTCACAAGAATGTTCATCAAGAGTTTGGTCCCAAGTAAACTCCCCTTGTGGAGATGCTTTTCATCACTAGAGCCACGTATACCTAGGACTGGAGACATCTTAAGACAAACAAGGATATACTCTAGTGAAGATGTTCTTGAATATTCTAAAGTCAGTCATGACTCCAATCCTGTGCATTTTGATCCTCAATTTGCCAGAAATGCCGGCTTTGATGATCGACTTGTTCATGGGATGCTTGTTGCTGCACTATTTCCTCGGATCATTTCCTCCCATTTTGTAAGTCCTATGTTTGATTTTTTTTTTGCTTTTTTGATTGTCTTGATTAGTATTATTCATCGTTGTTACTGATTTGTGTGACGGGCATTGAAAAATGATGCCGTGGTATGCAAAAGATGGAAGTAAAATAAAAAGAAAGAAGTTTCAACTCAGACACCCATCTGCATGTTTTTCTGTGGTTGAAACTTACAATTAGAAAATCAAGTAGTGACTGGCTGAGTCTAGCAAAGGATGTGATTTTGTGGGTTCTTCCTGATATTGTGCTTACTAATTTTCTTCAAATGACATGTTTCAGTTTCTTTTTCTCAGTCTGAGTCCAGATGTGAAACCCCACAAAGGATATCTTACTCATTAATTTCTTGTTAATACGTAGCCCGGAGCTATATATGCTTCCCAAACCTTGCACTTCAAGTTGCCAGTCTATATTGGAGATGAAGTTCTTGGTGAGATACAAACTCTTAATGTAAGAGAGACCAAGAAGAGATACTTGTAAGTTTACAACACTTAAGAGAATTTTCTCATTTTATTCAACATTACTACGGCCACTGAATTGGGTTTTGGTTGTGTGATTTAGAGTAAAATTCTCAACAAAGTGTGTTAAGAACGGCCAGCTTCTTGTTCTTGATGGCGAGGCAATGGCCATCGTACCAACTCTAGCCCTGGAACAAATGCAGTCCATGGCTGATAGAAGCTAGTGCAAAGGCACAACAGCTTTATTTGACATAGCATCTTGATTGTTGCTTGTTCTGGGAGGAATTTATTTTTAAGAGACTAACCAGACCAGGTCCACTGTTGAAGATTTCAAATGCATCTCAGATTGTGAAACATCTGCTTACTGCTTATGCAACGTTGTTATTTAATAAATGATGCATTTCATGTGCTTATTATATGACACACGTACAATATTTGTCACTGCTAAAAGTGGTGAGTTAAACAAACAGTACTTTTGTCGCGTGTTTATTTATTTATTTTATTTGTTTCAATTTAGGCATCATGACGATTGCTTTAGATTATTATTAATTACTATGCTTGATGGGTCAATCCGAGGAACCTCCTGCTAGACTTTTGACTTAAATAGGTGTATGTGGTTGTTTCTAAAGTAAAAAACATACATAAATGGAATCACCAGAATAATAATGAGAGATGAGCATAGGTGCATGAAGTTAAGGGCTGTTAGTATGATCTCAAGGTTTATCTAACCACAATAACAATAAAGCCGCGAAGGATCCACTTCATTTCAAGTGCATATAGACTTGGTACTTGAACACACGACACTGCTATATAATACTATAGCACTTCAAAAAACGTTCTTATTTATTTATTTGTTGAAAATATAAACAAAAGTCAATCAGTTACGAAGTAAATCGGATCAGCAAAAGTTTGGTTTTGAATCAAAGGGCATTGCGCGTATGTATTGTACTTGCTTCCATGGAAGACCATAGAAAAACATTCCACAGAAGAATTCTATTATACATTACTCCTATCAGAATCACATCTATAGTTCTATACACAGCTTCCTCGGGTGCAAAATCTTGTTTTCAACCTAGTTCATCGTCATTTTCGGCAATTTCTCTATCAAGTAGTCTCAAAATCTCATAAGGTGGGAATGTATACTGTTAAATTTACATCATGTCAGGCCATATCATACGGCAAAGGAAAAAAAGGAACAAAAAGGAATTAATAAAATTCTAGCGTGCCCGATATAGTGAATGGAGGGTTGATTTCAATACGTGTTGCCTTCCCCTCTGCATCCAACTGCTGTAATGTATTTGCCTCCTTTGGAGGAACTCCCTCTCCAGTCCATATGGTAACATGGGGCCACTGATTTCTGGAAACTATCTTTTCGTCATCAACAGAACCAAGTTCAGCCTCTAAAGCAGCCATTTTATCAGTGAAGAAAAGAGCAGTCAACTGCACAGGTACGTTACGATTAACGTATGGTCCAAAACTAGCTAAAGCGGTAACACCGTGACTTCTTTTGTGAGCAAGAGTAACATGTGCCTTCGTCATGTTGTGCTCCATGTCCTTGTCTTTGAAAAAGAGATCAACATTGGGATCCTTTCCAGCCAACTGCTCAAGATAGAATAAAAGAGCGATGACTAATGGCAGGAATGGGGCAACAATAGAAAACCATTACATCATTTATATTCGTGAAGCACACAGCCAATAAATGATAAAACTCAAGAATTCTTGTGTTAAAGCAAATAAAATTATATTGAACCTCTCTTTTAATATTAATCTAGGTACATAGACGTGTCTTTATGTAGACTGAAATAATAAAGTAATATAAATTAGGAATCCTCATAAAACTTAGAAAACAAACTAGGAAAAAACTAATAATACTTAAATTAAAAATATATTAATAAGACTAAACCTAGTAAAACTAAATAAGTAAAACTGCTTTTCCTTTTTCTTTTCAAGATATAGAGGAAAACTAAGTGCCACAAGAAACATACTTCATCAGAAGTGCAGCCCCCTCAATTTCTAAGCTAAAAAAGCCAGCCATATTTATTACTCCCTAAAATAATATAGAAGAGATGCAGATTCATTCCTTGATCTACTTTCATTACTTTTAGACACCTCAAACCATTGAGTATGCCGATGAAGGTCATAACCAACCTCCCAACATAGGATTTTATTGACCTGCCCTCAAAATCTTGAACATCAAATCCAAATCATTGCTATGGCAAACAAAAAATTCAGTCAAGCCATGTCAGCCCAGCACAACCCAGATGGCAGACCTTAGCACATTCAGTAAGGTCATGTTGGAGAAAATCTTATGAACTAGCTTCATCCACCGGATGCTTGGAGACCAAAAGACTCTCACGCTAAACTACGAAAAAATCAAAATACTTTCCCGTTGGGCATAATCAATTCACTTACATTATCAAGGAGACTTTGGATCTCTGTAACAGGTAAACTAACAGCAGCAAAAACAATGGTACCAAACTTCCTCTTCTCAGTACTTGGTGCTTTGTATTCACCCTTTGCAATGAGCCTTAGTTGTTCCAGCACGTGCTTGACTCCAGACTCAAATGGAACCTGAGAAGAAAAATTAACTAAATGAAACTTCAATTTCCAGCTATTTGAAGAAGTACAGAGAGAAAAAGAGAAAGAAAGTGTTAGGTTGGAGAAAATGGAGCTTAAATCTTCAACCAGCTGACTTGACCAAACTCACATTACTTGACGCATCATGTTATACAACTGGATTCTACTTATATGTGTCTGAGGACACTTTAAGTAATAAATATCATCTTTCATTTGGAAAATTCACGTCAGTCTTTCTATTAAATATTTGCTTAAATAATGAGTACATTAATTACTTGCTAATTTTAACATAAAGGAACCTCATATATTTAAAGATAGAGAAGTAAAAGATGTTAACCTGAACAGAACACAGATAGTCAGCATTGCTAAATAAAGTCTCCCTCAATTGCTTTTCCCATTTAGCCCACTCCTTTGCATATGATCCTTTGGTAGACTCCAATCTACGCACATATTAACAAGTAATCATTAAGGCACCAGCATTGGCATTTAAGAAGTAAACTAAAAACCAAAATATAAAGGTTAAATTTATCTCGCAGGAAATTAAAAGGCACCACAATGTTATTGGATTTTACTAAACTATGTTTGTCCTCTGGGGTATTAGTGAAATTTTGAATCTCTTTCCCAGTAAAACTAAAATAATATGAAATACAAATATATAAGAAAATAATATTTGAGATAGAACATTTTTATAATCAATCAATTCTTAGGATGATCCAGAAGTTCCGTGTTTCTAGAGTAACAAATATAGTCCCTCCCTTCCCCCATCCTCACAAAGCAAAAGAAAAAAATATAAAAAAATAAAAGTAATATTGATACAAATAACAATATAACTTATTTCTAGTTTTGTTCAAATCAAAATCCAAGAGAATGTGACTGGGGGAGACACCATTCATTCTTCCTGTCAACAGAAAAGGAGTCATGGCATGGTAGACAATGAAACTTGGACAAAAGGTCTAGACCTACCAATTTATACATTTCATGGTAAAAAATCTAGCAAATCCAGTCTCTAACTAAACAAGGAACTGAGTCTGACAGTACCCAGACTGCTACAAACAAGCTATTAACTAAAATTGTTTTTAAATTGTAATTCACAAACACTAAAAGAAACTTAAACTGATCATAATTTGAAAGTAAGCTGATAGGAACAACCTTTCTCAGGAAAATAGTGGCATACATATGCTTCCAAGAGATACCCAATGAAGATGACAAATAAGACAACATCACCCATTAGGTTATTGTGCACTGTTTTTATCATGTGAAACATAAGTATAAATAGTATATTGTATAGTCCTGTAAAGTTTTATTATCAACCTCCCATGTCTGTTGGTGTGAAGCTTGTACAGATTTATACCCTCCTCCAAGACAGACCTCACATGATCAGGCAGAGGACTCCTGCATATTATAACACCAGAGTGAATACAACAATAACTGCAGGCCAAACTAGAAAGTAAAATTACTTTACGTTCATTATGTTCTCTCCATTATAGGGGGGCAATGATTTTTTGTGATAGAGATAGATAAGTAAAAAAAAATGCAGAGGATCAAGACAAGAAAACAAGCAAAACAAAAGGCTAGAGGCTTAAGAATGACCGAATTGCTAAAGTTAGTACAGTGATAGCAAGGTGGGGGTGTGGTTGGTTGGGGTTTGCAGGGGAGGGTTGGGAAAGAGGCAGAGTGATGCTGCAGAAACAGACTACGTTAAAACAGGATTCGTGTCTGTGCTATACAAGGACAAAAGGGCGATGAAGTGAAAAGTAAGGATAACCATGAAACATCAGACCCACGAAAAAGGAAAAAGAAAGTAAAAGACAACGACTCTATGCTTCAGCAAGTATCTTTGAAAATATTCTCACCTGTCATCTTTCAACAATGGCATTTTGATAAGAGAACCAAAACGTTCAACTAATTCACATTCGAATTCTTTGCGACTCTGAAAATTGAGAGTGTAAGTCCAAATAATCTTCAAGCATAGGTATATCAACATTATTGCTGGAAACATAAAAAATCATACCTTGCCCTCATAAAGGTGGTAAAACATTAGCAGAACGTAACCAGCATTTGGAGAATCCTTGTCCAGGTTCCCCTAAAATCATAATATAGCATCATGAGAAAAAGAGAAACAAAAAATCTGCACAAATTATCTGAAAAACATAACGAACTAAATAGGCAAAGATGAATGTATACTGGATGATTAGCTCTTCGTAGCACACGGAACATGAAAACAGCTAATGCATCAAGGGAAAATGGATTTGAATCAGTTCCTGCAGAAATAATGGACCACAATATATACCATTAGATGAAAATCAAAAGATGCATGTGTGGATGTGAAACATAAACAGCCAAAGCTACCAACTTTAAACCCAATAAAACTGTGTTAACCATTTGAATGCAGTTTAAACACAATGGAGAAGCATTTCAGAACTTCAATGTTTAAGAAGAGATGAGGGGAAGTGCTACTGTAAAGGACAATTCTATTTGCCTCGTGCTCCTGAGACAGACAGAATGACAGTGAAAATGTAAGTGTCTGTTTTACAGAAAGTAAAAGGCAATCCTGCCTAGTGTTCTTTCTATAGTGCAATAGTGCACCATGAATGTGGGCCTATTACATCTGGCAAGTGGCCTTGGGTTATTTTTCTGAATTTTGGGTTTTTTCTTTTTGTTCTGAGATATACAGTTCTAATAATTCCTATAGCTTTGCTTTTTGTACTGCTGATCAGTATACAAATAAATTACTTTTGCAATCCTTTAGCTTGTTCTCATTTTCATGGGACCTCTTGTTGCCCTTATTTGTCTTTATCACGTAAGTTTGTTTGTTTTCCATAAAAAGGAAAAAATGAGGCCCTAACACATTAGCCGGTATGCTTGCATACATGTAATGTATTTTGATATACAAGGCACCGACATTCCTCTATTAAGGCAATGGCCAATCAGAGGAGGAAACAGAGGAATGGAATGACTGGCATTCCGATTCAATTGTCTGGAAAAGAACAAATGATGAGAAGTGTAATATATCTTCTTTCTCAACCCAAACCCTCACTCTGAAAATCTTAGATGCAGGTGTTTCAGATTAGACATCACTGTATGGTCTTCCTCATAGCCTTCAATCACAATGGTCGATGCAGCACTTTAAATCATTCTAAAGTTTCTATCCTAGTAAAGAAACCTCCCGTAAAATAAAATACAGAAATTAAACACAGGAGATGAAGATCATCTGAAAGAGATTGACTTAGACTTCAACAAACATCTACTAAGCCAATATTAAGAGACAACATGATTTGGTGATGAATTATAAATACTTCTTATTGCAATATGAATATTTTAATTAAATCTTTAGTTATGACTCTCTAATTCGAATAATAGGTTAAGGGACCCAAATATTCTCAATCATAATGGAAATAAAGCACATATGCATTATCAATTTGTCACCATTCACAACAGTGCATAAAAGGAAAACTTAATAACCTTCAGAATCAGGTACAACAGGAACTGCAGAGGATCTGGTGCTGCGGCACATGTCTTCAATCTGCACAAACAGTTAAGGGCCATATTTGACACGTTTAGAGAATAAAAGTTGATAACGGCAGAAAGTATCAAAATTCTTCAGCAAGTTCTACAAATATGTTGCAATAATACAAGGAAAAACAAAGTTTTCAGGATGACCTGTCAAATTTACATGGTTAAAGTCGTCAAACAAATTAGTGTCCCACCAGATACACAATTCACAAACCCTGAACCGAAATTCTGAATAAAGCATGTCATCTATTGATATTTTACCTTCAAGAGAAAGGGAACTAATAGAATCATCCAAGTATTATAGAATCCACCATCTAGGTTCCAAACAGCAATAAAAGGTTTAATTTCTAAAATTGCAATGATCCCATAGAAAATTTCCATGATTGATAAAAGAAGACTCAACAACTTACAGATGGTTTACAAACAGTTGAGTGCACTGTCAGGAGCCTATTTGCTTCGGCCTGTTGGTTACTGGTATATCTGTGTCTTAACAAAATTCAGATGACTGTTCCTCTTTGGTTATCGATTAGAAGTTCTTACATAGCATATTTAAAGTTAAACTATTTCACTTAAATTCACACACAAAATCTTTCTCATTCTCACATCCTGAGTTTAGCTTTTATTTTGACCTGTAATCTCAACCGTTCGAGTCATCTAACAATGGTTGAGACTGATTTTAAGATAATACTAGTACAGTAAAGAGATTGTAAACAAACAGCTTTTTCTGATTCTCCATTTCCTATACATCATTACCTTCTTTTTGTTCTTTTGATTAAATTACACACTCTTTTTCTGAACCTTTTCAAATACCGATAAATTATTACCTTCTTTTTGTTCTTTACATTGAATTACAGAGATCATATCAAAGTGCAAAAAACCCATTTAATCTCGTCTTCCTTGAAATTACTTTTGAACTTGTCTTGTATATTGTAGATGTCCACACACACACACACAGAAACCTGCATATATTATATATGTACCCTAGCCCCACCAGCACAAACACAAATTAAAGAAATTCTCCCTTCAAGATTGGTGTAAAGGGCAATCTATCCCTTGCCCTTTTTCTTCTATGGCAAGGGGCCAAACCAACTAGCCTATCCCCCTAGGGACAATTTATCCATGATTTTTTTTTTCATCAAAAGATCACGCAAACTTTTTGGCAGCTTTGCTGAATTTAATTCCTTGTTTTTTTATTTTTTGCTTAAAGTAGATATCTCTTTTGCAAATAAAAGAGCATTACCTGTCTCCAGACTTCTTCATTTGGTGCATTCTTGTCTGCAAGCATTATAGAATATGGTTTTCTCCTACGCTCGTCAGCAACTTTCTGCCAGTATCTTCCTATACATATATATGAACAAATAAGTTTAGGATTATATAGTCAAGAAGACCCTAAGGAAGTTTTGATCAATCTAATGATATACTTGCAGTAATAAATATGAAGGATCTTATTACAGCACATCTGCAGTAAAAACTCAAATCTATTACCAACCTAATCCTCCATATGGTTACATAGTTTTCTGCACAATTTATCATACCTTTTATAAGGTCACCCATCAAACTATGGACAGGCCTATCATCTCCAAGACCTTCTGGGTCATTTAGTAACTCCTTGCAAAGTGCAGACTTAGCACAGCCAGGTATTCCTGAAAATGAAAATTCAGCAAAAAATACCAAGACCTAGCTTGAAGTTCCATAGTGTTTAGAAAAGGATAACAAAATATCAAACTTCAAACAACAGATAAAATCAGCAGTGGGCAGAATTTGTGTTTACACCTGAATTTTCTTTTCCAAAGTATAATGATATTTATTGGACTATCAAGAAATCAACAAACATTTCCTTTAAATCTACCAAAATATCAGACATAAAAATTTCGCCACCAAGTATGTCACTGAGTTGCAACTCTTCAAGGGCATCCAAAGCATTTCAGATACTCGTCGAAGATTCAAATGCAACAAAGTTCTCTCCATTGAAAGCTTTGCATTTGCATGTGTCAGGCTTATTGAAATTTGAAGCTTCTCTAGTGGGATGTATTCTGACAAATGCTTTTTTTCTTCTGAAAACTAGTATATATATGGATAATCAAATTTCTAGCCGGCAAGGCAGTGAATTGATAGGTAAAAGCAAGTCTTAATCCACTTAAGCCAATTAACCTATCATTCTATCTAAGTATTTTCTGCAAGCCACTATTTATGAGGAACTACTAAAATCAAAAGTCCTTCTAACATACTAATATATGAGGTCCGCTCATCTCTTCAAGTAATTCAATCAAGAACTGAAATGAATCACTAAACTCAAATTGATACTGCTTGCAATTTGCAGAAATCTATACCTGGAAAAAAAACTATCAAACCCTGATCTTTCTGAATTGCATCCTTGACTGAGGGTCTAGGGCTAGATGGAGGTACCTCCCGCTCGGTCTCAAGATCGCCCTCTTCATCCCTACCTCCTTCAACAATGGCCAGGAATTCTTCAGATCTCACTAAGTTTCCAGCAGATCCTATCAAAGCTTGATTCTCTGGACTACGTCTAGCAAACTGTTCGAGGAAAGGCTCAGCTTCAGAAAGGTATATTGAAGATGACAACTGCCTGTTGCCATACTTTCTTCGTATGTACACAGCCCTAAACATGGAGTTATTAACAAAATTAGTTCACCAAACATGCACTAAAACGTATTAAAAAAATCTAAGAAAAAGGGCCAGCGAGTTAGGTTATTCAAAATAATAATTTCAGCATTACCATTCATCTAGCATCTTGCTAAGTTGCATTCGCTTTTCTTTAGAAGTGCCCCATATAGTCATTTGCCTACAATGCCAAAATAATGACAACTTTCAGCAAGAAAAAGTTATGAAGGAAGTCCCATATACAAATAACAAAAATTTGGTTATGGGATCAAATAGACGGCCATCACAATAGTTAAAGAGTGCCACAATGCTCACAGAAAATTGTAACAGCAAGTTTCTGACAGTTATGGTCATCATTCAGATATTTAAGTTTCATGATGTAGCTTGTTTCAACAATTAATTTCACAATAACATGTTCAGTAACTAAGATTACAGTAAAGACCACCATATATAACAGAGATCACATTACAGTGTATCTGAAGGCAGCCTTGCAGTAAAATTATTGAGGATTTTGGTCTATATAAACTTCTAAGAAAAAGATTAGTCCTACTGCACAACATTGATATCGATTCAGCAATTACAAGATCATGGACATAACCATCCAGAAATAGCCCCAAGTCTACCTAACATCCAGAGATAACCCTAAGTCTACCAGTTAGGTTCATACAAGCTTCTTTGTATATTTTTACAACCCGTCAGAGTTAGAAAGTTAAAATATATGATTCTCAAGGATCAAAAGTAACATAGCACACCTTTTAGGTCTAAAGAAGCAAACTGAATCCTATTAACCAAGTATAATGGTCATAGCAGCAACAAAATTCTGTTCAGTCATCCATTCTCACTCTATAGACACTGCTAAAACAATGTATAGCCATGATGCAAACCTCATTCTTGAAAAAATACCTTTCAGCTTTCAACACAACTTATATTTAGACCAGCAACCTTACCTCAGGTAGTAGGCCTTGTAAGCAGCAGGACCATCCTTGAAAAGAGTTGACAAGCCATTGCGGATGAGAAATGTTCTCAACTGTGACAAGAATAAACAAAGAAGCATGACTTAAAATTCTTTGGCCTAGCAAAAGAAATTAATAAATTTCCTGAACAATAAAAAAGATACAGAAAAAATAACAATATAAGATTCATTTTCACAACCCAACTACTAAACAACATCCTTTACATGAATTAAAGAAGAATTATTCAAAAGAGCCGAGCTCTTTGTAATTCATCTTTGATCCTGCTTGAGCAACATGGCTTTCTGTAAAATAGTGCCTTAAATTGATTGCTTATAACTATGTAGCATTTGACATGTTGATGACTCCATATATATGACACACCTTATTTCTCCCAGAAATTGGTATTCCCAAAATACAGTGAAAAAACTATTAGAAAAACTGCATATAAGTATACAATCTGTCACAGCCTGTCTTTCCATGAAGTACAGATATTCTGATTTTTACTGTATTATGAAGAACTCCAAAAAATTTATAAGATAAGAAATAATTATGAAATTCATCTTTATGTTGATCCATCCAACAGACAATTACAATATTGTTAAGAAAAATTACAGAAAGATAATTGGGTTAGCTACTACAAAATTCATCTTTATGTTGATCCATCCAACAGACAATTACAATATTGTTAAGAAAAATTACAGAAAGATAATTGGGTTAGCTACTACAAAATTCATCCTTATGTTGACCCATCTGATGGACAAATACATACATAACCACAAATACACATACATCAGCAGAAAAGCGGGAAAAAAGACTCGTTGCGTACATTGAGATTTCTGTCACCTATGTGTGAAATTAAAGATAACAGAACATTCTGTTCAGAATTAAATTATGGGTTGGCAGTGAATGCATGCATTAAATCAGAAATAAGAAATTTTTTTTGAATGTTCAATTATAACCTATCAATGAAATTTCCACAGAATTGCACTAGATGAGATTCTAAGTTCCAATAATGGAGATGTATTAGTGCCAACATATTTTAAACAAAAGGCCTGATCTTTTAGTCCAGCATTGTGTATGGAAGCAAAGTACATTGCGTAGAAAGTAGGTAAAAAAAAATGAATAGAGTTGAGGAATCTTTTGGAGGATAACACTCTAATATAACAAATTATTAAGATGCTTAATTTCTCAAGAAAGAACGCATTTCCATTGCATCACATAAAAAAGGACGGTATTATCCAGCAGATACTTGCCTTGATCTTTGCACGCACTTTGGTCATGCTAGATTAGTAAGAGTAAACATACCTTGTAAGTGAGGAACTTCAATTTGATCATTAAATTTGCATCATTGTCAGCCAAGCCATCTATTTCTGTTAAGCCACCATTACCACTAGCAGTTTTTCCCATATTAATGATCTTGGCAATTTCCGCAGCCCTTTCCTTGTTTGCCTTGAATAGATTTATATCGACAAAAAAACCTGGGTAAACATAAGAAAGTGTCAGCAAATTATGTACACAACCCATAACATTTCCCATGGAATGAAAAAGAAGAGAAACAGGAAATGAAAAGGAAGTTCAATAGGAGCAAGAATAGTGCATGACATATCATATAGCATAAAAACAGGTATTGCAATCCCAATCATAAATGCTGCTGAGCATAGTGAAGGAACTAGGCATTACATTCCTCGGGATCAGATTACCCGTTCATATGCATCTCCCAGAAAATGATGAAAAGAAACAAAAACAATTGGTTTCATTTTTTAAGCATTTTTTACTTGACAACATTGTTTCTTGTTTGCAAGATTAAATCCAGTAGAAAGCTATCACCATTGATTTTTCCAGCTTTGCAAGCATATTAAGATAACATTTATCACTTCTAGGCTTACTTTATATATATGGGTATGTCCCCAGCAGATTGCTGCAAGATGCTCCCCAACAAGGGTATTTTGGGTACTGCCTAAGATGAAAACATCTTGAACCCGTCTGTGAATATCTTATCTGAAGCCTGACTTCCAGAACTCCTGACCATTTTATCTCAATTGACACACTAAGATGTCCTAAGATATTAGCACTACATATTCACCCCATAATAGCGAAATAACTGCATTCCTAGCCAATATTATGAAATGAATAAGAGGCATTTATGCTCTTATTTCCATGACACTTAAGCATGCCACTTGCTTTCCTAGCATACTATCTCCTTGACTAATTTGCTTCTCTTATCATACACATAGTTCAACCATTATCCACTCTTAAGCATAGTTCCATAGCTGCAAGATAAACAACAAGACGAAAAGATGTAGAGAATCAACTACTGGTGAACCCCACATGCAAGTGAATGATAAATAAGTTGTGCAACAAGAAAAAAAACTTCATTCAGAAGCTAGGTTAACAGCTATAAATAGTCTAGATCAGATAGTTCCCAAGCGTGAAAGAATTTTACCTCGATACAGTGGCCACAAACCTGGTTTGTGCCTGAAACATGTCAATTTCTTAATCAGGGAATGCAAATGAATATTCAATAGACAACAAAATGAATGGCCTACATAAGCCGTAGATAACAAAGGAAAATACGATAATGCAGCAACGAAACAGAGCATAAGGTTAAAACAAGACCTCATCTCTTTCTGGTATCGCCTAAAAGCAGAGTCGCTGTGGACATGAATGACCATTTTGTAGAAAAGATTGTCATTTGAGAAAGAGTCAATCTTGTGGAAGTTATGATAACATTTAAAGGCAGCAGGGAAACGCTTTTCTCGTATCAAACGAATCATTTCCTGGTTGAAAGGCCAAGTGGAAAAAAGAGATCGTCAGTACAGAACAGCACCATAGGGTCCGAATCATAAAGCAAACAACTCCATGACAAACTAAAGTCTAAAGGGGGAAAAGGATTTGCAAACGTAATGCAACCATAGAAACTCCAGGAAGATCCACATTTACGAGCGGACACTAACTTACAAGAAAAGCAGTTACTTTCATTTTAGCTATAAAGATCAAGCAGTAAATGGTCGACAAGCAGTGTAGAAAATGCATAAGCAATTACAGATGTGAAAAAACTTGAGTAAACCTGAAACTTAATCTAATTTTATATATGAAGATAAAATTTCCACAGGGAAAAAGACGACCAAGAGAAGGGCCAAACCTGCAACTTTGTGGTTGAAAAATCAGCAGGATGAGCTTGTAGAAACTTCGTAAGAACGGATCTGTCTGCATTTCTTGAGTGGGTATCACCAGTTTCAACTCCAAACCAGTCTGAAAGGTCTGGGCAGAAAGATGAGCCAACACTCTGAAGAAGCGCTTTTATTTGCTGCAATGGTGTTTCCACAGAAAATTTAATAGAGAATGAACTAAAGCTTCCAATCAAACTAAATGTATAATAGTGTATCGTATTAAATTTCAAAATAATATTCAGGATTTCATGTTGGAAGGAAATCCGCACTACCTCTTTTTCATCTGACCTATTTGCAGCACAAATTTCCCTCAGGCTTGGACCCAAATCAAGGCCAGCTGCAGTTCAATAAATATTAAGTGTTATTAAGTTCAACCATGACAATTTGATTGTAATAAACAGGAATTCCGTAGACAAATAGAGCAAATTAGCATACATACAGACCCACAGAGATCTAAGGGAGTTGAGCCTACTAAGTAAGACAAGCCTCAACTGGGATAACTTAGGACCTATGTTCACAAATATGTTCAAGAATTGTTGACAAAAGAAATCAATCACCTTAAATTCCCAGAATAATGTGACATAAGTACAGGAAGAACAGACTAACTTTACTAGTTCAGAACAGCCTGGCTTAGTTGCCCAAGTTTATGTAGTGGGGATGGAGTTCCTCCAACCATTAACATCCTTTGCTTCATTGAGATGTATTGCACCAGCTGTGGCAACTTAACCAAATATATAGAAACTAAACAAGCTCATTTAAGGGATTATAATTAAAAATCACCATCAACTTCTAGTTGCTTTATTCTATATTCGCTGCCACTTATTCTGGTTCAGTTTCTGCTTCATGAAGTAAAGATTCAAACAACAGTTCACATGACGCTCGTAATCATTAAAGAGCTTTAATCTAGACATTTTTCACACACATGCACACACGCACCCATATATATAATACTTCTCTAATAAGCCTTACTTCTATTAAATAAGGATGGCATAATGAGAGCCATTCAATTCATTGTCTTTTGTGCAGACATTGTCTCTTGAACTGACATCATCAAGTTGATTTGATAAAAGACAATGAATTGAGAAACAGTATATCAATCTTGGGGCACTCGTTATTGCTGACAATGATCCTTCAATAAAAGAATTTATTCTCTTCATAAACAATAGGAGATAGAACCAACAAAGATTCTTTTTCGATTCATTCTTAGAGTTAAATACCTCATTCAAGAATTTTTTTTGATCCAATCCATAGGAATCAATAGAAAAGGCAAATCCCCGGCTATTCACCAATTGTGAAAGGCAGATGAATCATGTCGGCAATAACGAGTGCCCTAAGATTGATACAATGCTTCTCAATTCATTGTCTTTTATCTATGTCAGCTTGATGATGTCAGTTCAAAAGACAATGTCTGCACAAAGACAAGGAATTAAATGGCTCTCATTATGCCATCCTTATTTAATAGAAGTAAGGCTTATTAGAGAAGTATTATATATGTGGGTGCATGCATGTGAAAAATATCTAGATTAAAGTTCTTTAATGATTATGAGCGTCATATTATTTATAGAGTATGCCAATATTTCCGTAACCCTATTGTAAATTTATTAATGAAAACTACGCTTCTTCTCTTCATTATGTTTATGTTTCTTCTCCCCATTAATTTTTTTCTACATATATGAAGACTGTGGCAGAAAGAAAGAAGATGGACAAAGAATTATCGAAAACAGTTTAACCAAGAATCTACACACAATACATTGGAATTAAGTGGCGTACCTCCCTCAAGCGGCAGTGGAGGAAAATCTCTCAATACCTCCTCCATATGCTTTGGGCTCTCATGGCTAACAATGCGAGCCACAAGACCCTCCAATATTTCACCCTGAACCTTAATATGATCTTTTGAACCTGGATATAAGGAAAAAAAATTAATGACACTCAACAGCTGCAAAATCGTGCAAGAGAAACAAGCTGTTAACCTCCATTCTGCTAGATGACCTAAAAGTATAAGGTGGAAGATAAACTTTTCAACTATGAATAAAAAGATTAACACTGTAACAGCAACAAATAATGAGCAAACTAGAACAATCATGAGAGCTGAAATGGACACAAAACATCAATGTAATACACAAAGAGCCCTTAGGGGCACCCATTTTTTAAGAAAAAAAATCTAGGAACCTAAAAGAAGTAATATTAACTGTAAAAGTAATATATAAGTGAGGGGACCAAAAGTCCACAAGAAGCAAGGATGAGAAGTCCCAAAGGGCAAAAAGAAGCCCAATATTCCTACATAAAGCGTCTCAACAGTACAAAAACAACCCCAAAAGTCTGAAAACAACACAGCCTTTAGAATGCAAACCCTATTAGGCCACCTTTTAGCTTCTGTTTTTCTTCCAAAACATTTTTCCCCAGAAACAACGAGCTTGATTGATGACTTGCAGAAGTATCAGAAACAGTTGTCAAGCCAGAAAGCAGGTGGAGAGGCCAAATGTGTAAGTGATAATAGACTTTATGGTTCTTATTTTGGCTGGACCATAAAAAAAGGAAACGCCCAGAGCTTAATGCATAAAGATAATTCTTTGGGCAAAGTTGTATTGGTTGCAGAATTTTATGTGACAACTAAATTGCCGAATAATTAGTATGTGATGCAGCAACCACGAATCTAAACTGGAGACCTCCATGACAATAATTGCCACAAGAGTGAGAATAAGATGACTAGATGTAAAGGAGTGAAGGTCAGATGAAGATGGTACACCCCCATTCTCTGCACTCCGGGGATTATTTAACCATTTTTCATTTCATTTCTATTTTTGGTTTCAAAATTTCTCTTTATATGCAAAACAACAGTCTTTCTCTGTACGTCAGTATACCATGAAGAGGGGTCTGTTCTCTTTTTTTCCAAGAGACTTAAGTTAATAGAACTAAAGTTGCAGTTCAAAACTTAACCTGGCACAGATATATCAGCAACTTCATCGAGAGCCCTACAAACAGAAGTTGCAGTTCCTTCCTCGCAGAGTGCATCATAAGCCGCAAAAAATGAAGTAGTGGATTTCCTTCATTATCAGAAGATTAATCAGATAGATTAAGTAAAACTTCTGGTAAGAAATGGTAAAATAGATCAACCTAACAAAACCAACTGTAAGGTGCAGATTGCCACATAGGCCAGCTTCAAGAACAGATGATATGTTAAGGAGTATTAGAAAAGAAAAAAAAAATTGTATTTCCAGTTAAAACATTACTATGCTTCATCTTGGTCATTTCTCACAATAAATTGCACAAATAAGTTAGGGACTACATGCATGATTCCTTATCCAACAATTTTAAGTAATTGTGAGAAAAGCTAATCCTGAACTTTGTTTTCCTTGGAAAATGTCTCAATAATATCATTTCAGTATCTGAATAAAATTACTAGGTAGTAAACAAGCAGGGATCAGAAAGAGAGATAAAAGCATTGGGGGCAACAAGTGAATAAGTGAAATTCTGACACCACACGGATTTCTCAGTAACTTGGAGGATCTCGTAAGAGAGAATGAGTGATAACGGCATAGATAGGAGCAACTTCCCTACATACATCAGAATTTGCAAACAATATCAAAAGGTAAAAAGAAAGAAAATGGAGATGACAATGGTGTTGTTTCAAACAGTTAGCAATTAAATATTGATAGAAAAACAGAATCAGTAACACAAAAGTTAACGATAATCAGAAAATTCTCAAAATTCCTCAACAAAGAAGAACATGTTCATTTATCAAAAGGAAAATATTGGAGTACAAGCACAAGCACTGAGGAGCTTGAATGCAAAGCACAAAATTCAATCACTCATACTAGCAACACAGAAGTAAAAAAAATCCATTCATTAAGTGACAGAATAAAGCAGGGCAGCTGTAGCAGTGAAGGACACATCAGATCATCACCTAGTTGAGAACAACCACACATGATTTGTTGGTAAACGCCATGTCCGGCAAAAAGCAATTATTTCAGGAGTCGAGTAAAACTTTGGTTTCCCATTTCCCAACTCTGTAACTGCAGTCACCACCGCTGTTCAAAGCAAGAAAGCACGTAAGAAATAGTTATGGTGCCTAACAATGGGTTGAAGAATGTTGCATACAGTTGTTCACAGCTATACAATACTTTAATCAACTTTCATAAGAAAATTCAGAGCATATATCCATCAATAAAACACCATATTGCTGATAACCCAAGACGTTTTCCAAAAATGAAACATATAAAAATATAGGCACATTCACCATATGCATCAACTTGACACATTAAAAAGGGAAAGACAGGAAAAAAAGGGGCCATCAACTATAATTATTAGCATTCCACTTTTTAGTTTACTTTTAGACATATTTTCTTTAACAAACTCCAGGAGATATGTATATTATAATGATCATTTGAAAAATAAATAAACCATCTGTGGAAAGGAGTACTAATATTCCCATTATACAAAATAAATTTTTCCTTAGTGAATTGTTTAAGTTTCACAGATAGCAATCGACTTCCATTGAAAATAAATTGTTAACTGAGTACAACACTTGCATACTAAATTTCTAGTTGAAAAAACAAGAGAAAGAGAAATTTCACCATAATCTTCTCGGGGACGCTGTCCATGGTCTCCCAAAACAGCAGTGACCAGTTCCATTGAAATGCACATGTGATTTTTCTGAAAGTAAATATCAAGTCATCCGTCTTGAGAATTGTAATGGATCATTATAATCATCAAAATACCACAAGTCATACCGTCCTGCAAAAATGAATGCAACAAATACCACAAGGCCAGCAGACACATGTACAAGAGACATGAACAAATTGGCACTCAAATTGAGCCAGACATGCACATTCTGGTCAGAAGCAAGTTACCAACTAATAAATAAAATACTACCCTCAGAAAGGGCTACAGAAAAAGAGCAAAGAAGATTCATTTGTGATAGTGGTAGTACTGGACAAACTCTCAGTAGTATGCTTCACAGTACTGATTTCAGCCTCTTGCTCTACATCTCATCAGACTTGGCATCTTATCTAGTTTTTAGGGAAATAACCAAAAATGCCCATATTTCTACCCCAAAATTCGAAAATACCCCGCTCACTAATTTTCATTCAAATTTGCCCAAACATAACAAAATCGGATGAAAATGCCCTGATACCATTTTGCCCAAAAGCATAGTATCATTATTCATTTTCTTCTCAAATACGCAATACCTAAAATGAAGAAAACTATCGAGCAAAGGAAAACTCCAAAAACTATCGATCAAAAGCAACGAAACTCTCAATCAAAGGCAAAATAAGCAAACCGGTGGCGTGCGGTGGCGAGGTTGACGGCAACGAAGTGGAGTTGAGTTTTTGGGGAAAAAGGTTAGGTCTTTTTGCATTGGTGAAATTCTTGTACAAATTTATGTTTTTAAGATGTATTAGGTAGTAGAAAAATAGTAATAGTTGTTGTGGAATCTATTTTGAACAACTTTGTGTGGAAATGTTTGAGAAAATCTGCCGATTTCCGATCGTCGAGTCTTGCTCGATAGTTTTGAGCAAAGTTGTTTGCTCGCACTACACACAATCGAGTAAAAGGTAAACCTCGTTTACTTGATACTATGTTCAATATCGAGCAAAAGCTTTTACTCTTTGCTCAATTGTACGTAGTGTCGAGCAAACACTTTCACGCAAACACATATACTCGAAGCTATTGAGAGAACAATATGCTCGAAGCTATGTTGCTCGAATCAATAGTGTCGGGCAAGGTAATATCGAGTAAGCTAATTACGAAAAATTCTTAATCAAGGTTGCATATGTGCTCGATACCATAGTTTCAAGCAAGGTAGTATCGAGCAAACCCGCAAACAAGAACATTTTTCTATGAATTTCATGCATATATTTTCTATGAATTTTTTCTACAAAATGTTTGGAGCATGGATGAATTGTGGGATAATAATTGCTATTAATAGTTATGATTTCTTTACAGTACATTTTCTATGAAAATGAAAGACAAACTAATATGTTTAAATATGGTTTTTCAGTGCAGGAAGAGATGGTTACAGTCACTACCAAACTGAAGACAAAGAATGACCATTTTGAAGCCGTGGTTGAGACGCGTGATGCTAAGTGAATTTTTCCTTACTCAAAGGTAGTATTGAGTAAGAAACAACCCTCGAGTAAGTGAAATTTTCATTACTTAAAGGTATGTTTGAGCAAGGTGAGAAATTTCTCACCTTGCTCAAACATACCTTTAAGTAATGAAAATTTCACTTACTCGAGGGTTGTTTCAAGTAAGGTGTAATTTCTTACCTTACTCGACTGTAGTGTCAAGTAAGGTAAAGAAATAACACCTTACTCGGGCCCCTCGTTCCAACTAGCAATTCCGTCCCCCACCCTCATTTTCAGCATTTATAAACTTCATTTTCTCATACCAACATTAAAACTACATCTCATTTAACAACTTTAACCATTCACCCCAACCACATTTTTCCCACATACAAAACCATTCATTTGTCTTTCTTAACTATATAAAAATAAGCTCAAATTTTACAAAAAAAAACACTAACCTTTGTATTTCTATATGGATAAACTTTCAAAATGTGATAATTAGATCAAATCGGTTTGAGTTTGTCGGTGTTCGATTTGTATTATAAGAATGAAAACAATAGAAAAGAAAGAAGAAAAATGTGTTTCTTTAGTTTTTTAAGTATAAGGGCAAAATCGTCTGAATGTGGCTTTTTTGGGCAAATTTAAATGACAATTATTAAAAAAGGCAATTTTGGATTTTTAGGTTAAAAAATGGGCATTTTTTATTATTTCCCTGGTTTTTATCACATGATTAAGGAGACCAGACTACTACGATTTTTATATTAATTGAGACAAGAAATAGAAATGTTTTCTGAGAATGGGTGAACATGATGGTTCTTTGGTTGATGACAGTCTGTCAATTGTCAAGAGAACATCTTGTACAGGGGGGCATGAGGGTTTAACAGGATCTAGGTGCTATCGTGATCAATAGGAGCCACTAATTGACAGGATATAAATGATCATTTCATGAAAGTACAATCTATGTTGAAAATTAAACATAACCAAGCTAGTCAAGGCTATGGAACCCCATATTGAAGAGAGTATGTTGTGCCTCAACTTTTAGCCCCCAAACCAAGACTCTGGGATCGTCCCGTATCTATCATAGTGGAGTGGCACATACTTAGGTGTGGTGACCCATGTAGCATCTTTATACCTTTAGGCAACTTTATCCAGTCCTAGTACAAAAATCTATCATCAACCAAACCATGAGGTTTCTAGAAAAGTGTAGCAAATTTTTATTATTGCAAAAATTGCAATAACTTAAGATGATGGCTGTGAAGATTTGTGCGCAATTCCCAATTTAATTTACTTAATATTTAATGTTACCTCAAGAAAATCATTAAACCCAGCTTGTTTTTTCCTGGCTTCAACACCCCATGCCTCATGAAACATTCGTCCAAGGACAAAAACACCAACAGCAGTGTATCTGTAGTTATGAAAGAAAAAAAAAATGTTCAGTGAAATACATACCAAAAATAGAGAGAAGAGAAAGAGAGAGCAATGGTGACTCATTTTAGGAAACCTCAGGTCTAAACATGTTGTAACAACTTTATCTCTATCAACATTTATTGAAAAAAAGATGGGTCAACAGATAGCTGCATCATCTGGTATGTAAAGGCATTAAATTCAAAGATCAATATCTAACAAGTTCAGCATTTCTTTACATTGCTCTGTCTAAAGCATTAAACATCTTACAACCATTTGACAATTTATAAAATCACCACAAGCAGAAACTGTTCACAAAAATTTGGAAGGTATGGTGCAATGTGCATCACATTTGCCTTTCCCACCATTCTAATAAAATGAGTTATATTACAATCCTGTTTGAAACAAAACCAAAAACAATCAGCAGGAGGGCAGCAGAATTATAGAATTTCAAAGGAGGGGGGAAGATGTTGGGGATGCAAGCAAAGGAGTTAGCATAATGCGCATACACATTGCCGAAGCTGTTCTTGGCATAAGCTCCGCCCCTATGGCCCGCATACATGAAAAGTGAACCAGAATGCTTAAGTGAAACCTGTGATTGCCAATACATTGAAACCAACTAATCACCAATTGAGTTTCAATCAATAAAATAAATAAGTAAATGAGTTGCAACCTCTCATTATGTATCCCTTGTCTTTTTGCTGATTATTAATATAATTTTCTTTGTTTCCTATCAAAAGCCAGGTTGCAATCTCTGATTATACTAATAGTTAGCAATGAAGAATGAGGATAAGATTACAGCATCAGAAGCAGAGACCTTTTCTTCTGTTCCTTTTTTTCAGATAAATATTAGTATAACAATATATATAGAGACTAATGTATTGATGGCTATATGATATGCCAAACTACGACAAGCTTGTGTAAACCCCTTACCTCCAAAGTACCCAAGCCTTTAGATACCACCTCTATCATCCTCGTCCTAATCTGTATGGGACGCAATAAATTAACAATTAGAACACCAGAATAAACATTGATGCACGAGATAGAGGGAAAAGAAAAATAGAACGTTACCATCCAAGAAGGAAGCAAACAGTTCAAACCCACAGAATTTACCTATCAGTAGTAGATCTCTAGTTGCCTTTCGGCCAAATAAAAAATCAACAATTAAAAGAGGGGGGGGGGGGGGGGGGGGGGGGGGGGGGGTGTGGGGGGTGGTGGGGGGGGTCGAGGGATATACTTCAGAAATAGAATATCCTAACACAAAGGCTAATAATAACATATTTGTCAGAAATGAAACTATTGGTTGGACAAAAAAGAGTACCTCTTGATCAGACTTTTCATTTTCAAATTTGGGATAGAATGTGGCTCTTATTTCAGCAAGTGAATATGTTGAGTTGTCCACAGTAAAATTTTCCAACAGATTTCCCCTGAATATTTTACTCAATCTCAAGCTGCTTTTTGGGGCCATTTCCACCTGAGATGCATTTTCCTGCATTGCCGGGGCAGTATTCTCAGCAGGTATGTTTCCCACTTCTGCAGACATTGGTCCACTCACTGTTCCATACGACTTGGGCCTCCAGATTGCCTTTTGACCTTGCAAGGAACCCTGGTTTGCAACTTGGATGGTCCCAAATCCAAAGGACGGAACAGAACATTGCCCATTGCTTTCCGCTATACTCAACCCACTGAGTCTATTAGTGACAGCATCATCAACAGAAGAGGATGCACCTTCCATGGATGAAGATGACATGTCTATTATTGGCTTCTGTTTCCACTTTTGTTGTCTATACCCACCTCTTCTCTGCGTGTTAGAAACAAATACCTCAAGTTAACATTTAATCCAAGAAATTCTAACAGCACTAGTATTATCTGAAGTACATTAAGCAAGGTTCTGTACTTAATCAAAGGTACAGAAATATCAGCTTCTTAATCATATTCAGAGAGGGGGCAAAAGGTTCCATATTCCAAAATTACAGCTAGATAAACTATTAGCACCTGGATATGGTACAATTTCATTAATACTTTAAAAGCATCAAGCTCCCACCAAAGTCAACCCTTGTCAGTAAATAGAATCAGTGGAAGCTACAACACAGCAAGTAATCATCCTAGGTATGACAAGCTACAATATATCAGTAATCATTCTAGCAAGGCGTAAACTGTATATTCAGCAAAGTCAAAGGCGCATCAAAGAGAAAAAGATATCTATTGCTACTATTTTACAGAGGTTCTGTTCCTTATGACCGGCATTGACACATTACCAGATTTTCAGAGATGACTAAACAATTGATCACATTTTAGGGGCGGTACACCCATATAGTGGAAAATGATTGCAGGATTCAATGAATGAATCAGCAAAACTGCTGCAAGGTTGTAGTGATATATTTTCAACCGCAAAGTACTGAACACAATAACTAGCTTTTCATTGTAAGCAATTACTACTTAAAACAAAAAATGACCACTTCAAAAGGTCGTTATCATAATAATTGCCGTAAAATGGAGAATTGTGGACAACGTATAAACGCCAACAAACATTTGCTTATTTAAATTTAAAAGAGTGCAGAAGAAAAAGGATAAGGCGATTAATAAACCAAGAATGAAGAATCATCACAGCAATAGGAAAAAGAAATAAGCATAAGAAATTTCACACGATTCTAAGTTCAGCTAAATGTACACAAGCTCAACAAGAACAAGTAGATGACTATAAGAATGGTCCAGAGCACCTGATTGTAAGGCATGATTACTGAACGAGAAACCGAAACAGAAGAAGTGAAACTGAGGGAACGAGCTAGGGTTAAATAAGAGCGAGAGGAACGAAACAATAAGAAAGGTATGCAAGGACGTAACGTTGAAGGGCAGAGGATTCTCTGCGAAGCCGACATTCAAATATTCGCTGGGTCGGCTAAGCAACGACTATTTATAGAGAAGTGAGAGAGAGAGTACTAAAATTAAAAATAGTTGAAAACTCACACGAGGCAGTTTGTAGATGATGCGGTGTGTCTTCTACCTCACAAAAGCTTACACATAAACAGAAATGGCGGCTTATGAGGAATGGAAACTAAACGACCGAGTTAACGGGAGGGAAGGTTGTGAGTGTTTTTGGTGTGTCGCGCTGCACCGGATTAGCTGCCTCCGTTCTCTGAAGAACGACACGTGCTCTACCTGACGCCGTTGCTATAAGGCCCAAACCGTGAATGACTTTGGGCTGGAGTAACCTGTTGGGTCAATTTTTATGGATTATTTTCATTTAGATTCGGATTCTTATTTCAATTATTAAAATTTCAGAAGTTTCCACAGGATTTTCTTTAGCGTAACCAATTCGAACACCCTCCAGTAACACAGTAAATAAGTATTTACCCTTCCGTCCCAGTTCCCACCAAAGAAAGGATTGGATGCTCCATGTAATCTCTTGGGTAGATTTCATTTTACATGGCTAGTTAAGTTACCCTCTAACGAGGTTTCTTGCTGCCAAGATGCAAGAGTAGAAAAGGATGAAGAAAACAAGGGTAATGCAGAAAAGATTAAGTGGGCAGAGGAGGGAATAATGTAGGTAGTAATCACGGTGTGGTTCTACCAGTAGATAAAAGAAGTGGTCCTCGGTTGCATGGCAACAGAACGATTTGATGTTAAAAAAGTTTCTACCCATTGGAATACTTCTCGTTTCATTTTCTGATATCACATTATCTCTGCCTGTGTCCTTTTAATCTATTTCAATATAATAATAAATAAGATCTTCTCTTGCATGAAGCATGAAAGAGCTAAAAGTTGTGTTAAACAGCAGTCAAGAAAACAAGAAAAAGCTTTGGCAACCAGCAACAGTAAGTGACTTAATTGGCTTGCAAGGAAAAACAAGTGACACGTATTATGTGTTATGGCTGAAGACGGTACAAGACAATCCTCAAGTAGAGAGGTTGCTCAACCATTTTTCATTTCTTGAATTTTCATTCTCTTTTGTTAGTGGCCGAAACAACCATCCCTCTAACTCAACATTATTCTTCTCCAGTTTTCCATGTGCCACATATAGCAGACAATTACAACAGGAAAAAGAAAAGAAAAAAAATATTAATATTAAAAAATAGAGGAATCTTAAAATGTCATGAAAGTTAATAGTTGTAATTTGTGCCCTCATAAAGAACCTGCAGTTTTGACATCAAATGTTGAACAACTGGGAACAAAAAAAACACAGATTTTTCATATATATATTTCCTCTTTTGATAAGATCTCCTACAAAGTTGACAGGATTGCCAACCCATCAAACTGCCCAAAAAACCCCAAAAAAGAGAAAAACATTATCTAAATTTTTCTGCACTGCTATTAAGATCAGACCTGTGGTATATACATCATAATTTTCTATATTACCTCCTTAGTTTATTGTAGAATTACAAAGGGTCCCTTCTTCCCGCTCTTCTCTATCACCTTTGATAGGACTTCGCTCTTCTCTATCATCTTTGATAGGACTTTGATCTAAGTCTACGATATTGTTGAGTGGCCCTTGTGGAGTACCAAAAAGTGTAGTAAATATCTGTCTATGGCATTCATCACAAAAGTAGAAATATGTGAAGTGGCCTTCGTATGGTAGCTTATGTACTGCTGCTCCTGGTAGAACCCTGTGGACAAAGTCGGTCACTGATGGAGGAACCACCCTATCATCCATCCCCTGCATGTTAGCAAAAAAATCATACTGTTCAACTATCAACTAACATTTTGTTGATACATGATAATTACAACAATAAGAATACTAGTGATCAGAATGTTTAATTAGATCTCTGGGCGTGAAATTAATGTAGTAAGGTTCTAGTTTATAGTCCAATAGACATCAGCTGTACTCCAATGACTTATGTTCAGTTCTACATAACTCCAGTACAGCATAATCCCTTTCATTAGATGTTATTCGACAAATTTTATTAGCATGACCCCTGCCATAAATTAAATTACTACCATCTTATCATTTCATAAAGACTGACCAATGCTTTGGTAGGGAATAGAGACTGATCAATGCTATCACCTCAGGATATTAAAGTAAATAGATGGTAAATACAACCATCATATATCTCAGATAACAAAGAGCCTACAGCATCAATGAGTAGACTACTGCAAGACAGTCTAGGATAACCGGTGAGAAGCATAAAACAGTCAAACAAGAATTAAATGGAGATGTCACCAACCTGCCATATGTGTATTGGGCCAAGGAAACCTGTATACTCCTCCTGGTCTCTACTGAGCAAGTACTTTAGTAAATTAAGGATGCCTTTCCCCTGCTGCTTCTTCTGCAGTTTGAGATCTGAAAGTCCGAAACCCCAGTTTGACACCTGCATAGCAGCTTCCTCCACAAAGGGTTTTTCATTTCCCTGTCGAACTGATTCTTCAACATCCCTTTGCCAGAACTCTTCATAGATTGGATCCTCTATCAGAGCTCTATCCTGAAAAGATGAGCAAATATCATAGAAGATGTCAAATAGGTATTAGGTGTTCCAATGGGTATTTTGAAGAATTCAGAGTATAAAATTAAGAAAAGAGACCAATTTACAATGAAGCAGCAGATTGTAATATTTCTAATTGATCAACACCTCTCAGGCTTTGACCAAATCACTACTTAATAAATCCTTATTCCCAGGATAAATAAAAACCATAAGCAAAATAATATATAGCCACAAAAAACATTGAAGATTTATCAATAACTGGTACATAAGAACAAATCACATTAGGAACCCAAAGGATGAAATCAGAACTACAGGATACTTTAATCCATTATAGATAATAAAATGAACTTACTCTTTTTCCTAGCGACAGTGACAGCCACTTGTCAATCTGATCATGCTTACCGGATAGGAACGTCCGGCGGTAGAAGTAAACAAGAGATCTAGGAAACCTCCGAGCTAAAAAGTACATCAATTTCTTTTTTCTCGTCCACTTCTCCCAGGTCCTGTACCTCTCTTCCTTAGTCATCATTGGATCATAGGGATTAACCATGGGAGCAAACATGGCCGCACCTGGAAGTTAGGCAAACAATGAACCAAAGATCATTGCTTTTGGTGAATACAGAAGAAAATTATGCTTCTTTTATTTATCTTAGTGAATGAGATCATAATCATACCGAGTGACTGAGCACAGGTAATTGAAAAATTCATTGCCTTATGAAAACTCGACATTGATTTCATAATAATTTGTTTCAAGGATTGATACCAATAATCTTATGTGCTATATGAGAATACTGCATGCTTAAAAGCCTAGCACCTTCAGGTGATAGATTAAGCCACTTTTTAAGCCCCCTGCCTAGGTTCTAGTCCAAGATATGTAATAAAAACTATTTGCTTTGGGCTTTGTCCACCCCTCTTACATTTATAAAAAAAAAAAAAAGAAGCTTAGCATCTTATGGAGGTTTTAGTCTACCTCCTGTAGAACAGCAAGCTCTGGATCTTTGTCATCAATATCAAGAACAAGAATAAAACCTATTTGGAAACAGAAAATTTGGGAAGCTTCTATAACTGTTAACTACTGAAAGATAAAATATCATAGTTACGTTTTGGCAAATAAATGAAATTAGTAATCAATAAGAAGTTTTGCTCACAACTGAAATTTGCAATTCTAGCCAAGTTAAGCAGCCTGAGGTTATACAACGAGAATTATGTGTGGAACTATCACAAAAATAAGACGCGGTGTGAGCAAAAAGCACATGTTGATACCTGCAAGTCTGTGAGGAATGTATCTGAGAGCAGCCCAAGCATGCAGGCCTCCACTTGAGTATCCCAACACCCAAAACTTGTCACTAACGCCCATAGAACTTGCCAAGAATGACATATCCAAAGCTGATGATTCAAGGTTTCTGTTGGGATGAGGATCACTCTCACCAAAACCAGGAAGATCATATGTCAACATGTGAATGCCAAACTCTTCCAGCAGCGAAGCTTTAAGTCCAGGTAGTCCTAATCAAGAAAGAATATGATAAAGCTAACAAAAACTATATCCACATTCAATGAAAGAATAATGAATCGTTACTTGAACAGATTTTTACTGTAATCTTGTAATACTATGATTATCCAACCTGCAAGTCGGGAGGAAAGAAAAGTATGGGGAGTAATTATCGTAAATCTAGCTCTGTCAGCTGCAACACCTTGCTCCCTATACGCCAAGTATCTTCCATCTGGAAGCAATACACGATCAGCACTAGGAGGATGTATGGATACCTTCTTTACCAAAAGGGCTGAATTCTCACTGGTAGTATTCACACTCAAGGCTGCAAATTAGCCAACCAAGCATGAGACAGTTCAACATCAACAAGGGAATAAAACACAATCCTCATATCAATAATCTAACGCTATTCATTTAATTACAGTTTGTCTGTGTAACTCAGCAGGAAAAAATGGTAAGCTTAATAACTATCCAAGAAGAAGTGCTGCAGATTGTAAATGAAGAAATATTGTGATTGATACACAAGCATATTGACTTGTTCGTTTGATAAGGAATAGTAGTATAGCATGCATTAGCTTCCAGTAGATCTCTTCACTATTTCAAGATCCTTCAACATTAAAAAAATTGACACTGCTGATCACGAGTACATAGTTCCAATATTAGATATAAAATACACTTGCCTATTTTGGTTTCTCCGATCCCAAAAATACAAAATCTTTAATTCAAAAACCATAATTTTCCCCCTTTTTCTATTTTCTCAGCAAAACAAACAGCACATATTGCTTTTACAAACTGAAAATCTCAATCATTTACTTGGGTTCCTAAGCAACAAAACATAGCCTAAAATACCAATAACCAGAAGAAAAAAACAATTTTTCACTCGATTTTTGAGCAAAAATAAATATACATATAAAAATCATTTCCTTCATTTTCTCACCAACTAGAGAGAACTAAGCATTTTTACCTGCAAAAGCAAGAATAAAAACAAAGCAAATGACAGACCAAGCATGCAATGGATCTTTATCTTCAGGCAAATACTCATTGAAGAATCTTAATTTCCCACAAACTTTCTCACAAGGCCCTTTAAGTCTCCTGAAATTCTTCCCAATATAAGAATCATCTCTCCCTATGCTCTGCCAAACTATATCCCTACAACCTTTGGCAAACTCCACGCTCATCTCCATCGCCGCCTTCACAAACTCCCTAACCTGATCCCCAAAACTCTCCGTTTCACTCACATGGCCATTACTCCATGCAGCATTATTAACAAAACTTGTATATTGATGATCTTGGTCAGTGCCCATCATCTGGAAAATTGGACAAATCTTGAACACTGTGTAGTAGCAGAATTTTATGTAGGGTGTTGTGGGAATCTGGAACTTAAGAAAAAGAAATAATGAGCTAGAATTCCCTAGAAAGAAACAATTTTTACTATTATTTACGGGTGACTTGACTTGACTATAAAGCAAAGGGTGAGAATTTTATTGAGAAATGAGATGTGTGCAAGAAAACAAGACCGGTTGACAAGCATAAAGAACTCATAAAGGTTTGGTTAGAAATAACGATGCCTTTTGAGACTTGGATGGAGACATCTCTTTCTCCCAATTTTGGCCATTTCTAACATCAATATTATTCATTTTCTAATATGACCATGATTCAGCCTTGTGATTTATGTCGTCTTACATGGGTATAAAAATAATTTTAAAAATAGGATAAAAATTTCCTAAAAAAGTAGTTAGAAAAATCTAGTAAAGCAATTTGTTCTATAAATTTGTTGAGTTTGGTGCGAGAAAGAGAGGAGTTTTTTAGTCATGATTGGAGGAGAAGGGTTGGTGACAAAGTGAGTATGTATGTATGTACAGGTGATGGATGATGAAGAGCTGATGTTAGGGCACGTAGGCATGTTATCTATCATGACAGCCAAAAGCCGAAAAGCAAGATTGGGGGTTTGGCTGGGGCGGTTGTTTTGGGAATTTGGTGAAGTGTTGTTTCTGTTTTTGTGCTTTTACTGCGAGTAACTGCTGCTCTGTGGGGTATTCAATCCCACAGAAAGAGTGAATTTGTTGTGGATTTTGCAGAGAAAATTCAATGATGTTTTCATGGACCTTGAAATCTGTAGTCACCTCATATTTGATTAGGCACTTAGAAATTGTTACCAACTAATGTTATTATTATGGTTTGAAATTTTGGAGATCAATTATATATGTAAAGGATATGGTGCCACATAATTAATTTGGTCATAATGGAGATGGTGGTTTGCTAATTGCTTAGTTATCAAGAATACTAAGTATATAAGTTCGTATTAAAAAAAATGGACTATATTTTAACTAATAAAGTATAAATTTGATGTGTTGAAACTTTATTAATAAAATTGTATTCATATTTATCCTTTCTAATTTTTATATAAAAGAAATTATTAATCCAAGCCTAATTAGAAGCTTTACATGCAAACTAAAGTTATTATTTTGTACTTGGTTCTAACATTAGATTTTATTGTACTAAAAATACTTCTTACACTAGAATATTATAACTTTGAAATTATAAAAATATTAAATATTGTAGAAAAAATACTAAGTTAGGGTTGATATACCAATTTTTATTAAAAAAAAATAAAATTTTAACACGTACTTTTTATGAGATTTGAGATTTTAACACTTAAATGGAAGGTTTGAAGAAACACATACTTACTTCCCCTAGATCATTAGTTAACCATTCATTTTTATTTAAATAACTATGATACCTTTAATTACTTTAAAATTAAAATTTAAAAAAATAATTTTAATGTATTTAATGTTTAAAATCATTAAATTAACAATAATTTTAATTTATACCTATTTAAAATTAAAATTTTAATTAAAGATAATTTAATTTGACAATTTAAGTTGATAATTTTAATTTATATTTATTTCATATTTATTCAAATTAAAATTTTATTTAATAACAATTTAATTAATTTTTGTTCATATATCATATTTATCAAAATCTCAAATCCTAATATGCAAAATAGTCACTTTTCTTACTTCATATTTTTACAAATCCTTTAATATTAACCGTATTTTTTTTATTTTTTTTTACTAAACAACTCTATAACCTTATCAACCTGACTATTGTTATAAAAACTCTTTAATATAATATTTATACCATACATATTCACACTAAATTCACGATTCAACATTAATCCTATAATTCATAAAATAAATTTAAACTTTCAAGTTTGCAAAAAAACTTTAATAAAATTATTCAACGATAAAAATTTAAAAAAAATATCAATATAAGTAAATTATTAATTTTAAATATCATTAATTAAATTTTTAATTTTAAATAAATATTAAATAAATATAAATTAAAATTATCATTAATTAAAATTTTAATTATTTTAATTTTTAAACATTAAATAAATTAAAATTAAAATTTTTAAATTATACTTTAAAATAAATAAGAATATTATAATTATTTAAGTAAAAATAGATAATAATTAATAATTTAAAAAAAATAAATATATTTTAATTCAAATTTTTTATTTAAATGTTAATGTGTCAAATCTCACGGGTGATATACGGTTAAACAAAAAAAATTGATATATAATTATACATATACATAGGTATCATCACTCGGACGTCACGTTAACGGGATAATGGGGGATGGGATGCTTTCCCACGAGACCAACTTGACAGTTGACACCATTGGACCACAGGCTTTAAGAATTGGCTGGTTAGTTTTGTTTCCCTCAAAATAGATTTTGAGTTTGGAAGAGGATTGAAGAAAATGTGTCATCAGTGTTATTATTATTATTATTATTACAAAAAAGCAACATATAAGTTTATATGGTTTTGTTTATAGAATTAATTAATTTTACTAATTTTAAAAATATTTATTAAGATATTATTTTATTAGTCTAATAACTATTATAAACTTGTATAACAGTAGTTAGACCAAAGAAATTAATTGTTAGACCTTTAAAGTTTAGTGAAAAAAATACAATATAATTATTAATTTATATTATTGTAAATATATTGTGAAATAAATAAATATGTATTAATAAATATTATATTATCATATGTTATATTAATTATTTATTTTATTAATATATTTTAAAATAAATATATTTTATCAAAAGTTTTAACAGTCCCCGAATATTTTACCACCTAACTAATAACTATATCTCTTATAAATGTCATTGCACTAATAAAATAAAAACTTAATAAATATTTTTAAAACTATTAAGATTAATTAATCTAATAGACCAAAAGTTAAGAACTTATATATATTTTTCCCTTAAGTAAACTAGAAATATATTAGATTATAAACTTTCTTACACAATTTATAAACCAATCACTTCCAACAATTCAGATTAAATATAATTAATATATAATTAATGTACTATAATTAACATACATGTGAAATAGAAATGTTAAAATCTAATTATTTATAAATAATGTAAAAGAATGTATAAAACATTGGTCAAAATCTCAAATATGGTACACTACTTACACTTGGCACAACAAATAATGGTCCAGGTGGGCGATTGTAATAGTAGTACTGGTGGTGGTCCTTCTCTAAAATAATTGATGCCATGCACTGAAAAAGAATCACAGCTAAATATTACATATACATAGTTGGGGTTTTTAAATGGATTATAATTTCCAACTCACAAACAGATTATTCAGGATCATAAGGCATGTGGATCTAGGGTAGAATCCCTCGAGGAAAGAACAAACACTTCGATACACAAAATTATATGACTTTCACACATTTAAGCAACCCAAAATTGGCTTGGGCATTTTTGTCTTCTTAGAGATTTCACTGTCTGCATGCATGCATAAATAGTAAATACTTCCAACTAGTGATGAAGGTGACAATAGCACTGTTAGTAACCAATCATAGCTTCAAGGAAGCTGCCAGCAGAAAGGTTAATTGCACTTACAGTTGCCTAGTTGTTTTCTTCAGTCTTCACTTATCTTTTCCAGGCACAAAATTGTCCGCTTCTCTCTTTCTCCTCGCCATGTATTCTGCAGACATATCATCTCAAACAAATTTCAGAACTAAACTGAAAGATCTTACAGCCTCCAGTCACAATCACTACATAAATCTCACAGCACAGAATCACTGAAAAAAAAGCATCAAAGGAACATTTTCTGAAAAATAATACAAATAATTCCACTGGGAATGAATGGCTACGAATAATTATCCCTAAGAATTACTCTTTGTTTGACAATCATAATGATAATCTCCTTATGGGAGTAAGGTCCACCCATCATGGAATTTTTCATGGTAATCAAATCAACCAAATCAAAAATAAAACAATTTGGTTATTCTTATTCTAATGCACTACGACAGCATGACAGTTGGGATGAACTCGTAGATCTGCTTGGAAAAAGATGCTCCTAATAATGAATACAACCGAATTTGATTGAATTAATATGCCCAATAACAATTCTGGATTTCATCATCAAACTTCTTTATTGCCGCTAGTAACTAAAACAATATAGTGTAAAGTTCTGTTGCACACTAGAATGCTTCCTACTTTCATCCATCTCTTCTCAAAGTGTCCCTTGGGCCACTAGGAAATGATTGAATAAAGTACCCGGCAAAAGAAAATAGATGACTAAAAGATTTTCCAGAAAAACAATCTTTTTAGCAACTTTCTTTTCTTCTAAGAAGACTCCAAAACCTGCTCATTATGACAGTACATTAATAGCTCACTGAAATAATCAAAAGCTTGAAAGGCTTCTGTTAGCAGATCTAAGAATGGCATCCTCCATTAAGAATCTCAGTTGATTGCAGTTTTCCAAAAGCAGAACGGTTGTATTATTACAAGAAGGGTCCAATTTGCAAAGAAGAGAACATCTATACACTAGAACAAAGGGTAGAACCAAGTTTAACGAAGTTGACTTCATGACTGAGATTACAGACTACAATTAGTTTCCATCCTCCTAGGCGTTCTTGTCACCTCTTCTCTTTCACAATCCTTTTCTGTATTTCGTATTTTGGAATCTTTAAATGCTTTATGAGAGAGCTGTTGCAGTACCTTTCTGTATTTCCTTTTTTATATGAATAAATTTGTAAATATTAACAAAATATGGAACAAAACTTCAGCAGGTTAAACCATCATCCCCCAGTTTCAGTTTGATAAAACCTTTGGAAACTTCACCAAAGTTTCTTAACTATAACCAATCCCTGAAAAGATAAAAGAAAAAAAGATGGAAAATATAATCATCCGTACATCAAGCATCTTAAATCAAACCTAAAATTCTAGTTACAGAAGGAAAGACAAAAGGAAATCTATATCATGTTCTGATGATCACTTCTAGCAAATAACAAAACAAACAAAACATAAACAGCCCCTCCAAACCAAAAATTCTAGTTACAGAAGGAAAGACAAAAACAAATCTATATCATGTTCCAATAATAAAAATTCAAAAGCCTGTTTCTAGGAAAAGTCCCCCCATTTTTAGGAAATCCATATACACCATGAAGGATAAAAAAAAATCATTAAAGATCACCAATAATATTAAATATAAGTAATGTTACGCGACATACTGTCATATGCTTCTTTGTACATATCAACTACGCGCGAGCCAATTCCTTTTCTGTAATATTCCCAATCTATTGGTTCAGGTTCCTAGATAAATTCAAAGCAAAAAAAAAAGTACAATAAAGAATACCAAATAATTGATAAATTAAATGTATCAAATCTTCCACACAGTATGAGTACAAACTCAACTCATACACAAATATTACCTAATTTTGAACTGAACATTCAAGCAAAATATAGCTTCTAAATTAAACATAGAGGTTGATATCAATTAGTTTCAATAAATTTATTTTTTTTAAAAAAATTCAAACATTTTCAAAGAAATAAGATGCAAATATCGATTAATTGAGATTATAGCTCCATAAAGAGTGAAGATTAACAGACCTGGCTAAACTTTGTTTGGCGACCGGCGTTGAGTGTTGACTTCATCAAAGGCACGGCGGAGAGTTGAGAGCTCGTCGAAGACCAGCATCTTCGCCATTCCATCCCAATCAATGCTTCTCGATGCCTTCCAGGCCACGTCAGCTACCTTCTTCCCCGTTCTGCTCATCTTTCACAGTTTCACTACCCATCTCCCTGTACTAAATGCACTGGTCATTTTGCTCGACTCTCCGCGTTGTTTTCCAAAGGAAAATAACCGAAAATGCCCCTCTTTTAACCCTCAAATTCAAAAATACCCCCTCACTAATTTTATTCATTTTTGTCAAAAAAAAAAAAAAAATACAAGAAGTGGACGATTTTACCGTTATACCCAAATACACAAATACACTATTTCAATTATTAGTTTCATTCCATGCCCAATACCCAAACTAAGAGGAGTATTGAGCATACCCAACCAGGTCAAACTTTCTAGCATACCTAAACGAATCAAACTAGCTAAGTTAGTGAAGCAACCTTCGCGTTTGTACCGTTTAATGGTGACATTAACAATGTGGAGCGGTAGACAGTTTAAGGCAATTTGGTAGAAAAAAGATTAAGGTTTTATCAGTTTATTTTCTTATATATTTATGTTTCTATGATGCACTAAAGAGTATAAAACAACGATATTGTTGTCGAATATGTGTTGCGTAGGCATTTTTAGGAAAAAAAATGTGATATTAACAACAACCACAAGTGTTTTGAGCAAACATATTTGCTCGACTCCACTTACAATCGAGCAAAAAGGAAACTCTTTTGCTCGAACCTATAGTTTCGTACATTGTGGTATCAAGCAAAAGGGTTTCTCCTTTACTCGACAATAGTTTGCTCGAACTTATAGTTTTGTGTATAGTGGTGTCAGACAAAAGGGTTTCCTTTTAACTCTACAGTAATTTGCTCAAACCTATAGTTTTTTGCATAGTAGTATCGAGTAACAGGGTTTCCTTTAAACCTATAGTTTTGTGCATATTGGTGTCGAGTAAGAGGGTTTTCCTTTTGCTCGACAGTAGTTTGCTGGAAATTGTAGTTTCATACATGTGGTGTCGAGCAAAAGGGTTTCACCTTTGCTCAACAGTACTTTACTAGAAACTGTTATTTGGATCAAACAATAGTATCGAGCACATTATTTCATTAGAACTAATTTTTTTAATAAAAAATTTTTTGAACAAAGAGATATGGTTATCGCCACAACCACACTAAAGAAGCAGATGAAAGACCATTTTAAGGCTGTGGTGACATGATATGGCAGTGATACATGTGAAGCTTACAATAAGGCAACGGGAGCTATTTTGATAGACATGCTTGGATAATTTTTAGACTTGTATCTAAACTTGAGTTTTTCAGGCAACATAATGCACCATATGTTTTTGCACGATGTTGAGATGAATGATAATGAAGAGGAGTTGTGGTACTATATTGAAGGCAGGATCACACAATTTTCCCGAGTTGAGTTTGTATTAATTACCAGTTTGAGATTTAGGCTATTTTCAGATATTGTATCGCAGAGTGATCGATTGAGGGATACGTATTTCAGCCGAAAGCCGATTTCACTGAAGACTATACAAAGATTTTATGAGAGGATTGATTTTAGCCATATAGATGACATGTAAGTTGTCAAGCTGACACTGTTTTACCTACTTGAGCACATTTTATTGAGGAGGTGCATTAGATACATGGATTATGCATACTATAGATAATTTGGACGAATTTAACCAGTATCTATGGGATTCCCTTGCTTGGTCATTTATGTATTGCTACTTGAGTAAAGTGATGACTGGGCAGGTTGAGCATTATCAGGAGAAATTAGCTGAGGCATTAGTGAAGGAAAGAACCATCAAAATAAATACAATGTTAAGGAATTCCTGATAACATTTCAGGTATTACAAGCTCCTTTACTCATGTTAATTCATAAGTTATGCAATTAGGGATATTATTCAGATGTTATTCCACTTAATTGTTCCATTTAATTAAATATGATTGCACTGAAATATGCATATAGGTATAAACTTATGAGGTTGTCTCCAATGTGAGGCTTGAGTTCATATATATTGTGAATAACTGGTTACCTAGTATGTTGAGATGACGATTTGCAGGAAAGAACATTTGACCTGGATACACTCATATTCAAAGAGTATGTGGTAAGTTATATTATTAAAGTTTAAGTTATTTGGCTGAAGTTCTTTTTTTTTTTTTTTATTTCAGTTGCACACGATTTTAATTAGTATTTTTATTTCGAATAATATAAGCACTAGTACTTTTACAGATGTTACAGCCCAAAGCTGAGGAGTATGCGCAACCGTACGTTCAATCATTAATGAAGTTTATCGGTTAGGATGTCGTCATGGGTACCCCCGCCCCCGACGTTGAGGTTGACATACCTTCTATAATAGTAGAAGATACCCCAGACATTCCTTCTATCACTACGCAGGATATCGCAACCCCAATTACTCTTATCACAGACGTTGTAGCAAACACAATTGGATCAATTCTGGCTCCGACTATACCGAAAAAATACAAGGCATAAATTCAAAAACTACTTTACATTGATTACCGTTTATTACAATGTTTTTTTATTTGTATTTACAATGCCCACAACCTCGTTGGGCTAAACGAGTTATAGAGTTTGGAGAGAAGCTATTTGCAGAAGATTTAGCTCGTAGAGATGACACATACTTTTCTAGGGACTATATAGGTTGCATGCCAATTTCGAGGCGTTTACCGCGAGATTGACGAAGGCATCGCAGGCACAGCTAGACTGTTTACTTAGCATTCTTCAAAAGGTTTGCATCGTACTACATCCGAATAAACATCCTGCCACTGAGATATATTATCTCCTATTACAATGTCCTATTTATTATGTTATGAGACCTACTTAATTATTTTGTTGTAATGTTATTGGATTGAATTGAATAAGAAAGGGGTGCCAAAGGCCCTGTTGGTGCAATGGCAAGTATATAAGTGCTTTGGGTTGGTTTAATACAAGTTTTCATTTTTCAAATGTCATTTTCCAAAGGAAACTTTATCTATATCGCTTTGCTCAACCTTTTTTATATGGACATTGTATTTGTGTTTCATGTTTCTCAGATGCCTACGGACGAGGACGGGAGTTCGAGCGTGCGCATTGTTGACTGGTCTCTTTTGGATGAAGATGCCCGATTTGGTCGCAAGTACCAAAAGACTAAGCTACATCGGGTTCCCAGTGTTAACCCTTCTGCTTATTGGATTTATGAGTTGATGAGATCTATGCCAAAGTACGGCCCAGGATACCGTATTATTCCACGAGTACCGGTTATAAACGAGCAATACAAGTAGTTGTTACGATGGTTAGACACTACAGAGACATATATTGAGACTGATACATGCACGTTGACACTACGAGTAAGGAAAAACCTACCTACTCGAAGGTTATTTCGATCAAGGTGAGATTTTTCACCTTACTCGATTGTAGTTTCGAGTAAGGTGAGAAATTTCACCTTACTCAGACCACTGATTTCGGCTAGCAATTCCGCCCTCACCCTCATTTTCAACATCTATAAACTTTATTTTCTTACACCAACATCACAACTACATCTCATTTAACAACTTTAAGCATTCACATAACTATATTTTTTCCACATACGAAACCATTATTTTATCTTTCTTAACTATATAAAAAAAAAAAACTCAAATTTCAACACTAACCTTTATATTTTTATATAGATAAACTTTCAAAATGTGATAATTAGGTCAAATCGATTTGAGTTTGTGGGTGTTCGATTTATAGAGGAGTAAAGAGAATAGAAAAGGAAGAAAAATATGTGTTTCTTTACTTTTTTGTGTATAAGAGTAAAATTATTCTAATTTGATTTTTTTGAACAAAATTAAATGACAATTATTGGGAAGGACATTTTTAAATTTTTGGTAGAAATAGGGACATTTTTTATTATTTCCTTTTTTTCAAAGTGCTTCTTGTGAATTTATTAAACAATATCTTTTTTATAAAATTGAAGAAATAATTACTTAAAATTAATATTTTAAAAGTCAAAAGTAAAATTTTTGATAAATTTTACTTGGATAAATTACAGTAAATATAAATTAAAATTATACATATACTTCTATTTTAAAATACTTGGTTTTATTTTTAAAATACAAAAATAATAGAAACGGTTGAGATAACAGTAAATAAATATATTATCATATTTTTTAGAATACTTCAGTAATTAAAAATTTTAAGATAGTTATGAAATAATGAGGAAATATTTTAATGTTGATATTGATACGATTAATAGAGAAAATTTTGCATAACAAACTAAAACTTATAAACATATAAAATATAATTTTTTTTATATCAAAATAATATGATATCATTAAGAATACCATTAAGCATGCTTTTAAAATGAGCTAGATTATAATATTTTGATCCAGAATTAGTAAGATGCTTATAACTTTTTCCCAACAGTTCTAAACGGCTTAATTTACTTTCGAGAACTGTTACAATGTATTAGATTTGATGTAAGTATACTTGGAAGTAATTTTTTATCTAGATAAAAGTATATTAACGTAATAGTAGTACAAATCATTCATCTTGTTTTTTCTACACTACCCGTTCATAAGTTATACTGAACATCCTAAATTTTAATGTATATAGAAAAAGAACATCTTTGAATCGAGTTTTCTTATAAACTGAAAACTAAGTTCTGTATTATCTAAAACCAGAAACCATGTTCTGGAAACAGCTGAAGTCAACAGCTGCAACAGCCCGTAAATCATTTCTGCATATAAGAAGATCACAGAAATTAGAGACGACCATGGATTACAAGGATTAAAATTAAAAGTAGCCAACTATTGGAATGAGAAGCAATGAGATTCTGGAATCAAAATTATACTAATAATTAGTTTCCCCTAGAAAATGCAAAAGAGAGCTAATTGTCTTGTCCTAAATCCCAACTAGCATATCTAAATTTTCATTCTTTATACCACATTTAAAGATGAATTTTGTCCCAAGAACGGGATAACATCTAGAAGCAAGAGGCAGCAGAGAGGTCATTAATATCTTTAGTATAACATCATCTCTGCTTCAGTTTCAGAGAACTCATCCTCATACTCTTCCTCATCGTCGTCATTGTCGTCAGCATCTTCATCATCATCATCATCATCATCTTCATCAGAGTCTGTGTCACTTTCATCATACAAGATATTATCCTCATCCCAGAGGGGACAAGAACAAGTTGCCTTCTTGTTTTTCCATTCAGCTCCGCAGTTATAGCAGAATTCATGCCCACATCTGAACAGACCAAGACAACAAGAGTTTCTCTTTTATGTTGAAAACAAATCGTAAAGAAAGAAACAAGAAATGATTTCATGAACTATTGACATATTAATACCTAAAACCAAATTTAAATATGCAATGTGCAACTTAAACAACCCACAAAACAAATAGAACCACCACCCCAGTCAGAAAAACTGTTCAAAACATTATTCAATGATAAAAAAATTTGCATTTAGTCATTCCAATGCATTTTGACCATCTGCCCAACTCAATTAAGCTAATCATATCTTTACCAAATTAATGAAAAAATTTCAACCATCTTGTTCGTCCATTGCCTAAAAAGATGTTGATTACGTAAGAAAAAAAGATTCATTCTTCAATGATCAAGATTCATGCACATTCAATTTATATTACCTTGCAAAAAGAAAATGATATGCCACAATTAAATAGCAATCAAGAGATTTGCTTCTTCACTTGCCCATCTAGTGCTAATTTTACAAGTTCATCCGCATCAACCTCCTCATCATTTTGGGATTAACACAGAAATTCACAAGAGGGGCAAGGCATGAAACCCTCAGAATTTGAATATTGGTGGTAACAGAGAAGCAAGTCAGAATTTGCAAAGAGGCCAGAAGACTTCTTTGCTTCAGGCGTTTAACATAGAAGATTGTGTACATTGAACCATGCAGCACAAAGTTTGAAATTTCTTCGCCTTATATCCTTCTTCCCTCTCAATCCCATCTCACCCAATGCACAAATACAAATTAAAGAACATGAATACTAAGATAGTTAACTTGGAACAATTAATAACGTACCTGCAAGTCATATGGTAACATCCTTCAGAAAGTTCTATCATATGGCTGCACTTCATGCACTGACGCCACAGATTCTTAGATGCCAAAGACTTTAGCTTTACATCCTCCGTTGGAGGATTAGGATTCAGTTTCCTGTATTTTTCGCATGTCAAGTCACCATGCCAAGGGACCTTGCAATTCATACAGAAGCAGCGATGACATTTTATGCATTTACTGGCTCCCAATTGTCTGCCTACAAAATTTTTTTTCCTAGCATATTCTTCAACTTCACTCTTTGCCATTAAAGTCGAGCACCTGGGATATGGGCAATAAACTTTCTCCGTAGCAGGAATTGAAGCTTCTCGTATGCGTTCATTCCATGTTTCAAGTAATTTAAGCGTCAAGAACTTTCTGCAGCTGTCCACTTCAAGTTCAGACTTACAACCTTCATGAGGACATGTAGGCACCATCCCTTGATGCAACTTCTCTTCCACATGCTGTTTCATACAAGAAAAGCAGTATCGGTGTAGGCATCCATCAATGGAAAACATATGCCCAACAATAATATCTTCCAAACAGATAATACAAGTTTCAACAACTGCTTTTCCATGTCTAGGCTCTGCAGATGCTGTGATTTGAGAAGTTATTGCAGCTCTTGCAAGTTCAAAGACATACTTCATATCATCACGACCCACAATTCTATGATTGCAATGCCTAAATTTTCTTTGAAGAAAGGAGATCTGATTTACTAACACAGCAATCTTGCGCTGCTTTGGTGGCCATCTCCCAGTAACCTGCACTGCAAAATTAAGTGTTAAGAAGATCTATCTCCAGTTAGAAATCAAACAGTGATATGAAGTACAAAAATGATGGCTCCAATTGTCATGAAATCAAGCACAGAATTCAAAAAATTAGATCTTATGAACACAGCTTATTACAAATTGCAAACTATTTTCTTGAATACCATATCTTTGAATGATTAAAGATACAAACCAGAATTATAAATACAAAGAATAAAAAATAAAAATAATTCCAACACACATTTCCAAATCAGTAATAATCAGAAAAACAGAAACTTGTAAAAATGATTGGGTACTCATGCTTACTAATTAGTACATCACAAATTTTGTTAATCCTGCCATGACCAGATCATGGAATCCTACCAATTGTAAGGATTAAAAAATTGGACTGATAAAGAAAAGTGTGTGATTAAATTCTAAAGGGCAGACACTTCCGTACAAATTCAGCAAGTCCAATGACCTTTAAGCCACTACCAGGTTATTAAAAAATGAAAAATGCATGATCCTTAAGAGAACACAACAAATTAGGGGCACAGTTATCCGTGAAATAAATATTTGAATACACATGTTTGAATCCACAAAAGAAATTTAGGGTATGTTTGATATTGAAGTATTGTTGCTTTAAAACTAGAAGTAACGTTAAATGGAAGCACAAGTCGTCAAATATCAGTGAAAAGATCAAGTCGGGGTTTACCAAATACTTTTCAGCTTTACTTTCAAGAATAGGTGAAAGACAGCACCGAACTTCATTGGCTAAGCTAGCTATCCACAATACTCTTTATTTTCATTACCTGCTAGGTGTTAACTTAGCTAAGACCATTTTATTTATTTATTTATGTATTTTTATCTTTTTCTTTATTAGCACCCAGTGAAGCAAATATTTATCTTTTGATTTGTGATTCTTTGTTTAGTTAGCACGTAGTAAAGCTAACAAATACACACAATAATACAATTCAATTACGGTCAAATTCAATAAGAAAGGAATCACTCACAAATTGGTGCAGCGGATAATAATCGCAGAACACCGTAACCCGGTAAAGCTCCAATGAAAGCGCAGCATTAAGTCCTTCAATCAAAGCCTTGGTCTCCACAGCGGTCTTGCTCATCCCACTCCCAATCAACGGCTTTTTCACTTCAAATATCAAATTATCCTTCTCATCACGTATCGCTATACCAATTCCAGACAACGAAACCTTCACTCCATTGATCAGTTCTTCACTCACCAGTCCCTTACAATAAAGCTTAAACACGTATCTCTTACTACCGTCCACAATAATTGAACTTCCCTCCCCAAGCGGCTTGTTAAATTTATCGCCGGACTTCGCCCACTCTTCTTCAGGAATTTTAGACAGTTCTTCGGCGAACTTTTGATCATGGATCATACGGTGGCGATCTTCACTCGCTTTGTGCATCTCCATTTTGGCTTGCCTAATATCGGCGAGTTCCCGGTCCATCTTCACGAGTTCTTCGGATTGGAGGGAGGCGAAGGTGGGAGAGACGGCGTCCAATGGGGTTTCTTGTTCTTGTTTTCTCGGCGATGAAGAAGTGGAGGTGGAGGGGAGATGAACGAGAGAAGCGGAGATGGCTTCTTGTAGTTGAAGACGGAAGGCGAAATCGAGGTCGGATTCTAGGGATTTGGCACCCATGAGCTCGAGTCGCTGAAAGTTGAGTAGAGAAAGAAAGTCGTCGGAAGCGTCGGCGTCTGCAGCCGTGGTGGTGCTGCTTGTAGCCATTGCACAGTTCTTCGTGGCCTCTGTGTTTGGCTTTAAAGGTTTGGTAGAGGTGTTGTGAGAGGTGAAGGAGAGAGAATGATGAACGATGATTGTCGATGATCGGCGTGCCGCGGCAGTTATGCGGAGGGACAAAACCGTCTATTTGATTGGGAAAAACTCCTTTTATTTATGAATAAAAATAATAAGGGGAATTTTCACATGCCCCCCTGAGGTTTGTCAAAACCACAAGTAGATGGAAAGAATCCCTAAATTAACAGGTACTACCCCTATGACATAACGGAAATTAGCTTTTCCATCCACCCTAAGGCAACAATGTCATTTTAACATAAACAAAACTGATTTGACACTCAACTTTGTTTCACAATTTTAACTTTCCCTCTCTGATCGAAAACCTACTCAAACCCAAAAATTGATTGTCTGAGATTCATCATCTCAACTCAAAATAGCAAATCAAGTTTGTTAGTTGATTAACCTAAGGTATCGAGGTAGTATAACAAGCATTCAGAGGAAGATTTTTACGTCATTTGAGCTAGTGTGAATCTCTTGATGTTGAAAGTTGTTAGGGTTGCAGAGGTGGTGATATATATACGATGTAAAGGCCAAATTTCTCGCCAATGTAATTAAAAGTAGTTAGTTTTAGCACTAAAATTGAAGGAAAAAGAAAATGAAACTTGGGATCTACGATTTAGGTTTTTAAAAAATGAAGAATAGTGTAATTGACAATTGTTAGGTATGATTCAAAGTCTTATGTTATTTTCATTTTCAAATTAACTTTGATTGCCTTTAATTTGGCTTGAATTGAATGCATTATTTGTTTAGTACAAGTTTTTGGTCGTAATCGTACATAAACCCTAATTTTAAAATAGGGAATTTTTTGGTGGGGTGATGTAGTTTGTTTTTAGAAGGTGTTTTTTTAAATTTTCCTGGACGTTTGGATAATGCTGTTATATTTTGTGTTGTGTATTGCTCTGATTGTGTTAGACATTTTCAACATGCACATTTGTTATTTATTTAATGTTAGGCTATTTTTGTTTTTGAATGGCTAAACATATTTTGTTTCCTATGTGTATTGTGCTTTTGTTTGGTCTTGTAAGGCCGTGAATTATGCTATGATACCAATTAGTTAGCATGATGTTCCTCTGATGAGGTTTGATGATTTTTGTTCTTAAATGCATAAATCTCATCCTCTTTTGCCATATATATTTTGTTGTGGGAATATTGTATTATGCATTTTTCTGTTAGGCCATTGAATTCTGCCTTGGATACTACAAAAGCAACAATTTTAGTGGGAGAATGACAGATATCCCGCTTGATTTTAATCTAATTAACTAAAATCTCCTTATATTTTAAAAAATTACCGTTACATCTACTTGTTAGTTTGAGTAACGGTCAAACTATCTTTTATAAGGGTAAATTTGTCTTTTATTATTACAAAAATAAAAATTAATTTTTAATTAATATAATTTTCTTTTTATAATTTATAAATAACAAAATAAATATAAAAATCACAAATAAATCCTTAAAACACTAATCCTAAAATCAATTTTTCTTCGTGCCGCCTTCTTTTTCTTCATCCACATTTAGTTCTCTTCTTCTTCTTCATCATCCACATATTAGTTCTAACGATAATTAGATTTTATGATCCATTGGAACAATATATAATACATCAAACTCTAAACTAACAAGGAAAATAAATCACAACTCTAATTTTCAATTACAAATCAAAACCAAAAACTCCCCAATGCTTTCTGTAACCAAAACATTCAAAATTAACAAACCAAAAATTCGAATTCTTCTGTAACTCCAATTTTTAATTACAAATCAAAATCAAAAACTCTTAATGCTTTCTGCAACTGAATCCGTCAAAACTATTAAACCAAAAATACTAATTCTTCTACAACTATCATTTTCAATTCCAAATCAAAACCAAAAACACTCAATTCTTCTATAATTGAAACCTTCAAAATTATCAAACCAAAAACCCTAATTCTTCTTCAAAATTATCCACCAACGATGTCATTTCATTCGAAACACAGCTACTCTCATCGATCTATTCATGTCACCGATTTATTCGCACCCTTCACAACCCCTCCCTCCTCACCACCATCCACGACCCTAACACATCCGAAACGCAGCCATTTCTACCTACCGATCTACCGATTTTCTTTATTGAGGTAAGGTGATTTTTTATGCAATTGGGAGAAGACATGATTCTAAATATAACCCTTGGGTATGGAGGATTTTGTGGATTTGTGTTCAACGATTTTGAATACAAAAAGATTTGGTGGATTTGTTCACGGTTTTGAATGCAAAAGAGGAAGTGAAAAAATAGAATTGAAGTTAGTAAGAAAAATAAATAAGTAATGTTAATAAAAAATTATTATTATTAAAATAATATTAAATAAGAAATATATTATTGTATTTAAAATATTACTTGTGTGACCTATATGTTAGTGTGAAGTCAATGCTGGTCAAATGGGATGGTATAAGGTTAGTTTAGTAATTGTGCTCAAACTTCATAATTTTCCGTTAATTTTACTGATAATTGGATGTAACAGGTAATTTTTAAAAATATAGGGGAGTTTTGGTTAATTAGACTAAAATCGATAGGGTTATCCATCATTCTCCCCAATTTTAGTTTGTTGTTGTTGGGTTTTGTCGTTGAATGCACGAGTCGCATTCTATTTGCCATATTTTGTTGCTTGAATTATGAACTTTTTTGGTCATGTTAGGCCTTGAAATTCTTGCACCTATTACAAATTACTTAGTCTAAATTTTACTTTGACGAAGAGTTGCTTAAATTGTCATATTTTCAGTGTTGCTAGAATTGTGATATTTTTAATAAAGTGTTGCTCATTTTCGTTTGTGAATGGTAACCACACATCAATATTGCCATTTATTGTAATTGTTTATGAGATGAAAGTTGCTTTTTACATGGTCTTGTTAGGTCATGAGTTTTGTCTTTGATGCTAGATTTAGCTATGTTGTTTGCTTATGTTATGGTACAAGATGTTACAGGTGGTCTTGCTAGCAAGTTTAAATTTGAATTTTATTTCTTAGAATTTGGTTGTCATATAGGGTTACTTTGTTGCTGTGTTACTTTACTTTTATGTTGGTGGGTTTTGGTTGCCAAATGCTTGTGTAAATGGTGTTATTGATGCTTCAGTTTGTTATGGTATGATGTCATTGTATAAACATATGTGAGTTCTATTTGATAATAATATAACCTTACAGGATGAGAAAGATGGACATTTATTGCAATATTGGTAGCACACTCTAAGATATAATCAGAATGTGTCCTGATTTCTACACATTAAGTAAACTATAGACTAATGTTCAAACTGTCTGTAGGGATAAAAATATTTGTGAGTAGGGTTGTGTCCTATTTGAAAATGAAAATCCTAATAGAAAAAGTAAAATTCTAGTGCAATCAAATGTTGATCTACAATCATTAACTTCGCTATTGAATTGAATTTGTGATGACTCTGGTTAATAGTTTTGAAGTTTATAGTATTGAATTGAGAAACATATAGGTCATTCTTTGGTTTAAGGGCAACAATATATATGTATGAAGTAGCTGTTGCATTAGCAACAATTAGATGCATTATCTTAGCTATTCTTCTCCTTTTTAAGCTTTAAAAAATTCACTTGATAGTGACGTTTTAGATAAGATAGCTTTCCTATTTACTAACATTGAGGGCAAAATGAGTTTTTCACCAAAAGAATTGGTACAATGGATGGAAAAACTAATTTTTGTTATGCCAAATAGGTGGTACCTATTAATTTAAGGATTCATTTCATTTACCTGTGATTTTAGTAAACTTTAGGGGATGTATGTAGAAATTCTCCAAAATAATAATTTGAAATTCTTGTAAGAAAAATTAACACATATCTCCCTAAAGTTTAAGAAATCAACACATAAATAAAAAATTTAAAACTGTTGATACACATTTCCTTAAATCGTTAATTGATTAATTTTATTATTTAAAATATTTAAAATATCCTTTAGCACTTAAACTTTATCAATAAAAAATGATAAATTTAATGTTGAATTTTTTTAAAAAAATCAGAATTTAATTAATGAAAAACTTTGTTTAAATTTAATTAAATTATGAATTTATTTATTCCAGCTTGGAAACATATATTTTTACCAATGTTTCGATAAGCAAAATTTTTTTAAAGGGTTTTAAAATTTTATGTTGATGTTAAAATTAGTAAAATAAAAATATAAAAAGTAATCTTTAAAAAATAAACATGAGACAAGAGTTATATTTTATAAATTTGCTCATAAAATTAACGGTCAAATAATAATAATAGTTAATGTTAGTTAACAAATAGTCTATAAGAGATATGTGTAATTTTTTTTTAACCTTCTATTTATGTATAAATTTTCAAAAACTCAAAGAGAGATATGTGTTAATTTCTCTTTTGATTAATTTAAGATTAAAAGTTTCAAGTAAAAAATTAAGTATTTGGAAAAGAATTTGTAGGGAACAATGATTAGCAATGATCTAAGTGGAAAATTATTTAAGTTTTTTAATGATATTATATTGTGGTTATATAAACATAAGGGATAATTTTAAATTAACCTCAAAATATTTTACCAATATTCAAATTGCACTCAACGTTTTGAAATATATTCATCTTACACTCAAACAGTTAAATTTTCTGTTAAAGATAACAATTTACTACTTTGACCAATAAAAGTATTATTTTACCACTACTGTTTATAAATTTAATGAATCGACAATTTTAATCAACACGATACAAATAATTACTCTATTATTTTTCACAAATAATTAACCTAAAAATTAATTTTTTTTATTTAATGCAAATTTTTTAGAAAAAATATTATTGGCTACCTTAGGTAATTGTATGCTGTAGTCTCCGAGTACACTAAAGCAACCTTGGCTGTCATACCACCATCTCGTGGTGGGGATCCGGCGGTCGCCTTTGTTGTCTTGTCACTTGCACCACCCTATAGTGTAGATGAGTAGATCTAGGGTTTTCTTATTAATTTATTTAAAATTTTAATTAAAAGAAAATAATAAATAATATTAAGTAGATTTACTTACGAAATAAAGATATTGGGTGGATTATGCTTGGAAAAACAATAATGAAGAGGGTGTACTTAAATAAAAATATAGGTTTTGATAGTGTTTATCTTTCTTGAGTTTAAATTTAACAAAGTATAGTAATACCTTGGTTGTAAGATATCTATGTTTCAAAACATTGGATGCAATTTGAATGTTGACAAAATATTTTGGGGTAATTTAAAATTATCCCTAAAAATAATAAACCCCATTTTTGTTGTTTTAACTTAATTTTCAGAAATTGATAGACACCTCAAGCATGGAGGGAAGTGACAAATATTTTCTTAAAGTTTGGAAATAACAAATATCTCTAAAGTATGAAAAAATAAGATATAACCTCTTGACTCTCTTGACTTTTACTTCTGTCAGTTACCATTATTTAAAAAATAGTAACAATTAAT